>CM031603.1:53839648-53847148 GCA_018398815.1 Conus ventricosus
CCTCAAAGGGCCATATCAAGGTTGTCACCACGTTGAAATCAACTCACAAGTCATTCAGTCACTCAATTCTTTAAAATATATCTTCAGAAAACCCATCCGAAGTTTTGTTAAACTATCTTTCCACTATAAAATTTCAGATCCGATGAGAAATGTTAATCTCTTTCAAGAACTCAAAGGGAGCGTCAGGTGGAACATCTCTGAACAAGGTTTTTATGCGATCTGCTGTAAAATGTTCGTGTCTCACATCATGCAAGTCCCAACACTCTGAAAGAATATGTTTCATTGTGAGTGGCACATGACATGGAATGCACCACGGAGCTTCTTCACTTGACGGTAAAAGTTGCTCTTGAAGTTTTAAGTGCCCGTTCCGGACAAAGCGCGATAGAAGACAGATGTGTTAGGATTTCTCTCTCTCTCTCTCTCTCTCTCTCTCTCTCTCTCTCTCTCTCTCTCTCTCTCTCTCTCTCTCTGGATATCTAGGTCAGCTGTTTCATTTTGTTGGTGACAAAGAGATAAGATCTCTCTGGACAGTCGAAAATCTTATACGCATCTCAGCAATTCTGGATATGTGTGGGGAGAATAGGTAAGAAGAATTACCAGTGGGAAATGACTAGATTCGAGATGAGAAATAATCAAAGGGTCGGGGCACTTGCACGGATCGTTTTTTACAGAAGATATGTTTTCTTTTGTCGTGACACTTTGATGTCCTGTCCCACGTATGGCTTCAGCGAAGGACGGTATATTTTCAACGGTGACTGGTTTTCTTTCTGTCTTTCAGCGAGAAACACAAATGCTGCTTAAGACCAGCGGCCGTGGCGAAGTGGTTAGCATCGCGGACTCCCGGCTGGGAGGTCGTGGGTTCGAATCCCATCCGAGTCATGTGGGTTTTTCTGCCCCGACCGGCTCCTACCCAGAGTTGAGTTTGCTGCGGACTCAGTTGGGAAGACTGGGACCACACAGTCGAGTTCATCCACTTAATGGATGCGTTTCTGAGAGTGTTGCTCAAATTTCCTGACCAACAGTGCAGGTGCCTGTATCTCTCGGGCCTGGTTGACGCCGGGATATGTTATGAAAGGAAGCGTAGAGTACAGCCCTGTCATGTAGTCTCAGACCGAAATGGAAATCCGTAGCATCATCTTAATCATCCTCATTCTCATCGATCAGCATAAAAAAGAATGTCTCAGATTCTGTGGCCCTTCATGCCCTGCTCTCATGGTGACCTCAATTTCGATGTCCTCTCCACGTCTGTGGCCTTGGTTTGGTTCCGTCGGGGTCACTGGTATCGGCGAGTCCATGGGGCTGTCGTTGGACGGACGTGGTGGCGCCCTCCGGAGGGAGAGCTCACTCACGCCGGCTCCGCGACTAAGCAATTATTGTCGTCAGTAGGGGGCTTAGTAGGTGGTGTCCTGCGTGTGTTAGATCAGAACAGGCGCCACTGAACACCACCGAAGTGACTCGGCAGCAGTGCAGTGTCTCCTCCGGTGGGTTGCCTCTAGACGACTTGACATTCACTGCTCCCTGTGGATTGCCGGTGCCGGGGCTGCGGCGGAGCCGACCGGGCTATGGCTGTGGACGGGGTGTCGGAATGAGCGGCGTGGGTGCACTGCCTCTGAGGTGGCGCAGAGGTTGGGACAGCAAAAAAAAAAAAAAAAAAAAAAAATGCTGCTTAACCCTTATTAACTAATCATGGTAAAAAAAAAAAATGAAGGAGTCCCAAGGACAAGGCTGTTATTTTTTTTTTCCGAATCTGTAGTGTCAACGACGAATCCAGGATTCGTCAAGCAAAAATATCACACATTTTCCAGTGAACACAAACACCGTTGTTGGACGTTGAGCTCTTGCTACAAAGTCATCTTCCTTCATTGACTAACAATTTCTTAGAAGTTGACAACTCTCTACAAAGTCATCTACCTTCAATGAACATAACAATTTCTTAGTGATGTAAACGTTGACTGGTTGCAGTTCCCATGACATTTGGAACAAAAGAAAATTCTTTTTCAGTCGGGAACAACTGTTACTCTTTACTCATGAACTAACTGAAAGGGCGAAACCAGAGACTGTTTGATCTTGGTGCAGGTTTGCGTTTTCCTGACTGCAGCGTTTTCTGCTTCTTGAAGTGATGACATTCTTCCCCCTTCGTTTGATTCAGAGGCGTCATACATGGTATCAAAGGCGGTGGAAATAAAAATTATTGTGTTTTTGATCTGCAGATTTTAGCGTTTCCTCTGCGCACACACAATTGTCAATTTAGCCTGTCAGTTTTCATGTAGTAAACTGCTTTCGACGAAGAAAGTTGCAATTCTCTCTCTCTCTCTCTCTCTCTCTTCTCTCTCTCTCTCTCTCTCTCTCTCTCTCTCTCTCTCTCTCTCTCTCTCTCTCTCTCACACACACACACACACACACACACACACACACACACACACACACATATATATATATATATATATATATATATATATATATATATATATATATATATATATATATATATATATATATATATATATATAATATACCAGTTTAAAAAAGGATTTTAAAATGAAGAGATTAAAACCCTTTAAAATCCTTTTTTAAACTGGTATGTCGCTCCCTACATGGTTGAGCACTTTTAACGTTCTGAGTGGCTTTTTAACTCTGATTTTATATATATAATCACTGAGGAGAAACCACCAAGTTTCGAAATATCGGTATATGACCAGGAGTTATATGTTAGTGAGTTTCCCTCCCTATTGGAGGATGTCTCCCCCTTGGAGAATATAAGCTTGCTGAAGGCTCATTTTGAGAAGCATTTATTTTATTTTTCCCAATTCACCCACTCAAGCACATACTGTTAGTTAGGCAGAATCATCTACCACTGCAGATATGAATGCTTATCTCCCCCTATTTCTTCAATCTAAGACATAAGAGCAAGCTTTGTTTATAATTCAAAATTTTTTGCAGTCATTGCAACACCAAGCTGCTCTGTAAGTTGCTGGAACGGTGCGGTACTTATCCTTGGAATTTATTAGTTTGTTATATATATATATATATATATATATATAATATATATATATATATATATATATATGTGTGTGTGTGTGTGTGTGTGTGTGTGTGTGTGTGTGTGTGTGTGTGTGTGTGTGTGGAACTGAATTGACACTCTTTCCTTGAATGTGTCTTTCAATTCACCATCTGCAGCAGCCCAAGGGAAACAGACGATCATTTCCAAAGGAAGCAAATGCACACAGCTGATTTACACGTTTAGGGAATGTGAGATTAGACCCAAGAGGATATGTAGCTAAAACACGAATAAGCACATAAAACAGGTTCCAAAACAACACGGTCAATATGCAACATAAACCAGACTCGTGAAGCTTCGACAAAGATGTTTTCGTTATAATAGATCAATAAAATGGATTTCTAAAAATGTTCAGATATTGATGTGTAGAAATGTTCATACCTCACAATATACGCTCTGTACAGATTGTTGTACATTTGTGAATTTTTGTTTATTATTGTAAATGGTTGGATGTGCCTTTATTTAGTGGATGGGGTGCTTTGCTTGTAATTTTTTTTTGTAATGATGGAACGTTTTTGTATGTAATTGTGCCCCCCCAATTTTTTTAAAAAAGTGTTTTCATAAGATATCTCATAATTTGATAACAGACATAATGCATAATGCACGGAACAACACGTCGTGGTTGGTTATCGGCAGGGGAGACAATGGATGTGGACCATTGTCCTGACTTTGGCTTGTTCTCAGTAATGCTGTCAGACTTCTGATTAATTCAACAGCCATTGTCTTTTTTTTTTTTTTTGTCGTTGTTGGGGGGGGGGGGGGGGGGTCTTTCTTTTTTCTTTCTTTCTTTTTTTTTTTTGCCTCAGCAAAATCTAGCATAAAACGAGACTGTTGCTGTTTTAGGGAAAGGCATTTTTTTTTTTTTTTTTTTTTTTTTTTAATATATATTTACAAATGCAAACCGCCTTCACACGAAAAGGATTTCAAATCTGACGACAAGTTATGACCCAAACCATGAGCCTTTTCTTTTCTGTTTTTGTATGTTTATTTGTTTGTTTGTTTGTTTTGTTTGTTTTGTTTTGTATTGTATTTAATTTCTTTCCTTCGCGCTGTGGCACTGGCTAATGAACCTTCTGCTGAAAATAGCACTTGATTCCAGCCTCTGGCTGTCAGGTTCTGCACGAATTTCTTCCCTTGTTTTTCTCTCTCTTAGTTCTTAATATAGCACGTTTCCGCTTAATATGAAACTGGGAACGTTCTTACACACACACACGCGCGCGCGCGCGCGCGCATTCACGCATTCACGCACACACACACACACACACGCGCGCGCGCGCACACACACACACACGCACGCACGCATTCACGCACGTACACACACACACGCACACACACACACACACACACACACACGCGCGCGCGCGCGCGCGCGCGCACGCACTCACACACACACACACACTTGGAGAGAGAGAGAGAGAGAGAGAGAGAGAGAGAGAGAAGTACAGATGTGCACGAACGCACGCACGCGCGCACACACACACACACACACACACACACACACACACACATTCAAACGCACTGAAGAAAAGAAAAAGAGAGCGAGGGTGAGCGAGAGAGAGAGAGAGGCAGACAGACAGACAGACAGATACACAGACACACAGACAGATCCCTCTTGCAGACAGGGCGTAATTATTGTATTATTCTGCAAGGATTCACATCGCAAATCACAACCAATCGAACACTCAACGCCAGCGTTTTACGCATGTCACCCCCTTCTTAAACACCCTTCCATCACCCTGCCCCCACCCCACCCACCCCCACCCCCCGGCCCCCAACCCCAACCCCAACCCTCCTTGACCCTACCCTCTCATTGACTACCCACTCCCTCCTCTTCCTCACTCCCTGCCCCCCTCCCTCCCATTAAGGCCCACATCCATCCCGCACCCCACTCTCCTATCCTCTCCCCGTTCTCCCCCCTCCCCCGCCCCCCCCCCCCCCCCCTCCTTATCCCCATCGCCACCACTCCTTCTCTTCTATTTTTGGTGTGTAAGAATGTCCAGTGTCATCATTGATGATGAACAGTCTCACTCACCGCCAATAGCAATAGCAGAGCCAGCGGGGATTTTCTCGCCCACTGACTGAATCATGTGAGTGAGAGTTCATTTTGATGGATAAGATGGAATTTGGGAGGGAGGGGGTGGGTGGGTCTTAATTAATGGATTGTTTGTTTGTGATGATGGATCCAATGGCAAATGAAACAAACTGCGGCGTTACTGAAACACGACAAAAAAGCAGAAGAGCACACAAAACAAAGTGTGAAGTAACGACGATTTAATGCACGACACAAAACAGGACAAGAAATTTTCGGCAAAATGCCTTCCTCAGCGACAAACAAAAAAAAAAGTACAGACATAAACATGCACAATACTCCCCTTGTGAAGCCAAAGTGGTGAATGAAGTAGACAGAGGGACAGTGGAAGAGAGGGTGAGTAGAGTTCGAGGAATAGGGCACGAGGAAAGAGGGTAGAGTAAAGTGAGGAGGAGGAAAAGGAGAGAGGGAGAGAGAGAGAGAGAGAGAGAGAGAGAGAGAGAGGGGGGAGGGGGGGGAAGAGAGGGGAGAGACAGAGAGAGAATGGAAGTAGAGGAAGAGTGGAGAATGAGAGAGAGGAGGGGAAGGAGAGTGAGTGGAGGGGAGGGTGTGATGGTATGTAGTGGGTGTGTTGCATATGAACGAAATGAGCAAGAGAAAGCACAATAAGTAAGATACAATATACTCGAAAAAGCATTTTAAATGACAAGGGGGGGGGGAGAGAAGGGGGTCAGCCTAAAGGAGAGAGGGAGAGAGAGAGAGAGAGGGGGGGGGGGAAGAGGAGGGAGAGACAGAGAGAGAATGGAAGTAGAGGAAGAGTGGAGAATGAGAGAGAGAAGAGGAGGGAAGGAGAGTGAGTGGAGGGGGAGGGTGTGATGGTATGTAGTGGGTGTGTTGCATATGAATAAAATGAACAAGAGAAAGCACAATAAGTAAGATACAATATTCTCGAAAAAGCATTTTAAATGACAAGGGGGGGGGGGGGGAGAGAAGGGGGTCAGCCGCCTAAAGCATCCGACCCAAGTCTGACCCAAGGGTAGGTTGCCCTACCCAAGCACCAAGGGGTGAGAGGGAAAACGGGAGAACCCCGAGAAAAACCCATAGCCAGACGCAGCTAAGAGCTGCAAGGCTCACCCCCCCCCACACACACACCACACACAAAAAAAAAAGAAGCACTTGCCCGCGGGCAAAACCACACACACACACACACACACACACACACACACACACAACCAACACACACACACACACACAAGTGCGCGCGCGCGCGCATGAACAAACACGCACGCACACATATACACGCCAATAAGTTGCATACATTGGGGGGGGGGGGGGGGGTAACAATGGGGAATAAATGGTAACTGTGACGCGCTCTGTCCAAGCCGAGCTTGCAGCTTCCCTCGGAGGGTCAAACAGCTGACGGGCGCAACCAGGGAAGGCGAGGGCCACTGTGACGCGCTCTGTCCAAGCGAGCTTGCAGCTTTCCTCAGAGGGTCAAACAGCTGACGGCGCAATCAGGAAGGCGAAGGCCACGTCTGGTTCCGCAGGTATGGTGGTTGTCTTCTCCGGTGTTGGTCTTGGTCGGTGTTGTCTCGGGACGCCACAACGTCGCTCCCTTGGTTTGAAGTTCACAGAATTACTAAGCTTTTTCATTTATGCCAGCTGGATTTCTGGTGCCCAGTTTTTTGAATCAGGTGAGACTCCATATCCTTCCTGTCTCATGAGCCACAAGCCCTTCACTCTTGCATTGTGCGTGGAATGGCTGGGGAGGTTGAAGTGCTTGGCTACTGGTTTGTCCCTGTTGTATTTGATGTCAGCGAGGTGTTCCTTGAATCTGACAGTCAAAGTGCGTCCGGTCTCGCCGATGTAAAGTTTAGAACAAACGGTGCAGTGGATAATGTAGACCAAGTTAGTGGTTTGGCAGTTGAAGAATTTGGAGACCGTCATGCGTGAACTGGTCCTTTCACTTCAATGGCAGTGCAGATGAAGGGGCAGGTCTAGCAGTTGGGCAGATTGCATGGGCTTGTGCCTACAGAAGATTGGCGTCTGTGAGGCTGGAGACTGGAACGCACAAGCAAGTCACGGATATTCTTGTCCCGTTTGTAGGCAACTAGAGGGGGCTGGGAAAAAATTCTAGCTGAGTGGGCACAAGAACTGAAGGATGTTCCAGTTGGTTCGGAGAATTTTGCGGACCTGGGGACAGAAGGGTGGTAGAGCAGGCTGACAAACGGGTCTGTCTCTGGTTGATCCTGGGTTTGGGTTCCAGAGCTTGTGGACGGGCGATGAGCTGGACTTTCTGGAGAGCACGATCAATGGTGTCTCGGGGTAGTGGCGATCAAGGAAGAACTGTTTCATTTCAAGGGCTTTTACGTTAAAGACAGAGTTCTCAGAGCAAAGTCTGCGGAGCCTCAAG
>CM031603.1:53859648-53864648 GCA_018398815.1 Conus ventricosus
TTCTCTTCGCAATTCTTATGAAAAGCACAATATAATATGATCACGATCCATGACACTTCACTGAGGAATCTCCATCCTCACTTATTGAAATATAATGCTTCACTACACAAGCGACTGTATGCTCCAAGCATAATACATTCACATGAACAAGTCTCACAAAGAAAATATGAACAAGTCTCACACAAAAAATATGAACCATAGCCAACTGGGAATGAACCCTATCCACTCAACATAACTGTATCAACACATATTATCAACAAAGCACCCCGGATATGACTGACTTCCTCTGAGTTGCAGCTTGCAAACTACACGGTTTAAAATAGCCTCCGAATTCTGTCGACCGGAAAATGTACTGACTCGATACCTGTGGGTGCAGTGCCTTTGCCCAACGAGAACCCTGCTGTTTTTAGCTGTGCCCCTGCAGGTTTGAGGGGTTTTGGTGATTGTCTCTATGAACTCTTTCCCAAAAATTTTGTGGAACTTCTGCAGGGCCTACACGACAGCTAAACACTCCTTCTCTACAGTTGCGCCCCTTCTTCACACTTTGTCAATTCCGCTAGCTCCCTACGGGAAACTCACCCCTTCTGCCCTGAACAATACGCACCTTCCCCCCCCTGAGCATCTTCCGCAAAAAAAGGTTTGGACATATCGGGAGCTTCAAAGGGACGGGAACCTATTTTCCAACACTGTCTGCAGTGTTGCTCGCAGGTCTGACCATCGCCACTGCGGGTTTTCCCGCCTTGCCCAAAATCATGGGCCGTGATTGCAGCGAAATTTGGAACAAACTCCCGTAGCAACCATAAAACCCAGACTCCTGACTTTTTTTTGGTCTTTGGTCTCTCTGAATTATCTTTCCCACCTTTCCCTTTTCGGGTGCTTTGTGTCGCCTCCCCACAATAAAACCTAGGGACTCCTCTGTCTAGCCCTTTATACAGGACAATCCTGTATGATCTTCTGGAAACTTAGGCCAAAAATCCCCCTTCTTCTGCTGGGCTCTTTCACCCATCAAAAGATTCTGCTGCGCCTATGTGCTGAGTTCACGCTGAAAAATTTTTTTCGGAAAAATTGATGGAAAAGTTTTGTTTCCCATTCCAACAATTGGTAACCCGACGACCTTTTCAGGGGGTGAAAGGGCCCTTTCCCTGCTCCCGCAGCTTGTTGTGGCCCCTGGGGAAGCAGAAAAGGGCTGATTCTCCGCCTTGAGGGGTTGCTTTCCCCCCCTTCCTGTCATATTGCTTCTTCTGAACGACCCTAGCCTTCTGCAAACTTTCCTTGCAACCTTACATGTCTCATACCTGTGCCCACCTTTGGAACAGGGCGAGATTGGGCCCATCAGATCAACGAGCCATTCTCCTGAACGGTGTGTCAATTAAAGGGGATGTTTAAGAGGCGCGCCTTCCTCTTCACCCCCTTGTGGCTGATCTTGACACACATCACATGACATGCAGAACCGCTTTATGTCTGCCATTGCTCCTGGCCAATGAAAGTCATCAAAGATTCGGTCAGCTGTTTTGCTGGTGCCGAGATGACCCGCCATGAGCGACTCGTGACCCACTGACATGACAGTGTCACGATAACCTGCTGGTACCTCTAACTGAGTGGTCACCTTACCTGTCTTCCCCTTGGTGAACACTCGGTACAACAGCCCGCCTTTCACAAGAAATTCTGCTCTCACCTCCTCTAACCTCCTGTTTCTCTCCACCTCTTGCCAACTCCCAAGACTTCACGAGCGAAGGGTCTTGTTCCTGCGCCGCGCCTAAACTCATCAGCGACACATCTATGCCCGACTTCCTTGCTGGAACGACTAACGGTTTTATCACCCTTTTCCTCCTTCTTGCTCCGTGTTTGAACTGCTGTCCCTGTAGCAGTCAACAACTCAGGATCCCCTGGATCCCTTGCCCCTGGAATATTTCCAATGATCAAATCATGAGAGGGGTTTTCTCCATCCACCAACGCAGACAACTCGCCTGAGAAGTAAGGGTACGTACTTCTATCTTAGCAACTGAAACTCCCTCACAGTGCCATCGATTAGAGTACAGGTCTGGATTTGCCCTGTCAAATCCCCTTCTCGACCAGCGTTGTTCTAACTACACCACATGAACAACCAGTGTCTCGTAACACTTTCACCATCTGCTGGCCAATCCACCCTTCTTCCACTGGTAACGAACCACTCAGCCTAGTGCCCTCCATCCCTGACACTGACTGCTGTCCAGTGCTAGCCATAGGCTGCACTCCACCCTCTTCAGATTGGATCCCTTTGGTTCCACGCAGGTCGTTTCCTTGACGACCCTTATCCACCTCTTGCAAGGCTGCTGCCTTCTGAACCTCATGCGACAATCCCTCGCCACATGTCCCTTCTTGTGACAAATGAAACACCTAATGTCCCTTTGCCCTTCCTTCTGCCCCACCCCCTGGGTTTGCAGACTTTGCAGAAAACTCCCCTAGTCTCCTTGCACTCTTCTCACCTGTGCCTAGCACCTGTTTCTCCTGCACCTTGTGCCCAAACGTGCCTCTCTATACACCTCTGCGAACTTCAACAACTCCCCTGCTGTCTCTGGCTGTCTCTCTTTTCAAATGTATGGTTAACTCAGGGCCGCAACCTGACAAAATCTGTTCTTTCATAACTAGCTCTTTCAATTCAGCGAACTCCTTCTTCGTACCACTCAACTCTAACCATTTCTCAAAATAGTGATCTAGACGTGCACCAAACTGAGTGTACGTTTCCCCTGCTTGCAATCTAGCTGAACGAAATTTCTTTCGAATCCTTCCTCTGTGAGGTCAAATCCCTTCTCAATGATTCCTTCACAGCACCAAAATCAGATTGGGTGTCTGCTGGTAATGCAGTGAAAATCTGTAATGCCTTACCAGTCAATAGCGCTGACAAAATGACTGCCCACTCTTCTGGAGGCCCAACCCTGACTGGCCGCAAACTTTTTCGAAACGACTGATGTATGCATCAATCGAATCGGTTCCTTCAGAAATTTTGGCAACTTGGGTCGGGGAGCAAAAACTGCGCACAGAGTCACTGGAAACTGAACTCCCATCCTCGGTGTCTTCCCTTTGTATTCTCACTTTCTCTAACTCTAGTTGAACCTTTAGTCTTTCTGTTTCCTGCGTTTCCCTAGCTTTAATCCTTTCTGTTTCCTGCTTCATTCTTTCTGTTTCCTCCCTACCCCTGATTATCATTAGCCTGAATCCTTAATTTTTCTTTTTCCCCTGCTCTGCTATTTCTCCCGCGACACGTCGTCTTTCGCGCGGTTCATCCCTTTCCATCTTTTGCTGGTTTTCAACAAATGCTCGCAACTCTTCCTCCGAATAACCTAAATCACGAGCGACGCTCACAAGTTGTTCAATAGGGGTGTTCTTTCTTCCCCCTTTTTATATCTCTCTTTTTTTTCCTTTTTTTTTTTTTTTTGAACAAGATTTTATTACTAAAGACAGCCAAACTGGTGGGTTACCGACACGAGTGACGTAATAGCACAATCCTATGAATGATAATATTAGCTTGGGACAACGTAGTTAGTTTTTATAAGACGCCCAGCGCCTGACCCAACTATGAGAGCGAATTATAGGCAATCTGTGCGAAATGAGTACTCTGGGGCTGAATGCCAAGCCTAGTATTAACTATCTTGGAAGCAATGCCAAGCCTAGTATTTAACTATCTTGGGAACATACAGTAAGACAACCCTTGTCTTAGGATTACAATACTTGAATCCCACCCAGTTTCCTCTCTGAGAAGTTGAACAATTAAATAAATGGGCCAGAATATCCTGGCAGGCTCGCCAATAAATTGTCAACCTCGGGTGATGTCGATGGAGGAAGGACTAGCGCACAGCCCAAACACACTCACAGCTTGCTTACAATCCATTCATATATCATGCATTCGTCACATCAAACCACAGTAAAGTCTAAAAACTTTACTACACATGATCATAGAACGAAACATCAATGCATATGGAATCAAACAAAATAAAACATTCTCTTCTTCCTGAACTTCACAAAATCATTTATCTAAAACATCATTAACTAACCCGGGTATGAATAGATTTCTACTTTAAACCCGGCCAGGTGATCTTAACTATTCACGAATCACTGTCTCTTTCTTTTCCTTTTTTTTTCTTCTCACTGTCACTTTCACAACACGACCAACTGCTAGCACCGGTCAGTAGACTGCTGGCAAACGGTCAGGCTGGACTGCCGGCACTGGTCAGGTTAGACCGCTGGCGTTGGTCAGGTTGGACTGCCGATGAAAGTGGCGCTGCCAGGTATGAGGTCGAACCCCGGTTAAGATAAAAAGTGACTATCAAAATCGATCTGTTCTCCTTTCTTCCTTCCTGCATTAACGCATTGCACTCTCTCTCTCTCTTCTAGTCTGCCCTAACAAATGGACATGGTTGCTTTTCTTTTCTTTTTCTTTTCTTTCTTTTCCTCTTCATTAGTTAGCAACTCTCTCTCTCCACATCTCTCTTTTAGTCCTTCCCCTGCAGACTATCTCCTGCTAATCTCTCAACTTGGTTCTCTTCTCTCCTCCCCTCATCTCTGTCTCTCTGCCCCTCTCTCCTGCAGAGCTTCCACTCAGAACCTCCCTCTCTCTCTCTCTCTCTGTTCGTTCTCCTCTCGTTCTCTCTCCTCTCACTCTCACATCCTTCTTATCCCGTTCCGATCTGTCAAAAAAGGGCGAGTACCATTGGTCAGTATTTTTACCCCTGATACCCAAAGTTATCTCCCTCTAATTCCATTGGATATTCAAATCATGACAGTCACGCCTACACGCCTTACTCTCTGTGGTGGTCAATTGGTCATTTAATTGATTAGCTAGATTTCACCCCCACCACACACTATCTTCCCCCCTTTCCTACTTAACTGGCGCCGTGTGGCTTAACTCGTGGGCACTGGTCACTCTAAATTGGCTGGATGAGTCTGAGTAGGCGCCGCGACGTCTGACCAAACCTACCGAGACCTGTCGGTCCAGCCACTCAGACTGTCTGCTGTCTCCTCGC
>CM031603.1:53882148-53899166 GCA_018398815.1 Conus ventricosus
AGACACACACACACACACACACACACACACACACACACACACACACACACACACATACACAGTAGTGTCTGCGTTCCAAGTCAGCTGACAAACGGCCAAAAAATCAATACTGCCGAACCCCCTCTTCTCCCTCCTTTTCACCCCACTCCTCCGCCGGTTACAATGTATTGAATCAGCCGCGTGATAGTGGCGCGGTCACAGCTCGGCCATCAGCGAGGGCGCAGTGCTTACGGGCGCTCACAGGACTAGGAACACCAACATTCTCCCACTGGCTCCCGGACGAGTAGGGCGTTTTTTATTGCGCTGTGTACTGTGTTTGGTGTGTTATTCTAAAAATGGCTACCCGTTTCAATGAAGAGCAGGCTCTCGCCATTGAACACCACAAGTTTTACCATATTTGCATGTCGAGAAATTTTTGAAAAAAGAACGAGGTGAAGCATGTTCGTTGCCGCCGAAACCGAAAAGAAGTATTTGCTTTCCCTAGAAGGAACAGAAAAAGAAAAAGTGAACCGACTGCTTTGGAAATGACGACTATCTTAAAGGTTTTTGGTTCAAGGAAATGAAAACGTTGAACAATATTGCGAACAAAATATAGCCATTTCAATATGTGTTTGACTATCGATGAATGGTTCCTTATTTAATAAATGGCGCTGCATTGTGAAAGCCGGCCAAAAGCAAAACAACCATCACGCGTTGATTGTTGGGCGTTGGCTTGAGACAGCCCAAGTCATGTTTAAAAAACAAAAAACGCATCAAACATGGCGTTTATTTCTTAAGACGCAGGTGAACATGTCTGATTCGTATGCTAGGAAAACTCATTCAACTTTCTGTGTGTTTTTTATAACTATCCAAATTCCACAAGCTAGGAATCAGATAAATGAACTGTGTAGCAAACGCCAAACCATTATTAACTTATCAAAGAATACGATTTTCGAATGTTCGGCAAAACAAAAGATAGGGATAGGAGACCTTAGTACATTACCAGTATGGAGAGGAGTAGTGTGTGGCCAGCACTATCTTCATATAAATGCTCCAAATATACAATGACGGATGTACTACTACTGGCGATTAGAGCCGCCATAAAAGCTTTGGCTACAGCAGTAATTGCTTAACTCTGCCAAAAGCCATTTGCAAGCCTGGTTGAGAAAAGAGGAGCACAGCAAACTAGGCCAAACAACCTATGTGATCGCTTGCCGCCAATGACGTTAGCACCTTGCAAAGCTTGGTGGCAAACTAGGTCAAACGACCCTATTTGTGATCGCTTGGAACTGCAAAGGCGGCAGCCCCTGCAAAGCTAGCGGCAAACTAGGCAACGCCTATGTGTTCACTTGGGTTGTTTGAGGTTGGGCGGACCACCCTGTTTAGTCCAAGCAAGAAGTGGCCTAGGAGTTCTATTTTTGTTTGTTTGTTTTTTTTGGCCTACCCCCCCGCACGCAGTCCCCCCCACCCTGGACTGTCTATTGTGTGTTGTTGTTTGTTGTTTGTTTTGTCCTGCCCCCACGCATGCACACCCCCCACCCCACCTGCCCCCCCCCCCACCCACGCATGCACACACTCAAGTTCCTTCTAAGTTTTTAAAACAAGTTATTCTCAAGTTCTTACTTAAGTTACTTCTAATTGTCCTTAAGTCATTCTCAAGTTATCCCCAAATTTTTTTAATAATTCTTGTCAAGTTCTTAATTAAGTTCTTAATAAGTTTTTGATCAAGTTTTTGATAAATTCTTTATTAGTCATCCTTTAAGTAAACAAGTTCTTATTAGTTTCTTATTATTATTCAAAAAAATACGCATGTTTTTACTTAAATGTGATGTTAATATAGTCCACGCCTCAAAAAGCGTATCGTTGGGAGTTGTCAGGTTTTGCATAGATCTTAAGGAAGTTTTACATCGAAGCAACCGCATGATTCAATTCTGGTCTATGGAAAGTCTTTTATAGATCAGGTTTTTATTTATTTACTTATCATTTTAATTCGCATGTTATTTTTATAAAAAAATTTAAATATTATTCATTAAATTTTGGATCAAAATGACGCTTTGTTTTGGCGTTTTGCTGCTGTTTCTTTTTCGCATTATGGCTCAGTTTTATTTATAGTTTTTGTTTCTTTTCCATGTGAATTATTTTATTGCCATAATAACTGCCCCAACAGCAGCAATGGCGCCAAAATGGCAACAGTTTTAGTTCAATATTCCATGAAGACTTTGGTGCCCTTGTATCACATGGAGTTTTTATAGGGGCATTGAATTAACTTGTTCTGCGTTGGCGGTGTTATGTTTTCATGATGATCATATTCTGTAACCCTTAATTTTTTTTGTCTGTTCCACTCTGCTAATTTTTTTCCTGCTTCAACACGCCAGGATTTTTAATGGCCTCCACCTGATTCGCGTTTTCTGTGATTTTCTGGCTTGGTTACTTTCTCCACCTGATTCAGTGTTTTCTGGTTCTGCTGATTTTCCCGATCGTTTCATTTTGAAGGAAATAAAATCTATATGATTAAAAGTTATTAATCCCCTGATTAATGGCGATTAACAATGTTCCAAAATCTTATAGTATAAATCACATCCTAGAGACTCTAATGACTTTGTTAAAACTGGATCTTGCGTTAAATCATAGTAAGATCTTGTTCAGAATCAATGGGAGCAAATCTACTGGGCTAGTTTAGTGTACAAACTAAGAACCGTTTGCCCACACTTTTCACCATTCTAGACCCTAGCTGCGCTTCATACCTGTTATGATACTTTAAAATGTCTTGCGGCGACATCTGTTGAATCTGTTTAATGCTGAATTCAGTTTCCGAGGAACTGTTTTGTTTTCCCACATGCTGCCAAAGAATACAACCTCTCTTTTTGGGCATAATAGCTTGGTCATCAGCTTGGTCATTCATAAGTTCAGGAAGGTTTAGGCTGCCTTGTAGCTGTAGAGATCATCACTGTTCATGTTTTTTAATAAATTTTAATTATTTTATTTTCTAAAAATGAGCACCGAAAAAAATGTTGCTAACCTTGTATACCATTCTGCTGTATTGGAGGTCTAAGTGTAGGATACTCAATGCTTGGTAAAAGCTTGTTAAGAATTAAACCAGCAGATCTTGGCAAACTAGACTTTGAGGTTCAGCAAAGCTAATTGCTATCATTGCAGCTTCGGTTGCTACGAAAGATTTTCTAGTTAAGCAAGGAATAATTCCAGACAAAATAAATATGTAAAAAAAATACATTTATAAAAAATGGCTTCACTCGCAATAATGATAGGCGGCGTGTGTGAATGCGCTTGCTTTTAGCGGGAAATAATTTCGCATTTAGTAAACTGCGGGGTGACGGCGAGAGAAAAAGACATAACAAAGCTATGGAGCAACTAGGGAGCTGCACAAGACGCCTATGAAAAGCAGAGACTTGAGCAGTTAGTTTATTAATGACACACTGAAAGAACAGGGCATGCAGCTTACATATTTAAAGATGTTGATCAAGCAATAAAACAATATTTCTTTGTAACAGGCAAACCGGTCCAGACATTGCCCCCACCAAAATTCAGTGACTTTTATCAACCATCAGAAAAAAAAAAAGATGCAAGAAAAATTTTTTTATTGTCTTGGTATGACCCCTGTGTATTTTGTTGCCATAATATTGGCTGAATAAAAAATGAACAAAATCTATTATTCGCCCAAAGGGTATTGGAAGGGCATCACAGCAATTAAAAAGCTAAGCCAAGCAGCGGGGGTCAGTGAACAAACAGCAAAGGAATGGTTTTCTAAACAAGCGATTTGGCAAATTTATTTACCTGCGCCCAAACGAATACGGGAGACCGCACTTTGTGAACACAACTCCAAACGACACCCATCAAATGGATCTTCTATATTACCCTCTGATAGGATTAGACGAAAAAGATTTAAGTACGCACTCACAGTCATTGAAATGGCTTCAAGATACAAAGATGCGGAGCCATTAACACAAAAGAGTGCTTCTGCTGTTGCTGTCGCTATACAACTGATATACCAACGAGGGCCACTAACTTATCCTCGCATGATTCAAGTTGATGATGGAAAAGATTTAAAGGCCAAGTGAATCAATTATTGTTGAACATAGAGTTACCATTAAAAGAGGCATTCCGGGAGTTCACAGATCACAGGCTTTAGTTGAAAACTTTAAAAACAGTTAGCCGAAAGACTTTTCTCCTACCAGTATCACAGAGAGCTGATTGACAATTCTCGCAACACAGAATGGGTTAGAAGATGCCCTCAGTTTTGCGCGCAATGAATAATGAAGAATTTAAAGGACTAAAACCAGTACAAGCAATCAAAAGAAAAACAATAAATGTTGTTGAAGGAGAGTCTTCATCCGCAAACTATTGCCGTTGGTTTAAAAAGAAAGGTCCCTTTTATTTGGGGGGAAGCAAAAGGGGGGACCTGATAGGGAAAACCATTTTTGGGTGTTGATCCATAAAAAAAAAGAATTGAAAAAAAATGAACCCCCCGTGTATTATTTACGAGAAACTGACAAACAAAGAAACCAGCTCCTCAAAAAATTTTGTGAAAGAAGAACGCAGTAATTCCGCCGAAAAGTTCCGCTTTTTTAATTACTAAACTTTTTTGGTTTAAAAGGGAAAAGGCCAAAAGAACGCAGAACGAAAAAAGAATGGTAAAGGAAGAGACCTTGAAATGATACGGAATCTTTTCGGGCGTGTAATGCTATTAAGGAAACTTTTTTCGAGATTAATCAATGCTGCAAAAACACCCAGATCCCCTAAAACCCAAACCCCCCAAATTTGGGAAAAAAAATATTTTTGAAAAAATAAAAAAAATTCGAACTCTCAAGCAAACTGAAAAAGATTTTAAAGAATTTGGAGAATATGATTGATCTTATAATAAATTTGATAAAAAATAAAAACCCCCCTGTTTTTGGGGTCCTCCGTGCCCGATTGCAATGAAACTCTGGATTAACAAAAAACCCTTTTTTGTGTTGTTCTTTTAAATACTTCTTTTTTAAACTGTTGTTTTTGATCTATTAGATTGATGTTTACTTGTCAGATAAAAAGTTTAGCCAAAAAATGTTTTTTTATAGTTGTCATTTATAGTTTGACTGCACAACGCTGCGGGGTATTCCCTTTGCTTTCTTAAAGATTTCTCCCGGGTTTAAATAGTACATTTTTGCCTTAAAACCCAAAAACTCCTTGATCACCCTTTTCCCGATAATTCATCCTTCAACTTTCCCAAAACCTTTTTATTGTAAATTAATGTAAAGGCGAGTCTTTTGGGTAAAACGGTTTCGTACCGCCCCCATGCCCTTTAGCTCTTCGGGTTTCCCCTGCTTTATAGTGTCTTTTATAGGATATAAAAAAAACTTCTGAAACTGTGAAAGTACTCTGGGCCCGGATACAGGGGCTTTTAAATGTATAAAGAAACTTAACATCAAAAGCTTTGAAATTCAAAACGTAAAAACCCAAAAAACGGTTTGTCCAATTTTACTTCTTTTTTTTTTATCATTTGCCAAAAAAATGATCATGAAATTTTTTGAAGTCCTGTAAATTTGGTTTTGAAGTAGCTTTTTTTGCTTCTTCCTCTGGGACTAATCTGACTCTTTTCGCTTGTCGATTCCCATAGTCTTTCCCAAACAACTGTTGTTCATCAGCTTGAAAAAGTCTTTTTTTGAAGCATCTGTGGATTTAGTTCTAAGGTCAGTGTTCTTCATGATGTATGGTTTCATGAACTGTTCTTGATCAAAAGCAATTATGCGATGAACTGCTGTTAACTTTAAACCATGTCTTAAATAAAATTGTAGAAGTCTGTAATGACAGACATAATTTTTTTTGCCTCGAAGATTAGGCACAAGTTTAGGTGGTTCTCTTGGATCCATCTTTAGACTTTCTGCTGCTAATGGATAGTCATTATGCAGGTCATGGAGTTCATGAGGATATTCTAAGTCAACTTCTAGAATGTATCCACGCTGTTGACCCGGCGTCAAACTGCCCAACCACTTTAATGCCTTTTGAATATTGTTCGGATCACCGCCTGTGTACATTTTAAAGTTGCGTAACGGAAGTGATTGCGCCATAGCCCAACCATACAGATTGTTTGCATCTAAATACATGAGATAGTTAGACCTTTTACTTGGATCATAGTTGTCCAAGTATTTGTTGTTTGCTTTACAATAATGATGCGACGCCATACTAATTCCTCCACGCAATCCGTTTTCTATCATCTGAATCATTGGTAGGTCAGACAATAAATCAATTTGTACTCCAGTAAACTTTAAGAAAGCATCCCAACTCATCCCGGGCGCAGAAATGTAATGCGCAGGATCCAAACTGTAATGTTTCATGCAGGTCTTTCTATAATTTTCAAAGACGTCCGCCAACAAACAAACGTCAGCCATCAAGTAGGAGTCATGATAGTCTCCCATCGTTTTACACTCTAACTTTTGCCACGCATCTTGAGCATGCTGGTAATCAGAATCACTGATGTCCTTTCCTCTGAGACTAGAAAAGAACGCGCCTTTAGGAGGAAGTGTGTCTTCATCAAACCTTTCCCAACTGTTCATGTACTCATAAGGGTAAACGCCCTTTCTAACAAGAGTTGAGTCAAAATATTCTTCTGTTATTGGGCAGGACTTTAAGGACATAGCCAGTGACTCTAATGAACCCATCATGTGCTGCATAGAGTCATAAAAAGACATGTTATTCAGATTAAAGCACATGTACTTTTCTGATGACTGTGCAATGCATGCTACCCTGAAGGCGCTGGTTACTGCTTGCATTATAAGGTGAGAGTCATAACCTCGCAAGTTGTGAAAGAATACAGGCAGCTTCCATGTCTTTGGATCAAACTTTAGTTGAAGATTGCATTTGTTATGCGCTGCACCTCTAAACTTCCCACTAATGTGATCATGGTCTCTTACTGTGGGGTTTACACTCTTGGGCGTTAGCTCTAAACCGCAAATCCAACAATGCGTGGGTGAGTCATACTGTTTGTTGGTCTTCAGCGTCATTATGATTCAGATAAGTTTAGATTATTAGAACAGGCGTTACGCACTTGCTGCATGCGTTTTAAGAATGTTTCTGCAGCATCTGGTCCTCTATATAATTCTGGTTCTGAATAAACGCCATCCGACCTGACAACAATGAAGGCAAATGAACAAATCTGATGATTACTCATTAAGACTGTTTTTCGAAGTTTTTGTGGCGCTGGCCCTTCATAAGGAACAATGATGATTCAAAGTCTGCGTAAACAACATATGGAGAATGTTTGCAGTTTTTTCCAGTTCTTAAAACTAACTTTAGATCCGGTGGGGGCGTAATTAGTTCTGTATTACAGTTCTACAGAACTTTTACAATGTTTTATATGTTCACTCGCAGCTTGCGCAGATGGAATTCTGTTAAACATTTTCTGCAGAATTCTTGTTTGCTATGTTTGTTTGTAGTATAACTCAATAATCTACTCATTGTGCGTATCAATGTGTAATGGGTACCCCGCTGGTGAAAACATTAGTAGTAAGTCAACATGATTTTTGTCTGGTTCGCCTATTGTTGGACTGTTCTTGGACACTTTAATTGCGCCAAATTTGTTTCCTCATCCCATGTGTATACATTAACATTATTGGTTGTTTTGCTCTTCAAACTGATCAATTTTTTCTACACAACAAAAGGGTTTCCTTAAGTTAAAATCTTTGTGTATTCCCGATAGTTAGTCACTCTTCGCTTTTCGCGGACATGATCGCCTTGCAAAAACCACCACAAAACATTTGTCGTCGAATTCTTTAGTTTAAAACGCTCTCTTAAAACCCCCGATACGAAGTAAGCCTTGCCTAAAATCGTGAAAATTTTTTACCTGTTTTTAATCAAATCCTAAAACTTCGCCCTCTGACCAACCAAGCCTCTCATTTTACTTTTTCCGGGGCAGCTCAACTTTTAAAAGCAGCTCGTCTCCCAACCCGGGGTGTTAAGTCATTAAGAAAGAATATCTTTTTTATTTAAACCCCAATCTAGATTTTCTTCATTTATTGTTTTATAGTCATTAAAAAACTAACATACTTTAACGGGCGGGCTATTGTTAGTTTACTTGAACTTGAGAAAAGCATGAACAACATTTGCCGTACTTTTTGGGGTTAATGATTTCAAAATAAATATCTTTCGGGCCCTTTGATAAACCTCCTCCGGTTTCCCTTCAAACAATTCTTTTGTCCTTCTATATCTTACCATGCTGTCTTTTTTTTCAAAAGCCAAAAAATTTTTTAAATTTAAAAAAAAATTTAAATCAAACCAATACAAGGTCTTTTGCGCTTGGACTCATAAACAAATATAAACAATTTTTGGTGTGTTAAGTGACTTTTAAACAGAGTTTAATGTCCTTTTACTTTTTTTAAGCTTTTCCTTTTTATCTGCTCGGGTCTGTTTTTGAAAAAAACTTCCCCCGCCTTTTTTTGAAGATCAAAATTTTTTGTCTTTTGTAGTATCAAAACCCTGTAAACGTTAAATTCTTCATCCGGTTTTTTGATCAAAACCCTTTTATTTTTTGTCATTTTAAACGAACTAATTTAGCCTTTTTAGTTGAACCATACTGTGGTTTTGGGTTTTAGAATTTTTTGCCACCGCACTTACAGCAATGAACCAGCCGAGAGCAAAACAAACCCCCCTAGAGTAAAGCTGCGGGGGGGGCGCCACCGTTGCAAAGCCCAAACACTTTTTCCTGCTGATGGCGCTTATATCGTGCCCCCATATTGACATAAAAACAGCATTGAAGGCACAGAAAAACCTTTTTGGGGTTTTGCTGTTTTTTAAAAGGGGGGGGTCCGCTCTATTTTTTTGCATTTGTGTAATGTTTTTTTAAACAAAATTTTTTATTTCGGGGGTTTCTATAAACCAAAATTGCCCACTCCCCTTTTGGCATCCCGGCTGAGGCACATTTGATAAACCAACAGACATGTTTTTTTATAAAATAAAAAAAATTTATAAATACAATCAATCTTTTTTGTTGAATATTCACTGCGCATCATATAATAAAAACAAATGTAAATTAAGCGGTTTATCGGTTTCCCTTTTTCCCTTTATAAATTTTGAATGTTTATTATCACTACCTTCTCCCGCTTCCATACAACCTTTATCCTCTGTTGACCTTGGGTCAATCCATAAACCTATTTTTTTAAAAATAATCTCAGCCTAACATTGTGAAGATGTAACTTTAGACACTGGGTCGCTTTGGGATTCTACCCCCCCACCCCCCCAAAACAATTTTTTTTTTTCGTCAAAATAGATAAGGTCTAAGCCGCTAGCGTAATTTGGTTGGGACTACCGCAATTTACATTGCACTTTCTTTTATTTTAGATTAAAAAATTTTTCATTTTGCTCTTTTAAAGGGTTCTTCATTTTCACACAGCAAAAAAAATTTTTTTAAAAGCGATATTCGTGGTGCTAAAACAAAAAATTCCATAATTCGCCCTCTTCTGGATTTTTTGTATATAAACCCCACCTGTCAAATATTTTGCTAACTTGACTTATTTGACCCCTTAATCAGCTTTGCAATTTAGGGTTGCTAACAACTCAAACTCTAACGGGATGCAAATCTGTACTTTGCTTCAGTGCTATTTTTGATAACGCTTTGTTTTCTTAAAATTGTTCTAGACAATCGTCTTGAAATGCCCTTAAAATAGGGGCTGCGCTTTTAACAACTCAAAATCAAAAGGGGATGAAAAGGTTTTTCAACGAAAAATTTTTTACAGCTCAATTTTTAAAAAAACCGTCTTTAGTATCTGGGGCGCCTATTCATGTTTTACGCTTCTCATTTTCTTTCCTTGAAACGAAAGATCACCCTTTCTTTCCCGGTTACCATAGATCAAAAGGTTAAAAATTTCTGCTGTGTAAAGAAAATTTTTTTCCCCCCAAAATTTTATAAAAATTTTTTTAACGATGCCCGCCCCAATTCTTACAACGCCTTTTTGGGGTCTGTTGTTGAACATTCTATTTTAAGTAAGACTGCGGGCCCTTGGCACAATCATTTCATCCCCCCTGGGTGTGGAATTTGACAGTAAGAATTTGATCCGCATCAATAGTAGAGGGATTTTTGGGAACAAATTTTCCGCTTTTTTCCCCACGCCCCGGGTTTTTTCAGTCTTCTAAGGGGTTAAGAACGACCCATGTCTAGTGCCTTTTTTTTTAAAAACAAAAAAAAAATTAATTTTTTAAAACAGGCAGGATTAAAGCTAAAGAAATTTGATGTTTTTGACCGGGAGACGACATGATGAAATGACCCTTTGACACGGATCCTCACCCCCAAATTGCGCGGAATTAACAAAAGTGGGTCGGAGATTTTAAAAAAATTTTAGGTCAAGAACCCCCCCAAAATTTATAGACCCAAATGTTTTTGATTAAAAAAGGCATTTGTTTGAAAAGGGCGATCAAGGAAATCTTTTGGGCTTACAACTAAACCAACCCAAAAGTTTTTGGGCCAAGATAAATTATCAAAGACTTATTAAAAGACAAAATGCCTTTGGTCTGTTAACCCAAAATTAAAGGGGATCATGCTAAACTTCAAAACCACTACAAGAACCCCACAGATAACCAAATACAAAACAGGAACTTAAAGAATTAAATAAAAACGGCAGATGAAATAATAAATGCAATAAACAAAACCCATTTTTCAAAGAAAAAGCTTAAAAAAATATACACACTCACCGCAAACCCGCAAAAATAACGCCCTTATCATGCTTTAAAAGCTTCAGAGGCGAATTAACAAACAATTTAGCAAAACTAGGAACTAGAGAGCTATAAAAAGAGAAAAAAAAAACTCTTTGGGGCTGATGACGCCAACTTGGGGCCAAATTTTAAAAAGAATAAGACAAAGACAAAAAAACTTGAACAAGAAAATCACAAGACTAGAAGCGCTGCTACTAACCGAACCAATTACGAACTCAAGTGAAAAAATAAAGAAACTATCCAAAAAATTTATATGAAGACCAACACTAGCAAACAATACAACACTTTTTAGAGAGCAAGGAGTCACTTTAAACGTTTAACAGCCTTGGATTGCAATAATAACGTGATGGCATACAGCGGTGGGGTCAAAGTTCATTACCTCCGCCGCCATCGCCTCCCCCTGAAAAATCAGGGGAAAAAAAAACAGCTTGATCATCTTGCAATTTTAAATTAAAAAAAATTAGCTGTAAAGCCGGGACCTTTACCATTTAATTGGGGGATATTGTCAGCTCTTTTTCTACTGCAAGCAAAAGTTGGCTTTTAGGGCCGACCTTAGGGGCTTTAGTTCCTTAATATTTGGGGTTACTATTTAGTAAAAAAAACCCAAAGTAATCCTGGGCCAGTTAATCCAAGAAAAAAAGCCTGCCTTTCATTTTCAGGGTCATCGCGAACAAGCCGCAGCTTTGCGATTTTTAAATGACTTTTGGGGTTTGAACTTCGGGGATTGGAGACTTAACGGGGGGGGGGTTCTTTTTTTGTTTGTAATATTACGGGCCCAGAATTTTGCTTTTTTTTTCCCAAACCTTCTTTCATTCCCTGCTATAAGAATTTTCATTATTATGTTTATTTATTGTACATCGAAGTCTGGGTCGAAGGCAGCAGAAAACCATCCAACAGCAAAGTCACTTTGATCTTGCGTATTGTAAAACTGTTGGGACCTTTGAAACTTTTAAGGGAAACAACTGTAGAATTAATGGCTCCTCTAAATTTGCAAGTTTTTTTGTGCGCAAAGCCCGTAGAAGGATCATTATGCTCGATCTTCCTTGCTTTCGCCCCTACAAACCCAAACTAAGTGCAAAAAGATCGTTTTTTCGTTCTATTCCCCCCCCTAGTTTTGGGGCCTTTAAATGTCAAATAAATTTGTCCACTTTTTATGCTCTTGCTGGAGGGCCCCCGGGGGTCAACAGTTTTCCAAAAAAAAAATTTGAAAGGAGGATGCCAGTATATTTACTTTCTGTGCGTGCCCCGAAAATAAAGGTCGCCACCATGATTATTCCAACTTTGTCTAAACCTGTCTTATGTTAATATTTAATTTGTTACAAAAATCCTTTTAAAAACCTTCATTCATTATTTGCTGAGTGGTTAAACGGTTTTTTCATTTTGGGAATGGGCTTGCAATTCATCAAAATACGTCTGAAGGTGAATAGAAATGAAACTTTCACGACCTCACCAAAGATCATGGGGATTTAAAATCCATACGACACTCCACACCCCCTTGACGCAAAAAAACCCGCAAAATTTAAAATTTTCTATAAAACTGCATCGGATACTAACCACCTTTTTTTGATGTGGTCGTTTTTAATAGGGGGGTTAAGAAACTTTAATGGGGGTACTCCCCTTTTTTTGAAAAAGGGGAGCTGGTCACAGCAAAGTCGAGGGTGTCAGTTTTATATTTTTAAGATTGAGTGCGGCCCCAAAAGAATATTTTCACCATAATTTAATCACCATTTTATTCGTTCAAAAATGTTTGTAACAATAACAACCCAAGACCGCCCTTTGTTTTTAGAAAAATGTATTGATAAAAATTGCGGGGGAAAACGGCGCGCTCCTGAAAATTTTTACAAAGCGTATGGGTTTTAAAATAACAAAGCCAAGGAGAATAATACGTTCAAAAGGGACAAAACAGGGACCAAAGTTACGATTAACAAACCCGATGGGTTTTTTTACGGGTTTTGCTCCCTAAAAAAGCAAAGATAACTTTGACATTACCTCAAACTTTCAATGCAAATCAAAAAAAAAGTTAACATTCAAACCTAAAAGAAGGGGTTACTATTTGATAAAGAGCTAGCTAAAATGTTAGGCTTTACAGCTAAAATTAAGATTTTTGATTACAACCCAACCAAAAAAACTTATGAGGGGGGAATCCGCTCGATCTTTCATTACATTCATTGCTCTATGTTTTATTTTGGATGACTAACACGATGAAAACTTATATGACGGAAAGGGCCCCCACTGTTTTAAAAAGCTCTTCCCCTCAGGGAAAGCTGCATATTTCGATTATGAAATTAACAATTCCCTAATTTACAGTTTAAAAGATTAGTTTTTGGGGGGTCATCATTTTTAATATAAAATCAAAAACAAAACGGGGAAAGTCGTAAAATGTGATAACCGCACATTGTTTTGGAAATAAAAAAAAAAGTACTAAAAAAAAGTCGGGGGCCAGAAAAACCAGAGTTTCATTTTGGGGCCTGTAAGGTGTATAACTTTTGAATTAAAAGACCTTGCAACGTTGCGGGCTTTGAACAATGGGGAAAAAGGGACTTTTTTATGGTTTTTATACACTAAAAATGGTGATTAAAAACGTAAAGAGGGTTGGCGCAACAAAAGTTTCCTAAAATAGAACAACGCGCAACTAGAGGCAAAAAATGTTTCCATATATATAAAATAGCGAAAACCTGACCTCAAATGGGCCTTTAAAACCTATTAAAGGGGCATAAAATTTGAATTCATAACCCATTTTCTTTTTGGCCCCAAAAAAGTTTCAGAAAACATTCAACTCTGGGGCCCCTTTTCATGTAAGTCTTATGCCAATGACAATATCGGGAAAAAGATTTAAATAAACCGTAGGAAAAAACATACATCCCCCCAGAAAAGAACGGGTTTTTTAAAAATCTTCTACAAAATTTTCAGTTCATGCCGCAAAGAAATTAGGGGGGCACGTTTTCAATATTTTTGAAATTTCTGTCTTAAAAGATAAGGAAGGGTGGGGTTGTGGGCGTTATGACGTCCTTTTTAAAGGGGTTCTAATTTTGCTGGCAAAACTTAAACGTTTACCGTCTTAAATTACTGTTGTCATTCTCACAATGGGAGATGTTAAGGTCATAAAAACAACAACAAAATCAATATTTAGTCAAAAAAACAAATTTTCAGCACTGAATTGGGTTAACTTACACACTTACCTTTTAGGATTTTATTTTACTAACAAGTTTTTTAAAAAGGTAAGAAAAACAAAAACCGGATTAGATTAATTCTGTTATAAAACTAGGGGGCATTAAACTTTATACAAAATCCCATTGCTCATTGATTTGTGGGAGACTGGTTTGGAAAAAAAATATTACCTCGACCTGTTACAAACAGTTTATCGTTATAATTTTAAACAATTTGGTTTTTTTGTCCAACCTTAAATGGGAAAAAAGCAATCAAATAAGGGTTTATAGGGCAATATGACATTATTTGTTTTAAACCTAGCAATAAACGATGATGTTTAGAACAGTTTTATAGACTTTTGAAGGAACCAACACTATTTATTATAGATGACTGTTTGGCAAAAGAGACATAGTTAAAAAGAAACACTTTTCGAAACTAGCTTTCCCCCGGAAGACATGCTGGGATAAGTGGTTTTATTTAGCCAAAATATAACTCGGTTTTAAAAGACTTTAGAGAAAATTAAAGACTGTAGTTCTTTTCACAGAAAGACAGAGACTCATTTGAAGAATGTTTTCGTGAAAATGAGGGTTTTTGAAAAGACCAGAAAAACACAGGGTTTAAAAAAAAACTGAAACAAAAAAAAATTTAGAAATTAGTATTGAAAAAGGATAAAACCCAACACAGTAGTTTTTTTGTAGATAATCGTTTTTTTGGTATTGAAAATCTCATTGACTCATTTAAAATGTTTCAGGGGTCTCCCCCCCCTGTAATTAAATACTGCAAGTAATCGGTAGCCCCTGCACCCACCGTGTATGGGGGCCCTTCTCACGGGTGCTTTTTTTCCACTTACCTAGGGGGGTTCATCCGGCTACTTTTTCCCCACGCTACTCTCAAAATTTAGTAAATTAATTTAAATTTAACCCCGCACAGTAGTTTTTTTGTAATAACGTTTATTTTTGGTTATTGACTCTTACTTGCAAGAACAGGAAAAGGCGGCTTTTAGGGCCTTTGCCCAAAACCCGTTGGGGTGAAAGTGGCCCAAATGCCCCTTTTCCCCTTTTTCTCAAAAACATTTGTGCAATGAAATTTGATACAACCGTATAGGATAATAAGTGCATAAAAGTTAACGTGAGACATTTTTTCCCTTTTGCGGGAGAAGATAAACCCCCGACTTCTGCCCTCACGCTTGGGAAGTGTACGAAAGGCTGGCCCGGCCGATCCCGCACCGAATAGTCTGTTGCAGTGGATAGGGCGACTTGCAGGTGGCCGGGTGAAAAAAGATGCTTGCTCTGTTTTTGTTGTTGTTGTTGTTGTTGTTGTTTTTTTGTTTTTTTTTTTTGTTTTTTTTTTTTTTTGTTTTCCCCCCAAACTGACGTTTTATGTTTTTGCCTCCACTCGCCTTTTTCAAAGTCTTTTCATCCGAAATTTGACCCTTGAGCGATATGGGGGATCTTGGGGGGCTTTGTTCCCAGGAGGCGGGGGGATGCTGCAACACTTCAGTGGGCCTTCAGTGGTCTTTTAGGCTTTTTTTGGGCTTTCCCGGGGAAACCTTTCCTACCGCACTCTCCATAGAACTCCTTTGAAGACGTTTTCATCCTAAGCGTACATGTCCTGCCCACCGATTGGGGGCATTAGCATTTGCATGAATCTTTCCCCTCTGAAACCCTCTGATCGGGGATTGTCCTGGGCCCTTTTATGTCGCGAGGTTTTGATATCCAGTGAAGAGTTTAGTTGCCTGGGAAGTCGACTGTGCACTTCAGTTTCACAAAAAACCTTTGAGCTTCGTCCAGGGCCCATGCCCGTCTTTCCCACCTTTTCTTGGAGTCTGCCGAAGGATGCACTACCCTAGCGACCTATATGCATGTTGGACTTGTGATAACGACACCAAGGGGGACAAACGATTTGCCACTTTAAGTTTCTGGGCCCTGACTGTATTTTGGCTCTATTAGGGGTTCAGGGAAATTGCGATGCAGTACTTCTTCTTCGTGCTGATTTTGGGACCGCGTCTTCACACATTGGCAAACCGGTCCTACTCTCTTACTGTCAGACTGTGTGGGAGCATTCAAACGCATCACAGGGAAAAAAAATGTATGGGGAGGTCTTCCTGGGCTTTGGTTTGCCTGTACGTCCCAAATTTAAAACTTTTTCCCTCGGGGGGTATTATAGCCAACTCCAAGCACCATCTCGAAAGCCTCTTCACATGGGGGAAACTCATTCTGAAGAGGATGGAGGGTACAGCACCCTGCTTGACCCATTTAAAACAGAATGACTGAAACCCTTTTCCTTTGTCCTGCATTTTTGCCTGCATGCCGTCATAAACGCCGACCGTGAAAACTTTTAGGGGCACCAAACTTGACATGACTTCCACAACCCTTCACGGGAAGACAGTGTCAAATGCCATGGTCAGGTCTACAAATGTGGTGTAGAGGTTGGCATTCTGCTCCTAACATTTCTCTTGTAGCTGCCGTGCTGCGACCCCTCCTAAATCCGCGCTGGCTCTCAGGACAGTACAGTGCAGTAGAAGCTAACGTGAAGATAAAATGTAATGCAGTACAACAGTACAATGCAACAACACAGCATGCAAAACAATACAGTTCACTGCGAAACAAAACTGTATAGTCTAATACAATTAAATACAACGCTGCACAGTGCAGCACAATGCCGTTCAATGTAATGCTAGATAGTAGATAAAAGTATAGTGTCATACGATACTGCAAGGTATATTTATATATATTATATTTATATATATATATATTATATATATAGATAGAGAGAGAGAGAGAGGAGAGAGAGAGAGAGAGAGAGAGAGAGAGAGAGAGAGAGAGAGAGAGAGAGAAGACACACACACCACACACACACACACACACACACACACACACCACCCACACCACCACCACCACCACCACCACCACCACCACCACCACCACCACCACACCACCACCACCACCTCCACCACCACCACCACCACCACCACCACCACCTCCATCTTCTCCTCCTCCTCCTCTTACTGCTCCAGGTCTGCCATGGCTGTTTCTGACACTTCACTTGATTTTTTTTTCTTCTGCACTGTTGCTGCTACTACTGCTGTCACTTCTATAGCTAGTTCGCCACTAACACAGCCACCTACACTGGCTACTGACAGAAAAAAAGGTCCCGTTTTAAATGCATTAAATAAACAGAATCATCGTCGCCAAAAT
>CM031603.1:53904266-53906766 GCA_018398815.1 Conus ventricosus
GATTTAGGTTACTCAGGAGATGAGTTGCGTGCATTCGTTGAAAACCAACAAAAGATGGAAAAGAATGAACGCGCGGAAAGACGCCATGTCGCATTGGAAATAGCAGAGCAGGAAAAGGCTAAAGAAGAGCAAGAAATAGAAAAATTAAGGATTCAGGCTAACAATGATAAAGAACACAGGAAACAGAAAGACTAAAGGAAGCGCAGGAAACAGAAAGAATGAGGGAAGCGCAGGAAACAGAAAGAATGAAGCAGGAAACGGAAAGATTAAAGGTTCAATTAGAGTTAGAGAAAGTGAGAATACAAAGGGAGACCACCGAGGATGGGAGTTCAGTTTCCAGTGACTCTGTGCGCAGTTACGCTCCCCGACCCAAGTTGCCAAAATTCTCTGAAGAACCGATTCGATTGATGCATACATCAGTCGTTTCGAAACGTTTGCGACCAGTCAGGGTTGGCCTCCAGAAGAGTGGCAGTCATTTTGTCGGCGTTACTGAGGGGTAAGGCATTACAAATTTTCACTGCGTTACCAGCAGAACAACAGTCTGATTTCGGCGCTGTGAAGGAATCGTTGATGAAAGGATTTGACCTCACAGAGGAGGGGTTCAGGAAGAAATTTCGTTCAGCTAAATTACAAGCAGGTGAGACGTACACTCAGTTTGGTGCACGTTTAGATCACTATTTTGAGAAGTGGTTAGAGTTGAGCGGTACGAAGAAGGAGTTCGCTGAGTTGAAAGAGCTAGTTATGAAGGAACAGATTTTGTCAGGCTGCGGCCCTGAGTTAACCATACATTTGAAAGAGAGACAGCCAGAGACAGCAGGAGAGTTGCTGAAGTTCGCAGAGGTGTATAGAGAGGCACGTTTGGGCACTAAGGTGCAGGAGAAACAGGTGCTAGGCACAGGTGAGAAGAGTGCAAGGAGACTAGGAGAGTTTTCTGCAAAGTCTGCAAACCCAGTGGTGGGGCAGAAGGAAGGGCAAAGGGACATTAGGTGTTTCATTTGTCACAAGAAGGGACATGTGGCGAGGGATTGTCGCATGAGGTTCCAGAAGGCAGCAGCCTTGCAAGAGGTGGATAAGGGTCGTCAAGGGAAACGACCTGCAGTGGAACCAAAAGGGATTCAGTCTGAAGAGGGTGGAGTGCAGCCTATGGCTAGCACTGGACAGCAGTCAGTGTCAGGGATGGAGGGCACTAGGCTGAGTGGTTCGTTACCAGTGGAAGAAGGGTGGATTGGCCAGCAGAGGGTGAAAGTGTTACGAGACACTGGTTGTTCATGCGGTGTAGTACGAACAACGCTGGTCGAGAAAGGGGATTTGACAGGGCAAATCCAGACCTGTACTCTAATCGATGGCACTGTGAGGGAGTTTCCAGTTGCTAAGATAGAAGTACGTACCCCTTACTTCTCAGGCGAGTTGTCTGCGTTGGTGATGGAGAAACCCCTTCATGATTTGATCATCGGAAATATTCCAGGTGCAAGGGGTCCAGGGGATCCTGAGTTGTTGACTGCTACAGGGGCAGCAGTTCAAACACGGAGCAAGAAGGAGGGAAAGGTTGATAAACCGTTAGTCGTTCCGGCAAAGAAGTCAGGCATAGATGTGTCGCCTGATGAGTTTAGGGCAGCGCAGGAACAAGACCCTTCGCTCGTGAAGTCTTGGGAGTTGGCAAGAGGTGGAGAGAAACAGGTGGTTAGAGGAGGTGAGACTCAGCACATAGGCGCAGCAGCAATCATTGATGAGGTGAAGGAGACCCAGCAGAAGAAGGGAGATTTTGTTGCCTAAGTTTCCAGAAGAGTCATACAGGGATGTGTCACTGTATGAAGGGCTAGACAGTAGGAGTTCCTAGGTTTTGTTGTCGGAGGCGACACAAAGCAGCCAGAAAAGGGAAAGGTGGAGAAGATGATGAATTCAGAGAGACCAAAGACCAAAACAGAAGTCAGGAGTCTGCTAGGTTTTGTTGGGTTCTATAGGGAGTTTGTTCCAAATTTCGCAGCAATCACGAGTCCTCTCAGTGATTTGGTCAAGGCAGGGAAACCGGCAGTGGTCGAGTGGTCAGACGCTGCAGAGCAAGCACTGCAGACGGTGCTGGAAAGACTAGGTTCCCGTCCCATCTTGAAGCTACCAGATATGTCCAAACCATTTTTGTTGCGGACAGATGCATCAGGTGGTGGGATAGGTGCAGTATTGTTGCAGGAGCACGAAGGGGTCGAGTTTCCTGTGAGGTATGCTAGCAGGAAGTTGACAAAGTGTGAAGAAGGGTACGCAACGGTGGAGAAGGAGTGTTTAGCTGTCGTGTGGGCCGTGCAGAAGTTCCACAAATACTTGTATGGGAAAGAGTTCGTGATAGAGACAGATCACCAACCACTCAAATTCCTGCAGGAGGCACAGCTGAAAAACAGCAGGGTTCTGCGTTGGGCAATGGCACTGCAGCCCTACAGGTATCGAGTGCAGTACATCCCAGGTCGACAGAATGTCGGAGCTGACTATTTAAGCCGTGTAGTCTAGCAAG
>CM031603.1:53924266-53933202 GCA_018398815.1 Conus ventricosus
TCTCTCTCTCTCTCTCTCTCTCTCTCTCAACAAAAAGAGCGTAAACAGTAAAAAGACAGAGTAAAAAGAAAAATAGGTGGCGCTTCATCATGGAGACTCCCCCTCCCTCTCTCTCTCTTTCTCTTTCTCTCTTTCTCCCTCTAGGCAAAACATCCCAAATATAAGGAAGTGTGTTGTCATGAAAGCGCTCTGCAATACAATGCAACTCGGTTCAGTTTAATCATGTCAGCCCTTAGATCAAGCGATTTGAGAACCACTTACTTCATCATAATACTACAATTATCAAAGGTATGGACGTGTCTCCCTAGATCCATCTATCTATCTGTCTGTCTATCTGTCTGTCTATCTATATATCTATCTATCTATCTATCTATCTATATCTCAGTCAATCTGTCTATCTATCTCTATGTCTATCTCTCTACCTATCGATCAATCGATTTATATATCGATCTATCTTAGGTTTGGGGTAAAGAGAAAATTATCCATCTTTCAAGCCAGGAGTTTCATGAACACGAAAACACATGAGTGGCTAATAATGTTCTTGGGGCCAGAGAAGCGAGCGCTGAAAGAAGCAAAGAAACGTGAGCAAAAGAAATCCAAATGAACACGATGGTTTCTTCTTGTAGCTGAATGGCCCACTTTTCAGTCATAGCATACACCAGTCACAGAATATGACTATTTTTCAAGCAGCATTCAGAGGACGCTACAACTCTCGGCCATTCTCTCTGTCGCACAAGGTAGCAGTGCCAACACAGTGTGATGACCTTTCAGCAACGTCCTAACACGATCGCCACGAGAATGTCCGGTTTAATGTCACCCCCTTCCCACATTCGCAGTAATTTCGAGCGTCTAGACTCCATGAACCATGTCTTTGGTTTCGTTTAAAAAGTCATACAAACATCATTTACAAGAAGGTTCCACGAACCTCTTCAAACACCTGTGTCAAGATTCCGAAATCTTGCTGTCTGATTGCTAACAGACGGAGAGCTCTAAAAATGGCTCCTTCTGGCCTGCGAGAAAATTGTCTATTCGCTCAACACCAAAGTCTGAAGACATTTTTTCTGTTGTTTCTTCAGTGCACCCACCAACCTTCCCTCTTCAGCAGCATTTTGCTCATGCAGCTCAGCTGAGCTTTCGGTAGTAAACCACATGCAGGTTAGTCTGGTTCCAGCCTTTCTCCAGTAGTTCACATGGAACAATCAATATCAAGTCTTCAAGAGGGATGCCACCGCGACCAACTGCCAAACAATTCAGCTGGGATCAATCCTGCACTAATCGCGCGCGCGTGTGTGTGTGTGTGTGCGTGTGCGTGCATGCGTGCGTACGTGCGTGCGTGCGTGCGTGTATGTGTGTGTGTGTGTGTGTGTGTGTGTGTGTGTGTGTGTGTGTGTGTGTGTGTGTGTGTGACCGAAAGAAAAAGAGAGGGAGAAAGGGGGGGAGATTGAGAGATTTCGTTCCTTGCATACATGCACCACTCTATGTACATGTAACGAAACAGATATGCGAACTCTTTCATTCCAGTTGAAACAAACAAGCAGGCACGTAAGCGAGCAAACAAAGAAACAAACCAAAAATACAATGATCAACAACTAAGCAAAACGTGAGCAGCTGCTTGATGAGTTCCAACCCATTGTCGCTATACATTAACACTGTGCGAATTGTTCACGAAGACAAAGGACGGTGCAACATGTCTCTATCACTCCCCGGCTATAATCACTGCCTGGAGAATGCGTAAAATACACTAACAAACTCTACACCCACCCTTTTGCCTCCATGACCGTAGAGTAACCCCAGATCAAGATCTTTCTTTGTTAAAAAAAAAATAATTCCCCTCTCAAAATTCTCAAAGAGTCCCAAACAATAAAAGATATCACTGATTCTGTACCGAAGCAGTCACCACTTTCCACCCTTTTCAAAGACCACCCTCAGGTGAGTAGTTTGGGCCATAATCCAGAAGTACCCCATGACGTGAACTTTGGTAAGTGCCCCAGCTTACCCGCCGTAAATGACAGGGAGGTAAAAATGGGGAGGTGCTTGCGCCACTCCATTGAGTTTCTCCACACCATGCCGCAAATCACCACTCCATTGAGTTTCTCCACACCATGCCGCAAATCACCACTCCATTGAGTTTCTCCACACCATGCCGCAAATCACCACTCCATTGAGTTTCTCACACCATGCCGCAAATCACCACTCCATTGAGTTTCTCCACACCATGCCGCAAATCACCACTCCATTGAGTTTCTCCACACCATGCCGCAAATCACCACTCCATTGAGTTTCTCCACACCATGCCGCAAATCACCACTCCATTGAGTTTCTCACACCATGCCGCAAATCACCACTCCATTGAGTTTCTCCACACCATGCCGCAAATCACCACTCCATTGAGTTTCTCCACACCATGCCGCAAATCACCACTCCATTGAGTTTCTCCAAACCATGCCGCAAATCACCACTCCATTGAGTTTCTCCACACCATGCTGCAAATCACCACTCCATTGAGTTTCTCCACACCATGCCGCAAATCACCACTCCATTGAGTTTCTCCACACCATGCCGCAAATCACCACTCCATTGAGTTTCTCCACACCATGCCGCAAATCACCACTCCATTGAGTTTCTCCACACCATGCCGCAAATCACCACTCCATTGAGTTTCTCCACACCATGCCGCAAATCACCACTCCATTGAGTTTCTCCACACCATGCCGCAAATCACCACTCCATTGAGTTTCTCCACACCATGCCGCAAATCACCACTCCATTGAGTTTCTCCACACCATGCCGCAAATCACCACTCCATTGAGTTTCTCCACACCATGCCGCAAATCACCACTCCATTGAGTTTCTCCACACCATGCCGCAAATCACCACTCCATTGAGTTTCTCCACACCATGCCGCAAATCACCACTCCATTGAGTTTCTCCACACCATGCCGCAAATCACCTACTAGGAGGAGGTTTTAAAACAGGGTGGGGGGAAAGGAGGAGAGGATGTGCGGGGGTAGTTCTGGATCGGGTCCCGAATCGTTCTTCCCCACCCTAACATTCAAGTGGACTGCACTTTAGTTGGCGTCCTTATTCATTTGGGACACTGAGAATGTTGAAGGAGGGGAGGGATCTGCGAAGAAAAGGGGAGGACAGTCTGAATTTAATCCTCAAAGGGGGGGGGGGGGGGGGGGGGGGGGGGGGGAGAGAGAGAGAGTTTAGGCATGTGCCTGCTCTTACGTGCCGGAGGGTCATTTTAGACATGGAGTGATTACCGCAAAATGCACCGCCGCATATAGGAAGCATGTTGACAATGCCTTTGTTGGAAGAAAGAAAAAGACTCTTGAAAGCAACTAGTGGTGGCCAATTTTCTGTTCGTGCAGTTGGGGAAAAGCACAAAGAAATCCTAAAGAAATTACAAGTCATGCTCATTGCGTCAGAGTCTTCATCAATCTTAAAAATGTTTCCGTTACAAAAAAATTCTTAACGCGTGTATTGTGTGTGTGTGTGTGTGTGTGTGTGTGTGTGTGTGTGTGTGTGTGTGTGTGTGTGTGCGTGCGTGCGTGCGTGCGTGCGTGCGTGCGTGCGTGCGTGCGTGCGTGTGTGTGTGTGTGTGTGTGTGTGTGTGTGTGTGTGTGTGTGTGTGCCTGCAAGCTCCTTCCAAAAATGGTGGTGCACACATTTCTCTGGCAGATAAACACACAGACAGAAAAAGTGGTGAAGACATAGATCGTATCAGAAAGGCAGAGAGACAATGGACAGAACGAGAGAGAGAGAGAGAGACAGAGAGAGTGAGAGGAGAGAGAGAGAGAGAGAGAGAGAGAGAGAGAGAGAGAGAGAGAGAGAGAGAGAGAGAGAGAGAGAGAGAGAGAATCAAACAAAGAAGGAATCGACGAACGGAGAAAAATAAACAAGAACATGAGTAACCTCACAAAAAGACATTAGTGAATAAACATAGGAACATTCTAACGAAAGGAGGAGGTAAATGAGGGGGAGGAGGGAGATGAGGGAGGAGGAAGAGGAAGAAAAATGTAGGAAGAAAATGAAGGAAGAGAAGAAGAAGAAGAAGAAGAGAAGAAGAAGAAGAGGAAGGCAATAATAAAAAATAAAAAAAACCAGAATCATGCGAGACAGGAACTGAATGATACGTAAAACTATATGGTGGGTCAAGATAACACACTTCCGATGCTACTGCTAGTTGTAGTGTACTACTCTTGCTGCTTTTGCTGCCGTCACCTCTACTTCTACACTACTGCTACCACCTCTATTACGACTACCACTATAACAACAGCAACTAATACCACCACCACTACTACTCTTACTACTTCTGACACCACTAGTTCTGCTACTACTTTTACTACTACCACCACTAACGCATCACCATCACCTGCACAAATGAATCGTCATGTTTCACTGCAGCAATACACATATTGCATACATCCACAGTGAGATATCTGATTATATCCATGTCGCGGTGTCCAATTAGCAGTTACGACACGCACAAAACTGACACACAATGCTTGGGTGAAAGGAAACATGTGTGCATCCTCGGAGGTGTCAAAGCAAAGAGACAGTGTGTGTGTGTGTGTGTGTGTGTGTGTGTGTGTGTGTGTGTGTGTGTGTGTGTGTGCGTGTGCGTGCGCGCGCGCGCGCGTGTTTGTGTGAGAGAGTGTGTGCGTGCGAGAGCGTGCGTGCGTGCGTGCGTGCATGCGCGCGCGCGCGCGCGCGAGCGTGTGTGTGTGTGTGTGTGTGTGTGTGTGTGTGTGTGTGTGTGTGTGGTGTGTTATGCTGTGTTGTGTTGTGTTGTGTGGGTGGGTGGGTGGGGTGAGGATTAGGTGTGGCGAGCGAGGGGAGGGAATAGCACAATTGCTGCTGGCACTGCTGATACAGAGGGCAAGCTTCACTGTGTCCTATTAGAATGCATTCTTTTACTGCTCGTGTATTTGTGTAAAAGATTTACCCTATGTCGGTAGTTTCTTTTTCATGACGTTTCTCTGCCTCTGACTCTGTTCCTGCACCTGTCGGTCTGCCTCGTTGAAGAGAGAGAGAGAGAGAGAGAGAGAGAGGAGAGAGAGAGAGAGAGAGAGAGAGAGAGAGAGAGAGAGAGAGAGAGAGAGAGAGAGAGAGAGAACAGAACAGAATTTTATTCAGTAAGGCCAAAGCCCTATTTGAAGGGGTGTGAACATTGATAGTAGACATAATAAAACAAATTCGAATGATATTATCAATCCATCATCTGCTCAGAAGCAAGAAAACAAAGAGAAAAATGAAATCAATATTACACCAGTTCGTACATGGTATCATACACTAAGTTGACGCCAATTGACTAGTAAAATTGGTAAGTCAGGACATTGCTATTTGTCTTTTCTTAAAGGCTTTGTATAGATATATAGCAAAACTACTGATGGTCTGTGCGTTTTGTGATGCTAAAAGCAGAGGAGAGAGAGAGAGAGGAGAGAGAGAGAGAGAGAGAGAGAGAGAGAGAGAGAGAGAGAGGAGAGAGAGAGGAGAGAGAGAGAGTCGAAGTTTGGGAATATCAGGTCTCATTCACAAAATATGAGCATGCTACACACTTATTGTGTGTATACGTGAAATATCTACAAACGTATTTCTAGGACAAATCCTAGCATGGGCTGAATCTGAGTAAAAACATTTAAGAATATATTCGTGGTGTGTTCTTCAAAAGACTTAAATGTAATATAGTAGGTACCGCGATTGTTTGCTTTATCAGCAAAATAGCTTGCTATTTCAATGTATCTCTAACTATTAACATACTCTTGCAAATCTAACATCTTCATTATAGAATATCACCAGAGAGAGAGGAGAGAGGAGAAGAGAAGAGAAAAGAGAGAGGAGAGAGAGAGAGAGAAAAGACAAAATTTGTAAAATGAAGAACAGATATTGTTTAATGAGGAACAAATGAATAAACGATAAGCAGGAAATTGGCTTCTTATAGCATAATGAAAACCAGGGAAAAAAATAGTCTGAAAACAAATCAACGCGTACAAAAGCGTCTTGAGTTATAAGAGAGAGAGGGAAAGAGAAAGGAGAGGGAGAAGGAGGGAGGAAGAGAGGAGAGAGTGAAGGACAGAGAGAGAGAGAGAGAGAGAGAGAGAGAGAGAGAGAGAGAGAGAGGAGAGAGAGAGAGAGAGAGAGAGAAAGAGAGAGAGAGAGAGAGAAAGAGAGAACGAACGAAAGAACGAACGAATTTTATTTTCAGAGGGTAGTGGAGTAAGCAAAAACTGCTTTTTTTACATCCAGCCTCTGGGCCAAAAGAAAAGATACAAATTCTGAAATATATAATACCAAATGCAAAAAAACCTAATGTACAAGAGTGAACACAGACAGAAGGGGTGGGATATGGTGGGTGGGGGGCATAAGAGGAGAGAGAGGGGAGAGAGAGAGAGAGAGAGAGAGAGGAGAGATTTAAAACAAAAAAATAGCAGTGAGAGACAGAAATGTGGGAGAAAGGAAGCGGGAGGCAGAAGCAAGGCATGGCATTTAACATTAACATAGAAGGTACATAAGAGAAAGAAAGAGAGAGAGCGGGGGGGGGAAGAGAGAGAGAGAGAGAGAGAGAGAGAGGGGAGAGAGAGAGAGAGGGAGAGAGAGAGAGAGAGAGAGAGAGAGAGAGAGACAGACAGAGACAGACAGACAGACAGACAGACAGACAGGCAGACAGAGACACCAGAGACAGAGACAGAGACAGAAGCAGAGAGACAGAAAGGGAAAGAGAGAAAGAGAGACGGTAATGATACTTTAAACGAACCCTGTGCGATCCAAATCTGAATTACGATTATTCTTTTGGAGAAAAAAAAAAGCGTGACAATCTCTATACATGCTAGGTGCCAGAAAGTAGCAGCCATGCCACATGCTAGCTGGTATCTGATTATCCATATCCCAAGGTCCAATCAGCCATGAAAACATAGAAAATTGAGCATGACATGCGCCCAGATAACGTGGACAAAAAACTTGTACATTCTTGGAACAAGTCACAGACAGACACAGGCTTGTAGTCATTATTTATGTCATTTCCACCACTCCAAAAAACACTGCCAAACTCCCATGTGACATGATTGCCAGTCATAACATCATTTCGGTTCGTTTCTCTCCGCCAGATAGAACAGTGCCAAAAACGAATCCGAGCACCCGCCCATGCATAAAAGGCAAACTGAGTGTGTAAGAGAGAGAGAGAGAGAGAGTGAGAGAGAGAGAGAGAGGGGGGGGGGGGGGGGGAGAGGGAGAGAGAGAGAGAGAGAGAGAGGAGAGAGAGAGAGGAGAGAGAGAGAGAGAGAGAGAGAGAGAGAGGCATACAAAGAGACAGGACAGGCAGACAGAGGAGAGACAGTCAGACAGACAGGCAGACAGACAGTCAAATTTACATACATACAGACAGACAAACAGAGCAGAGAGAGACAGGCAGACAGACAGACAAAAACGTGGTAGGGTAAGGCTTAAGTGTTAAAAGTGTCCAAGGGGTTGTAGCCTGGTTGTAAGAACTCACCGAAAAGAAACGAGAACTCACAAACGCAGATGGCTGAAGAACATGTACGTTGAGAAAATTCCTAAAACTGTTCAATGAACTGACAAATGAAGAGTCTCGACATAAGCGAGGTTTCCACTTCCACTTATGTACAGAATCACACCTACAGCACTTCAATAGTAATGGTATTTTGCAGAAGAAGTTCCAGTTGCTGGGTAAAACCTTCACATATGGTTTATACAAAAATACCTTCCATTCACCCACTTACTCCTTCCTTCCATCCTCAACCCAAGCATATTTTGGGTTCTCGTCATTGGAGCAGGTTGAAAATGTTTAGCAAGAAGGCCTTGGAAAAACTGCAGGCAGCATATCAGCCTCAAGTTTGTATGATACTGGAACCTCCAAAATTGAAGGAATGCCATATGCACCACGGACATACATTTCTCATGCAGAAATATTCGTAAAAGATCCATAATTGCACAAAATCAATAACAGAAAGAAAACCACACGCACATCAAACAGGAAGAAGTGGAAACACATTCCGCTGCATACACCAAATCATGACCATCAATCAGTCAAGACTCAGGCAAGACGGAGAGCAGTGACACACAAACCTCTTGACACTTTACCTTCCTCGTATCGCACGTGCCCTGTCTCAGCATCGGCCTGTCTGTCTAGACGTTAGGGCCCAGTTACTGTGACGTTTTTAATAAGACCCCATTCATAAATGATGGTTGAATGCTCAGGCAAGAACGATAGACCGTAGTAGGAAAGTCAAGCTTTCGTCCACACCCTCACTTCCTTTCTACAGATGAAATATGAGGTTTGATTTTGATAACAACAACTGAATTTAATAAAGTAACAATAACGATGATGGTGATCTGCAGTGAATATGTCGTATTGTTGCTTTGAATGCTGATATCCGTTTGTTCCGTATGAAATGAATTACACACAAAAGAAATTAATCATGCACATACACTTGTAGCAACCAAGTCTCCGTCCTTCTTCACTTCGCTTCTTGCAGTAGCACAAATATCGATTGTCCGCTTGTGCTACAAAATATATCTTCGGAGAATACACGCAGAATATAGTTATACACAAGAAAAATTATACAAGAAAAATGTCTGAGTGTGTTGTAGCATGCTTGAGTGTGGAGGGATGTGTTTGATAATTTGCACTCAGCTTCACGGAATCCTGTGGTGTTCCGGAGTTCCGTTGACGCTTAGAGTCCACCTCCAGATTCCGATAAGGTTGGCACACCAGCACGTTCCTCTCAACGAAGAATGCAGCAGAATAGAGATGTGTGACGAAGATGAAGATAAAGATGCGGTGAGATGAACTGGATGGTCGTAAAAGGAAAAAAGTACGAAAGGACCTGCAAGATAACAATTGTCTTAGATCTTGCACTATAGTGGCACATCACTATTCCACTCACTACACGCTCTACAAGACTGCACTACTT
>CM031603.1:53933302-53960267 GCA_018398815.1 Conus ventricosus
ACGCACTGCTGCTCAAGTAACTTTGATGGCGTTCAGTGGTGCCTGTTCTGATCCAGCTTGCGCAGGGCACCATCTACTAAGACCCATACTAATGACAATAATTGCGTAGTCATGGAGCCAGCGTGGGTGAGCTCTTTCTCCAGAGAGCGCCACCTTAACTGTCCAGTAACACAGTCCCAATGAACTTGCCAGTACCGATAACCCAGTAAAATCTGATCAGAGACATGGATGCGCAGCGGAAATCAAAACTGAACTCACTGTGAGAGCAGGACATGAAGGGTCGCAAAATTTGAGAATCTTTTTTGTGCTGAAAGATGAGGATGGTGGAGATTATGTTATGGATTTCCTTCTGGTCTGAGATTGGATGACAGAAGTGTGTGCTGTGTTTACTTTCATAGTATATTCCATCATCAACCAGGCCTGAGAAACACAAACTCTGCAGTGTTCGTCAGGAAATTTGAGCAGCACTGTCGGAGACGCATCCATTCATTGGATGAAACGACTGTGTGGCCCCAGTCTTCCCAACTGAGCCCATAGCAAATTCAACTCTTGGTAGGAACCAGTCGGGGCAGAAAAATCCTACATGTAGATGGTTGTTATGGAATTGAACCCATGATCTGCCAGCTGGGAGTCATTGGTGCTAAGTACTTCACCACAGCGGCTATACACCATAAAATTTACCTGATGGACTAAGTATAATTGTGATGAGGCCAGTGTTGGCTGTTCCAAGTTTGGGTAATTCAAAGAGATCATTTGAGTCGGTTAAGTTAAAGTTATATATAGTCACTTTTAACAGTATAGACAGCAATAAGACGGTGACTACAGGAACAGTATTATTGTCACTTCAGCAAGTCCTTGTTTTTGTTGTTGTTTAGCGTACCTGGTCAGCCCCTGTCCACGTCCACTACCCCCAGCAATGCCTCCACATCTCAGCCTTCCAGCCCTGCCCAGTCTACCAACCACCACTGGGACTGATGCTGCGCCGACAGCTACCACCACCACCACCACGGCCAATAGTGGTTCCACTCCGCTGGTACCACCCATGGGCAGTCAGGATGCCTTCAACAACATGATGACACAGCTGACCAGTATGATGGTTGGGGGGCAGTTGGTGAGTGTGCATGCCTGTTGTGTGTACTTTGGGTGTGAGAGAATGCATCATATTGTGTGGGTTAAGTGATCTTTTAGTTGTTGGTTTGAGAGAGTGTATATCTGGGTGTGTGAGTGTAGTGTGGGTGCAGAGTGTTGTGTGTATTTTAGGATGTGAGAGAATGCATCATATTGTGTGGGTAAAGTGTTCTTTTAGTTGTTAGTTTGAGAGAGTGTGTATCTGTGTGTGTGTGAGTGCAGAGTGTGTGTTGTGTATGTGTAGAATATTGTGAAGAGTTTTCTTATATTTTCATGTATGTATTTATTGTAAAAATTTTTTTTCTGTTTCTGTGCCATCTAGGTTGCAATATCTCCTTGCTGCTCATTCAGTCTGGGTGCCTCGCATACAGCTGCTCCCAATGGTTACAAAACAGCCTTGGTACCAGTAGTCCGAGGGACAATCAGTATCACATCATGATGCCGCAACCCACCAGAGTGCAGACTACCATGCTGGTCTGTGTCGCTTTGTGGGTTTGCAGTGGTGCCTGAACCGATCCAATGACACACCCACAAACTAGGCCAACTGATGACCTTAATCACTTAATCATGCAAGCAGCCAGTGTGAATCCTCATCAGGAGGTCGCCACCACATCCACTGTGATGGATCCCTGTGAATTAGCTGATCCAACAACCTTGGCACAAATTTACCAAGGGTACAGACAGAGAGAGGGAATGGAAATGCTAGTCACAATGAGGGCATGAAGATCGTGGAATTTGAGACATTTGTATGATGACCAACAGATGTAAGTAACGTTCCAGTGTCACACATTCTGGTCTGAAGTCGGTGCAGAGCTGTGCTGAACTCTCTTTCATGATATAATCTGGCATCACTTACCCCCGAAAGAAAGAAACTCTAGCAGTGTTGGTCAAGAGATTTGAGCAGCATTCTCACAGATGCATCCTTTAAGTGGATGAAACTTGACTGTTATTCGTGTTTCCTGTTTTTTGGCCCATAACACGCTCAACTTTGGGTAGAAGATAGCAGGGGTAAAAAAAGAAAAAAAAATCCCACAAATAGATGTCTCTGATGGGGTGGGAACCCACAGGCTGTCAGACCACAGTCTGTGATACGATGCTTTGCAGAACGTCTGTGGCTGGGGTGTGGTGCATAGTACTTATCAGAGGTGCAAACATATCCAGATGGCGATGTCCATTTTCAGAACCAGCCCCAGAACAAAGGTATGCCTCACAGCTGGAGCAGCTGACCGCCATGGGATTTGTGGATCGAGAGGCCAATATTCGAGGTAAAGATTCACACAGGGCTTGTTTTTTTCTTTCTTTTTGTTTGTCTTTTTTTCGTCTGTCATGAACTTAATCATTGTCCTGAAAAGTGCATCATATGTGTTAACGTGTGACATTTGCATTTGTATGTAGCGTACATTGTTATATACGCAAAGAAGTCACGAACTATTTTTAATATGACACGGGTTATGGAACATACATTTGAATTACATTAACTCTAAAAAAAAAAAACAACCACAGAAAAACTTTAAGGTTAATGAGGACCATTTTTCCTATTCTCTTTTCTCTCTCACATCTTTTCACCCTGCCTCTCCATGCCTTCATCCCATCCCATTTTGACCCCCTCACCCACTCCTCCATCACTGTCATCTTCCCAATACCCCCTTTTTCTCTCCTGTCTGTGTGTGCGTTAGTGTGTGTGAATAAGTATGCTGGTTTAGTGTGGTTTGTTTTGGTTGCTGATTCCACTCTCCATGGCCTTTCTGTGGCATTACTCATACAACATACACAGTACACTCTTACTGAACTCCTACTGACGACAATAATTGCTTACTCACCGAGTTGGCTAGATTGTGTCTTGCTGAAGTTTTTTTAAAAGCTTTGAAAGTATTTAGAATGTTGATGTATTTTTGTAATTCCATTCAAGGTGCCTTTTTTTTCCAATTCAGTTTTGTTTTTAGTGATTGATGAGTAATTTATTGTGTAGTTTCATTTTTAAAGGGGCCAGTGGCCTTTCTGAATAAACAGTCTTGAGTCTTTCTCCCATAAACACACAGTACTCCAGGAAGCACATATGCAAGCACACTCTCACACATAACATGCTCATGCACGCACGCAAGCACACACACACACACACACACACACACACACACACAACACACTCACACACTCACACACTCACTCACTCACTCACTCACTCACTCGCTCCTCATTCACAGAAATGCACGCACGCACAAGCAGTTTGCATTTGTTCACTTGTTTAAGTGTTTATTTTTTGTTTCAGCTTTGACAGCAACGTTGGGCGATGTGAATGCTGCCATTGATCGCTTGCTACAGCAAAGATGATCCCCTTTATCCATCCCCCTCAGTCTGCCTCTTTCCCCTGCCCCAACATCACGCTCCCCCCTTCCTTCCTCCCTCCCTCCCTACAGGGTGCAAGTGTCTGCCTTCTTCGTCTTGTACGGCGCCAGTGTTTCTTCACTGCATCAGTATTACAGCAGAGAGAGCAACACATGCATCAGTGGGAGGGTTGCAAAGTTTCTGTGAAAAGGTGATCTTTTAAAAAATGTGAAACGGACTGTAATCCATGTGTTGAAGATGGAAACACTTGGTGTCAATCATTGTTGTTTTTCTTTTATCAAACATATTTGTATGATATATACAGCTCTTGCAACAGTTGGGAATCCAAAAAGTAACTGTACTTCCAGTCTCATGAAGGGCGTTCTTGTCAGATTTGGTGCCCTGCTTTAAACATAGAAATGTGTCTGTGCAGATACACTGAAGCATGTACGTGATTATTCACATGTGCACGCACAGGCACTCACGTACACACAGTCAAGTATAACCAAGAGAACGTTGTCCTATTTCCACTCAAATGTGCGGAAGCAGTGAATTGTCTTCAGGGAACTGATGTAGGTATAGAAGCAGTTCTTCTGCATGTGGGAAATCCATATATGACCAATAAACGTACAGAAGAGTGTCATTGCATTTGGGACAGCTTCACTGCCTACATGAGTGCACAAACTGACAGTATATGGAGCCTGAAAAATTAGGATTGTGCTTGGAAATTGAGTCTTGGCACTTCTGGAAAAACTTGCTCCTTGTATGATGGTGATCTGACCTCCAGCCTCACAACACAATCCAACTGCAGTCATGCTTTTAGTGTTGTTAAAAACAATGGACGATAACCTTTTTTTTTCGTGCCCCCCCCCCCTTTTTTTTTTTGAATTGGCATATGGTGCATCTTTATTTGCAGGCCTGTTGCTTTTGTTCTCATTTTTCAGCTGTTTCGTCAGATGAAGTTACTCAGTCTGCACTTTCATTGTCAGCAGTCTAAGAGGAGGAGAGCGAATGTTGAGCTTGGGAGAAAGAAAGGTGTTAGTTTTATCTCTTGTGTGTTGCAGATGATAGTTGAGCAAGGAGAATCAAGAGTTTGTGATACCAAATTATTTCCCATCAGTTGATTAGAACCAATGAGAACAAAATTAAAGTTAGAGGAGGTCATGACCAATCCCTGCAGCCAAACGTGAAGATGGCAATGGCCGTATGTTAAATGAAAATGTGCCAGTCAAATATTAAATCATCCATCCAGACAAAAATTGAAAAGATTCAACTCCTCGTCATACTAGGATGGTTGTTTTGTTGACCAGATTAGCTCTAGAATTCTGTATCATTATCATTTTGGATGTCACTTTCACATTCATTTATCTTTCAGATAATGATCCACTGTTAAGTATTGTGAAGTCTGATTTTTTTTTTTTTTTTTTTTTTTTGGTCTGGCTGAACAAACACATTTCTGTTGTTGATGTTCATACTTGTGCTGGAACAGGCTGTAAGATGTTCATCGATTACAGCTCAGTGTGTTGCACTTGGATTGCAAGCTTTAGGGAGGGCTTTGCCAGTTATGCATTACAATCCTTTAGATTTTGTATAACTGTTGAAGTGAAAAGTAGAAAGCGGCTTGAGTCTTGAATGAGATTGATTTTGAGGGAAAGAGATGAGTTATGAGTAAGGATGATTGCGAGATTGATTGTTATGTGGAGAGAAAGTGGCAGAAAAGCCGGCACAGAGATGCACTGGCTCAGGAAATGAGAAAGTGGTGTGGTTTGACAGAATGGGAGATAGAAGAATCCTGTGTATGTGTGTGAACAAAGAAATAAAAAGGAAGATCACTGCATGACTACAAGAGCGATTTGACCAGAGAGACCAGAGAAAACAACTGTCGTGAAAAAAAGTTCTATGGTTTCTTCAACAACTGAACAATTATTGTGGTGCATATAGTGATGTATGTCATTGTTAATCTTTGTGCTGGTATATTATATATACTCTGTGGTGGTCATCTTAACATGTCACAGTGTTTTTTTTCCTATTGTTTGGAGAACCAGTTTACTCAATGCACGTAAAATGGGTTTGTGATTTTATGTGTTGTTAGGCATGGGGTTGGTGTCCTGTGAAATAGAGGACAAAAATTGACAAGAGTTGGCATCTTACATCATGTGACAGAATAAAGAAATAACGAATCATGCAGAAAAAAGTTTGTGTGTGTGTGGGATGTGCTTTGGGGGTTGGGGTGGGGTTTTTTTTGTAAAAGTACAAATGAAGGTAATCGAGGTTCTTGGACAGTTAAAGCATGTGCTGCTTGTTTGGTTTGAATGCTTGTTTCTGTTGTTTTGTTTCTTGACAAGGTCTCAAAATGATACTTTTTGGATGGGAGACCTGTTGTTCACAAGTGACTGATGAAAATTTAATTCTAATCTAAATCCCAGTAGGGAAAAAAAGAAGAAAAATACCACACTCCTGTGCACATGTATTGGTGTATGTTGTATGAGCAAGATGATTCAATGTTAAGACGTTCTTGTTTGTAATGCTCATATTTTTGAATTTGCTGCTAATCCCTGATTTGACAAATCAATCCTTTGGCTTTTCACTAGCTGTTAAATTGATTTTGGTTCTAAATCAACTAAATGTCATCATGTCATAACATTTTGGCTAAAAATCAACAGACAATATTTAAAAAAAAAAAAAAAATCCAAGCTAAAAAACAAGTTTAACCTTGTTATGTACACTTCTGAAGTGTTGCTGGCAAATTTCTGCATGTCACAAAATTCTTTTTTTTTGGGGGAAAAAAAGGGTGTAGAGGGCATGTGTGCCTTCCGTAGAATGTTTCTACATCCATGAGCAAATGCACTGTTAGCCTCTTGAAATGATGAATTGCCTTTATTTTGCCATGTTGTTTGGGAAAGAGTGAGCTCTGACTTGACTCAAAACAAACTATCAAAGAGGAAGCTGTTCTGCTTTCAGTGAACAGAAGCTGCGTATTGTCAACTTCACCACAGCTTGTGGACTTTACAGACCATTTTTGACTGTGAAAATTGATTTGAAAAAGAAAAGAAAAGATGGAATTCGAGACAAGTTTGTTGAGACAGACTACATTCCAAGAATGCCTTCAAAGAAACAAAGCTTTCAACCTAACACCAGAGATTTTACTTTCCCAAATGTTACTCTTTGCAAAGAATATCCAAACAGATGATGAAGTCCTTCGACCCCCCCCCCCCCCCCCCCCCCCCCCCCCCCCCCCCCCCCCCCCCCCCCCCCCCCCCCCCCCCCCCCCCCCAGACTTTAGATCCATTATTCCTTTATGACTCCTTCTACCCTGTAAATTACTAGTGGGCAAGGTGTGTTGTGCTGTCTGTAATTAAACTATCATTGGCTGTTGACATTTGACTTTAAAAACAAAAATTACTACAGACTTGTTGAAGGCTATGTTTTGGGGATATTGCTCCAAAAGGGAAATTGGCCTCTGTTTTCAACAGAGTTTTTGTTAATTGTATCTAATTGGCTCTCTCTCTCTGAGGTGAATCGATTGTAGAAAGGTTTGCTTAGTTGGGAAGTGAACTTGTGTTGGTCTTTCAATGTTTTGTTTTTTCATTCAGGATTTACTTTTTGATGTATTTCTTTCCTGATTCTTTCACATGTACAGTGATGTCCTCAGCTATCTGCTGGGCTTCAAACAAAATGAGTTGATTCCAATTCGACATTGTTTTTGTCAAGTTTTTGGGCACCTAAAATTGAGATCTTGAGAACTGCCAATTGCAAGGAAGATAACAGAATTCAGTTGATTGTACCGGAGACAAGAATGAAGTTCAAAGTTTAAAACAACCTAGTGTACAGTTCTCTTTCCTTAGTGTTTCATAAACTACTGAATTTTCAATTCAAACATAAATAATGTTCTTCTTCTTCTGTTGAGTCTCCACAATCAACAGGCTGATTATTATGAGACTGTGAACGGGGGGTGGGGTGGGGGGGAGGAATCTGCTGCCAACCCCCCCCCCAAACCCCCCCCCCCCCCCCCCCCCCCCCAAAAAAAACCACCTATTCTAATTCCTTTTTTTTGTTGTAAACATGAGATTACACACATTCATACCACAAAGTGATACCCCCCCACCCCTAACTTACCTACTCACTAGCCTACACAAAAAAAAAGCAAAAAAAAAAAAAAGGTAAAAGCTAAGTGCGGACATATGTTAATGTCTTGAAGGGTCAAAAGGTCAGAAAGGAAATGCGCTACTGCTGTTACTTTTCTCCTAAGTGCCATAAACAGTAACATCTGATTGGTAGGAATTTTCATCGCAGTGCTCATCCTGCCATAATGAAATGTCAGGTGAGGCATTTTGTGCATTTTAGAACAGTAATCACTTGTACTCGCAGAGGACTCAACAGAGGACGTCAGTCCCTCACAGTATCATAAACTCGCTGTTACTTGCTGAGTAAAATCATCTTCAGCTGTTTGTTTTTCTGCCTGCACAAAAGCTAACCAACATTGGAAGAACTGACAATACAAGAGCACATACCACGTTCCCCTCACCCTCCTCGACTGTCTCTCTCTCTCTTTGTTCTATGTCATTGCCACAAAGAACTGGTGATTTTTAACAACAGTTTATTGGTTGTTGACTAGCTGATCAACCAAATCACAGATACAATAATACAATAGTAGTTACATCATATTATGTGAAATGGTTATAGTATATATCTGGTCTTGGCATGTCAAAAAAACACCCCCAAAAAAAAAACCATAAACAAATCTGATGGCAGACGGCATTAAAAAAAACCCAACCTGTTGGATAGAATCATGGAAGAAGCTACAAGGAGGGAATGGTGAAGTATGGAGATCAATGAGTGATGCAAGCATTTACATAAGAACATACAAGAGTAGAAACCGGTATAAAATGTATATCTGTGCTTCACTATTGTGAAATATCCCATACTGCATTGAGCCCCAATACATACATATATATATATATATATATATATATATTTGAAAAGAATCAGAACAACAGTGTTCATGTACAATGACTAGAGGAAGCTGTCCACCAGCAAACATTTGTGAGGAAATATATTGGAAGTCTGAAGACATGAAAAGACTGTTGTTTTTATTCTTATATTTCACTTTCTCCTGTGTTTACTATAGTTGTTTTACAGGATGGAGAGCATTATAAACATATAGATATAATATGCATATATACATATATATATAGAGAGAGAGACGGAGAGTGTGAGAGATTAATACACACACACACATACACATTTTGTTATGTAACATGTTCAGTTCTATCTGTCTGTTCATCTCTGTTCATGCTTGTTGAACAGATCCATAATTTTTAAACTTTTCATCTAATCTTCATCAAATTCAGCATAGTGACTCATTACATCTAATATAGTGGAAAAGTTGAGAACAAATCGCTTCCGGGCTAGACAGTCGCATTAATTGCATTTTCAATGCTCCGGCAAAGCAACGTAACATGGGATTTGCAGCAGACATACCTCGCTCTTGGCATTGACATAGACTAAAAACATTGAGTTGGTTTTCAGCAGAAATAGCTCAGTTGAGAGAATTGTGACACTGAAGATATAAAGATAACTGGTTATAATGTTTTTCCTACTATAGATTCGAAGCCGGTGTAAGGCAAAGAGGTGATTTTTTCCTTTATCGTTTTTCTATAGGGATTAGATGCGGATCTGTAAGGCAAAGGTGGACAAATGCTATTGTGCTGTTCAGTTTTACCCTAGTGTTGCCAAATTGTTGGTCACAAAAACTGCTGTCTTCTTTGCAATATAAGGGTCAACTATTTGGGAGTGAATGTAGGCGAGGGGTGGGGGGGTATGGGGGAGGGGGGGGGGGGGGGGGGGCAGGACAACTAGTTCTACCATATTTACCAAAGTGGATGGAAAAAAAAATAGTATTCTATAGTTCTTTCTTGTTTCACTCTGGTATTGCTTAATTATAGGTCCAAAGAATGTTTGCGAGCTTTGCAATACAAAATTATTTATAGCATTTGTATGTCAGCTATTGTTGGATTTCTCATTCAGAATCAATATTAACTGACTATATATATTTCACCAATAAGGTGCACTCTAGGTTTTCTTTTAAAGGAGAGCTAATCGACTAGGATTTCCAGTGACACAAGGTATACAAACAAAACGGGAAAGAGATGAGAAAGCGTTTCGGCTATGACTTACACCATCACCCCTCCCACCCCAAATCCAGGCCAAAACATATTGGTATCATTTACTGATGGACACGTCACGCAAACACATTTAAAATCTTCCTTGAAATATGAAAATAAGTCATGAAATACTGAGCCCCCAGTGAACGCAACAAAATACTGAATAAGTAACGCAAAAACGTCTCGGTCTGTACTTCTTCAGGCAGAACTAGAACAAACAAATAACAGAAAGTAAGATACAGTAAGGTTATGGAAAAAAACAACAAAAAACAAAACACCCTCCCCGCCCCCATAAAAAAAAAAAAAACCGGGGTGAATATAAACTTTGTCATTATGGAAATGACTTGGCGGGATGGGGTTGGCACGAAGGGAACAGGAGGGATAGGATGCAAAGGACGACGTTGAAATATAAATATCAAGACTTTTCGCTGATAGCAATGTGAATCATTGAGTTCTATACTTGGAACATTTGCTCGTGCACGACCAGAGCCACCATTCTTTTCCTGGATGAGAACCCTTCACTGTTTTCAATTGTCGCAGTCGTCAGCAGTAGTGGCACTCCACCTATTTGTATCTGACACACAACACCATTCATAATGTTGTGGTGTTTCCACCACCATGAGGGAAAACGTCGCAATCCAACTGACCGGAAAAGGACCAGCGCAGGACGGAAAAGGGAAGAAAGCGATATCGGTGAATAAGTCACCAAAAATTAAGTCATAAACTGTCAAAATTAAGGAGCGTGTTTCAGCCTATGCTTGTAGATTCAAAACGAATGAAAAGGAAATTACTTGGATAAGAAGAGACAATACAATAAAAGGTAATAGTTTGAACAAATGTAAGTTACGAAGTATAAAATACGATGACTGGAGGTAGAGGTCAAAACATGAACATGAATACTGAAGCACTGAGCCCGCCCGATATAAGGCAACGAACATTAAGGTAACTTGCATGTATTGGGTCTTCTGAAGGCAGGACGAGAACGAAGGGCGGAGATTAAGTAAAATGGGAGGGGAAAAAAAAGTAGGCTAACTGAGCAGCTTCTCAGTCATATGAGATGACTCAAAGGGGAGAGGTGCATGGTGAGAAGGGAGGAGGGTAACAGGAGTTATATTTCATACAACCATCTCATTAAATATTGCTAGATCTTCGGACGAAGTCGCGATGGTCGACTATCGATTGTATCGATTCTTATAAAAAGACAACCCCAGTCCCCCTCTCCTCGCGCACTTCCTCTTCCGGTGGAAGTTCCGTCTAGCGTCACTTTTATTTTCGGCCAGCTACCGTAACGGAGCTGTTTCTACACGCGGTGGTACTATCATAAGCCCTGAACTTCATTTTCCCAGACGAACACGAGGTTTGACCAAGAACTCAGGTGAGATCGTTCCATTATATTTCTTTGATCGTGAAGAGAAATTTTGGTGAATGATACCACAGATCGTGTTTGACAATCGTCAGGAGACAACTGTGGACATAACTGGTGTAGTTTTGAGTGTTGATCCAGCGACTCTGTGACAGTGTGAAACCGGCCCTACCGGTCGCTCTCTCTTTCGCGGTATTCTAGTGAGCCAGTAGAGCTAACGTCACAAAGGAGTGTGTTCACAAGTTAGTCCTTTCAAAAATCCTCAGTAGGCCTACTTCAGAGTATTGGGTTTCTCATTTTTGTGTATAGTGTCAGTTTATTGGGTTGAAAACTACATAATGGCAGAAGGAACCAGTAGTAGCCACGTGGAAATCACGGACACCTTTCAGTCACTACTGGGTATAGAGGGGTCTAGTTCGTCCCCCATGACGCAGCCCACCAAATCAAAGGCAAGAAGAAGAACAACCCAGAAAAGAAAATGGCGACAGAACCGACACGTGCCCCCACGACGGTTGCAAATGTCCAAGAAGAGTTTTCACAGGGGGCAAGAGAAATGACCAACACCTCTACAAAGAAGCACGCGCCATCGTCAACCAAATCAGGTAATATGGCGGACACGCTCAATGGCGACAGGTCTGATGAGGACTTCCAGACAATAGCCAAACTTCGAGTGTTTGGTCATACTGACGTACGGGCTCAGAGAGATCCTCTGGTGAAACAGCCCTTCCAGTTGACCGGTGCCTACGAGCACCCAGGACCGCAGAGTGGCATGCACTTGTCAGGGTCCTATACCGGGCGAAGCGCCAGCGCGGTCAACGCATAGGACAGAGTGCGTACGCCCCAACGCTCGACAGAGACCCTAGTGCAAGTACCAGTGCGAACGCACTTGACCAGGGTACTAGCGCACTAAAACACGTGACCATAGTCCGGGCGCACTGAGAAGAGGTCAGAGTACACATGCTCTCACGCCCGAATACGATCCCTGTGCACACGCCACCATTAGTGCGGACGCACTGGAAAGGGCCGCGTGCACTCTCAATGGCTCAACTACTTGAGAGTAGTCCAACGAGTGGAGTCCACAAGCACGCTCAAGAGCGAACATTGAGGCTTTCCTCCCACAACTACAATGGCAGTCCAGTTCTGCGGGATAACCTCCCTTATGACAGGCAGAGCACGTCCGGACTCTTTAATTATGAGCAAGCACTGAGGAACCAAGTACTTACGCCACGGAGTGATCAAGACCTGTACTCCTTGGAAGATTTACTGAGACATCAGCCAGCGCCCAGTGTCCTTCGACCAACAGGGGTGCCTGGGAAGACCAAGCGAACTCTCTCGAAGGCTGGGGGGCACCATGAGCACGAAGAGACCCGTGCCTACACGACCGTTCGCAGGATTCCAGAACATGCAGCGAAGTGAACCACGTGCCCACAGTTCTGAGCCAGTGTCCAAGGGACACAACCGGAGGTGATAATTCACGGAGTGCGCTACGTAGCCTGTCCAGAGGACAACACCACATCGAAATCCCTAAACGACCTCAGCCAGTAGAGAAGAGGCGAGAGGGACACAGGTAGAGCAAAGGTTCCCAGAGTCACTGATCGCGACCCATTACGGATTCGGAGCAAGAAGGGGAAATCAGACTAGGCTAACCAGGGAAGCATACTCAGACTTCACGCAAGACATCCCAGATGGATATGGTGATTCCTACGGAGAGGGATTGTCTACCTTGGGACCAGAAACACACTATAGGTCGGAAGAAGAAGAGGAGTGTGAGTCACAATTTGATGAAGGGCTCAGGAGCTCTTAGAGGCGGGAAAGATGGACCAGGAATCCTCGGCAGAAAAACTCGTCTTTAGAGACATAAGGAATTTATGGCTCACATCATAGAAAAGGCGGGTGAAATGTGCCCAGAGGTCCCTGACATCCCAAGAATCAAAGGAGAAGAAGACTAAGATGAATGGGCACAGGTGTGGGGGGAAGAGGTTCCTACCAGCAAGAAAGTGTTCAAGAGTGTGAAACAATTGACGACTGCATCAAAAAGACATTCGACTGTTACGTTAAGGACAAATGCAATCAGTCTAGACCCCCTAAGGAGTGAAATTATTCCAACATGGGACAATACTCACCTTCCTGCTGGATGATGGCCGCCCTCTTCGTTGCCCCGAGAGAAATCTGAGACAAAACTTTTTGAAGAGAGATCCGACACGAGAACTCTCCAGAATTTTCAAGAGAAATAGGGCCCAGCAAGACGCCACTATTCGCCTACAGAGTGCTCTGACTCATATAGAGCAAATGATCAAGGTAGTAGTTCTCTCCAACACCACTGCCCCGAAACAAGGTGCAGACAGACAGTGGAAGAAGGAGGCAAGCGCAGAGTTTTTTGACACAATGCATGAAAAGCATTCACCAGGCGGCGGAGACGGCGGCGGACGCTCACAGGTCACTTCATGCTGCCAGTTTAATGGGATGAGAGAGGAAGCCCTGGAATCCACTAACATTCCTATGGAAATCAGGCACACACTGCTAAATCGAGTGTGTTTTCTAAGGGACTGTTTGAAGAGTCTCAAATGGAGAAAGCAAAACGGGACATGGAATCGGAGGCCACGACTCGCTCCCTCCTCAGGTACGCCCCAGAAAGAAAAAGGGACGCTCCTCGGGGTCGTCCAACTACATCAACCAGACAAAGAGGGTACGGGACTTCAAAAATCGCCCCAGTACCTCTTACCGGAGCAGTGCGCCTAGTTCCAACCACAAACCAACACCTGCAGGCCAAGAGTGCAACAAGCACCAGCTTCTCTAACCCTCAACCCAAAGGAAATTTTCACAAGGGCAAAGGGCGGGGGGGGAGGAGGTGACTGACGAACACTACTCCCGTTTCCACTCAAGGCCCCTATGTGCTCAGGTACAGGAGTGGAAGAAAATGGGAGCGTCAGCCTGGGTCTTAAACATCGTGCAGAAGGGGTTTCGCCTCCTTTGGGAAAAAGGAAAGCCGACACTGCAAAGAAGCCCTATATCTTTCCCACGTCCAAAGTCGAGGGAACAACAAGACCTCTTAGACGAGCAAGTAGGGGAAATGATGAAGAAAGGGGCTATAGAAGAGGTGAAGAACAGGTCATCACCCGGCTTCTACAGCAGGCTATTCGCAATTCCCAAGCCTTCAGGAGGATTACCGTCCCATTCTGGACTTGTCTCCCCTCAACGCTTTCCTCAAGAAGGTGAAATTCAAGATGGAATCCCCAGACAACATCAGGAGATCCATACAGCCACACGATTGGGCCACTTCATTAGACCTCAGGGATGCCTACTTCCATATAATGGTGGCAGAAAGGGACAGGAAATGGCTGAGATTCGAATGGGGGGGCAAATGTTACCAGTAACCGGGTACTCCCATTCGGATTGAGCTATCACCTTTCGTCTTCACCAGAGTGGTGAAGGAGGTTGTAGCCAATACGCACAAACGCAAGATCAGGCTACATACCTATTTGGACGACTGGCTACTTCTGGCGGAGAAGGAGACAGAGTGCCTCAACCAAAATGACGGTCTTACGCAAGCTTACAGAAGACCTAGGCTTTGTGATCAGGTGGACAAGTCCGAAACTCACTCCCTCCAAGAAGTTTTACATATCTGGGGATGGAATTCGACACCAACGCTTACACGGTCCAACCCAGCAAGGCCAGGGTGGAGGCCCTTCTGACACAACTAACCAAGTTACTACCACTCCAGTCAGTCTCAGCCAGGAATCTCTTTGCGGTACTAGGCAGGATGAGTCTCTAGCCCCCTGTTACCATTGGGAAGACTTCACAAGAGGCCCCTACAACGGGAAGTGGCCAGCCGATTCTCCCAGGTCAGGGATCGTTGGAACCAGAAAATCAGCATACAACCCTGGTTCAAGGACACAATCCAACAGTGGCTCGACCACGATTGGCTGAAGGCATCGTCTCCAATCACTCTGCCTCCGCCTCTGGCAACAGTGTACACAGATGCGTCGGAACACGGTTGGGGAGGCCACATGAACGAACACACAGTCAGTGGGACATGGGACAGGAAGATGCAGGGCTACCATATCAACAGACTGGAATTAGAGGCGGTAGCCCTATCCCTCCAAGAGCTGCAGGTCTGGATCCGCCAGGAGAGATTTTAGTCAGGTCAGACAACAACACAGTGGTGTCTCTCATAAACAAACAGGGAGGCACTCATGCCCCCAACTCTCAATCAGAGCGGAGCAATTGTTACTGTGGAACGCACGCCAGGGGGTGGAATCTGTCGGCGAAACACATAGCCGGCAGTGCAAACATAATGGCGGACCTTCTGAGCCGCCCCGGACAAGATCATCCCTACAGAGTGGACTATAGTCAAGGAGAAACTGCAGGTGGTTTGGGAAAAGTGGGGCAGACCACATGTAGACCTCTTTGCGACGAAAATTCAATGCGAGGCTCCCCACCTACATCTCGCCAGTCCCAGACCCACAGGCATGGAAAGTGGACGCGATGGAGTGCAGCTGGAAGGGCCTGTTTAGCTTACGCTTACCCGCCCCTGAATCTCATCCCCCAAGTGATAGAGAAAGCAAAGAGGAGGGAGCAAACCTCATCTTGGTAACCCCCTTCTGGCCGACGAAAGAGTGGTTCCCCACGCTACTCAAGGCTTGTCACGAACAACCAATGGACCTGAGACTACAAAACAAGCACATCAGGCAACCAAGGTCGGGGATAACACACGGCAACGCAGCAACACTCAACTTGCACGCATGGAGATTATGCGCAAGTACTTGCTCAAAAGGAGACTGGGGAAAGGCGCTATCAAGCTGATAGAAGCTAGTCATAGACCCTCAACCAGGAGAGTCTACCACCACCATTGGGAAGACTGGAGAAAATGGTGCATTACAAACAAGGTCAGAGACCCTCTCAAACCATGTGCACGCCACATTGTCAACCATTTGGCAGAAATTTTCACTCAAGAAACCTTTCGGCAGTCTCTCTCAAACTAGAAGAGCAGCCATTGCCTCAGTTTTAAGAGCAGCGTCAACAAAGGACGTGACGCAAGACAAAGCGGTGACAGATCTTATCAGGGGAGCAGCGAACCTAACCAAGAAGGTCACCAAGTTCTTACCCCAATGGGACTTAGCAGTGGTTCTGAACTACCTCAAGGGAAAGAAATTCAAAGATAACAAACTAACTCCCTCTCAAAGAGCTCACATATAAAACGGCATTTCTGGTGGCACTGGCGACGGGCAGGAGAGTGTCAGAAATCACTAACCTGTCTGGCCTTAAGAACGGGGTAGCACATGCAACCAATGGCTCAATCAGCGTCCAGTTCTTGCCAGAGTTTCTGGCCAAAAACCAGAATCCAGAGGACTTCCCGCCTACCATCCAGATTAAACCTCTCTCAAGGGACATAGATCCAGAAGGGTTGGATGTGGCGTTGTGCCCAGTGAAAGCGCTCAAAGAATACAGAGCTAGGTCAAGCAAATTTCGGTCGGTTTCACAAAGGGCACTGTTTCTCTCGATCAACACCTCTTACACATCGGATACTCCAGAGCAACGTTCTCCAGATGGTTAAAGACCACCATCAAACAAGCGTATGTAGCTCTCAACCTGGAGGATGGGTCAAAGTCTCGTGCGAGTCAAGAAAACTTGAAGGCTAGAGCACATGAGATAAGAGCCTGGGCGACAACTATGGCATCGACCACAACATCTCTGGCACACGTCATGCAAGCGGCGTATTGGCAATCACCTTCAGTCTTCGTAAGACACTACTGAGGGATATCGCCCAGAGGTCTGAAGATGGCAAGCTGAGACTACCTGCAATGGTTGCGGCCCAAGCAGCAGTCCCGGCGAGGACACTAAAGAAGGGCAGAATGCAGGGTAACTAGGGGTAAGTCTACAAATGGTTGTTATTGAGTGTACCTTACCCCAATCCCCTGTTTTGGAAGTATAACTGGAGGTTCAGGCAATGATTATTGATTCAATTGGACAACACAGTCCCCCCTTTCCTTGCTGTTAGTCAGCAATATTTAATGAGATGGTTGTATGAAATATAAATGAGGTTTGACCTAAACCTAGTTTATATTAAATACTTACCATCTCATTAAACCGTTAAACCCTCCCAGCCGTCCCCGCACTGTGTTCCGTAATAGCAGGGAGGTATCCTTAAGGCATATAGCCTGGAAAATAAAAGTGACGCTAGACGGAACTTCCACGGAAGAGGAAGTGCGCGGGGAGAGGGGGACTGGGGTTGTCTTTTTATAAGATCGATACAAATCGATAGTCGACCATCGCGACTTCGTCCGAAGATCTAAGCAATATTTAATGAGATGGTAAGTATTTAATATAAACTAGGTTTAGGTCAAAACCTCATATATGGGATTAAGTAAAAGGGTGACGTTGAAATACAGATATTACATCCTTCCCAAACAGCAATAGGACTCGTTCATTTCTGTAGTTCGAACAGAACCATTAATCTATGCCTGACCAGAGTCGGCTCTCGTGTCCTGGATGAGAACTCATCAGTGGTCTGCAGCAACTGTGGCAATGTAACAGACAACACTATCTGACAGCAGTGGGAATTACTGCACCGAGTTCCGAATTTTGAAACGGATTTGATCTTTGTAGTTCAACGTCTTTCTTTTCATCCCATCTCTCCTGTTCCCCTCCTCCGTCCTCCAACCCCATCCCCGTAGGCTAAGTCATTTTCATAGTGACTGAAGATTTGTTCACAGGCACTCCCCCCCCCCCCCCCCCCCCCTCCCTTCCCCCATACTAGATCTTTAATTCCGTTGTTTCGTTTGCTGTTCTTGTCCCGCCCGAAGAAGGCCAAATGGTTGGGGCACGTTACTTCCATTGTTTGATGCGTTCATCTGGCGGCTCGGTGCTTCAGTTTTCATTTTCATGTTTTGACTTTGAAACTTCCCTAAAATGGTTTTCTTTAAAAAAGAAAGAAAAAAAAAATCAATGAAATTTTAAGTATGCTTGACCTCAGGTGGTTTGATGCAGATTCTGACAGTATGCTAACACAGTACACTGATTAGCTTTCATCTGATCTGTGTCAGTAAGAATAGAACAACAAAGATTTTTGACCCATCAAAACAAACACCTGCAGTTTAGTAAGCGGTGAGTGAGAACACTGAAGGATGTGACAGCCAGGTGATCAGAGCACTGGACATTCAATCTGAATGTTGCCGGTTTCAATGCTTGCTGTCTTGTGGGGAAGTGTGGGCAGCGATTTTCAGATCTCTAGATTTTAGGCACACATACCTGCTTGTCCTGAACTCTGATGGTGTGTGCACGTTGCAGATCGATTGCCTGTGTGTGGTACATACTCTTGTGTGTACATAATCCATATAGATGTTTTGGAAAACGCAGATATACCAAATGTTTATCACAAATACAGTGACAAGGCCTCCCACATACCATTGCCAATGAGCTGCCACGCTGACGTGAAAACATCTGCACAGCATCAGTAGGCATGTTCGTCAGCGTGTAAACTGGAAACCTTAGCTGTGACCTGCCACTGGGAATGGTAGGCCTATATAGAGCGTAGACACAAATTCAGACCTCTTAAAATGGGATTCAGTCACAGAAGGAAAACTAGCCATACGACAAGTTATCATGCAAAATCCACTATGTCTGCGTCATTTCCAGCAGAAATACTTCGTAGGCTTCTATTCAATTTCATTCAGCACGTGGCCAGTCTGGCAGCCAAGAGACCTCAAAATCCACCATGCTTCCAGACACTGCCACTGCAAACAACCATGAACAACTACCTGTTCATCACAAGCGGTCTGAAAAAATCTCATCGCTGTTAGATATGGTCACTAGAAAAGGCGAACAATATAGTACAGTTCATTTTGGGGGCAGATCTATTGTCGAAGAAAAAAGGATCGAAATGATGCCCACTTCAGCAAGCATTTCAACCATTTTACTGGAACGGCTATTTTCTTCTATACGTTTTGAGGAGCAAGAAAAAATCATGGGGAAAAAATGATTGGGGAAGGGGAAGGAGAGAAGCGGAACCAAGTGCAGAAAAATATGTTCTCTGATCAACATGTCCAGTCTGAATAGTTTCAATGTTCCTACGCCTGTTGTGCACAAACCATAAACCTTGGGTGCAAAACATTTCACACACAAACGTCAGAATGAGTATGCAAATTATTTGAACATTTTCATCATATTTAGGGTTGTCCGGAATACATTCAAGAACTGTAACAACACAGCGAAAACCGGTTTCATTCCATTTTGTATTTATTAGTGGCAAGGTTCAGAAAAGGACAACTTGTTGCATGCTGATCGGAATCAGTTGTCCCCAAATGTGTGTGTGTGTGTGTGTGTGTGTGTGTGTGTGTGTGTGTGTGTGTGTGTGTGTGTTTGCAGTGTGTGTGTGTGTGTGTGTGTGTGTGTGTGTGTGTGTGTGTGTGTGTGTGTGTGTGTGTGTGTGTGTGTGGTATGCGCGCGCGCGCGCGTGTGTGTATGTGTGTGTGTGCGTGCACGCGCTGGGTGCGTGCGTGCGTGCGCTTTCTGAAAGTCTTCAACATCACCGAGCACTATGCACAGTCACACGAGACATGTATGACAAGTTGCTATGTCGTCCATTGACTATTCAAAGTCAGCATTACCTTCCCAAAAAATAAATCATGGAAGTAGTGTGATCTGATGTTTTTGTTTCACTGGTGTTCCCGTTCAGTCCAGTTCGTTACCAGCAGGATTCATGAGGTTGACGTTATTCGCAGTATTGCATCAGGTTGCAGTTTCCGATTTCTGCTACCCCCCTCCTCCCGCTCCCCACCCTCTGCCCAAACAAGACTTTTCTGGGAAATTTTTTCCTCTTTGTAGTACTTGATTTACAATCCAAAAGTGATTCCGGCCCTTTGAACCCCACCCCTTCCCTCAAAACTGTTACTTATTTGTTGTTTGTTTGAAACATAATCACCATCCAAATAAGATTCTATACCAATAAAGGACTTTTACCTTGGCTTTTTCTTTTTGTAGTAGACTTAGGCATTCCAAAATATATTTCGTTGCTTTAATAAAGACTCATTTTGCTAAAAATGTTGTTTCAAATACAGTAACTCCCTAAAGTTGATTTCCTCCTTTCCACCCCCCCCATACCCTCCCTCCCCCCATCCCACCCCCGATCCTCTCTCTCTCTCTCTCTCTCACTCTCTCTCTCTCTCTCTCTTTTCTCTCTCTCTAGTTTTTCCCGTATTAACGAGTGTACACTTCAGGTAAAGGGACAAAAGTCCGTCTCCAGCATAGTGTGGATCCAGTATCTGAACTTTGGTATTGTGTTGACAACGTGCAGCAGTGGCGTCAATTCTAGGCGTTCAGTCCTTTTCGTAGAGTAGGGATAACAATGGTCAATTGTCGCTTGGTCGTCGTCAGTCCATTTACATATTCCGATGGCATTAGTGTACAAGCAGTTTTCAGAAGAGGTGAAAAATTGTATCACTCTGTTAGGGGCTTCGAGAGTGCGCGGTGCCAAATCGCTTAGGGTGAATCGGCCGACTTTAGACAATAAAGTATCCCAGCAACATTTTGAGGGAAAAACTGGCAGGCCAAGATCGTTCACATAAAAACGTGTTTGCACTTTCGAGGATGTGAAACTAGATGGATTGACAATTTTTGAAATTTCTTTGGAATTTCCGAGTTTCAGTCTCTATGAAAGTGAGTGACCAGCAGTTCAAGAGAAATATTCACGAAACTGGACATTCAAAGCATCCATCTGAAAATTCAGCGACTCATTGTACTTTCAAATTAATGCACGAAAATTTATTTTCAACCTTCCCCATGGATCCTGCCCACCACCCCACTCAGTATGAGCCTTTTCCCAAGGGTTTCCGGAGCCGTGTTGTAGGGGGAATGCCGGGTAGACTCTGGGGCCTTTATGTCGCCCTTTCCGTGTGGAAATTTTTCTTTTATTTCAAATTCCGGCGATTTTGTGCAGGAATTTCGAGGCTTTAATCGACACCCTAAGAAAAACAAATGAATTTTGTACGCTGCCGCATCTAGGGGTTTTTCAAAGTGACCAAATTCCCCCCCTCTTGAGAAGATCATTGTCCAGTTTTTTCAAGAGAGAACGGGGGGCTTTAAGAGAAGGTTGGTTCTAAAGGGTTTGCCCCAAAGGGTGTATCCGCAATACTGGAAAAATTTGTAGCTGGGCATTTCACACACCAAAAACCCCACACACACACAACACAACACAACAAAAAAAACACAACACACACACACACACCACACACAAAGTTTTTACTTAAAGTCGTCACACCAACATGTTCAGTGTTTTTAAAAAGTCCCTCCAATTTGCTTTCATAGATAACACTGATAAGCAAACAAGCGTCCAGTATGTGACTTTCATCGCATTCCACAACATACAGATTGCTCTTCTTCAAAATTATCAGTGCTAAGTGTAACTGGAACTTTTCGCTGCTCCGTTAAATTCTTTCATTTCTCACTAGATGTTTTCACTATTTTGGGAAAGGAAGAGGATACAAAATTTGTTAGGCAACTCCATTTTGGTGGAAAAAAATTGTAAGGTTAAATCCAATTTAATTGTGCTAGGCCCCTCAAATACCAAATTCTTGCGCTGCAACAACTTTAAGGTTTCCGAAAAAAATTTTTGAATAAAAAAAAATAAGTTTAAAATTTTAAGCGCAATTCAATTCAAAAAAACCCAGGCATTACCTAATTCCCTTTAAATGTGATTCTTGAAACAAAAATATAGAAAACTACCCCAAAAAATGATAAAAAATAAAAGCACACGTCAATCAAAAAAACAAAAAGCTTCCCTAAAGTTCTTTGAAAGATGGTTTTTCAGATGGCTCTTAAAGTGCAAAGAAGGTGATGCTAGGCGCCCGGCAACTTATTCCATACCCCCTTGGGAAAAAGAATACTAAAAAAAACCCCCCCCCCAACCCCTACCTCCCCAAAAACCCTTCCAAATCCGGGGGAAATCACCCCTTAACACCCTCTCCCAAACGCCCTTTTTTACACGACCGCTAAACCCAAACCCCAAGCATCGGCAGACAGGGTTTCCGTTTACTTTTTCCCCTCAAAAAAACCGACAGCGCATTTTGAATTCGTTGAGACGTGAAGTGCTATCTGTAAAACCAAGAAAGGGGCATTACATTTAATCATACGGACAGAAGGAGGCCAACTATTTTCTCATGTTTCCCTTTTGAAAAATTGCCTAAGCTAGCAATGCGCCTGAGTTCCGGGAAAAACGGGCTCACACACACTGCGATGTGGCTTTCATAGTCAAGTGCTTAGTTTCCCCCCGAATATTTCAACTTTCTTGAAAATAAATTACGCTGTTTTCCCAAATTCAATCGAACGTCTTTAACGCCGCGGGCAATGAGGGAACCCCCCACCTTGATCACCTCGGTTTTGTCTGGGTTTATTTTAAGCTTTTTGAAACCACCAAGAAAACGTCAGGACGCGGGTTTTTGAATTTTTAGAAAAAAACATTGGGAAAATCCTGGGGAAACTACTTGACGATACTTCAGTTCATCACATACTTGTGAACGCAATATTTTTAACAACACCGACAAAGGCTGAGAATAAAGGGGAAAAAACACAGGTCCCAACACGAGCCCTTTTGGCACGCCAAAAAAAAGAGGAGATGGGGATGATTTAACATGTCAATGATAACACGTTTTCTCATCACATACTAGATAAAACCCTCAACCCGTCCTCTGAGACCGTAAGTTCTCTCTAGTTCTTAGCATCAGAATGATCAAGCGTGTCGAACGCCGCACTGAGGGCGAGCAGCGCCCCACAAAACCTTGTGGGCATCGCTCTCCAAGAGCAAGCTGTTTATGCCTCAGCACGGCGGTTTCCTGCGTGATCCCCTTCTGTACAGATTGAAACATCTCGAACAGGTTATTTTCGGGAATGTGCTTTTTTAGTTGTTTCAAACAACTTTTTTCAAGAACCTTGGGCAAAAAAGGCAAATTTGCACGTCTTATTTTTTTAACACATTACATCATCCTTTTTTCTTAACAAAGGGGTTTAAAAACACTTGCTTAAATTGTAAGGAAAAATCCATACACAAAGAGGAATTAATGATGTTTTTTGTTACAATGGTAAAGATATGGAGGCATGTCTTGCAATTCGTTGGGAAAAGGTCTAACACACAACTCTTTGAGGATTTACAAAATCGATCGTAAATGTCCTTCTCTGACACAGGCCAAAAACCGAATAAAGGACCTCGTATTCCTGGAAAATTGGGGCCCCAGAAAGACCGCGGTCAAGGCACTGCGAAGAGTTTTTTTTTTTTCATGAAATAGTCGCAAAAGCGCTAGGCAGGTCTGACTTTTCGGGGGTCTGGGGGAGACAGTTTCATTTTTTCCCCCCCAAAAGCGAGTCCGAAACATTGAACAGTTTTCTAGAAACGACAAGCCCCTCTTTTGTTGAAATAAAGTCTTTTCTCGCAAGAATATCAACTGGCGGTCCTTCATAGCATTAAAAAATTTCTTATGAAAAAGTCAACCTGTCTTTTGCCATTTTTTTCTCAGCTCGTCGCGCCTTTTTCCTCGCCCTCTCACCCCTCAGTCCTCCAAGGGGGCCGGGCCTGTCACTACCCCCCCAGAAACAATGGGCATGCTGGTCGAGGATTTGACAAGCCTTTATCACAAGCCCCACCAAATTTGAAAAAATCCCCCCCCCACACCCGAACCCGTCTCGAACCCGGCGCGAAAGCAGCCTGCTCATGTTGGTCTTGAAATTGTTGATGATCTCAAAAAAATGAAAGTTTTCGTCTTTCTTTCCAATGTTCTAGAATGCTAATTTGAGCGGTTTTTAAATTTGATAGTTTAAAAGCACTGGACCCCAAATTTTTTGTTTTACAGCTTTGACAATTTCAAAAACGCGTAAACGGGTGACTGAAGTGTCGACATCAGTTATAGAAGACAGCAGTACGTCCCTGTTTATACTACCTGTGATTAGACATTCAAATCTTTTGTACGCTGAACGAATTGTTATTTGGGGTTTAAAACAGATATCAGATTATAGAAGAGTGCAGTACGTCGTCTTGTAACTACCGTGATTAGACATTCAAATCTTTAGTACGCTGAACGAATAGGTAGTTGGGGAAAAAAAAACCCAGAAAAGCCATTCCTCCGTCATTTAACGTAGTGACTTTGCAAAAATATATAATGAAAAAAAATACGGGAAAGAGATTGGGAGCAGAGAGAAAATGGGTATGAAGTTTACGTATAAATACAGTACAAACACGTAAATAATGCGCTTTTCGTTGCCAGGATATGGGGATCATTAGTGAAAATAAAACCATTTACTCACCTGCCGAATCTTTGTTCAACTGTGTTTCCATCTGGGGAGTACTATTTGTATCTTTAAAAGACTGCGCGCGCGCGCGCACGCACGCACGCACGCACGCACGCACGCATGCACGCACACCACACCACAACACACCACACACCACACCACAACACACACACACACACACAAAAAACACAACACACACACACACGCACATAACCGAACATGGTGATTAATAGACACACTTCTTTCCATGTGAATCTGTAAAAAGTAAAGTTAAAAAAAAAACCCACCACTAATCCCCCTCCCTCTTCTCCCCCCCCCCCTCCTCACGCACACACATACAAAAACAGAGGCATGTAAAAAGTCCGTGTATGGTTTAGGAATCACTTTCTACCTTTACCTCTCAGCAAAATTCTAGCCAGACAGTAGGTGCTTTTTCTCCGGTAAAGATAATTATTCTTGGTTCAGCCAGTTTTGGATCGTTGTACATTTGTTCGCGATGCTATCTCACCACCCTCTCCTCTTTAAACGCACATCCTCTTATCATCCCACCCACCACATACCAGCCGTGGCCTCATCTCCAATGCGTGTTCGGCGAAAGAAACACACACACACACACACACACACACACACACACCACACACAAAGCGCGTGCGCGCACGCACGCAACCTCCCCCCCCCCCCCCCCCTACCCCCCCCCCCCCCCCCCACCCCCCCCCCCCCCCCCCCCCCCCCCCCCACACACACAGAGGCGCGGCGCGCAATACTAAATAGGCATTATTTCTGCTTTGAAGTCAACACAGATGACGGTCTCACCAATTCATACGAACAGCAGTAGTTATCGCAATCAACCAGGTGTTTTAAATCTGCCAATAATGTCATCGCATCATGTCAGTCAGTTAGTGTTGTAGTAGCTGTTCCAAACACACGTTAGTCTCAAAGCAGTCACAAAGTTCTCGCAGCTGCTACTAACTTGGACTCAGAAATTTGTGTGACCTTGTCTGCGTAATTGGAATTCATAAGTAAAAAATAAATAAATAAATAAATAAATAAATAAATAAATAAATAAAAATAAATAAAAAAATAAACAAAAATAATAATAAAAAAACACGAGCCCTGGCGTAATATTGAGACTGTTCGCAGACTTTTTTTTTTTTTTTTTTAATCCCTGAGGATGAAACATTTAGCCTGCAAGGTAGTGAGTTTACTTGGTAAGCGAACCAGTCGTGCTTAAATCAGCAAACGGTATAGAAAGATAAACGAGGCAGCCGGTTGTACTTGAAATCGACCGTTAAAATTTTGTACCTTAGTCATGGAAAATTAAACATTTACTAATGGTTATGTTTAGCGGGCTTCCGGACCGAGTCGTGCTTAATCACACTGTATAAGCTGTTATAAGACCTGAAGGTTTCAACATTAAGTTTTCGTTTTTTTTTTTTCTCTTTTTACTAAATCTACAAACTTGATGGGATGAGATTTTAACATTGTCCCGGACAACACACACACACACACACACAAACACCAAAGCCACACACACTTCGTTTTCTTTTCACACACCTAAGAGGTTATGTAATTCCAACGTATCCGCTTTCTCTCTCACTTCTCTCTCTCTCTCTCTCTCTCTCTCTCTCTCTCTCTCTCTCTCTTTCAAAACAGGTCAGTCTGACAGAAAACTGAAGTAGTGTATAAATATACTTTTATAGAATGTAAAGTTTACATAGTGTGCTAGCTATATGATTCATAACCAGAGAAGGAAGCTTTTGATGAAAACATTTGTTTTGGTATTTCTTTACGAATAAAATGTCAGTGTCATGTCTTCTCTCTTTCTCTTTCTTCACCACCACACACACACACACACCACCACACACACACACACACACACACCACCAACACAGAGGACTGGACTAGTTATAACAATGCCAAAACCATTGCGCTTGACCAAGGGGCGACGGAAGTAGCAATTCCTGTTTGCCTAGGCCCTCCACAACATCCCCAAGTCTTTTGGGACAAACATACATCTAAGTAATTTTTAAAGTCACATCCACTGTGTTCCGTTTTGGTCTTCTTGGTATGAGCTAAAATACTGAAACAAGCAACTGGAAAAGTGAACACTTTTTTTTTTTCAATGAGCAGGAGATAACCAATAAAGAAAACAATCACCTAAAGAAACAAAAAAGAATAAAGGAAAATAAAAAAAGAAAAAGAAACAGAAAAAGAAGACAGCAATAACAGAGACTTCTTTTCATCAGAAACACACAGACACCATCGAAGATATAGAAATAACACGAATTCTAGCTTAAAAAAAAAAACAACCCTCTCATCACATTTATGAATGTGGACAGATTGGATTTCTTTTCTTCCACAGTTGTAGAGTGGGGGTGGGGAGGAGGGGGAGGGGGGGGGGGGGGGGGGGGAGGGGGGGGAGGAAAGGGGAGTGGAAAGAAAGGGATAGGGGTGGAGGTGGGGAGGGAGTGGAAGGCTGAGTGAGGGGCTAGATTGATACAAAATTCGTTGGACGAACACATACATTCAGGCTGATAATGATCATAAACATCAAGTCTTCCACGGTTCTATAGTTAACGGCTCTGTTGACATGGTACTAGTATTTCAGCATTGAAAGTGGAAGGGGGGGGGAGCAGGGGGGATGGGTGATAGTGAGGGGGGGATGGGGGGTGGGACGAGGCAAGTAGGATGAGGCGAGGGACATCACGAGTTGGTT
>CM031603.1:53963767-54013230 GCA_018398815.1 Conus ventricosus
CAGAGGACGACACACATTCACTAAAAAGAAAATCAAACGAAAAGACGGTAAGGATTTTGAAAAAAGCAGAATTAATGCCAATAAAGGGAAAGCGAATGACTGAGATGCTTCTGACGGAGGGGACACAATTTACTTCAAAGACCCTCACCCTACCGCATCCCACCCCCCACCCCCACCCTACCCCTCCATGAAATTCCCCACACCGGAAATTGACAGGTAGAACTGGAGTTCAACACGGGCTTAATTTACTTCTGACATTCACTCGCGTTCAAAAATGTCTTCGTTGTATTTTCTTCCCGTGAACGTTCAAAGTGAATTCAGCTAAAATTTTACCTCAGGAAAATTTTTACGAAAGCCTTATAACACAAGATGGCATTTTTTCTTTCAACTTGACGGAAGTTGAAAAAGAGACATTTTTCAAAGGGAAGTTACTCGACGGTGTATCGCATGGGGAAGGCATTGTCAAATTTCAAGACTAATTTTAATGAGTCGGTCAAAAACAAGGACAAACAAGTTACAAGACGAATTACGACGCGTTTCGACCACGTAAGTCTTCTTCAGGCAGGAGGATGAATGAACATGGCAAGAAGACAGAGGTGAAAACGCATCGTGTTTTGGCTTGCAACGTGTTTGTCCTTGTTTTGGGCGGACTCACTTAGAGCTATTCTTGAAATTTGTTTCAATTTCTGCCGGTACTCGTCTGACTTTGAAGCTAGGCATTATCGTTTACCGATTAAAAGATTCCACAACCGACGGTTGCAGTATGAACAGACGAGTGTCTTAGGCAGAAAAGATGGATGTGGGGATGAATGAACATGACCAAATATAACAGGAATTTTTTTTTTTAATGATTATGAAACGAGTGGATTGTGGATTGAAAAATGACAGAAATGATGGGAGGGGCATTATTACATTGGACGGAAGGGGAAGGGGAAATGCACAGATCAGTGGTGGCAGGAATAGCTCAATTGGTAGAGCGCCGGACTCGTAATCTTGGTGATCCTGGGGTTGCGGGTTCGAATCTCCGCTAGACCGTTTCGGTACAGGGGGATTTTTCCCTCGGAGTTAACATTAGTTTGACTCCATTTCCCATACACTCCTTCAAATGAGACTATAAACCGAGGTTCCGTGTGTGAACGCACGCATAACATCTTGCACACACGTAAAATCCCATCACCAACTTTAGGAAGAGAAGGCCAGTTTGACCGTTGGTATGGATGACACGTTACAAATAGCATGCACCCTGCGTGAGAAATGGAAAGAATGAAGGAAGTAAGGAAATTGAGTGAACGACATTGAATGACATGGACTGGATAACACGGAAAACGACTTGGTGAGGTGCCAGTTGGCAGCTCTTCAGTCGGCACTACCCAGGAAGGCAGCCCATTGTGTAAACGAGTGTGGATTGCAAAGCGCTTAGAGCTTGGTCTCCAGCCGAGAATTGGCGGCTATATATGTATTCATATGATATGATATAATATAATAATAAATAAGTAAATGGGTGGGGTGAATCGTAGAGCTGGTGGTAGGTGAATGGGTGGAACCAAAGTTACATCTCAATGTATTTTAAATGACAAACTGTCAACTGCACGATTTACTTAAATGAAACAATGTACGAGAGAGAGAGAGAGAGAGAGAGAGAGAGAGAGAGAGAGAGAGAGAGAGAGAGACAGACAGACAGACAGACAGACAGATAGACAGACAGAAAGACAGCCACACACACAGACAGAAAAAATAGCCAGACACACAGACAGACAGAGAGGTCAAACAAAATAACGAGGATTTGAATACAAGGGGTTAGATGGGTGGGAGGACAGACAGACAGACAGACAGACAAAGATAGGAGGAAAATGGTAGAGGGGTTTTAAATAACGTGGGCAGGTGTGTGCGTATGACATTGGGGAGGAGTGGGGAAGGTGGGGGAGGAGGGGAGGAGCTGCATAAAGTTTCAAAGTTTTTTACAAAACACGCTCTCTCTCTCTCTCTCTCTCTCCCCTCTCTCTCTCTCTCTCTCTCTCTCTCTCTCTCTCTGTCTCTCTCTCTCTCTCTCTCTCTCTCAGTTTTCCTCAATTCTTTCCCTTCACGTCTCTTTGCAACTAGCAGTTCACACTATAACTGGCTTCCTTTTGAAGAGAAAGACATTGTTCCTTTTGCTCAACATTAGTCGAATTACATGACACAAAAACGATTTTTTTTAAAATTCTTACAACTTTGTCTGTGTTTTCAGGTTCCGCCAATTCCAAAAGAGGTGAGTTACTCTCAAACAAAAACGACTGGGAACACACATAGGAACAAACAATCACGCAAACAAACAATGACATTTACGTTTCCATGACTACAGGCAATCCTGACCTGACATATACGTGCATCAGTATCAATATATATGACTTAAGTAATATAAACGGAAAAAGAAAACTACTTGATCGTCACACACACACACACACACACACACACACACACACACACACACACACACACACACACACACACCACGCACGCACGCACGCACGCGCACGCACACACGCACACGCACACACGCACGCACACGCACGCACGCACAGAGAGAGCGAGAGAGAGAGACAAGACAGAGAGAGCGAGAGAGAGGTCGTAATTCACACACACACACACACACAACACACACACACACACACACACACACACACACACACACACACACACACGTGCGCGCACGCACCCACGCACGCACCCCACGCACGCACGCACATAAACACTCGCACTCACACACAACGCACATAAATGCACGCACACACACACGGACGGGAGCGCGCGCGCACACACACACACACACACACACACACACCACACACACACACTCCACAACACTGAAATGTACACAGATTAAACACAAAAAACTGCACAGAGGAGTTAACTGGACGAAGGCAAGTATAAGAACACAAAAAGCACCATTTACTTTTCAAGTCATTCAACACAGCGCATGTATGTAGCCTGTTTCTTGTGATTGTTGTTGTTGTTGTTGTAATACCAGTATTTTGTGTTGTGCTGAGTGTGGTGTGTGGTGTGTGTGTGTGTGTGTGTGTGTGTGTGTGTTGTGTGTGTGTGTGTGTGATGGTTTATTCATATGCATAAGCCATAGCCCCTATATGAAGGGAATGTGATGTATTCAAACATTTAAAACAAAAAAAATAGTACCATACACAACCATAAAAAAAAAAATCAAACAATGCCAAGAAGAACAAATAATTATGTCTCTAATCTTAAAGACTTGATAAAGAAAAAGATTGGTGTGTGTGTGTGTGTGTGTGTGTGTGTGTGTGTGTGTGTGTGTGTGTGTGTGTGTGTGCTATATTTTTATTGGTTGAAGCCATCAGCATACACGAGCGAAGAGACGGATTTTTTTTGTTGCAGGAATGAGTTTTGAGAGAGAGAGAGAGAGAGAGAGAGAGAGAGAGAGAGAGAGAGAGAGAGAGAGAGAGAGAGAGAGAGAGAGAGACAAGACAAGACAAGACAAAATTCTTTATTTACGAGGATAATAGATAAGCACTGATGTGCTTTTTTTACATCCAGTCCTCGCCCTGTGTAGGTCAACAAATATAAAATAAAAGGCAACAAAGGAAGCATGCAAAGTGACTAGAACTACAATACAATAGGGATTTAAAAAAAAAAAAAAAAAAAAAAAAGAGAGAGACGCAGGAGCGAAGGGAGTGCGGGGTAAGCCTGCAGAGAGAGAGAGAGAGAGGTGGGGGAGAGAGAGAGAGAGAGAGAGAGAGAGAGGGGAGGGAGGAGAGGAGAGAGAGAGAGAAGAGGGTGGGGAGAAAGAGGCTAGAGTGGGTGCGATAAGAGAGCATGTTTAGAACAATCTGACAATCAAAAAAATTTTCAAGAGATACAAAACAATTAATTTTGAAACACCGGGGGGAGGGGGGGGGGGGAGAAATAAAGCACAAATGGAGGTGGGAAATGCATAATGATAGCCCAGTCGCCACGGGTAGGAAGTGATATCATATGGATAAAAAATCAAGTCATTCCAGCAGAGCCGTGAGAGAGAGAGAGGAGAGAGAGAGAGAGAGAGAGAGAGAGAGAGAGAAGAGAAAGAGAGAGAGAGAGAGAGAGAGAGAGAGAGAGAGAGAGAGAGAGAGAGAGAAAGTCACATAAGAACACAAGCATTTCGACAGAATGACAAGAGGGCAGGAGGTAGTAGGAAACACACACACACACACACACACACACACACACACACACACACACACACACACACACACACACACACATGTACTCATATAAGACATACTTACTAAACAAAATAACATACATGTGCATTTCAAATACAAAAACACTTTCTAAATAGTCAGTACATACATAAGGCAAAGAGGGTGGTGGTGATTGGTGGTGGATTTATGGCGGAGTATGTAAGTTACGGCACATAAGATGGTTGAAATAATGGTGTTTGAAGGTTGATATGCATTGGCGCTTGTTTGGTTGATTCAGGGAGCGAGTTCCATTGACAGGAACCTGAATATGTTAAACTGGATTTGAATAAGTCAATTCTAGAACAGGGACATGAAGTTTGGGTAGAGTCCTTGAGGAATTTATTGAGAATCTGTGAACTAATGTTGAGGGTGCCTTCCCAGACACAATCTTGTGCATTATGATCCCTTTGTTGTATTCTAATCTCAGACTTAATGGGAGAACTTGAATCTTTTATAGTCCGAGTCCAGAAGACTACTGCTTTTTAGGAGGACTAATTTGAGTGCTCGCTTGTGCAGGCTTAACAATGGTTTGAGAGTGTTAGCGCTAGCACAGTCCCATAGAGTAGATCCATAGTCTATGTATAATTGAATATGAGACTGGAAAAAGAGCTTGCGTGAATGCAGTCGAGGAAGCGTTTGATTTTGGAGAGTTGATAAACTTTCTGTGAAACTTTTTTGCATAGTGAGGTTATGTGAGCTTGCCAACTCATATTGTTATCAATTGTTATTCCTAGCACTTTGAGGCATGTAACCTGTTCAACGGTTCATTTTTAAGATGTACAGGAGAAACTTAAGAGTGAGATTTTGTCTTTTTTGCCTGGTTGTGATAAGCATGGATTTAGTTTTTTGAGGGTGAAGCGACATGTGATTTAGTTCAGTCCATTTCACGAGATCATTCGCACTTTCTTGTAAAGTTTGTGCAAGAACAGTAACATCAGAATGATTTGTGTGTATTGTTGTGTCATCAGCAAAAAGTTCACAGGTGGATGTGATATGTAGAGGGAGATCATTGATGTAAATTGTGAATAATAAGGGACCCAAGATAGAGCCTTGTGGGACGCCACAAGAGAGAGAGAGAGAGAGAGAGAGAGAGAGAGAGAGAGGGTGTGGGGGGGGGGGAATTCCCGCACGTTGTCTTAATTGTGGGTCTATGGATTTCTCTGTTCACAGCGGAAAACATTCAACAATACCAAGGGACGACCAGCGGGCAGCCTTCCCTTCACTGGGCTCCCGGGCTGCTTTTGACTGTGCTCTGTGTGCCCTGTTTTCATTGGTGCAGCGCCGTTCGGTGACAAGGGAGTCAATCGCTCCCCTTCTGCAATGGGCATGGGTGGGAAGGGTTTGTCGTCGTTTGTTTGTCTGTTTGGTTGGTTGGTTGGTTGGTTGGTTCGGTCGTTGGTTGGTTATCTGCGCCAAAAAGGTTATGTTTTCACTCCACGCCCTTTTTTTTTCTTTGATTGTTTGTTTGTTTATTTGTCTGTTACCATGACTACGTCGAAAACCTCCACTGAAAAGGTTTAAACCAAACTGGGAAATGGAATAGGGCTGAGGTAAAATCGTTGATGTTGCCGAAGGACGAATCAATTCAAATGTGCGCGAATTCTGATCAAACGACAGATTCGGGATCCATTTAGAAAAATTTCACAAACGTTTCGTTGAATAAGAACGCTATGAAGTCATTTTTACCATTGTTGTTACTGTTGACGCTACTATTACTATTATATTAATAATATTAGATACACTTTGCGAAAAAAAAAATGCCCTGAGCATTTACAACAGACAAATACACACACGAGAAAAAAAGAACAACACAAAAGCAATGCACAAAACGCAGGCTGAACTCAAACGCTGGCGCCATATTCAACTGTACTTGATTCAACTGTACTATCCCAACCAAGCCTGGTTTTTTCCCGTCTCTCCACCCACCTCCTTGCCTCTTAAACAAAACGATCAGCAAGAGATTTACCAACAAACAAATACCCGCAACCAAGCACGCAATACACTCTCAAAAAAAAACACTAGCAAATATCATTCAGACAAAAAAAAAGAACATTCCCGGCTTTATTTGAAAAGGGGCTGAAAAGCAGAGTAAGTTGATGTGGGAGTTGTTTTCAAATAAATGGGACGTGATAGCAAAGGGAGCGTTGACTGAAGTTTTTGTGTACAAAGACGAAATTTGGACAAGACTGGTGTCAGACGAAAAAAAAGGGGATCAGCTGATAGGATGCAGGCGTACTGGTGCTACAGTTAAGTCAGATATTGAGGACAAGAAGATTCAGTGGGTGTGTAGCAGAAAGATGCAACTTTGTAGGAGATCCTGTGTTGAACAGGCAGCCAGTGAAGGGAATACTATAACAGAGTAACTAGGAGGTGACAATGGGCAGACAAGAGTTGGCATGGCGTTCCCTGAAAGATGGCGGATGGAAGCAATGCGACGAAGTTTGAGGAAAGAAATCCTTATACATTAGCAACGTGTTACTGAAAAGAAATAGTTTGATCAGGTGTCACAGAAAGAGCAGAAGAAAAGATCGCAGAATTGATGAGGTAATGGAATCAGTGGATGTTAGAACAGAGTGATGATTCGAATATCGGTGGAAAGATCAACATCTTTTCGGTCTTGTCTTTGCTTAATTTGAGAGTGTTGTCTGTTATCCAGCATTTTGAAGGTCAGATACACAAGACTGCATGCCTTTAATTATTGTTGTTAAATCAAAGGGAAGTCCAGAAACATGAAACAGACTGTTGTCAGAAAATGTTTGATGGGTAAGAGAAATATTGATTTGTCAGGACGGAGACAGGATAAGTGCACAAAACGAATAAAACATGCCCCTGAATTGAGCACAGAGGCAAACCGTATAGCAACAGAGCTAGACAGGGAATGGGATCGTGAACAGAAACAACTCAATGACTGTCAGTAATGTCAGTTTTAAACACGCTGCCATTTCTATCTATGAGCCTAACAGCAGTATACCAACGGGAGACAATGACAGAACGTTCGATATTACTAGAAACTGCTGACAGGTTTAGTCGAAAGAGAACTGCAATGTAGTCGTTTCAAGGTTGGCCAAGAAGTCGTTGCAGATTACAAGAAGCACAGTTTCAGTGCTGTGGTCAGAACGGTTAGCAGACGCAGGAAGCGAACGTAGACGGTACACGTTCATACCGGATCAGTTAACAATCTTTCTAATGGCGGTTTCGAAGGAAGGAAAGAATGAAGAGGGGTTTCAGAGAATGAGGATCGGGAAATGACGAATGAATTTAGCCTGGAAGTCTGACGACGTTCTCAAATAAGTGATGTGGGCAACTAAAAACAAAAAAGTCAGAAAAGGCCTGTAGAAACACAGATTGTGACTGGTTACATGTCTGTGTAGAAGATTTTTCTTTAATCAAGTAGCTTGTTTATAATGATCTAAGCTTTTTTGAAATAGAACATGCAAGAACCTTGACATTGAAGTAGACAAATTTGGGTGCATGAAAAAAGGTATTAGGCTACCAAATTTGTTCGCGGCTTAACAAATTTGCTTTTGTGCAGTCAAGCCACATTCAGCCACTGTCTCTCAGCACTGCGCCTGTCACCCGCGACGGAGGAGACTAAAGACGAAGGGGTGACTTGCAGATGAGGCGTCGTATAGAAGGAGCATGTTGATTCAGCAGCCAAAGAAGGTGTTCGGTCCATCAGGAGTAGTTGGAGGCAAAGCAGCAGGACGAGACTTCAGTCGTGCAAACCTTCAAATAGAGACGCGTTTGCAGCTGCTTACGCGCACGTAGAATTTATGCAGCAGATGAAGAGGAGGCAGAGAGTCAAAGACGAGGCAGACGTGGTCGGGAGGATGGGATCAACGATGACAGACTTCACGATGATCTGGTCATCCCTGTGGACGAAGCCGGTACGAGTGTCCCCAAGTGCGCTGGCACACGGGCAAACTGGACCAGACTGTCAGAGTCTAAACCGATCGATGTCTTTGGTGAAGATGGCATTGTCGCCTGGCCGGCCAAAGGGAATGTTTAAGTCACAGCCGATGACGTCTCACGTGACCACTGAGTGTTTTAAGACAAGGGAGCTCACACACAGATGGATCTCAGAGCTGTAGCAGTGAGAGAGGAGAGGGATACAATAGAACAGATGAAATGGGTGGTGGAGTAAAGTGTTTATAAGCTGCGCCAGTTGAAATGAAGTGTTGTTGGAAAGGTAGAGCATATTTTGTTGAGAAACAAACGGCGAGAATACTCGGTAATTGGCGACGGCGAAAACATTGCCGCATCACGGGACTGACGGGGAAGGAAAAGGGTGTAATGACAGGGAGAGGTGGAACGGCCATAGGGCAGGCAGGGGTGGGATGTCATTTCATTGTTCCTCATCTTTAATAGTGAGAAAACACGTTTCCACGACAGCACAAACTTCAATGTCATTAGTGTCACTAAAGTAGCCGAGAGAGCGGAGGGCTTTCGTTTCCCACTGTCCAATGCATGGCGAGGTTTGCCTTTCATTAGCCTTGAAGCTGTCACGTGCAAAGTTGTTCTTGGACTGTAAGGAGTCGTAGAACAGGGAGACTGGCCGACAGCTGATCTGAAAGGGTGAGAAACGATCACTGGACAGAACGTGCGACACAAGTCTTCAGCATTGAGGTTATCCGGACGCGAAATGATGCCAAGCGTAGAAAGATTTTCTTAACGGAATTAGCGTCAGCAATGACAAGGTATCAGGCTCGAAACCAGGAAGTCAGTCATACATACTTTCATGGCATATTAAAACTTTCGATTCATACACATATTGACATTTCATATATTCCATAACACACAGCCGCGTGCGCACACACACACACACACACATTTCTCTCTCTCTCTCTCTCTCTCTCTCTCTCTCTCTCTCTCTCTATATATATATATATATACTATGAGTCCGATCCAGCGGACGAAAGGCCGAGGAGCCGGCAATATGAATAGATCTGTCTTCAAAGGGGATTACAATGGTTCCCATATGCAGCTACTGAAAGGTTTAACATTCATGATATGTTTTCCTAATCTTATGTTCTCATATTTATTCCTCTCCCTCCCCCCCCCCCCCCCCCCTCCCTTTTATTTAAATCTTTGCCAAGTCATTAATATAATGACGGAAGAATTGTTACCCTGCACTTGTTTTTCCTCACTACTAAATTGTTCAACGATATATATATATATATATACAATATATATAATATTAAATTATAAACAAAGCTTGCTCTTATGTCTTAGATTGAAGAAATAGGGGGAGATACGCATTCATATCTGCAGTGGTAGATGATTCTGCCTAACTAACAGTATGTGCTTGAGTGGGTGAATGGGGAAAAATAAAAAAAAATGCTTCTCAAAATGAGCCTTCAGCAAGCTTATATTCTCCAAGGGGAGACATCCTCCAATAGGGAGGGAAACTCACTAACATATAACTCCTGTCATATACCGATATTTCGAAACTTGGTGGTTTCTCCTCAGTAACCGCGGAAAGTGGTAATTTGACTCCTCTGCCTTTTCAGTTTTAAGAAGAATGCAATCCCAGAAAAGGTTGGTGTGCAATTCCGTAGTATGTTTGTTGAGTTTTCAAAAAACCCACCAAAGGCCACCTAAGAAGCAAAAGAAAATCATAAAATCACAAACAAGCTACATTTTCTTGTGAAAAGTAGAAATATAAAAAGATATCCTCTAAGACACAAGTCTGAGGGCCAGTTCTTGAATAATAATCCGCAATGGACTAAAATACAGCAAACTAATAAATTCCAAGGATAAGTACCGCACCGTTCCAGCAACTTACAGAGAGCTTGGTGTTGCAATAACTACAAGAAATATAAATTATAAACAAAGCTTGCTCTTATGTCTTAGATTGAAGAAATAGGGGGAGATACGCATTCATATCTGCAGTGGTAGATGATTCTGCCTAACTAACAGTATGTGCTTGAGTGGTGAATGGGAAAAATAAAATAAAATAAAATAAATGCTTCTCAAAATGAGCCTTCAGCAAGCTTATATTCTCCAAGGGGGAGACATCCTCCAATAGGGAGGGAAACTCACTAACATATAACTCCTGGTCATATACCGATATTTCGAAACTTGGTGGTTTCTCCTCAGTGACCGCGGAAAGTGGTAATTTGACTCCTCTGCCTTTTCAGTTTAAGAAGAATGCAATCCCAGAAAAGGTTGGTGTGCAATACCGTAGTATGTTTGTTGAGTTTTGTTGTATTTTAGTCCCTTGCGGATTCATTCCAAGAACTGGCCCTCAGCACTTGTGTCTTAGAGGATATCTTTTTATATTTTCTACTTTTCACAAGAAAATGTAGCTTGTTTTGCTGTTTTATGATTTTCTTTGCTTCTTAGGTGGCACCTTTGGTGGGTTTTTTGAAAACTCAACAAACATACTACGGTATTGCACACCAACCTTTTCTGGGATTGCATTCTTCTTAAAACTGAAAAGGCAGAGGAGTCAAATTCACTGCGAGTGTGGCATAGCAGTCAACACCAGGGAGAAGGTGGCAGCTCTCCTTTGAAGGATGCTGACGTGAGAGGTCAGCGTCATTGGGCGGCACAGACAACCTTCCAGCCATGTGGGTGACGACGGGTCTAGCCTGTGTCGCCGGGGGACGGCTCCTGGAGGTGTGGGGCGATTGACGAAGGAGCGCTGCCTGACTGCGACTACCGTGGCCTGGAATACCGTGCTGTTTTGGGGGGAGGCAGACATGGGGCACTCCTCACGGGGTTGGGCTGAAAAATTGCCCTCTCGGCCGCAGTCAGCGAGTGCCCGCCAAGTTTTAGGGACTCGTGCAGCACTCCAGCGACTTTCGTCCTGCTCCCTCCTTGAGGCGGCCTCACGCGGCACAGGACCATCGCCACCCGAGCATGAAGAAGGCCGCCCGGTGGTCCTGAAGACAGCCTGATGTTTGGGGGACAGCAGGCAACACACACCGACGCCTACCGTCGGTCGACCAAGATCCTGAAACTGAACCAACGTTCAAGACCAACTCCACCAAACTTGAACCAACTTTCAAGAAGATAATGACCAGAATTGAGCCAATGTTCAAGAGGAACGCGAGCTCTGGGAGACAAATGCGACGACCCTCACTGAAATTACCCACTACTGCCAGGCGACAACAGTTGCCACAAATATGCAGACTTTTGTCTGCAGGAACCTTGTCCTTAAGGGCCTCAGGCCAATAGGACGTTAATCTCACCATCAAAGCAAGCAAAGGAGTCAAATTACCACTTTCCGCGGTCACTGAGGAGAAACCACCAAGTTTCGAAATATCGGTATATGACCAGGAGTTATATGTTAGTGAGTTTCCCTCCCTATTGGAGGATGTCTCCCCCTTGGAGAATATAAGCTTGCTGAAGGCTCATTTTGAGAAGCATTTATTTTATTTTCCCCATTCACCCACTCAAGCACATACTGTTAGTTAGGCAGAATCATCTACCACTGCAGATATGAATGCGTATCTCCCCCTATTTCTTCAATCTAAGACATAAGAGCAAGCTTTGTTTATAATTTAATATTTCTTGCAGTTATTGCAACACCAAGCTGCTCTGTAAGTTGCTGGAACGGTGCGGTACTTATCCTTGGAATTTATTAGTTTGCTGTATTTTAGTCCCTTGCGGATTCATTCCAAGAACTGGCCCTCAGCACTTGTGTCTTAGAGGATATCTTTTTATATTTTCTACTTTTCACAAGAAAATGTAGCTTGTTTTGCTGTTTTATGATTTTCTTTTGCTTCTTAGGTGGCACCTTTGGTGGGTTTTTTGAAAACTCAACAAACATACTACGGTATTGCACACCAACCTTTTCTGGGATTGCATTCTTCTTAAAACTGAAAAGGCAGAGGAGTCAAATTACCACTTTCCGCGGTCACTGAGGAGAAACCACCAAGTTTCGAAATATCGGTATATGACCAGGAGTTATATGTTAGTGAGTTTCCCTCCCTATTGGAGGATGTCTCCCCCTTGGAGAATATAAGCTTGCTGAAGGCTCATTTTGAGAAGCATTTATTTTATTTTTCCCCATTCACCCACTCAAGCACATACTGTTAGTTAGGCAGAATCATCTACCACTGCAGATATGAATGCGTATCTCCCCCTATTTCTTCAATCTAAGACATAAGAGCAAGCTTTGTTTATAATTTAATATTTCTTGCAGTTATTGCAACACCAAGCTGCTATATATATATATATATATATATATATATATATATATATATATATAAGCCGAAAATTTGGGACAATTTAAACTTGCTTGTATACCCCCCTGCCGAAGCCAATTAAATCCGAAAATTTGGGACATAATGAACATGTTTTGTTTGGATTTTTATCTACTTTGTTTATATATGTGATGATACATAGCAGACGATGCTTATAAACTTCCTTCATGCGCATCGGCTATGCCATTCTGTTAATGCAACTTCCAACATCATTCCGATGGCTGACTTCTCTTCGTTTTAGTCAAGTTTGAAGCTTTCAAAAACTCTTAGTGTTGTTCGTACGACACAGGGTTGTAATGTAAGCTCGAGTCACGTTAGATGGTGGCTTTCTGCCAAAGAACTCTCACTCCAGCAGAGCGTGGATACGCTCAAATCGAAAAAGAATGCCTTGCCGCAGTATGGACATGTGAAAAATTTGAAAGATATTTCGTTGGATTGAAATCGTTCAAGCTGGAAACGGACCACAAGCCACTCGTGCCATTGAGACATACCAAGTATCTGCAAAGAGACTCCTTTACGCTGTCAAAGATTACTCATCAGATTGATGCGCTTCAACCCAAGAGCTACATTCACTCCAGGAAAAAAGCTATTTGTTGCGGACACCTTGTCAACAAGTCCTTTGCTGACAGAAGAAGATCAGAAAGTTTGCCAGATGATTGACGATGTTGAAGCTCACCTCGACTGTGTTCGATCATCACGGCCAGCGACAGACAAGAAACTTCAAGAGACTGCAGAAAAGACAAGAAAAGATGATAAACTAAGGAAGCTGTCCAGTACAACCATAAACGATGGCCTCTCTACAAGAGCCAAGTCAATCCAGATCTACAAGAGTTGTACTCCGTCAGAAATGAACTGAGTGTACATGGAAATCTTCTTGTGAAAGGCAGTCAGATCATCATTCCGTCTACAATGAGAGAAGACATTTTGAAACTGATTCATGCTGGTCACCAGGAATTACGAAATGCTGTGAACGTGCCAAGTCTTCAGTCTGGTGGCCTGGAATGAACAAAGACATTGTCAACATGATACAGTCTTGTCGTCACTGTGAAGAAAGAAAACCTACACAAAAGAAAGAACCACTGAATCCAACTCCACTTCCTGAGCGTCCTTTTCAGATGGTGGGAGCTGACATCTGTGACGTCAAGAACAACCAGTACCTTGTCACCGTTGACTACTTTTCCAGATACATAGAAATAGCACACCTTCCAAACCTGACTGCAAACAGTGTCATTCTGAGTTTAAAGAACATTTTCGCTCGTCATGGAGGTTGTGAACTACTCGTGACTGATAACGGGAGACAGTTGACATCAGGAGATTCCAAAGCATTTGCCAACAGTTGGAACTTCAAGTATGATACGACGAGTCCATACTTTCCACAAGCAAACAGAGAGGCAACGCGTGCAGTTCAAACTGCAAAACGCATCCTGCAACAAGATGATCCTATCCTTTGCTTTGCTGTCATACAGAGCTACAGCGACTACACCAACAGGAGTGAGTCCAGCACAACTTGCAGCGGGACGTCGATTACGCACAACACTCCCTGTTCTTAAGTTAAACCTGGAACCATAGCTAGTCGACAAGGGTATCATTGCTGGAATGATGCTCGAGCAAAAGGCAGGAACAAGCAGCACTATGACAGGCACAATGGAACTGAAGATTTGCCAGAACTGCGACCAAATGACATTGTGCTACCGAAGGTAGATCATGAGCGTAAATGGTCAAATCCAGCTATAGTGCTTGGTCAAATCGCACCCAGATCGTACCTTGTGCAGACCCCATTCGGCAACCAGTACAGGCGTAACAGAAAACATCTTCGCCTGTCCACATCAGCGGCACTTTAAAATAGTCTTCGCGGATCCTTACCATGGTCTCCTTGCCCCAAAGTCCCATCTGCCAAGCCAGCCAGTAACCCAGTCCAAGAGAGGCCTACTGTGCTCAACACGCCCGCCAGTCCGGGCATACCAGAGGAACCACCAGAAGAGCCTGCTGGTCCAGCTCCCCTTCCAGAGCCAACTCCAGGGTCTCCGACTCCAGTTGCTGAACCAGTACGCAGGACACGCAGGCGCCGGATCATCAACCTTCCTGCCCGCTACCAGGATTGAACCTCAGTGACAGTACAATTACACACTGACACTTCGGTTTAACAGTCTCTTCCTAGGTTATTTTCATTCGGACTCTAAAGATTGATTTTGCACAAGTCCGAACGTGCTGATTGTTCAGTAACAACAAGGGAAAGATGTGATGATGCGTCGTACATAGCAGACGATGCTTATAAACTTCCGGCATGCGCATCGCTACGTCATTTTGTTGATGTAACTTCCGACATGATTCCGATGGCTGACGTCTTCGTTTTAGTCAAGTAAAGTCCTTTGAAGCTTTCAAAGAATCTTAGTGTTGTTGGTACGACACGGGATTGTCACGTGAGCTCGAGTCACGTTAGAATACATCGTCCTTGAAAAAGAGCAGCCGCTCGAAATATTGGATTATATTTGTTTACATTGCTTGGTTGCCTTTTTACTTCAATTCTCTCTCTCTCTCTCTCTCTCTCTCTCTCTCTCTCTCTCTCTCTCTCTCTCTCTATATATATATATATATATATATATATATATATATATATATATATATATATATATATATATATTAGTTCGTAACCTGTATCTACAATGACTTTCTCTGCATACAAAGCAGTTTTGATTTCACCTGTGGACTCATTAAAGCTACAGATTATGTAAAGGTACAGGTACTCAGCCCGCAGCTGTGATGACTTCTTGTTGCAAAACAATTTTTGTTTTTATCCATGGACTCTATAAAGTTACGAATCCAGGATTTGTTTGATCGTGGCATAGGTCTGCTTTGTCCGAGTGTCCTAAGGGTCCCTACTCACCCCCACCCCACCCCCTTGCCAACTCTCCAGGAGGGAGGGGGCGGTTCTTTTTTTTTTTTTTTTTTTTTTTTTTAAAGCGATTTCATTCCAAGGCTCCAATTCTCATCAACCTCGTGATGTCCCCCTCGCCTTCATCACTACTCTGCCCTCGTCCCACCCCCAATCCCCCACCCCTCACTTATCACCCCCCCCCCCCCCCCCCCCCCCCCATCCCCATCCTCTCCACTTTCACATTGCTGAAATACTAGTACCATGTCAACAGAACCGTTAACAGTAGACCGTGGAAGACTTTGATGTTTATGATCATTATCAGCCTGAATGTATGTGTTCGTCCAACGAATTTTGTATCAATCTAGCCCCTCACTCAGCCTTCCACTCCCTCCCCACCTCCACCCCTATCCCTTTCTTTCCACTCCCCTTTCCCCCCCCCCCCCCCCCCCCCCCCGCCTCCCCCCCCCTCTCCCCTCTCCCCACCCCCACTCTACACCTGTGGAAGAAAAGAAATCCAATCTGTCCAGATTCATAAATGTGATGAGAGGGTATTTTTTTTAAAGCTAGAATTCGTGTTATTTCTATATCTTCGGATGGTGTCTGTGTGTTTTCTGATGAAAAGAAGTCTCCGTTATTGCTGTCTTCTTGTTTTCTGTTTTCTTTTTCTTTTTTTTATTTTCCTTTATTCTTTTTTGTTTCTTTAGGTGATTGTTTCTTTATTGGGTTACTCTCCTGTTCATTGAAAAAAAAAAGTGTTCACTTTTCCAGTTGCTTGTTTCAGTATTTTGAGCTCATACCAAGAAGACCAAAAACGGATAACACGGATTGGCATGTGACATTTGAAAAATTACTTAGATGTATGTTGTTGTCCCAAGACAGACTTGGGGATGTTTGTGAGGGACCTAGGGCAAACAGGAGTTTGTACTTCCGTCTGCCCCTTGGTCAAGCGCAGTATGGTATAGGCATTGTTATAACTAGTCCAGTCCTCTGTGTGTGTGTGTGTGTGTGTGTGTGTGTGTGTGTGTGTGTGTGTGTGTGTGTGTGTGTGTGTGAAGAAAGAGAAAGAGAGAGACACTGACATTGACATTTTTATTCGTAAAGAAATACCAAAACGAAATGTTGTCATCACAAGCTTCCTTTCTCTGTTGATAAGCATTGACATATAGCTAGGCACACTATGTAAACCATTTATCATTCTATAAAAGTCAAATCTATCACTACTTGCAAGTTTTCTGTCATGACCTGACCTGTTTTGAAACGAGAGAGAGAGAGAGAGAGAGAGAGAGAGAGAGAGAGAGAGAGAGAGAGAGAGAGAGAGAGAGAGGATACGTTGGAATACATCATACCCCCCTCTGTGTGTGTGTGTGTGTGTGTGTGTGTGTGGACAATGTTAAAATCACTCATCCCATCACAGGTTGGTAGATTAGGAAAAAACGAAAAAAAAACGAAACACGTATTATGTGAGAACCTTTCAGGGATCTTATAACGAGCTTAGTACAGTGTGAATAAGCAGCGACTCGGTCCGGGAAAAGCCCGCTAAACGTATATGCACTATTAGTAAATGTTCATATTTTCCAATGAGACTAAGGGTACAACCAGTTTTAAACGGTCGATTTGAAGTACAACCCGGGCTGCCTCGTTTATCATGTTCTATACCGTCTGCTGATTTACGCACGACTGGTTCGCTTACCAAGTAAACTCACTACCTTGCAGGCTAAATGTTTCATCCTCAGGGATTAAAAAAAAATAAAAAAAAAAAAAGTCAGCGAACAGTCTCAATATTACGCCAGGGCTCGTGTTTTTTTATTATTATTTTTTATTTATTTATTTATTTATTTATTTATTTATTTATTTTTTACTTATGAATTCCAATTACGCAGACAAGGTCACACAAACCTTCTGAGTCCAAGTTAGCAGCAGCTGCGAGAACTTTGTGACTGCTTTGAGACTACGTGTCTTTGGAACAACTACTACAACACTGACTGACATGATGCGATGACATTATTGGCAGATTTAAACACCTGGTTGATTGCGATAACTACTGCTGTTCGTATGAATTGGGTGAGACCGTCATCTGTGTTGACTTCTAAGCAGAAATAATGCCTATTTAGTATTGCGCGCGCGCCTCTGTGTGGGGGGGGGGGGGGGGGGGGGGGGGGGGGGGGGGGAAGAGATACAGAGATTGCGTGAGTGCGCGCACGCGCTTGTGTGTGTGTGTGTGTGTGTGTGTGTGTGTGTGTGTGTGTGTGTGTGTGTGTGTGTGTTTCTTTTCGGCCGAACACGCATTGAGATGAGGCCACGGCTGGGTAGTAGGTGGGGTGGGATGATAAGGAAGATGGTGCGTTTAAAGAGGGAGAGGGTGGTGAGATAGCAGCGCGAACAATGTACACCGATCCAAAACTGGCTGAACCAAGAATAATTATTCTTTACCGGAGAACAAAGCACTTACTGTCTCGCTAGAATTTTGCTGAGAGGAAAAGGTAGAAAGTGATTCCTAAACCATACACGGACTGTTACACTTGCCTCTGTTTTTGTATGTGTGTGCGTGAGGGGGTGGGGGGGGGGGGGGGGGAGAAGAGGAGGTGGGATTAGTGGTGGGTTTTTTTTTTTTAACTTTACTTTTTTACAGATTCACATGGAAAGAAAGTGAGTCTATGTAATCACCATGTTTCGGTTATGTGCGTGTGTGTGTGTGTGTGTGTGTGTGTGTGTGTGTGTGTGTTGTGTTGTGTGTGTGTGTGTGTGTGTGTGTGTGTGTGTGTGTGTGTGTGTGTGTGTGTGTGTGTGCGTGCGCGTGTGTGTGCGTGCGTGCGTGCGCGCGCGCGCGCGTGCAGTCTTTTAAAGATACAAATAGTACTCCCCAGATGGAACACAGTAGAACAAAGATTCGGCAGGTGAGGTAAAGGGTTTTATTTTCACTAATGATCCCCATATCCTGGCAACGAAAAGCGCATTATTTACGTTTTTATACTGTATTTATACTGTAAACTTCATACCCATTTTCTCTCTGCTCCCAATCTCTTTCCCGCATTTTTTTTTTCATTATATATTTTTGCAAAGTCACTACGTTAAATGACGGAGGAATGGCTTTTCTGAGTTTGTTTTTTCCCAACTACCTATTCGTTCAGCGTACTAAAGATTTGAATGTCTAATCACTGGTAGTTATCAAGAGCGACGTACTGCACTCTTCTATAATCTGATATCTGTTTTACCCAACTAACAATTCGTTCAGCGTACTAAAGATTTGAATGTCTAATCACAGGTAGTCATCAACAGGGACGTACTGCGGTCTTCTATAATCTGATGTCGATCACTTCAGTCAGCCGTCTACGCGATTTTGAAATTGTCCAAAGCCTGTACAAGCAAATAATTGGTCCGAGTGCATTTAACTATGCACAGATATGAACACCGCTCAAATTAGCTATTCTAGAACATTGGAAAGAAAGAGCTGAAAACGTTTCATTTTGTTGAGATCATCAACAATTTCAAGACCAACAACAAATAATTTATCTTCGGAAGCTCTTACCAAGCTCTGTGGCAGCTGCAAAGACACTCGGTAGCTTTGAAGTGACCTGGACACAAACTGAAATTGGATATAACCTTACAATTCTGCTTCCATACGAACTGAAACTGGACGTTAGCCTAAGCACGCTTTTGCTATGCACTCTCCGTATCTGCTGAAAATAGATGAACGCATACTAGTGATGATAATGAAAGAGATTTAACGGAGCAGCGAAAAGTTCCAGCTTACACTCTAGCATCTGATGATGTTTTGAAGAAGAGCAATCTGTATGTTGGGGAATGCGATGAAATGTCACATACTGGACGCGTGTGTTGCTTTGTCAGTGTTATCTACTGAAAGCAATTGAGAGGTGACTTTTTAGAAACACTGAACATGTGTCTTGGTGTGACAGACATTAACGTACAAACTTTCTGTGTGTGTGTGTGTGTGTGTGTGTGTGTGTGTGTGTGTGTGTGTGTGTGTGTGTGTGTGTGTGTGTACGTGTGTGTGTGTGTTGTGTTGTGTTGTGTTGTGTGTGTGTGTGTGTGTGTGTGTGTGTGTGTGTGTGTGTGTGTGTAATGTCCAGCTACAAATATTCCGGTACTCTGCGGATAAATCCTTTGGGTGAACCTTTAGAACCAACTTCTTCATCGATTCAAGAACCAACCCGTTCATCTCTTGAATAAACTGGACAATGGTCTTCTCAAGAGGGTTGGGAATATGAGTCACTTTGACAATCCCCTAGACTTGCAGGCAGCGTACAAAATTCTCTGTTTTTCTTATGGTGTCGATTAAAACCTCGAAATGTCTGCACATAATCGCCGGAATTTAAAATAAAGAGAAAGAATTCCACACGGAAAGGGCGACATAAACGGCCACAGAGTCTACCCGGCATTCCCAGCTACAACACCGGACATCTGGAAACCCTTGGAAACTGGCTATACTGAGTGAGGGTGGGGGGCAGGATCCACTTGGACAGGTTGAAAATAAATATTTCGTGCATTAAATTTGAAAGTACAATGAGTCGCTGAATTTTCAGATGGATGCTTTGAATGTCCAGTTTCGTGACTATTTCTCTTGAACTGTTGGTCACTCACTTTTATAGAGACTGAAACTCGGAAATTCCAAAGAAATTTCAAAAATTGTCAATCCAGCTTGTTTCACAACCCTCGAAAGTGCAAACACATTTTTATGTGAACAATCTTGACCTGCCAGTTTTTCCCCTCAAAATGTTGCTGGGATACTTTGTTGTCTAAAGTCGGCCGATTCACCCTAAGCGATTTTGGCACCGCGCACTCTCGAAGCCCTAACAGAGTGATACAATTTTTCACCTCTTCTGAAAACTGCTTGTACACTAATGCCATCGGAATATGTAAATGGGCTGACGACGACCAAGCGACAATTGACCATTGTTACCCCTACTCTACGAAAAGGACTGAACGCCTAGAATTGACGCTACTGCTGCACGTTGTCAACACAATACCAAAGTTCAGATATTGGATCCACACTGTGCTGGAGACGGACTTTTGTCCTTTTACCTGAAGTGTACACTCGTTAATACCGTACGGAAAAACTAGAGAGAGAGAGAGAGATCGGGGGTGGGATGGGGGGAGGGAGGGAATGGGGGGGGGTGGGGGGTGGAAAGGAGGAAATCAACTTTAGGAGGTTACTGTATTTGAAACAACATATTTAGCAAAATGAGTCTTTATTAAAGCAACGGAATATATTTTGGAATGCCTAAGTCTACTACAAAAAGAAAAATCCAAGGTAAAAGTCCTTTATTGGTACAGAATCTTATTTGGATGGTGATTATGTACAAACAAACAAACAAATAAGAAACACTTTTGAGGGAAGGGGTGGGGTTCAAACGGCCGAATCACTTTTGGATTGTAAATCAAGTACTACAAAGGGGAAAAAAGTTCCAGAAAAGTCTTGTTTGGGCAGAGGGTGGGGAGCGGGAGGAGGGGGTAGCAGAAATCGGAAACTGCAACCTGATGCAATACTGCGAATAACGTCAACCTCATGAATCCTGCTGGTAACGAACTGGACTGAACGGGAACACCAGTGAAACAAAAACATCAGATCACACTACTTCCATGATTTATTTTTTTGGAAGGTAATGCTGACTTTGAATAGTCAATGGACGACATAGCAACTTGTCATACGTCTCGTGTGACTGTGCATAGTGCTCGGTGATGTTGAAGACTTTCAGAAAGCGCACCACGCACGCACGAGCGCGTGCACGCACACACACACATACACACACGCGCGCGCGCGCGCATACACACACACACACACACACACACACACACACACTGCAACACACACACACACACACACACACACACACACACACACACTGCAACACACACACACACACACACACACACATTTGGGGACAACTGATTCCGATCAGCATGCAACAAGTTGTCCTTTTCTGAACCTTGCCACTAATAAATACAAAATGGAATGAAACCGGTTTTCGCTGTGTTGTTACAGTTCTTGAATGTATTCCCGGACAACCCTAAATATGATGAAAATGTTCAAATAATTTGCATACTCATTTCTGACGTTTGTGTGTGAAATTGTTTTGCACCCAAGGTTTATGGTTTGTGCACAACAGGCGTAGGAACATTGAAACTATTCAGACTGGACATGTTGATCAAGAGAACATATTTTTCTGCACTTGGTTCCGCTTCTCTCCTTCCCCTTCCCCAATCATTTTTTCCCCATGATTTTTCTTGCTCCTCAAAACGTATAGAAGAAAATAGCCGTTCCAGTAAAATGGTTGAAAATGCTTGCTGAAGTGGGCATCATTTCGATCCTTTTTTCTTCGACAATAGATCTGCCCCCAAAATGAACTGTACTATATTGTTCGCCTTTTCTAGTGACCATATCTAACAGCGATGAGATTTTCAGACCGCTTGTGATGAACAGGTAGTGTTCATGGTTGTTTGCAGTGGCAGTGTCTGGAAGCATGGTGGATTTTGAGGTCTCTTGGCTGCCAGACTGGCCACGTGCTGAATGAAATTGAATAGAAGCCTACGAAGTATTTCTGCTGGAAATGACGCGGACATAGTGGATCTGCATGATAACTTGTCGTATTGGCTAGTTTTCCTTTCTGTGACTGAATCCCATTTCAAGAGGTCTGAATTTGTGTCTACGCTCTATATAGGCCTACCATTCCCAGTGGCAGGTCACAGCTAAGGTTTCCAGTTTACACGCTGACGAACATGCCTACTGATGCTGTGCAGATGTTTTCACGTCAGCGTGGCAGCTCATTGGCAATGGTATGTGGGAGGCCTTGTCACTGTATTTGTGATAAACATTTGGTATATCTGCGTTTTCCAAAACATCTATATGGATTATGTACCACACAAGAGTATGTACCACACACAGGCAATCGATCTGCAACGTGCACACACCATTAGAGTTCAGGACAAGCAGGTATGTGTGCCTAAATCTAGAGATCTGAAAATCGCTGCCCCACACTTCCCCCACAAGACAGGCAGGCATTGAAACCGGCAACATTCAGATTGAATGTCCAGTGCTCTGATCACCTGGCTGTCACATCCTTCAGTGTTCTCACTCACCGCTTACTAAACTGCAGGTGTTTGTTTTGATGGGTCAAAAATCTTTGTTGTTCTATTCTTACTGGCACAGATCAGATATAAAGCTAATCAGTGTACTGTGTTAGCATACTGTCAGAATCCGCATCAAACCACCTGAGGTCAAGCATACTTAAAAGTTCATTGATTTTTTTCTTTTTTCTTTTTTAAAGAAAACCATTTTAGGGAAGTTTCAAAGTCAAAACATGAAAATGAAAACTGAAGCACCGAGCCGCCAGATGAACGCATCAAACAATGGAAGTAACGTGCCCCAACCATTTGGCCTTCTTCGGGCGGGACAAGAACAGCAAACGAAACAACGGAATTAAAGATCTAGTATGGGGGAAGGGAGGGGGGGGGGGGGGGGGGGGAGTGCCTGTGAACAAATCTTCAGTCACTGTGAAAATGACTTAACGGGGATGGGGTTGGGAGGACGGAGGAGGGGAACAGGAGAGATGGGATGAAAAGAAAGACGTTGAACTACAAAGATCAAATCCGTTTCAAAATTCGGAACTCGGTGCAGTAATTCCCACTGCTGTCAGATAGTGTTGTCTGTTACATTGCCACAGTTGCTGCAGACCATGACCACTGATGAGTTCTCATCCAGGACACGAGAGCCGACTCTGGTCAGGCATAGATTAATGGTTCTGTTCGAACTACAGAAATGAACGAGTCCTATTGCTGTTTGTGAAGGATGTAATATCTGTATTTCAACGTCACCCTTTTACTTAATCCCATATCTCCGTTACCCTCCTCCCTTCCCACCATCACCTCTCCCCGTTGAGTATCTCATAGTGACTGAGAAGCTGCTCAGTTAGCCTACTTTTTTTTCCCCCCCATTTTACTTAACTCTCCGCCCTTCGTTCTCGCCTGCCTTCAGAAGACCAATACATGCAAGTTACCTTAATGTTCGTTGCCTTTATCTGGCGGCTCAGTGCTTCAGTATTCATGTTCCATGTTTTGACCTCTACCTCCAGTCATCGTATTTTATACTTCGTAACTTACATTTGTCAAACTATTACTTTTATTGTATTGTCTCTCTTATCCCAAATAATTTCCTTTTCCATCGTTTTGAATCTACAAGCATAGGCTGAAACACGCTCCTTAATTTTGACAGTTTATGACTTAATTTTGGTGACTTATTCACCGATATCGCTTTCTTCCCTTTCCGTCCTGCGCTGGTCCTTTTTCCGGGTCAGTTGGATTGCGACGTTTTCCCCCATGGTGGTGAAACACCACAACATTATGAATGGTGTTGTGTGTCGATACAAATAGGTGGAGTGCCATACTGCTGACGACCTGCGACAATTGAAAAACAGTGAAGGGTTCTCATCCAGGAGAAGAATGGTGGCTCTGGTCGTGCACGAGCAAATGTTCCAAGTATAGAACTCAATGATTCACATTGCTATCAGCAAAAAGTCTTGATATTTATATTTCAACGTCGTCCTTTGCATCCTATCCCTCCTGTTCCCTTCGTGCCAACCCCATCCCCGCCAAGTCATTTCCATAATGACAAAGTTTATTCACCCCGGTTTTTTTTTTTCTTTATGGGGGCGGGGAGGGGGGGTGTTTTGTTTTTTGTTGTTTTTTCCATAACCTTACTGTATCTTACTTTCTGTTATTTGTTTGTTCTAGTTCTGCCTGAAGAAGTACAGACCGAGACGTTTTTGGCGTTACTTTATTCAGTATTTGTTGCGTTCACTGGGCGGCTCAGTATTTCATGACTTATTTTCATATTTCAAGGAAGATTTTAAATGTGTTTGCGTGACGTGTCCATCAGTAAATGATACCAATATGTTTTGGCCTGGATTTGGGGTGGGAGGGGTGATGGTGTAAGTCATAGCCGAAACGCTTTCTCATCTCTTTCCCGTTTTGTTGTACACCTTGTGTCACTGGAAATCCTAGTCATTAGCTCTCCTTTAAAAGAAAAACCTAGAGTGCACCTTTATTGGTGAAATAAAATAGTCAGTTAATATTGATCTGAATGAGAAATCCAACAAATAGCTGACATACAAATGCTATAAATAATTTGTATTGCAAAGCTCGCAAACATTCTTTGGACCTATAATTAAGCAATACCAGAGTGAAACAAGAAAGAACTATAGAATACTATTTTTTTTCCATCCACTTTGGTAAATATGGTAGAACTAGTTGTCCTGCCCCCCCCCCCCCCCCCCCTCCCCTACCACCCCCCCTACATTCACTCCCAAATAGTTGACCCTTATATTGCAAAGAAGACAGCAGTTTTTGTGACCAACAATTTGGCAACACTAGGGTAAAACTGAACAGCACAATAGCATTTGTCCACCTTTGCCTTACAGATCCGCATCTAATCCCTATGGAAAAACGATAAAGGAAAAAATCACCTCTTTGCCTTACACCGGCTTCGAATCTATAGTAGGAAAAACATTATAACCAGTTATCTTTATATCTTCAGTGTCACAATTCTCTCAACTGAGCTATTTCTGCTGAAAACCAACTCAATGTTTTTAGTCTATGTCAATGCCAAGAGCGAGGTATGTCTGCTGCAAATCCCAGTGTTACGTTGCTTTGCTGTGAGCATTGAAAATGCAATTAATGCGACTGTCTAGCCCGGAAGGATTTGTTCTCAACTTTTCCACTATATTAGATGTAATGAGTCACTATGCTGAATTTGATGAAGATTAGATGAAAAGTTTAAAAATTATGGATCTGTTCAACAAGCATGAACAGAGATGAACAGACAGATAGAACTGAACATGTTACATAACAAAATGTGTATGTGTGTGTGTGTATTAATCTCTCACACTCTCCGTCTCTCTCTCTATATATATATGTATATATGCATATTATATCTATATGTTTATAATGCTCTCCATCCTGTAAAACAACTATAGTAAACACAGGAGAAAGTGAAATATAAGAATAAAAACAACAGTCTTTTCATGTCTTCAGACTTCCATATATTCCTCACAAATTTTGCTGGTGGACAGCTTCCTCTAGTCATTGTACATGAAACACTGTTGTTCTGATTCTTTTCAAAATATATATATATATATATATATATATATATGTATGTATTGGGGTTCAATGCAGTATGGGATATTTCACAATAGTGAAGCACAGATATACATTTTATACCGGTTTCTACTCTTGTATGTTCTTATGTCAATGCTTGCATCACTCATTGATCTCCATACTTCACCATTCCTCCTTGTAGCTTCTTCCATGATTCTATCCAACAGGTTGGGGTTTTTTTTAATGCCGTCTGCCATCAGATTTGTTTATGGTTTTTTTTTTTGGGGGGTGTTTTTTTGACATGCCAAGACCAGATATATACTATAACCATTTTCACATAATATGACTGTAACTACTATTGTATTATTGTATCTGTGATTTGGTTTGATCAGCTAGTCAACAACCAATAAACTGTTGTTAAAAATCACCAGTTCTTTGTGGCAATGACATAGAACAAAGAGAGAGAGAGACAGTCGAGGAGGGTGAGGGGAACGTGGTATGTGCTCTTGTATTGTCAGTTCTTCCAATGTTGGTTAGCTTTTGTGCAGGCAGAAAAACAACAGCTGAAGATGATTTTACTCAGCAAGTAACAGCGAGTTTATGATACTGTGAGTGGACTGACGTCCTCTGTTGAGTCCTCTGCGAGTACAAGTGATTACTGTTCTAAAATGCACAAAATGCCTCACCTGACATTTCATTATGGCAGGATGAGCACTGCGATGAAAATTCCTACCAATCAGATGTTACTGTTTATGGCACTTAGGAGAAAAGTAACAGCAGTAGCGCATTTCCTTTCTGACCTCTGACCCTTCAAGACATTAACATATGTCCGCACTTAGCTTTTACCTTTTTTTTTTTTTGCTTTTTTTTGTGTAGGCTAGTGAGTAGGTAAGTTAGGGGTGGGGGGTATCACTTGTGGTATGAATGTGTGTAATCTCATGTTTACAACAAAAAAAAGGAATTAGAATAGGTGTTTTTTTTGGGGGGGGGGGGGGGGGGGGGTTGGGGGGGGTTGGCAGCAGATTCCCCCCCCCCCCCCCCCCCGTTCACAGTCTCATAATAATCAGCCTGTTGATTGTGGAGACTCAACAGAAGAAGAAGAACATTATTTATGTTTGAATTGAAAATTCAGTAGTTTATGAAACACTAAGGAAAGAGAACTGTACACTAGGTTGTTTTAAACTTTGAACTTCATTCTTGTCTCCGGTACAATCAACTGAATTCTGTTATCTTCCTTGCAATTGGCAGTTCTCAAGATCTCAATTTAGGTGCCCAAAAACTTGACAAAAACAATGTCGAATTGGAATCAACTCATTTTGTTTGAAGCCCAGCAGATAGCTGAGGACATCACTGTACATGTGAAAGAATCAGGAAAGAAATACATCAAAAAGTAAATCCTGAATGAAAAACAAAACATTGAAAGACCAACACAAGTTCACTTCCCAACTAAGCAAACCTTTCTACAATCGATTCACCTCAGAGAGAGAGAGCCAATTAGATACAATTAACAAAAACTCTGTTGAAAACAGAGGCCAATTTCCCTTTTGGAGCAATATCCCAAAACATAGCCTTCAACAAGTCTGTAGTAATTTTTGTTTTTAAAGTCAAATGTCAACAGCCAATGATAGTTTAATTACAGACAGCACAACACACCTTGCCCACTAGTAATTTACAGGGTAGAAGGAGTCATAAAGGAATAATGGATCTAAAGTCTGGGGGGGGGGGGGGGGGGGGGGGTCGAAGGACTTCATCATCTGTTTGGATATTTCTTTGCAAAGAGTAACATTTGGGAAAGTAAAATCTCTGGTGTTAGGTATGAAAGCTTTGTTTCTTTGAAGGCATTCTTGGAATGTAGTCTGTCTCAACAAACTTGTCTCGAATTCCATCTTTTCTTTTCTTTTTCAAATCAATTTTCACAGTCAAAAATGGGTCTGTAAAGTCCACAAGCTGTGGTGAAGTTGACAATACGCAGCTTCTGTTCACTGAAAGCAGAACAGCTTCCTCTTTGATAGTTGTTTTGAGTCAAGTCAGAGCTCACTCTTTCCCAAACAACATGGCAAAATAAAGGCAATTCTCATTTCAAGAGGCTAACAGTGCATTTGCTCATGGATGTAGAAACATTCTACGGAAGGCACGCATATGCCCTCTACACCTTTTTTTCCCCCAAAAAAAAGAATTTTGTGACATGCAGAAATTTGCCAGCAACACTTCAGAAGTGTACATAACAAGGTTAAACTTGTTTTTAGCTTGGATTTTTTTTTTTTTTAATATTGTCTGTTGATTTTTAGCCAAAATGTTATGACATGATGACATTTAGTTGATTTAGAACCAAGAATCAATTTAACAGCTAGTGAAAAGCAAAAGGATTGATTTGTCAAATCAGGGATTAGCAGCAAATTCAAAAATATTGAGCATTACAAACAAGAACGTCTTAACATTGAATCAATCTTGCTCATACAACATACACCAATACATGTGCACAGGAGTGTGGTATTTTTCTTCTTTTTTTTCCTACTGGGATTTAGATTAGAATTGAATTTCATCAGTCACTTGTGAACAACAGGTCTACCATCCAAAAAGTATCATTTTGAGACCTTGTCAAGAAACAAAACAACAGAAACAAGCATTCAAACCAAACAAGCAGCACATGCTTTAACTGTCCAAGAACCTCGATTACCTTCATTTGTACTTTTACAAAAACACCCCACCCAACCCCCAAAGCACATACACACACACAACTTTTTTCTGCATGATTCGTTTATTCTTTATTCTGTCACATGATGTAAGATGCCAACTCTTGTCAATTTTTGTCCTCTATTTCACAGGACACCAACCCCATGCCTAACAACACATAAAATCACAAACCCATTTTACGTGCATTGAGTAAACTGGTTCTCCAAACAATAGGAAAAAAACACTGTGACATGTTAAGATGACCACCACAGAGTATATATAATAATACCAGCACAAAGATTAACAATGACATACATCACTATATGCACCACAATAATTGTTCAGTTGTTGAAGAAACCATAGAACTGTTTTTCACGACAGTTGTTTTCTCTGGTCTCTCTGGTCAAATCGCTCTTGTAGTCATGCAGTGATCTTCCCTTTTTATTTCTTTGTTCACACACATACACAGGATTCTTCTATCTCCCATTCTGTCAAACCACACACTTTCTCATTTCCTGAGCCAGTGCATCTCTGTGCCGGCTTTTCTGCCACTTTCTCTCCACATAACAATCAATCTCGCAATCATCCTTACTCATAACTCATCTCTTTCCCTCAAAATCAATCTCATTCAAGACTCAAGCCGCTTTCTACTTTTCACTTCAACAGTTATACAAAATCTAAAGGATTGTAATGCATAACTGGCAAAGCCCTCCCTAAAGCTTGCAATCCAAGTGCAACACACTGAGCTGTAATCGATGAACATCTTACAGCCTGTTCCAGCACAAGTATGAACATCAACAGACAGAAATGTGTTTGTTCAGCCAGACCAAAAAAAAAAAAAAAAAAAAAATCAGACTTCACAATACTTAACAGTGGATCATTATCTGAAAGATAAATGAATGTGAAAGTGACATCCAAATGATAATGATACAGAATTCTAGAGCTAATCTGGTCAACAAAACAACCATCCTAGTATGACGAGGAGTTGAATCTTTTCAATTTTTGTCTGGATGGGATGATTTAATATTTGACTGGCACATTTTCATTTAACATACGGCCATTGCCATCTTCACGTTTGGCTGCAGGGATTGGTCATGACCTCCTCTAACTTTAAATTTTTGTTCTCATTGGTTCTAATCAACTGATGGGAAATAATTTGGTATCACAAACTCTTGATTCTCCTTGCTCAACTATCATCTGCAACACACAAGAGATAAAACTAACACCTTTCTTTCTCCCAAGCTCAACATTCGCTCTCCTCCTCTTAGACTGCTGACAATGAAAGTGCAGACTGAGTAACTTCATCTGACGAAACAGCTGAAAAATGAGAACAAAAGCAACAGGCCTGCAAATAAAGATGCACCATATGCCAATTCAAAAAAAAAAAGGGGGGGGGGGCACGAAAAAAAAGGTTATCGTCCATTGTTTTAACAACACTAAAAGCATGACTGCAGTTGGATTGTGTTGTGAGGCTGGAGGTCAGATCACCATCATACAAGGAGCAAGTTTTTCCAGAAGTGCCAAGACTCAATTTCCAAGCACAATCCTAATTTTTCAGGCTCCATATACTGTCAGTTTGTGCACTCATGTAGGCAGTGAAGCTGTCCCAAATGCAATGACACTCTTCTGTACGTTTATTGGTCATATATGGATTTCCCACATGCAGAAGAACTGCTTCTATACCTACATCAGTTCCCTGAAGACAATTCACTGCTTCCGCACATTTGAGTGGAAATAGGACAACGTTCTCTTGGTTATACTTGACTGTGTGTACGTGAGTGCCTGTGCGTGCACATGTGAATATCACGTACATGCTTCAGTGTATCTGCACAGACACATTTCTATGTTTAAAGCAGGGCACCAAATCTGACAAGAACGCCCTTCATGAGACTGGAAGTACAGTTACTTTTTGGATTCCCAACTGTTGCAAGAGCTGTATATATCATACAAATATGTTTGATAAAAGAAAAACAACAATGATTGACACCAAGTGTTTCCATCTTCAACACATGGATTACAGTCCGTTTCACATTTTTTAAAAGATCACCTTTTCACAGAAACTTTGCAACCCTCCCACTGATGCATGTGTTGCTCTCTCTGCTGTAATACTGATGCAGTGAAGAAACACTGGCGCCGTACAAGACGAAGAAGGCAGACACTTGCACCCTGTAGGGAGGGAGGGAGGAAGGAAGGGGGGAGCGTGATGTTGGGGCAGGGGAAAGAGGCAGACTGAGGGGGATGGATAAAGGGGGATCATCTTTGCTGTAGCAAGCGATCAATGGCAGCATTCACATCGCCCAACGTTGCTGTCAAAGCTGAAACAAAAATAAACACTTAAACAAGTGAACAAATGCAAACTGCTTGTGCGTGCGTGCATTTCTGTGAATGAGGAGCGAGTGAGTGAGTGAGTGAGTGAGTGAGTGTGTGAGTGTGTGAGTGTGTGTGTGTGTGTGTGTGTGTGTGTGTGTGTGTGTGTGCTTGCGTGCGTGCATGAGCATGTTATGTGTGAGAGTGTGCTTGCATATGTGCTTCCTGGAGTACTGTGTGTTTATGGGAGAAAGACTCAAGACTGTTTATTCAGAAAGGCCACTGGCCCCTTTAAAAATGAAACTACACAATAAATTACTCATCAATCACTAAAAACAAAACTGAATTGGAAAAAAAAGGCACCTTGAATGGAATTACAAAAATACATCAACATTCTAAATACTTTCAAAGCTTTTAAAAAAACTTCAGCAAGACACAATCTAGCCAACTCGGTGAGTAAGCAATTATTGTCGTCAGTAGGGAGTTCAGTAAGAGTGTACTGTGTATGTTGTATGAGTAATGCCACAGAAAGGCCATGGAGAGTGGAATCAGCAACCAAAACAAACCACACTAAACCAGCATACTTATTCACACACACTAACGCACACACAGACAGGAGAGAAAAAGGGGGTATTGGGAAGATGACAGTGATGGAGGAGTGGGTGAGGGGGTCAAAATGGGATGGGATGAAGGCATGGAGAGGCAGGGTGAAAAGATGTGAGAGAGAAAAGAGAATAGGAAAAATGGTCCTCATTAACCTTAAAGTTTTTCTGTGGTTGTTTTTTTTTTTTAGAGTTAATGTAATTCAAATGTATGTTCCATAACCCGTGTCATATTAAAAATAGTTCGTGACTTCTTTGCGTATATAACAATGTACGCTACATACAAATGCAAATGTCACACGTTAACACATATGATGCACTTTTCAGGACAATGATTAAGTTCATGACAGACGAAAAAAAGACAAACAAAAAGAAAGAAAAAAACAAGCCCTGTGTGAATCTTTTACCTCGAATATTGGCCTCTCGATCCACAAATCCCATGGCGGTCAGCTGCTCCAGCTGTGAGGCATACCTTTGTTCTGGGGGCTGGTTCTGAAAATGGACATCGCCATCTGGATATGTTTGCACCTCTGATAAGTACTATGCACCACACACCCAGCCACAGACGTTCTGCAAAGCATCGTATCACAGACTGTGGTCTGACAGCCTGTGGGTTCCCACCCATCAGAGACATCTATTTGTGGGATTTTTTTTTCTTTTTTTACCCCTGCTATCTTCTACCCAAAGTTGAGCGTGTTATGGGCCAAAAAACAGGAAACACGAATAACAGTCAAGTTTCATCCACTTAAAGGATGCATCTGTGAGAATGCTGCTCAAATCTCTTGACCAACACTGCTAGAGTTTCTTTCTTTCGGGAGTAAGTGATGCCAGATTATATCATGAAAGAGAGTTCAGCACAGCTCTGCACCGACTTCAGACCAGAATGTGTGACACTGGAACGTTACTTACATCTGTTGGTCATCATACAAATGTCTCAAATTCCACGATCTTCATGCCCTCATTGTGACTAGCATTTCCATTCCCTCTCTCTGTCTGTACCCTTGGTAAATTTGTGCCAAGGTTGTTGGATCAGCTAATTCACAGGGATCCATCACAGTGGATGTGGTGGCGACCTCCTGATGAGGATTCACACTGGCTGCTTGCATGATTAAGTGATTAAGGTCATCAGTTGGCCTAGTTTGTGGGTGTGTCATTGGATCGGTTCAGGCACCACTGCAAACCACCAAAGCGACACAGACCAGCATGGTAGTCTGCACTCTGGTGGGTTGCGGCATCATGATGTGATACTGATTGTCCCTCTGGACTACTGGTACCAAGGCTGTTGTGTAACCAGTTGGGAGCAGCTGTATGCGAGGCACCCAGACTGAATGAGCAGCAAGGAGATATTGCAACCTAGATGGCACAGAAACAGAAAAAAATTTTTACAATAAATACATACATGAAAATATAAGAAAACTCTTCACAATATTCTACACATACACAACACACACTCTGCACTCACACACACACAGATACACACTCTCTCAAACTAACAACTAAAAGAACACTTTACCCACACAATATGATGCATTCTCTCACATCCTAAATACACACAACACTCTGCACCCCACTACACTCACACACCCAGATATACACTCTCTCAAACCAAACAACTAAAAGATCACTTAACCCACACAATATGATGCATTCTCTCACACCCAAAGTACACACAACAGGCATGCACACTCACCAACTGCCCCCAACCATCATACTGGTCAGCTGTGTCATCATGTTGTTGAAGGCATCCTGACTGCCCATGGTGGTACCAGCGGAGTGGAACCACTATTGGCCGTGGTGGTGGTGGTGGTAGCTGTCGGCGCAGCATCAGTCCCAGTGGTGGTGGTGGTAGACTGGGCAGGGCTGGAAGGCTGAGATGGGAGGCATTGCTGGGGGTAGTGGACGTGGACAGGGGCTGACCAGGTACGCTAAACAACAACAAAAACAAGGACTTGCTGAAGTGACAATAATACTGTTCCTGTAGTCACGTCTTATTGCTGTCTATACTGTTAAAAGTGACTATATATAACTTTAACTTAACCGACTCAAATGATCTCTTTGAATTACCCAAACTTGGAACAGCCAACACTGGCCTCATCACAATTATACTTAGTCCATCAGGTAAATTTTATGGTGTATAGCCGCTGTGGTGAAGTACTTAGCACCAATGACTCCCAGCTGGCAGATCATGGGTTCAATTCCCATAACAACATCTACATGTAGGATTTTTCTGCCCCGACTGGTTCCTACCAAGAGTTGAATTTGCTATGGGCTCAGTTGGGAAGACTGGGACCACACAGTCGTTTCATCCAATGAATGGATGCGTCTCCGACAGTGCTGCTCAAATTTCCTGACGAACACTGCAGATGTTTGTGTTTCTCAGGCCTGGTTGATGATGGAATATACTATGAAAGTAAACACAGCACACACTTCTGTCATCCAATCTCAGACCAGAAGGAAATCCATAACATAATCTCCACCATCCTCATCTTTCAGCACAAAAAAGATTCTCAAATTTTGCGACCCTTCATGTCCTGCTCTCACAGTGAGTTCAGTTTTGATTTCCGCTGCGCATCCATGTCTCTGATCAGATTTTACTGGGTTATCGGTACTGGCAAGTTCATTGGGACTGTTACTGGACAGTTAAGGTGGCGCTCTCTGGAGAAAGAGCTCACCCACGCTGGCTCCATGACTACGCAATTATTGTCATTAGTATGGGTCTTAGTAGATGGTGCCCTGCGCAAGCTGGATCAGAACAGGCACCACTGAACGCCATCAAAGTTACTTGACAGCAGTGCAGTTTCTGTTCTGGTGAGCTGTCTTATGACGACTTGACAATGACTGCTCCTTGTGGTTTGCCGGTGCCAGGGCTGTGGCAACACAAGCCAGACTGTCGCTGTGGACAGGGAGGCAGAATGAGCAGCATGGGTATGATGCCACTGTGGTGGCATAGAGGATGAGACAGCAAAACAGAACAAAACAAGTTCACTTAATGTTCTCCCTGAAGCTTTCCAATCTTGATGAACAAAAGTAGTCCAATACATACCTGTTTCAGTGTTTATCAACATGTACACTATATTATGTAAAAACTTCAAAAAGTGCAATATTTCAACTTCATTTGCTTAAAATGATGAAACCAAGCTCTGGGCAGAGCCCTTGTGCATGGTCACCATTTTTCCCCTACAAAAAGTTTACCCGATACTGTTGCAGAAGGTCATTTGAAGCAAGAAAACTGTCCTGCACCTTAACTTTAACGCAGCTAAAATCAACCTTCTATTTTATCACGATCTTTAATCACACATACTTGTTTCAGATTTTCAGGAAATGCAAATGAAGCATATTTCCTTTCACTAATGATCCTTCTGTCCCACATTACCTGTTAACTATCCATCCACTCATCCAGGGTCACCATACATTCCATTCCCCATACAGGTTATTTGGGCAACTTTGAGCACTAAAACATGGCAGCTGAAGGCATCTTCTACAGCTAAACTGACAGTCATTTCCAAAGTGTTTAGATGTGAGCCCCTGAAGTTCTAAAGGCATTATTTTTCAGCTCATCTTGAATGTGGTAATGAGCAACCATGCCAGGGAATGGTAAATTTAACATGACGGTGGACAATTTAGCACCCAAAGTGCTGCCAAATCAATAATAAAAAAAATTTAAAAAAATAAAAAAAACCTCTTGCTTTGAACTACAGAGGCAGTGTGTCAGATGACAAAGATGTCTGGTGTCATTTTATGGATTTTTTTTTTTTTTTTTTTAGTTTTTCGACTCAAAAGTGAGAGATCACAATCATCTATGTCAGATGCCTGATCATGAAAGTCACTATCTTTAGTATTCAGGTAAGCTGAAATGTTCAACAATGTTGCATTTCTGGTTCTTGGTGTGTGTGTGTGTGTGTGTGTGTGTGTGTGTGTGTGTCTGTGTGTGTGTGTGTGTGCGTGTGTGTGTGCGTGTGCGTGTGCGTGTGTGTGTGTGTAAACTATGACACACTTCTAGCAACCCAAGACTGTGGCAGTACACCTTAACTTTCATACAAAGAATCTGTATAGGCAAAAATATATCTATGAATGTTTCTATCACGTACAAAAGAATCTGCTTGGGCAAAAGCATACATGTATGAATGTTTTTATCACAATATAAGCATGCACTAGTGTCAGCATGTGAGCGGACACACATGTACTCAATTGTGTAGATGCATAGTGGTTTGCACATTGAATGCTCGTCTACACACAAAAGCATGTGCATGAATGTGCGTCTGTTTCCACAATTTGTAAAAAGTCTGTACTTCTCACTTTGGTCCTGCAAATCTACAGCTGAAAGACAAACTTTCAAAACAGCAACAGCCATCCAATACATTAACCATGTTCATGAATAATTTTCAGAGAGACAAAAGTAATCACTTGAGTTTAATGCACTGAATCACACACACACCTGTACTGTCTACCTTGACAGAGAAATTGACAGTGTGGGATGGTCAAGCCCCCCACCCACCCACCTCCCCAAGCATCGTGCCTAACACGTATTATTATTTTGTTAATATTTCCACACAAAAAACATTAATTACTTTAACATTTCCACACAAAGACAAGTGCACATACACTTGCTCTCACAGTCTTTCATAACAGACACGCTCACTGGTTTGCCCTAGATTTGTTTTTTCAAAGTAATCATTCTACCAGGGCAAAAAAAAAAAAAAAAAAAAAAAAAATCACACTGAAGAGTGCAATGGATCAACAGCTGACCACACAAGCACAAGCTCTGCACTACAGTGGGTCAAGGTGTATATGGTTGAAGAAACGGCTCACCCTGTGACAAGGGAGGGGGCCTCTGACTGCAGAGTCTGCATGCCTCTCTGAATCTGCATCATGGCCTCCATCACACGGGGGTTGCCCATCGCCGCCTGCACCTGCGGGTTGCTCAACTGTCAACACAACATAACTCACTTGGATGGTTTGCCTTTTTCAAAAGGAAAAATTTCTTACTTCAGTTTTTCCATGATGTATGAAAGTTCAGTATTCACATGCAGAAAACTACAAACACACAACAATGCAAATAATTTTTTTTTTTAAACATTCAGGAATGTTGTCAACGGCCGTGCAATTTCCCTCATTCAGGCAGTTGGGGCTCTGCATACAGAATGACAAAAGTCATGGAAGTAACAAAACCAGAATTCCTGCCTCATGTGTCTTCCTGTTTTTGAAACCAATCAGTCACAGTGCATGATGAACAATACAAAGCAAACCACTTCATGTCCTTGCACACCCTTTTCACCTTCTACCCATAATGAAAACCAAGGTTTGGTACATAAGAACATCACAGCAACATCTTTGAGATGACAACAGTATGTCTATCACTCCTGCACCTCCGAGATGGTTGACACAACACACATGCTTGTATACGATATGGCAGTAGGGTACGCCCTGTCCTGCCTTCTCCGAGGTGGTCTGTTACATATATATTATCCCAATCTCTGAAAGAGTACACACATCGTCCCTCCACCTGTGAAACAGACAACACCCTTCCAACTCTGAGATAGTACACACATCATCCCTCCATCTGTCAGATGGTATACACATCATCCCTCCATCTGTCAGATGGTATACACATCATCCCTCCATCTGTCAGATGGTATACACATCATCCCTCCATCTGTGAGATGTTATACATGTCATGCCTCCATCTGTGAGATGGTATACACATCATCCCTCGATTTGCAAGATGATATATACATCATCCCTCCATCTGCAAGATAGTATACACATCATCCCTCGATCCGCAAGATGATGTATATATAAGTCATCCTCCACCTGGAAGATGGTATACACATCATCCCTTCATCTGCAAAATGGCATATAGTATACATCATCCCTCCATCAGTAAGATGGTATCAACTTTATCCCTTCATTTCTGAAATTGTATTCACATCATCCCTCCATCTCTATGGTAATATCAGTATTTCACCTGTACCTCTCAGATGGCACACACATCACCCCTCCATCTCTGAGAAAGCATTGATAACAAGTACATCACAGAGAAAAAGTACAGAGCACATCTGCAAAGTTGAGATGGCATACTGACAACACCTTTTCTATTAAGATGGTAAAAAGGGCCCATGCATTGAACTCCTACAATGGTATTTATATCACATCTCAATTGCTGAGAACGCACCTGTACCTCTCAGATGGTACACAGATCACACCTATAGCTCTAGCTCCAAGATGGTATACACATCATATCTACAGGTCACGCAAGGCAAATGTATACACATCAACCTATACAAACTGTTATCATCACCTCTATCACTCAAACTTCAGCCATCCTGATATAAATGTTAGACCAGGCGATACTGGAGGTCACCAAATCAGAGCTGCAAAGATCTCAAAGTACAAACAGTTGCATTTTGACATTTTAAGAACAGCTGTCCAAATTTATGCGGTATATCAAGTCAGACTCAACAGCACTTTTTAGATGTACTTCACTTCTCACAGGACTGATGGAGGACTATGAGACAGACACCTTACCAGTTATCACCTGGTTTTTGACTTGACCTACAAAAAGTCAAAATGGACATCAACAAAGCCAGGTGACAAAAATCACAATCACCTTTAGCAGTTTTTCTACGGCTTCTTCTCCCTCTCCTTTCTGAACATAACCAATTTCTAGACCAAACAAGTCTACAATCTAAAGATCTATGTTACCTCCATTCCGTTTAAGCCACCCCCAAGCATTTTTTCCCTTTGTGATTTTTGACAAAGCAGCATATATATTTGTGATTTTTGACAAAGCATTTCATCATCAAGTGTAACAGCATACACAGTCAACAAATGCACAGCACTTGGCAGCTCTTCCACAGTCACTCAAAAGCAGAGAAAAGATCTGTCTGGTTGGTGATCTCAAGACCTTGCTGATACTGAAAGCTCTCTGTGGAATGCTGGCACTGAAACTGTCATGTGTCTGGATGTAACTCTGTATGGAGGGGGGCGCTGTAATTATCATGCAAAAGAAGGCACAGAGGACAGTAAAGATGGAGGGGGAGGCGGCTCATACCTGTTGCATCATGGTGGGGAGCTGTGTGCGGAACTGCTCCATCAACTGAGGATTGTTGGCAAACATGGGATTGCTGCTCATGATCTGTACACACAAACACATGGGAATGCAAGGAATATGTCACATGCCTCATCGAAGTAGTCATCCAAACAAATATCTGTAACCTGCTTCCAGCACATACCGACCACAACACACAGCAAATCTATGCATGGAAATCCAGACATACTTCAACAAAAAAACTTTTCACATGGATCAACAGCCAGCTTTTGGGTACTACTTTCTTTCACAGACCATAGCACTTGCAGGGTATCTCCGATTTGAAATGCAAAGAATCTTGCTTCCAGCATAAGTATAAAAAAGAAAAGAAAACTAAAATGTCAAAATGGTTCAAAGGTGACTATTACTATTTGCTAAAAAAAAAAAACCACCAGTGAGGTAGGAATGTACAAGTTAGAAACAATGATCCACTGTTACCCCCTGCTACCCCTTCATTTCTTCTTTACCTGGGATAGATCCAACGACTGACCTGTGTGGCAAGCTGTGGGTTGGCTGCCATGGATTGCAGCATAGACTGCATGTATGGGGCCTGCATCATGTTCTGCAGCATCTGGGGGTTCTGCATCATCTGCTGCATTAAGGACTGCATCCCTGGCGTGCTGAACATGGACCCTGCGCACAACCAGAGCAGAGTACCATGACATCAATCCTCCGTAACACACCAATAACGCAGTTCAGTGACATCGATCTTCCACACCAATTTGTACATGCATATCAGTTTCCTTCTACACCACCCTCAATTCAGAATGCATGTCATCACACAATAACACAATGCAATGTCAACCCTCCCCCCACCCCAAACAGTTCCGCAGTATAGTATCATAAATGTTCCCAAACACAGCACAGCAACGTCAATTTCCCCACGCTCCAATTAAAATCACATAGTGATCTCAATCTTCCTCAAAGAACCAAAAGCATATAGAGTAATGACATCAATGTTCCGTGACATCACGTTCCCATACACACTCTATTTATAGAACGAAACTTCAGATTCCCCTCCGCCTCACCAACCACTGTCACTACCAATTATATAGTACACAGGCATCAATCTCTTCCCCCCAAAACACAACACACACAAATAACACTACTAAGATAGCAATTTTCTCTCACACACCAATTGCATAGGGCAGCGATATCAATCTTCCTACATACACAGAAAAAATAATACAGTTTTCAATGCCCCCAACTCCCTTCTCACACACCAATGACATAGTACAGTGTCATCTACCTTCCACACACCAGTAACAGTGCTGAGCCATCAATTTTCCAACACTTGCAAATAACATTGCACAGTGCATCTATCTTCCCACACAGACTTATAACACAGTACAGTGTGTAAATCAACCCCCCCCCCCCTCCCCAACTCACACCAATTACATAGTACAATGACATTAATCTTCCCCATTATACGAAGAGCATGGTACAGTGACATCAATCTTCACACTGTACAGTGCGTCTATCTTCCACACACACCGATGACATAGTACAGTGTATAAATCTTCCTCCACACATACAACACTCACACCAATACAATGACTTTAATATTCCCCAGTTATACGAAGAGCATGGTAGAATCACATCAATCCTCACACTGTACAGCGAATTGATCTTCCCACACACACTAAAAACATAGTACAGTGTATAAATCTTCCTACACACACACACACACACCAATAACATAATACAATGACATTAATCTTCCCTTCAAACCAAGAGAATGGTACAGTGACATCAATCTTCCACGCACACCAATAACACAGTACAACAACTCTAATCCCCTCAGCAAAAAGCTAACACCTAGTGCAGTGACTGTGTATATCTCTGTTAATTTCAAACGACTGTGTATTTACTTCTAATTATTATTATACCATTATCAGAGAGCATTTTTTCGGAGTGTATAAACATACAATCATCGGATAGTAATTTTTCAGAGTGCATAAAAACAAAAATGATGTTTAAAAACTAAAGAAATAGGACTTGATCTACTATCTACTATCCTTCTTCCATACAAATAAAGACGACTGCATAGCTTCTGAGAGACAGATAGGCAGTTTTCAGCCGAGCACAGCAGCTATGCTAACAGTTCAAAGCGCCATTCATCTCTTTGATAATCAGAAAACAAAGCTTCCAAATCACCTTGAGCTCCAAGAAGACCCTGTGTGGACATGGTCGAAGTGGGGGTGGTGGTGGTGGAGGTGGCAGTAGTTGTGGTGGCACTGGACCAGTTGTGCTTTCCCCTGGAGACCCGGGATTGGGCAGGGGATCTGTGTTCTCTCTCCCTTGTTGTCCACCGCCTGTGCCTGTCATCATCATCATCATCATAATCATTAACTATCATTAGCACCTTTAGAAACAGTACAGCAATACTCGCACAATCTCATCCTTCTACAAAGCATACATGTTTAAAAATGAAACCTGACCCACAACAAAGCCTACATGTAAATGACTTCCTATAAATTTCCAGTGATGAAAACTGACATGTGACTACTTTTCCACTTGGGTCATAACACAACTCAATTTTCTCACACTTACCTGTTCATACCATGCCTTAACTCTTCTTGTCATAATCAAATGCCATCATGAAGGATCCTCACTTAGAGCCAAAATTCTGAGAGCAAGGGAGCTAACCCAGCATCCTGGCTAAAAGGGAGCTAACCATGCAACCTCACTAATTGATGGCCTTGAAAGTACAAATCAGATCTGCTTGTGAAGACTTGTTCAGCGCCCTTTTTTCCTTGGCATGCATCAGATTTGTCTGCTATCTTTCAATTCAACCATACATATGCTACTGGTTGAAAACCATGAATTCTCTCAAAGGCCATACAAACCTATTCCTTACCTTAAAAAAATGAAGCCCTCTAAGCACTTGCACCGTCATGCCATGGCAAGCTTTCAAAACACTTTGTTCAATCTAACGAATGACAAACCCTTGAGTACTCTCAAGTCAACTCCCTTCATTTAGCGCCAGCAAGGAATAGGGGAACCCATAGAAAGCATCACCACCAAAATCTCCCCAGTTGAATAGTTTTCCATTGCCTTATGTTTCTAATTTGCTTTATGTGTAATTGCATATGTGGCAGACAGTATGTGTGTTAGAGCGCACGCACATGTACGTATGCATGGGTCTGTGTTCTCAAGCATGTATATGCATTCCAGAGTGTGTGTGATAGTGGAGCGTTTGCACTCCCTTTTTTCTACATCAATAAAAATGTAAATACTGAAACCTTGTTCCCTTCTCTTCTGGTAACATCCCTTTTACAAACTGGCATAACACAAAAGTTAACCACCGATTCTATACGCACCAGGACAAGAGATTATTGAAAAAGAACAGACTTTTTTTCCCCTATACTAAATGATTCCTACCGCTGGATATGTGCAGGATGTGACTGTCCACAACACTGACCACACAGAAATGAGAAGTGGACAGAAACAATGCTGCAACTATTTCCACATGACCAGAGCAAAGGAAAGATAGATTTAAATTGAGGGGTAGGGGGTGGGGGAAATGATCAAGACTGTGGCCTTAACTCTTTCAGCAGTCACGATTCTGATGCAAACCTATCGTCTGAAACCTGCAGACATATTTACCCTAAAAATGCTATTTGCATACGTTTCTACAAAATTGTGGATTTGCCAGAATGGGCCATAAAGAAGTGAATCTTGGTACCTGTAATAAACATATACTTTCTTTGACACCTTGCCTAATGGTTTACTCTGCGAGCAATTCCTGCTCTCTTGCATTTTCTAAAAACAGAATTGCAGAGCCTGTAGTACCATTGCCGTCAGTACCTTTCAGCACGCTGTTGAAGTGCCAAACTGAATATGAGGAGATTTTGCCAGCAAGACTTCAGAAAGTAATTTCTATCTGGTCAAAATGCTTTACATGCTACACAAAGACAATACCACTGCTATCATATTTGCATGGGTGCTAGGACTACCCTGTTGCCAAACCTGAAACTAAAAATCCTGGAGAGCCGTAAACCTGAAATCCCATATATAAGAAATGTTGAACAAAACAGCTGTGCCTAGTCAGTAATACTGCAATGCTAACACAAGTCAGGCATAGACAGCTGCTTTGGAGGTGTGGGGGTGAGAGGACAATGTTGGTGAAGTGGGCCCATTGGCTTATGGTAGGTATACAGGGATAGGGGATAGTGCCTAATAGGTGGGGGGGGGGGGGGGGGGGGGGGGGGGGGGTAATGGAGCAATCCCCCTTTTCCACAAAATGTTTTCTTGTTTACAAACGTGTTTGATGCTCTCTCTTTGTAGAAGCTTTAAAAATTCAACATTAAAGTCCTTTCACAATAATATTGTCTACCTTTGTCAATCAGTTCCTTTCTCTCTCTCTCTCTCTCTCTCTCTCACACACACACACACACACAACACACACACACACACACACAACAGATCTAATCAGGTAGGAACGAAATAGTATTTCACATGAAAAATTCAGACAGCTGCATGCAGTAGCACAAATATGAATAGCATTTCTTTTATATCAAATTTATATGTAAGTGTTTCCCTTCAGGTGTAATACATGAACAAAACAACTTTGAATTGTGACTTGGCAAACCATATCTTTATGAGCCCATTTCTGTTAATGGACATTGCTGCCAAAAACAGTACAAACATAAACCACTTGTATATTACAGACAAGATTTGTACGTGTTATACATATATATTAGCTGTTTCTTATAATTCATATGAATGTATTTAAGAAAAGAAAGTGAACAGGAAATAATTTCCGACTGTTTCCTAAATCAAAACAAAACAAAAAAAAACAGCACAATTTCTTTAGATGAACTTAAGCCCAAATACGACTTGCCTTGCTAAAGTCAAAGTAAAGAAGACACACTGTTACACTAACAGTATAAATTACATACACAGAATACGTTATTCCATTGTATGATGAATTTTTTTCATCACTGTTCAAGTGCAACAGCATTACAATACTGACTAGAAAATATCCAAAACTATACAAAGAACCTGAGCTTATTTCTCAAGGCATCGGTATTCTCAAGGCATTGGTATACATTTAAATAAGGAAACATTTTAACTAGTTTTTAAACATTTTTCATAGGGTCCAGTGGATTTTAAAAGCATTTGAACTGATATATATATATATATATATATATATATATACTGCAAAAGAAAAACAGATGAATTCAGTTATTTCATAAAGTGATTTATGGGAGATTCAACTTGCTAACCATTAGATAGGATGTGAGTGATGTTCCATTAAAAGATAGTGAAGAAAACATTAAAAAAAAAAATCAAATTGATTTTTTAATCCAAAAAAAATTAAGAATGTAAAACACAACCAAACGAAGGTCAGAAGTCCAATTTGTAAGACTGAGTCCTAGCAAGTGAAGAAAATACTGAATCAGACATTTAACATAATGCACTACGAGTCTGTAATTCTTCGGTGACGGAGATTCACTTCCAAAATCTCAATGTAATAGAGAACACATTTTTGAAGAAAGTTTTAAAATCAGTGGCATGTACGATTTTAAATATCAATATAACCAATTAAACCATTGTTAAAATCATTAATAGATTGATGGTACTGTGAAGGAGAGCCCGGTTTGCTGAGTGGTTAGAGTGCTTGCCTGCCGTGCAGGAGACCTGTGATCAAAACAACTCTCAGAAGAAGAAAATTTTCCATATGCTCTCCAGTCCATCCAGCTGAAAATGGGTACCTGGCCCTATTCAGGGTTGGGGAAGGTGAATGCAGCGAGGGAGAGTATTGGGCCCTGCCCTTATTATGACGACCCCAGAGTAGTGGAAACTAGCGTTCTGCTCCCTACGGCCGAAATGGCTACTTGACTACCTTTACCTTACCTTTTAGTATTGTGAAGAAGTAACCTGTATTACATTAGACACTAGAATATAAAAACCTGCCAAATATAAAGTATCTAATATCAAACTTGTATATTAGTTTTGTTCTGACACAAACAACATGCAGATAAGTTTTTATTGACCTGAAATTGTTTACTCCCCATGTGACCCAAGTCTTTCTAGTTAATTTGCATCAGTTTGATCAGAAACAACCAGCATCTGTGTGACATTGCACACGTTTCAGTTCATCACATAAATAATAAAATAATCATCATTCCCTAGTTCCTCTTTTTTTTTTTTTACAGAAGTTTCATTACTGATGTTTGAAACAATAAGGTCAAAGATGTGTCAGTGCTGGAAGTTTTCAAAGTTGGTGTGAAATTTTCAAAAAATATTTTGTAAGCTTCTTTTCTCTCAATTTTTAAAGTCAAATCAACAGTTTTTATTTTAATCATTTGTTTCAATCACACACATCTCAATGCCTAACAAAAATAAACATACAAAGAAAGAAAGAAAGAAATATTGATTATGTCATCTTGTGGAGATTAATTTCTTCAGTGGTCAGATCATCCATGTTATAAAAGTCAGAGTACTGAGCATACACCTTTGTGACTTCAGGGATGTCTGATGACAGGTTAGAATTGGATAGGTTAGTGGTCTTCATTCAGTGCCAGTTCCATAACAAATCTGGCACACATTTCTAAGTACAAATCTTCACTGCCACAGGCTAATAGTGAGGCTCTTCTTGTGAGACAGTTACCGTCTCCATAAATGCATACGGGTGTAAGTGCGGGACCATCTTCTGGATACAGATCTGATGCATGCTGATCTTGCTGAAAGTTATCAGCAAAATTGTCCCTTTTAATTGTCAAAGGATAACTTTCAACTGCTTTCCCAGTTCAACGAAATCTAATCCAATTGAAAACGGCAAACAATGTTCAGCTATGAACGCACACAGAACAGTTTTCAACTCGGCAGTTCGATCACCAATTCCTTCTCGGGTCACAGTAGTTTTAGCAGCCCCATCAAGCTTAGCAGTCTGTTGCAACGTGCCTAGAATGTGCTTGTGCTCAGTATCAATTGCATGAGCCGACAAGGCTTTTTTCCCACTAGAACCGTAAGTTACCGTCCGGTTGCAGGGAACACAAAAGCAAACACCGGGCGAGTCAATCTTCCTGCACTAACTTTCGAAGTACACACCATCGTTGTTTTTTTCTGCAGCCACACCCACCTCCATCTGTTTTTTTTTACACCTTTTTCAAGGAAAGAAACGTCACTGTCCAAAGTCAGTTCTTTCATTTTTCACTTCCTTTGGCCTTAAAATGGCGATTTCGACCATGCCGCTTGATAACAAGGGACGTTACTCTCAGCGAACAATGTACATCTTTTTCGAGGCTCACGAAGCAGACCACTTCTCTTCACTGCCGATGCGATGTTTCTTCGGAAAACAATGTTGAAAACCGGTGAAATTCTCCGAAATTATTTCTACCGCAAAATATACTTTGAACGAAATCGGAAACCGGAAACATTCTCCCGAAATTATTTCAAAACCGGAAAATATATTTTGAACGAAATTGGAAACCGGAATTCCGGCTCATGCCGGAAAATTAGCACCCTATATTTGGTTATTTCACGATCTTTTTTATCACTTTCTTCACACTTTTGGAAACTGCGTGGAGAGACGCTGACATGACAAACAAGCGGGTCTATTCAGGAAGAAGTCAACACACGACAAAGAGAAACAACAGGAAGCAGGACCCTACCTCACTACATCTCCACTTCACATGAAAACATACTCTGGCAAATGGCCGGTTTTGCCAACAAGTCAAAGAATGGACAGGAGATTTCATCATACTATGATGACAGACAATGACGCAACTCCTTTACAACAGAGTGGATCATGCAATGATGCCAGCCTGGGGAGGCAGGCAATGTGGACACTAACCTGATCCCGTGCCCAGGAGGGAGGCAAACGGGTTGGCCCCCAGACTGTCCTGAGCAGCGCTCATCATTGGTTCCTGGATGTCCCGGTACATACGCTGAAGCGCATTGAATCCCCAGGTAAACTCTACACAAAGCATTGCAGATACACATTTTTCTGTTTGAATGTATCCAATGAAAATCACAAACACAAGCTACACAGACAAATAGCACAAGCTTCCTTTTCTTTCTTTTCTTTTTGTAAATGCACTTAGTTCTCTACATATTCTTACACATGAATAAAGACTAACAGGCATAAACATGTTCATATCTACACATGCTTACATCTGCTATAACACAAACACATGTTCTAAAAATTATACCCATACACAGTGATGCACAGATGTAAGAGACACAAATTGTCTATTAACAAAATCAGTATCAAAACAACATACACGCACATATGCACAAACACATACACACACTCGTACACACGGTTAAATGCTCAGACATGGCCAATAATTCCCGATTACTCTCAACACATTCCCAAGACTTCACACACACACACAAACATGTACAGGCAAACGAAAAAAAACAAGGCATGTACAGGTAGACGCACACACACAGGACAGTTACAAACAAAAGCTTCATCCCACATCCACTTATTCATGACTTTCATGTCACCCAAAAGTTCAAATTTTCTGGTCTGATGGCTGCTGTCTTTAACAAAAAATATATCCTATGCTTGGTCATGTCTTCGGTTGATTTGTGAGCGATCGATAAAACACGACAACAAATGCGCTCAGTGCAAGTTCTGTCTTCGAAATGCCTCAGTCAATTTTTTTTTTCTTTTTAAAAAAAAAAACAAACTCTCATACACCATTTTCTTCCAGCACCTGATGCAGGAACTGTTAAAAAAAAAAAGAAGCCAGATATCAACTTTTGGCATACTCACATGCAAGACACAAAGACACAGTAACATGCACGTACACACACACACATATCTATACGAGACACAAACATTACCTCCAGATTACTCATGGCACGGTCCTGGGACCTCATCAGCTCCTGCATCATCGCAGGGTTCGGGCCAGCTCCATAGTCTGCAGACACCATACAGTTGACCATTCTCAGTTTAAGTTTACAACAGATCAGTTTCAAATTCATATAACAGTTTATCACTTTAAGTCAAAACAGATGATCACTTTTAAGTTTGGACTGTCATCAAACAGAAAAGACATATCTGTCATTGAAAGGAAAAAAACATGCCCTTCAGTAAAATTTAACGGCTCAATTACCGACATCATCCTAAAGCGCAAACAAAAACTCAGACCGCATCACAACGCTTTTGTTAGATGCAGTCTTCATGGAGAACATTATTTTCAGCAACAACTCCACAGCTTTCGCATGGTTGTGATGATTCCATGTCTCCAAGTGTCTGCCTAAAGCATGTGGGCCCACATAGCTTAAACATTTACTCTGCTCCACTTCTGCACACATTCTTTTTTCTTTTTCTTTACACGCCTCTATCTGGTATGCCACATTGAATTAAGTATATCAATCAACCAATGAAAATTCTAGTATGATTTTCTGGGCATTCAAACCGGAGCACTACCCTACACTGTCAGTTTTGACCAACATTCGCTTAACTGACTTAATGCTGCAGAAAGATTATCGTCTTGTTCAAAAACCAATACTGATTGAAAAATAAAACTTTGCTTGACGGCTCTCATAATTCTGGAGCTTTGAATGTCATGACAGGAGCATAGAGTACAGCCCGAAATAATGAAGCGTCTCTGGTGAAACCAGGTCAGGTTGCAGGTTTGCAGCTTTTACACCATCCTCTACTTTCTCTTTGCAACATGAACTAAACCGAAGAAGAAAAAGAGATTTACCAGGAACCTGCATGCGTATAGGTCAAGTATCTGTAAACCACTAGCCACTTTACATCAACACATGACTCAAACGTGAATGATAAAATTGTTATTGCTTGACAGTAAACTTAACATTTAGTTTGCTACGCATCTCTCTTTGGGCTTGGGCTGACAAGCGGTAACTTCAAATGTCTGGTCATCTCAGCAGAATTAAAGCAGCACGTGTGCCACACACATGGTTCCCACTGTTTGACATGACTGCAAAAAAAGGACCTTAAAAGGACCTTTAAAGGACCATAATTTTTTTTCAAAGGACAAAATTTAACCAAGTTATAACTGAGAAAGCAATAACATACCTTTCTTCCTAAATGAGGGTAACACCCAATCCTGGACTTTCACTTGCACAAGTCTTGCACAACAGTCTTGATACCATGAAATATGTCAGTAAGTGGGCCCCAAGAAAATAAGCTACAGCTGGGTGATTCACAGTACATTTTACAAAATATGGGTAGAGGGAGAGGAACATAGGAGGAGGCATCACCAACACAACTCGAGTCGCATGAATGTGGCTAAGAGAGGCAGAGTCCAGAGTCTAGTTTGATGAGTGATGAGGAGGGGTGGGGAATGGGTGAAGAGAAGCAGCACTGGGGTGGAGAATGGGTGAAGAGAAGCAGCACTGGGGAAGAGCCAACACTGCTGCTGGTATCCGTACTGGCAGACGTTGAAGGCACAGGGCGAGAAGCTGGCGATTGACGAGTTTCACTCGCTGTTCCACTGCTGCTGGTGAAAAAATCGGTCACAGTGCATCTGGTATTTGCCCGGCGCTTTCTCTCAGCTCTCTTGTGCAGTTCAGTCTTGGCATGTTGCCTCAAGACGGATTCCCCCATTGACATTATGTTGAGGGTTTTCTCACAGAAAGCACAACGAGCCACATGTTTTTGTCAATAACTTTCCGCACCCAGTCTTTGTAGCTGTCCTCACGCAACCACCGATCTTGAAAGGAGCACTTCCCAGGCATTTTTCTGTTGCTTTCTGAGACAAATAGAAACTTTGGTGCCGCGAACAAGATGGCGCATGTTAAGTCTCGCGTTAAATCTCGCGTACGGGATCTGCCGATTTCCAGGAAAACTGTGACTGTTAGACTGATAATATATCGTCTGCTACTGACAAAATCAACGAAGACAACGGAATTTTAAATTCGGTTTGCTTTTTAATGCTGTTGTAGTTGATTTTGTGTAGCCTTTTGGCTCAATTAAAGGATTTAAACTAACCGCAACAATTTTAAAAGGACCTTTGACTGTTTCAAAGGACTGCCTAGCTGATATAAAGTACTTTAAAGGCCTTTAAAATAAAACCCAATTTCACAGCACTTTAAAGCACCTGAAAGGACCGTACGAACCTTGCACACATATTTTCATCTCCCTCCCCCTCACCCCCCACCCCCACACCACCATTAAGACCACAATGAGGATCAATAAGATCAGGAAAGCGGTGATCTTTCAAAGAACGGGAACCTGTATGGAAAGAAAGAGATATCCCATCAGGCCTTTACCTGTCGCATCACTTCCGGGTTGTTCAGCATGTGAGTTATCTCCGGATTCCTCTGCAACAGACACAAAGCAAACAACACTCACTGTTAATACAACAAGCAGAAAGGCAAAGAGCATTATGCATACCTCCAACAGTGCGTGACAGGTGCTGCATCCATCCTTTGATC
>CM031603.1:54014230-54046454 GCA_018398815.1 Conus ventricosus
AAGCATTTATTTTTCAGCTCATCTTGAATGTTAATGACACCATGCCAGGGAATGGTAAATTTAACATGACGGTGGACAATTAGCACCCAAAGTGCTGCCAAATCAATAATAAAAAAAAATTTAAAAAAATAAAAAAAAACTCTTGCTTTGAACTACAGAGGCAGTGTGTCAGATGACAAAGATGTCTGGTGTCATTTTATGATTTTTTTTTTTTTTTTTTAGTTTTTCGACTCAAAAGTGAGAGATCACAATCATCTATGTCAGATGCCTGATCATGAAAGTCACTATCTTTAGTATTCAGTAAGCTGAAATGTTCAACAATGTTGCATTTCTGGTTCTTGGTGTGTGTGTGTGTGTGTGTGTGTGTGTGTCCTGTGTGTGTGTGTGTGTGTGTGTGTGCGTGTGTGTGTGCGTGTGCGTGTGTGTGTGTGTAAACTATGACACACTTCTAGCAACCCAAGACTGTGGCAGTAAAACCTTAACTTTCATACAAAAGAATCTGTATAGGCAAAAATATATCTATGAATGTTTCTATCACGTACAAAAAGAATCTGCTTGGGCAAAAGCATACATGTATGAATGTTTTTATCACAATATGAGCATGCACTAGTGTCAGCATGTGAGCGGACACACATGTACTCAATTGTGTAGATGCATAGTGGTTTGCACATTGAATGCCTGTCTACACACAAAAGCATGTGCATGAATGTGTGTCTGTTTCCACAATTTGTAAAAAGTCTGTACTTCTCACTTTGGTCCTGCAAATCTACAGCTGAAAGACAAACTTTCAAAACAGCAACAGCCATCCAATACATTAACCATGTTCATGAATAATTTTCAGAGAGAGACAAAAGTAATCACTTGAGTTTAATGCACTGAATCACACACACACCTGTACTGTCTACCTTGACAGAGAAATTGACAGTGTGGGATGGTCAAGCCCCCCCACCCACCTCCCCAAGCATCGTGCCTAACACGTATTATTTTGTTAATATTTCCACACAAAAACATTAATTACTTTAACATTTCCACACAAAGACAAGTGCACATACACTTGCTCTCACAGTCTTTCATAACAGACACGCTCACTGGTTTGCCCTAGATTTGTTTTTTCAAAGTAATCATTCTACCAGGGCAAAAAAAAAAAAAAAAAAAATCACACTGAAGAGTGCAATGGATCAACAGCTGACCACACAAGCACAAGCTCTGCACTACAGTGGGTCAAGGTGTATATGGTTGAAGAAACGGCTCACCCTGTGACAAGGGAGGGGGCCTCTGACTGCAGAGTCTGCATGCCTCTCTGAATCTGCATCATGGCCTCCATCACACGGGGTTGCCCATCGCCGCCTGCATCTGCGGGTTGCTCAACTGTCAACACAACATAAACTCACTTGGATGGTTTGCCTTTTTCAAAAGGAAAAATTTCTTACTTCAGTTTTTCCATGATGTATGAAAGTTCAGTATTCACATGCAGAAAACTACAAACACACAATGCAAATAATTTTTTTTTTTAAACATTCAGGAATGTTGTCAACGGCGGTGCAATTTCCCTCATTCAGGCAGTTGGGGCTCTGCATACAGAATGACAAAAGTCATGGAAGTAACAAAACCAGAATTCCTGCCTCATGTGTCTTCCTGTTTTGGAAACCAATCAGTCACAGCGCATGATGAACAATACAAAGCAAACCACTTCATGTCCTTGCACACCCTTTTCACCTTCTACCCATAATGAAAACCAAGGTTTGGCACATAAGAACATCACAGCAACATCTTTGAGATGACAACAGTATGTCTATCACTCCTGCACCTCCGAGATGGTTGACACAACACACATGCTTGTATACGATATGGCAGTAGGTACGCCCTGTCCTGCCTTCTCCGAGGTGGTCTGTTACATATATATTATCCCAATCTCTGAAAGAGTACACACATCGTCCCTCCACCTGTGAAACAGACAACACCCTTCCATCTCTGAGATAGTACACACATCATCCCTCCATCTGTCAGATGGTATACACATCATCCCTCCATCTGTCAGATGGTATACACATCATCCCTCCATCTGTCAGATGGTATACACATCATCCCTCTATCTGTGAGATGTTATACATGTCATGCCTCCATCTGTGAGATGATATATACATCATCCCTCGATCTGCAAGATAGTATACACATCATCCCTCGATCCGCAAGATGATGTATATATAAGTCATCCTCCACCTGGAAGATGGTATACACATCATCCCTTCATCTGCAAAATGGCATAGTATACATCATCCCTCCATCAGTAAGATGGTATCAACTTTATCCCTTCATTCTGAAATTGTATTCACATCATTCCTCCATCTCTATGGTAACATGGGTGAAACCTACAAAACTTGATTTGACTGAAATTAGGCCGGGTCCAGGGCCGCCTAGGCCCCGCGGGTACAGGGCAGCGCCCCGTTGGGGGGTCCAGGGGGCGAAGCCCCCCGGGCGAAATGATTTTTTAAAATTTTTAGCCAATTTCGTTGGCTCTCCTGCACCAGAAAAAGCTTAATTGTAACATGATTTCTGCAGTAAAAAGCTTAACTGTAACATGCTTTTGTGAGTTACTGTTAGACTTTATGTTTCCATTAATTCATTTAAATGAATAAAAATAATATTCATGGCTTATTGTACAGCTCAGGAAAGTTAAAGTCTAAAAGTGTAGAAATAAACCAGAATATAAAAACTCAAAAAGGGAAATTTTTCTCACCCAATCTGAACTGATCAAAACTTCCAAAAATCAACAAAATTTCCCCACAAATTGTTTAAAATGGTCACTTTACTATTTGAATCAAGACTGTGTGTAAAAAGAATATACATGCTCACACATTTGAGATGCACAATGAGGAACCAAAGTAGCCTTATTCTTGCCGGCACCATTTGTCTTTTTAAGTCCAAAGAATCACACCATCTTAAACAAGGAGAAATCAAAGTTGACATGTTGTCAGCACATTTTGTCTTTCCTAGCAAACCACACCACATATAGAAAATGGATGAACAAAGGTGCCTTCTTATCTTGTCAATTCCTCTTGTCCTCACTGTCAAAAAGCCACCATATACATGAAGTATAATTCATCCTTTCAATCATTTTCAGAATTGTCCATCAATAAAGTGCAAAGCTGTCATCCACATTTCTAATCATTTTCCATGGTGTCAAACAAAAGCAAGGACGAGTTGATTTTGATTAAGCAGTCATATATTAATGAAATTCTCTTGCCCTGATCAAACAATGAGTGGTAAAGAAAACTAAAAAAAAAAAAAAAAAAAAAAAAAAGAAGGAAAGATGAAGAAAAAAAAAGTCTTTCAGTCCAGTAGTGGGCGCTTGAAAAACTGCCTGATGTCTGCAGCACCAGCTTTTCGTTTTCTACTGGAGCCAGGTCTGGAGATAATGGAGCAGCTGAAGAAGCAGACTGAACATGACGGCGCACAGATGGACATACAGATGTAGAAATGTGGACAGGTGGGGCTGCAGCTGGAAATAGGCTAGACGTGGAGGAGACAGTAGCTACATTTTTTTTTGGCTGCTTGTGATAAACATTCCGAGGTGGGAATTGGTGAAATAAAAAAATAAAAAAAAGTAAAGTGTAGGGAGGATTCAGGTCATTTGTTTTTCCACCTTTTCTTTTCCTAAAAAAGTATCATAACAAACATGATTTTTTTTTAAGGAAAGGGACTAAAAAAATAAATAAATAAACAAACAAATGAAAACTGACAACAACAAAACCCCCACTCACAATAATAAAATTCTAAGAATCCCCCCCCCCCCCCCCCCCCCCCACCCACCACCTGAAAGTAATATAAAAAAAAAAAAAAGGAAATTTACTCTTTAAAAAAATCCAAACACTAAAAAAATTGGAAAAATTTCCACCCCTGATATACATTAAATTACTCCCACCCCACCAAAAATATCAACTATAAGTATAATTAGCCCGGGCCCCCCAATCCCTTCCCCCCCCCCCCCCCCCCCCCCCCCCCCCCCCCCCATCAACTTTTTTAATTTGATTCTAATTACCTTAGCAAAGAATACAAAAATGTTAACTCGCCTTCATGTTTTTCTTATGCTCTGGGTGATCAGCATCGCTTCGAAGTTTCTTTTTTCCGTTCGCTCCGCAACTGATCGTTTTTGAACAAACGATACAGAAACACGTGCCGGCCACATTTATTTTCTTGCACCACTTGCGATATTCATTGCCGTCGTCATCAGTTTCGTTTAGCCATTGTCATCTCCATTTGTTTCTAATTTGGCCCCGACGCATGCTACTGGATCTCCTTCTTTTCAGGGTTCCCACAGGTTTTCCCCCAAAAAAATCCAGGACTTTTCCAGGACTTTTCCAGGGTTTGTAAAAAAATTCCAGGACCGTAAATCATGCAAAATTAACATAAAAGTTTGACCACTTGTCAAAACATGGTTTAGAAATCACTATCCTTAAAATGCCATTACAAACAACAAACACACGAAAGCATTCATGAATTACTTACAGTTTATTCCTAGATGGCAGAAGTATCCTTTTCCTGGTGCACCACTTCAGATATCCAGCCAAAAAAGGTCAGGTCACAAGCAACAGACTTCAGTCAGTACAGTCAATGAAATTTTAAAATGTCATTTTGAAATTGTAGAAGAAACTCAACAGGTGTGTTTGAATAAAAAGAAAAACCGAAGAAAAATATACACTGCAGAATGTTCAACAAAATAAATTAGCACCGTTTCAGTTCTTCCAGCTTGGCTTGGAGTTCTTCGTCCATAAGTGAGATCTCCTTTGTTTTATCTTTTGCTGATCTTCGAAATGCATTTGACTTGGCAATAAAAGTAAAGTTCTGTGTTGTCTCTGCCTTGTCTGCGAAGCTGTCTGCTGACTTGAAGAGGTCCTGTACACAACTTTCTAGCTTCCTTTTTTTGCCTTCAGTCCTTCAATCTCTTCCAGCATCGACTTTCTTTTCTTTCCTGCTGCAGCTGCCTCTTTCTTCCTCTTTTCGTCTTCCAAATATTGGGTGTACCTTGACCTTGCACTGGCGGCATTGTAGAGAAGTGCCTTGGACATCTCCACTTTGCTGGCACCTCCAACACTGGAGAGATGTTCTGTGATGATGAGAAAAAAAAAAGAAAGAAAAAAAAGGGGGTGGGGGGAAGGGAAGTGGGAGGGGTGGGGGTGCACAGAATAATTTTTTTCTTCTGTACCATCTCCAACATCCATTGACTATAAATCAGGTCAGTTTATTAAAAAAAAAAAAAATCAGGTCAGTTTATTAAAAAAAAAAAAATCAGGTCAGTTTATTAAAAAAAAAAAAATCAGGTCAGTTTATTAAAAAAAAAAAAAAGTTCCTAACAATAACATGTTCATTAAAAAAAAAAAAAGCTTTGAGAAAAAAAAAATCTACATAAAAATTCTTCTTGCTGCTGGCTGGGCAGTTAGCATGATAGTGGATAGCCACTATAGCACGGCGACTTCGTTTAAAAAAAAAAAAATCTTATCTGACAAAACTTAAACAGTTAGGCCTTCATCGATTTTTTTTTTTTTTGGGGGGGGGGGGGGGGGAGAGGGGAGTGGGCGGGGGTTAAAATACTTGCCTTGCTGCCAAAAAAACCGGACAACGTGGGTTGCGATGTCCATTTCGTCTTTGTCTCCAAAAGTGCTTTGTGTTTCTGGCCCTGGGCATGGCTTTTCATTGCACTTTCGCCCATGTTGGCGATGTCGAAATTCTTTTTGCACAGTGTGCAGCTAGCTCGACCCTTCGATCCATCGGTGGATGGAGCCAACCAGTCTTTGTATTCTTTTTTCTGTAGCCAAACATCGTTGAACACGCAGTCGCCTTTCCCCATTTTTTGCACAGAAGTGTCTCCAACATTATGGCGGAAAACGGAAATAGCCTACTAAACGGGCATCCGGTAAGGGGGATAACTCACACGCAAGGTAAAATGTTGTCTGCAATCGCGTTTTCGGCGGCGATCGATAAATATTTGCTTTTCTCCCATCGCTTCTCCTGCACCTCCTTAAATATTTTTTTTCGAAATCATAGTCTGTACTTTTGTTGACTAACAGCAACCTTATGATCGACAGCTTTTGAAAAATCCAGGACTTTTCCAGGACTTTTCTGCCTAATGCTATTTTTCCAGTACTTTTCAAGCCCTGGAAAAGGCCCCTTCATTTTTCCAGGACTTTTCAAGGTTTCCAGGATCTGTACGAACCCTGTTCAAAAAAGCCATGACTACTTAATTTCTGGAGCACCGTGCAAACTTTCGTTGTCAGTCAGACGCGCCAATGTTAGCCTGTGAAGATGCCGGAAACACAGAAACAGCTACTTCCGGTATGAGATGGAAAACTTGGATCGAACACAAAATCGGAACCGATAAATCTTTTTTTTTTTTTTTTTTTTTTTTTTTAAATTGACGGAAGTTCCGTCAAGACTGAAAGTCATTTTGACGGATTTCCGTCCATAGACGGAAAAGTTTCACCCATGTGGTAATATCAGTATTTCACCTGTTACCTCTCAGATGGCACACACATCACCCCTCCATCTCTGAGAAAGCATATGATAACAAGTACATCACAGAGAAAAAGTACAGAGCACATCTGCAAAGTTGAGATGGCATACTGACAAAACCTTTTCTATTAAGATGGTATAAAGGCCATGCATTGAACTCCTACAATGGTATTTATATCACATCTCAATTGCTGAGAACGCACCTGTACCTCTCAGATGGTACACAGATCACACCTATAGCTCTAGCTCCAAGATGGTATACACATCATATCTACAGGTCAGGCAAGGCAAATGTATACACATCAACCTATACAAACTGTTATCATCACCTCTATCACTCAAACTTCAGCCATCCTGATATAAATGTTAGACCAGGCGATACTGGAGGTCACCAAATCAGAGCTGCAAAGATCTCAAAAGCACAAACAGTTGCATTTTGACATTTTAAGAACAGCTGTCCAAATTTATGCGGTATATCAAGTCAGACTCAATAGCACTTTTTAGATGTACTTCACTTCTCACAGGACATGATGGAGGACTATGAAGACAGACACCTTACCAGTTATCACCTGGTTTTTGACTTGACCTACAAAAAGTCAAAATGGACATCAACAAAGCCAGGTGACAAAAATCACAATCACCTTTAGCAGTTTTTTCTACGGCTTCTTCTCCCTCTCCTTTCTGAACATAACCAATTTCTAGACCAAACAAGTCTACAATCTAAAAATCTATGTTACCTCCATTCCGTTTAAGCCACCCCCAAGCATTTTTTCCCTTTGTGATTTTTGACAAGCAGCATATATATTTGTGATTTTTGACAAAGCATTTCATCATCAAGTGTAGCAGCATACACAGTCAACAAATGCACAGCACTTGGCAGCTCTTCCACAGTCACTCAAAAGCAGAGAAAAGATCTGTCTGGTTGGTGATCTCAAGACCTTGCCGATACTGAAAGCTCTCTGTGGAATGCTGGCACTGAAACTGTCATGTGTCTGGATGTAACTCTGTATGGAGGGGGGCGCTGTAATTATCATGCAAAAGAAGGCACAGAGGACAGTAAAGCTGGAGGGGAGGCGGCTCATACCTGTTGCATCATGGTGGGGAGCTGTGTGCGGAACTGCTCCATCAACTGAGGATTGTTGGCAAACATGGGATTGCTGCTCATGATCTGTACACACAATCACATGGGAATGCAAGAATATGTCACATGCCTCATCGAAGTAGTCAATCCAAACAAATATCTGTAACCTGCTTCCAGCACATACCGACCACAACACACAGCAAATCTATGCATGGAAATCTAGACATACTTCAACAAAAAAACTTTTCACATGGATCAACAGCCAGCTTTTGGGTACTACTTTCTTTCACAGACCATAGCACTTGCACGGTATCTCCGATTTGAAATGCAAAGAGTCTTGCTTCCAGCATAAGTATAAAAAAGAAAAGAAAAACTAAAATGTCAAAATGGTTCAAAGGTGACTATTACTATTTGCTTAAAAAAAAAAAAAACCACCAGTAAGGTAGGAATGTACAAGTTAGAAACAATGATCCACTGTTACCCCCTGCTACCCCCTTCATTTCTTCTTTTACCTGGGATAGATCCAACGACTGACCTGTGTGGCAAGCTGTGGGTTGGCTGCCATGGATTGCAGCATAGACTGCATGTAGGGGGCCTGCATCATGTTCTGCAGCATCTGGGGTTTCTGCATCATCTGCTGCATTAAGGACTGCATCCCTGGCGTGCTGAACATGGACCCTGCGCACAACCAGAGCAGAGTACCATGACATCAATCCTCCGTAACACACCAATAACGCAGTTCAGTGACATCGATCTTCCACACCAATTTGTACATGCATATCAGTTTCCTTCTACACACCCTCAATTCAGAAGCATGTCATCACACAATAACACAATGCAATGTCAACCCTCCCCCCACCCCAAACAGTTCCGCAGTATAGTATCATAAATGTTCCCAAACACAGCACAGCAACGTCAATTTCCCCACGCTCCAATTAAAATCACATAGTGATCTCAATCTTCCTCAAAGAACCAAAAGCATATAGAGTAATGACATCAATGTTCCGTGACATCAACGTTCCCATACACACTCTATCATAGAAACTTCAGATTCCTCTCCGCCTCACCAACCACTGTCACTACCAATTATATAGTACACAGGCATCAATCTCTTCCCCCAAAAACACAACACACACAAATAACACCACTAAGATAGCAATTTTCTCTCACACACCAATTGCATATGGCAGCGATATCAATCTTCCTACATACACAGAAAAAAATAATACAGTTTTCAATTCCCCCAACTCCCTTCTCACACACCAATGACATAGTACAGTGTCATCTACCTTCCACACACCAGTAACAGTGCTGAGCCATCAATTTTCCAACACTTGCAAATAACATTGCACAGTGCATCTATCTTCCCACACACAGACTTATAACATAGTACAGTGTGTAAATCAACCCCCCCACGGCTGTTCAGAGCAAGCCACTTAGTTCTGAGAGGCAGGGAGTTACAGCTCTCCCACAGCTGCAGAGGCCAAGCCGTGAATGCAGGTCAAGGAAAGGGGTGTTTTCTGCAGGCTGCTCCCCACCAGCCAGCTAACCGTGCTGTACTCGACCAACTGAATGTCATCTGTGTACAGCCGGTCTGGCAGCAATGTGTTCGGCATTGATGAGCGGCCATTACAAATGGGGCTCTTAGTTTGATAATCAGTGGTTGTCATGAAAAATGTAATATATCTGTGCTCTTGAGATGACTGAATAGGCGAATTCCCGACAATTCTTTTAATACCAAACTCGACTAGGTTTATTTTCCTGTAGATAATGTAGATATGGCATGAAAGCTTGTACACAAGAGGTCAGGCGATATTCAAACAATGACAACACAAACACACAATTGTGAAAGAATGACGTCATCACTTTCTGGGAACTTAATTTTCCCTAGTTAACTAGTACACAAGTTTGATACATGCCTCTGCTTGGACTACAACAACAAAAATGTTTGGTCAGAAATGTGTAAGGCTTGTTTGTTTGGCCCTATAACTAAGTGTCTCGAATGGGACAGAAAAATAAAGCTGTGCCCCCCCCTCCCTCCCCAACTCACACCAATTACATAGTACAATGACATTAATCTTCCCCATTATACGAAGAGCATGGTACAGTGACATCAATCTTCACACTGTACAGTGCGTCTATCTTCCCACACACACTGATGACATAGTACAGTGTATAAATCTTCCTCCACACATACACACACTCACACCAATACTATAGTACAATGACTTTAATATTCCCCAGTATACGAAGAGTATGGTAGAATCACATCAATCCTCACACTGTACAGCGAATTGATCTTCCCACACACACTAATAACATAGTACAGTGTATAAATCTTCCTACACAACACAAATAACATAATACAATGACATTAATCTTCCCCTTCAAACCAAGAGAATGGTACAGTGACATCAATCTTCCCACGCACACCAATAACACAGTACAGCAACTCTAATCTCCTCAGCAAAAAGCTAACACCTAGTGCAGTGACTGTGTATATCTCTGTTAATTTCAAATACTGTATATTACTTCTAATTATTATTATACCATTATCAGAGAGCATTTTTTCGGAGTGTATAAACATACAATTATCGGATAGTATTTTTTCAGAGTGCATAAAAACACAAAATGATGTTTAAAAACTAAAGAAATAGGACTTGATCTACTATCCTTCTTCCATACAATAAAGACGACTGCATAGCTCCTGAGAGACAGATAGGCAGTTTTCAGCCGAGCACAGCAGCTATGCTAACAGTTCAAAGCGCCATTCATCTCTTTGATAATCAGAAAACAAAGCTTCCAAATCACCTTGAGCTCCAAGAAGACCCTGTGTGGACATGGTCGAAGTGGGGGTGGAGGTGGTGGAGGTGGCAGTAGTTGTGGTGGCACTGGACCCAGTTGTGCTTCCCCCTGGAGACCAGGGATTGGGCAGGGGATCTGTGTTCTCTCTCCCTTGTTGTCCACTGCCTGTGCCTGTCATCATCATCATCATCATCATCATTAACTATCATTAGCACCTTCAGAAACAGTACAGCAATACTCGCACAATCTCATCCTTCTACAAAGCATACATGTTTAAAAATGAAACCTGACCCACAACAAAGCCTACATGTAAAAAACTTCCTATAAATTTCCAGTGATGAAAACTGACATGTGACTACTCTTTTCCACTTGGGTCATAACACAACTCAATTTTCTCACATTTACCTGTTCATACCATGCCTTAACTCTTCTTGTCATAATCAAATGCCATCATGAAGGATCCTCACTTAGATCCAAAATTCTGAGAGCAAGGGAGCTAACCCAGCATCCTGGCTAAAAGGGAGCTAACCATGCATCCTCACTAATTGATGGCCTTGAAAGTACAAATCAGATCTGCTTGTGAAGACTTGTTCAGCGCCCTTTTTTCCTTGGCATGCATCAGATTTTGTATGCTATCTTTCAATTCAACCATACATATGCTACTGGTTGAAAACCATGAATTCTCTCAAAGGCCATACAAACCTATTCCTTACCTTAAAAAAATGAAGACCTCTAAGCACTTGCACCGTCATGCCATGGCAAGCTTTCAAAACACTTTGTTCAATCTAACGAATGACAAACCCTTGAGTACTCTCAAGTCAACTCCCTTCATTTAGCGCCAGCAAGGAATAGGGGAACCCCATAGAAAGCATCACCACCAAAATCTCCCCAGTTGAATAGTTTTCCATTGCCTTATGTTTCTAATTTGCTTTATGTGTAATTGCATATGTGGCAGACAGTATGTGTGTTAGAGTGCACGCACATGTACGTATGCATGGGTCTGTGTTCTCAAGCATGTATATGCATTCCAGAGTGTGTGTGATAGTGGAGCGTTTGCACTCCCTTTTTTCTACATCAATAAAAATGTAAATACTGAAACCTTGTTCCCTTCTCTTCTGGTAACATCCCTTTTACAAACTGGCATAACACAAAAGTTAACCACCGATATCTATACGCACCGGGAGAAGAGATTATTGAAAAAGAACAGACTTTTTTTCCCCTATACTAAATGATTCCTACCGCTGGATATGTGTAGGATGCGACTGTCCACAACACTGACCACACAGAAATGGGAAGTGGACAGAAACAATGCTGCAACTATTTCCACATGAACAGAGCAAAGGATAGAGAGATTTAAAATTTAGGGGTAGGGGGTGGGGGAAATGATCAAGAGCTGTGGCCTTAACTCTTTCAGCAGTCACGATTCTGATGCAAACCTATCGTCTGAAACCTGCAGACATATTTACCCTAAAAATGCTATTTGCATACGTTTCTACAAAAATGTTGGATTTGCCAGAATGGGCCATAAAGAAGTGAATCTTGGTACCTGTAATAAACATATACTTTCTTTGACACCTTGCCTAATGGTTTACTCTGTTAGCAATTCCTGCTCTCTTGCATTTTCTAAAAACAGAATTGCAGAGCCTGTAGTACCGTTGCCGTCAGTACCTTTCAGCACGCTGTTGAAGTGCCAAACTGAATATGAGGAGATTTTGCCAGCAAGACTTCAGAAAAGTAATTTCTATCTGGTCAAAATGCTTTACATGCTACACAAAGACAATACCACTGCTATCATATTTGGTTATTTCACGATCTTTTTTATCACTTTCTTCACACTTTTGGAAACTGCGTGGAGAGACGCTGACATGACAAACAAACGGGTCTATTCAGGAAGAAGTCAACACACGACAAAGAGAAACAACAGGAAGCAGGACCCTACCTCACTACATCTCCACTTCCACATGAAAACATACTCTGGCAAATGGCCGTTTTGCCAACAAGTCAAAGAATGGACTGGAGATTTCATCATACTATGATGACAGACAATGACGCAACTCCTTTACAACAGAGTGGATCATGCAATGATGCCAGCCTGGGGAGGCAGGCAATGTGGACACTGACCTGATCCCGCGCCCAGGAGGGAGGCAAACGGGTTGGCCCCCAGACTGTCCTGAGCAGCGCTCATCATTGGTTCCTGGATGTCCCGGTACATACGCTGAAGCGCATTGAATCCCCCAGGTAAACTCTACACAAAGCATTGCAGATACACATTTTTCTGTTTGAATGTATCCAATGAAAATCACAAACACAAGCTACACAGACAAATAGCACAAGCTTCCTTTTCTTTCTTTTCTTTTTGTAAATGCACTTAGTTCTCTACATATTCTTACACATGAATAAAGACTAACAGGCATAAACATGTTCATATCCAGGCATGGTACTGGAGGAAAATCATTTTTCCCTGAAAATATTTGGGGGTCCAGGGGGCGGAGCCCCCTGGCGGGGTCAAGGGGCAGAGCCCCTTGTGGGGGTCAGGGGCAACGCCCCCTGAAGCTGAAGGTTTTTCAGCAATTCTAGCCTGTAAAAAAGCCTCTCCTTGAACTAATTTCAGTTCTTCATACTAAGCAATTTCTGCCATAAAATAAGCTCTCCTAGAATCACTTTATCAGTCATTCCTTCAACCCAAAGAAGGTTTTAAACCCAAGTAATCACATAGCAAAAATGAGTACATATCTACATTGCTTTAGGTGGCATACATTAAATCAAACTGTAAAATATTTACTTACTCTGCTGATAAGTGAGGTAGAGAAAGTCAGAAACAGAATGAGAGAAAGAGAGAGAGAGAGAGAGAGAGAGAGAGAGAGAGAGAGAGAGAGAGAGAGAGAGAGAGAATGAGAGAGGAAGGGAGAGGGGGGAATGGGGGGGGGAGGAGGGGGGAGAAAGAATGAGAGAGAGTGAGAGCTCTAGAAGAGAGGAAGAGAGAGGGGGAGGAAGGGAGAGGGGGAGGAAGGGGGGGGGAATCTTGAAAGAGAGAGAGAGAGAGAGAGAGAGAGAGAGAGAGAGAGAGAGAGAGAGAGAGAGAGAGAGAGAGAATCGTACCTGGCAGAACGGGATTACTTGTAGCAGTTTTCACTCTCTCTTTGTTTCGTTTCCCTTTGATGTGATCACTGAGGCTTCTCGCACCGCCAGACCCGTAACAGATTTCAACTTGACACACCACACAGTATGCTCTGCCGCGGATTCTCAACTTTTCCAAGCACGACGAAAACGTTTCATTTTCGTGGCTCCTGTTCAGCCAATCCCATCGCAGACCTGCCTACCTCATGTTGTGCTCATCAGTAATAACCACAGAGATTTTCAGTAATTTTGCATTTCCTTCAGTAATTCCACGGACGCGTAATACACGGCGTTTTTGAACAAATGTGTACAAAACTCCAACTACATTTTTAACATTGAACAAATAATGTGTACAAAACTCCAACTACATTTTTAACATTTTAACAAAAAATATAAACAGTAAAAAAGGAACAAAAACAACAAAGCAGAATTAAAATACATTGGAATGATGGCAGATGACGGACTCAGGACAGGAGTTTCAGGTCAATTCAAAGGTGATATACTTTCAAGACAGTTTGTAACTTACACAGCAGTCACCACAGATGACACCACTGATGAAGAACCTAATGTACAACCCCCCCCCCCCCCCCCAAAACAAAAAAAAAAAAAAAAATATGTGTGCGTGTGTCCCTGAGCTGTGCTGACAAGATAGTGGCGAAAATGAAAAGGACCTTTTCATTTTCGCCACTATCTTGTCAGCACAGCTCAGGGACAAGTTGTTTTCGCAGATCAGCTCACACAACAGTCTTTCTGCGTTGGTGATCTTCCGTGTGTGGGTCTGACGGCTGCTCTCGCTGGATTTCGTAAACAACGATGTGATCTTCTGACTGGAGGCACTCGCAGCTGTCTCTTTGTGCATTTTCCCCGAGATATGGCGCTTGCAGTCATTTGCTCCCCCATGTCCGATGGAGAAGTCTGAATTGCACACCGAGCAGAAATGAGTAGGCTATACAAATCCAGGTCCATGACAAGGCCAAGTCCGCGTGTATTTACTTCAGAACACTTGCTTCTTCGCCTTCTTCCATTGTGGCACAGTGGTTTTCGAACCCTCGTCATCGGTTTCATGCAAACGTTAGAAGATTTCTCCGCCATTTTCACAATCGCCGGCAAAAAAATCGGTTGAAACTTTGTCTTACAATGGCTGAACAAAAAGCTTCGAATGGCGCGCACAGATGTGATGGCGTGTCGTGTTGGCCCACAGCACCACATTGACCAATCGCAAGTTCCGAACCATTTGTGGTTTCGGCTTGAGTCAAGGGAAGTTACTCTGCGGTCTCGGAAAGGTCTAGCAGTCGACAATTTTTCGAGTCTGAAATTTGCGTAGTTTTTCAATTTTCTTTTCCGTAATTTCGCACGGAAAATCGTACCTCCGTAATGGGGGGTTAATTTCCGTAAAATTACGGACGATTACGGAAGGGTAGGCAGGTCTGCCATCGCCATTTGTTTGCCACACCAGCATCAATATCTTCTGTCGGAGAATTCCGCGGAACTATGTCTGTACGCTTTGGCATTTTTATTTTTTCATTCTTTTTCTTCAACCTTGTTCAAATTCGATCACGTCGACCCAGAGCGGAAAGCAGTGGCGAATGTCACGAAAGCGCATGCGCGGAAGTAGTCCTGCTCAATGCTACTTCTCGCGAGACGAAGGCTTGAAGCGAACGACCTCAAACGAACTAAAAGGGCCGGTCTCGTCGGGCGCGGCTCGGTTGTTTTTTTTTTTTTTTTTTTTTTTTTTTTTTTTTTTTTTTTTTTTTTGCTTTTCGCGGATTTCCGCGAATTCGCGGACATGTACCATGCCTGATATCTACACATGCTTACATCTGCTATAACACAAACACATGTTCTAAAAATTATTATACCCATACACAGTGATGCACAGATGTAAGAGACACAAATTGTCTATTAACAAAATCAGTATCAAACAACATACACGCACACATGCACAAACACATACACACACACACACTCGTACACACTGTTAAATGCTCAGACATGGCCAATAATTCCCGATTACTCTCAACACATTCCCAAGACTTCACACACACACACACACACACACACACACACACACACAAACATGTACAGGCAAACGAAAAAAAACAAGGTATGTACAGGTAGACGCACACACACAGGACAGTTACAAACAAAAGCTTCATCCCACATCCACTTATTCATGACTTTCATGTCACCCAAAAGTTCATCAAATTTTCTGGTCTGATGGCTGCTGTCTTTAACAAAAAATATATCCTATGCTTGGTCATGTCTTCGGTTGATTTGTGAGCGATCGATAAAACACGACAACAAATGCGCTCAGTGCAAGTTCTGTCTTCGAAATGCCTCAGTCAATTTTTTTTTCTTTTAAAAAAAAAACAAACCCTCTGGTACACCATTTTCTTCCAGCACCTGATGCAGGAACTGTTAAAAAAAAAAGAAGCCAGATATCAACTTTTGGCATACTCACATGCAAGACACAGTAACATGCACGTACACGCACACATATCTATACGAGACACAAACATTACCTCCAGATTACTCATGGCACGGTCCTGGGACCTCATCAGCTCCTGCATCATCGCAGGGTTCCGGGCCAGCTCCATAGTCTGCAGACACCATACAGTTGACCATTCTCAGTTTAAGTTTACAACAGATCAGTTTCAAATTCATATAACAATTTATCACTTTAAGTCAAAACAGATGATCACTTTTAAGTTTGGACTGTCATCAAACAGAAAAGACATATCTGTCATTGAAAGGAAAAAAACATGCCCTTCAGTAAAATTTAACGGCTCAATTACCGACATCATCCTAAAGCGCAAACAAAAACTCAGACCGCATCACAGCGCTTTTGTTAGATGCAGTCTTCATGGAGAACATTTATTTCAGCAACAATTCCACAGCTTTCGCATGGTTGTGATGATTCCATGTCTCCAAGTGTCTGCCTAAAGCATGTGGGCCCACATAGCTTAAACATTTACTCTGCTCCACTTCTGCACACATTCTTTTTTCTTTTTCTTTACACGGCTCTATCTGGTATGCCACATTGAATTAAGTATATCAATCAACCAATGAAAATTCTAGTATGATTTTCTGGGCATTCAAACCGGAGCACCACCCTACACTGTCAGTTTTGACCAACATTCGCTTAACTGACTTAATGCTGCAGAAAGATTATCGTCTTGTTCAAAAACCAATACTGATTGAAAAATAAAACTTTGCTTGACGGCTCTCATAATTCTGGAGCTTTGAATGTCATGACAGGAGCATAGAGTACAGCCCGAAATAATGAAGCGTCTCTGGTGAAACCAGGTCAGGTTGCAGGTTTGCAGCTTTTACCCCATCCTCTACTTTCTCTTTGCAACATGAACTAAACCGAAGAAGAAAAAGAGATTTACCAGGAACCTGCATGCGCATAGGTCAAGTATCTGTAAACCACTAGCCACTTTACATCAACACAGTCATGACTCAAACGTGAATGATAAAATTGTTATTGCTTGACAGTAAACTTAACATTTAGTTTGCTACGCATCTCTCTTTGGGCTTGGGCTGACAAGCGGTAACTTCAAATGTCTGGTCATCTCAGCAGAATTAAAGCAGCACGTGTGCCACACATATTTTCATCTCCCCTCCCCCTCACCCCCCACCCCCACACCACCATTAAGACCACAATGAGGATCAATAAGATCAGGAAAGCGGGTGATCTTTCAAAGAAGGAACCTGTATGGAAAGAAGAGATATCCCATCAGGCCTTTACCGTCGCATCACTTCCGGGTTTTCAGCATGTGATTTAAATCTCCGGATTCCTCTGCAACAGCACAAAGCAAACAACACCACTGTTAATACAACAACAGAAAGGCAAAGAGCATTAAATGCATACCTCCAACAGGGGCGTGACAGGTGCTGCATCCATCCTTTGATCTGGATCTGCAGCACCGAGCTGAATAAATCAGATCGTCTTTTGGCTACTTGGCCCTTTAAACATATTACAATTGGGTTCTGAGAATTGGCTTCAGTCCTGTTTTCTGACATACAAACAACAGGAAAGGGATGAAAATTTAACATTGCAGGGGAGGAAAAAATCAAGAAAGTGTTCTGACAAAAGCCCCCGGGTTATCTTTTCTTCTCTTTCCTTTCCTTTTTTTTTTTTTCCTTTCCTTGGTTTGTGAAAAAACAGAAGTCACTTTTTGTTTTCTGGGTTTTTTTTACGGCGCACTCCCCTCTCTTATCTTTTTTTTTCTGTTTTTGTTTTGTGAATGAAATATGTCACTTTTTTTTTAAAAAGCACAAACTATGTCCACAAACCACCCATTCTGTATCACCTCCATACTGCCAACCTATCTGTCACAATTCAGTATCCAGGGTTTTTTTAACTCCCTAGTCATTCCACTGATAAAAGCGGGCTTTGAAAGACTGTACCATAGACTGCATGTTATTGACAACATTTCCAAACATCACTATGGCTTTATGCTGTAAAATCATATCAGCCAATTCCAAATTGATCCCTAATCCCCGTTTTTTAAAAAAAATGTTGACACATGGATTTTACATTACTCAGGATTAGGGGAATGACTTTTCAAAATGGAAAATTCCAGAAAAACTGGAAAGGATTCACAGCCATCCTACTGCTTCATGACCCTTCCCCTCTGCCCTCTGTTTCCCCTTTACCTCCATGACCTCTCTCATCTGGGGGTTGTCATGAGAGTTTACGCATGATGTCAGGGTTTGACTCATCTGCTGCACAAACGGGTTCTCCATCATCTGCCGCAGCATGTCCGGGTTGCTCACAGCTGACACACACACCGGGACTCTTTTAATAAGGACAGTAAACTGTGAAATACATGAATGTAAGCATGCATACTGGGATGACACATAAGCAAACTGTATCAAAGCATGATGCAGCTAACCTACAATGAACAACTACATGAGCAAACTATGTTTAGCACTTAGGTGATATTTGAACCAAATAAAAAGATTTAATAGATACCTTTCTGCTAGTGAAATAGTGCCACACATCAAGAGTACCATAGGCAACTTGGGGGGAAAAAAAATAGGTCATTCTCAGAAACATGTGTGGTGTGATAGTGACCCAATTGCTCGAGCTATTATTTGGGCTGTATTAAATTGAAAACTGGATGAATGCTTTTTTTTGACTGCATTGTATTAAAGAAATAAATTTTAAATGATTCTGTGAGTTGTTGTGGTTTTCTGTTAAAATCTCGATGTTAGTCACAAAATATGGTCAAACCAACATGGCGGTTTTTGTGACATGATGGTGCCTGCTTCAAACAAATAGTTCTTGGACCACAAAGATGATATTTTGAAAAATAAAGTATATCAAATTGATACACACTAATCCCTTTACTATCACATAAAGAAAAATTTACTTTTTATTTACTACCATCAAGAAAGGGGGCACATTAAATACCCGTCGCGTCGCGACCCTTGGTTTCCGTTTTTTTGCCCCAAATAAAAAACTTCATGCACAAACAACTAAACATTGTAATGCATGCATTTAAATTACACACTGAGAAAAACCAGAGTGCAACATTAAGATACATCGATTTTGACGTCTGCTGTTCTAATCCTTGTACGTAATTAATTTCGCCTGAAGAGGACATCGTTTCCGTTTTTCATCGTCGCGACCGATCAACGAAAAAGGGGCTGGGAAATCCAAGACCTCATTCACTTGCTGAGATTTTTTCCCCCAGCGCTGACTCATTACCTAAAACTCTCGCATCTACTTTTTCCCGCCGAAAGAACATCTGATGAAATTACCGAGCTGCGGTCTTTTGTCTCTGCCTAGTTCGTAAAGAGGTCGCGACCGAGTGCTTCGTGCCGACTGCATCTTTTCAAGGTGAGTTTACGGGCTTCTATCTTCATTCTCAATCGTTTGAAAAGTAACACTCTCTTCCAAAGTATTGTTGTTTCATCATGGTTCTTTAAATTAATTTAAAAAACCGCACTATGTACTTAAAAAATGCATGTGTTTTCCACGTACCGTCAACTCTGTCAACTGTCGTCTGCTCCCTTTTTGTTTTGTTATCGGCGGACACGTTTTGCCATTTTTAAAAAAAAAGCCCCTTTCAAATCACTCAAAAAAAGAACAGAAAATAATTTAATTAAATACTGAAAGGGGTTGTTAAATGTGCAGTAGGGGAATATTAAACGAACTCTAAATAGATTTATTTTCTGTTGTACAACTCGCGGTCAAGACCAAAACGTACGCACATGGTATCTTGTGCCGAGGGACACACTCTTAAAAAAGCTTTTTTTATCTTCCTTTGTTTAAAAACATGTTCAGTTATTTCATTTGGAACAATTAAAAAAAAACGTTTTGCAACATGGTTGTGGATTTTTGTTTTTTATCTGTAGTGTGGGGTTTTGTTTTCGTAGATAGCAAAAATTCCGACAGAGCGTGTTATAGTGACGGAATTCACGGCTCTATGGTATCTTGTCTCGACCGAATAGATCCAGTAACTTGGACAGAACTATGTCGCGGGGTTTTGTCGTCATTCATGATGTTAATTAATATTTTATCACTCGGCAGTCCCATTAAAAATGCAAACCAAAAATTTTACTAATTCTGTTAGTTATCTCGCATAATAACTGTTGGCCTTTAAAAACACCCAAACCATATTCGTCGAGACAGGAAATGTAATCAATTTGGTTTCTTGTCATGACCGAATCATTTGTCTAAATAAATTATCCCCTTTTTTCTGTTTCCACATTTTCTTTTGTTGATGTCTTGAAACGATTGTCACACAATGTGTCTGACTTCTTGTTCACGTTCCTACTTGGCAAGCTAATCGTCTTTTTTTCGCTGTACGTTAGTTTTGAACTTGCTGGGTTTGAGCGTACTCACTGCTCGCGTTTCTCGCACAACAAACACGTCATTTACGTTCTAAACACGTTTCGCTGTATTTTTTTAATCAAAAAGGGAAGCAGGGAGCGCTTCTTGTTTAAAAAAATAAAAGTCCTTTACAAAATCGTTTTTAGCTCCTACTAGGCTACTACTTTGTTTAAAACTAATATAAATCTTTAGTCTATGATTTTTGACAGAAACCAAACCATGGGATTGGATATTTCGCTTTTTGTTGCTGTTGTTATGTTGACCTCTAATTAACATCATTGCACCATTCATATAGGAATGATGAGACGCGTGCTTGAACAAAGATAACAACCCCCAGCTGTAAGAGCAAACAGCAAATAGCGTTTCAGTTACACATCACCCCACACACACACACACACACAACACATCATAACACACACACACATCACATCACATCACATCACATCACATCACATCACATCACATCACACAACACAACACACACACACACAAGAAACCATAAACACCCTTTTCAACTTGTTTTTTTTAAAAATTTTTTTTTTCCCCAAGTGAAAACAAGCAATCCATGTAGGCCTACATTAATGCGTTTGTGTCGCGCACGTGTGCGTGCGTGTGCGTGTTTGTTCTTTAGTTTTGCGTCTTTTCGCTTTAGGTAAATTTAGACCAAAGTGATATTGTCGGAGTGAATGAGAAATTGAGTACTGTATGTGAGAGAGTGAGTGTGTTTGTAAATAGATGGTGTGTGTGAGTGTGTGTGTACACGTGCGCGCGCAAATGCAAATGTATGTATGCCTGCGTTTACGATGTAGAGCTTAGTGTGTGTGTGGTGTGTGTGTGTGTGTGTGTGTGTGTGCGTGCGCGTGCTATTAAATCTACACTTGCAAAACTAATTAAGATTAAGATTTTTTTGCGTATATCTTTGATATAAGCTACAATTTTCTTACACTCTGTTGTCTAGGCTTATATCCTCCCTACCCAAACCCAACCTTCTCCTTCTGAACCAAGACACTAGATCCAATATGAACCACCAGATTGACACTCGCACAGAAAGGCAAAGCCACAGCAACTATCTCAACCCCTACCCCACCCCCCATCCCTCCTAAAAAAACACTTTGTCTCATTGAGAGTGTAAAGCTACTGCAAAAATAAAGAAGATAGACAGTATACATACTTATTGAGAACAAAGAAAAATGCAAAGCCTCAACAAAATCATCTGAAGAGAAAAGGGCAGACCAAAGACTCAAAATAAAACTTAAAGCAAAAGGAGAGGTAGAGAAAGAAAGCTAGCCAACAACAAAAATGCTCATATGACAGTTTTTAGCAGAGGAAACTCAGAGACAAAAGGAAGGGAAAAAGAGAAGGCAAGCAGAAAAAGCATGGGAAAACTAGGAAAAGAAAAATGAAAGGAAAGACAACTTATCCCGAGAAAAAGAGTGCTAGCAAAAACATATAAGCATTCAGTGTGAGGCTAGAGAAATTCATAGGTCAACTGACAGTTCAACAGATTTTTGAAGAAAAGTCCCCAGAGGGGCCCAACGGAAGCACTGCAAAAGAGCCAGATCCACTCTTCCAAAGAGTCCTCGAAGTTTGTTTGTACTTTATGTTGCTTCCCTAATTCAAAAGCAAGCCCCAAGAAGAAAAAGCTCTTTGCCATTCCATGAACACACATTCTTCCTGATCAGCGAATGGGCCCCTCTCTTCATGAACGCTTGTCTGCGTCTTAGAAATCGGCAACTTCAGCCGAAAGGCAGGGCCAGGCGTATTCTTCTCAGTGTCTGCAAAGGCATTGGACATTCAAAGACAGAAGTGCCATGCTGGGTGTTCCGGACAACCATCAAAAGGCATGGGAAGGGCAAAAGCAACAGCCAAAAAAGAAAATCCAGCTGATGCGCTTGCAAAGCAGTTTTTTTGAGATCGGGCCACTTACCATTCCTGACAAAAATTGGTCAGCAAAAAAAGTGGCAAAGCAGCTGCATGCTGAGTCGACCACTCAAGAGCTGCATCAAGATTCATTTCCAGTGGGCCCGAAATCAGCTTTTCCAAGTTTGCCAAGTGTCGTCCGCCAACATTCGTCCACAGGTCCCATTATCTGGGCGAGACGGGTCATTCCTGCCCATTTGGTGATTTGCCCCTCTTCTGTGCTCAGTACTCCGATCACTTCACAGGGGAAGTTCTACCACAGACGCATTGGGAGGATCTTTGAGACGGAGGTGAGGGATCTCCTCAGGCCCGGCACCTACATGGAATGTGGCAGGTTCTGGCCCTGTCCTCAGTTCTGCGGGCGCCCCATTTATTCCATCTATCCTGAGCATGGGGGCTACAATGTCAGCAGCAGCTCCATCAAGTCTGCACCCCAAATTGCCACCTGAAGACCACACCACCCCTCCCTATCTCCCAGGCATCATGTGGACACACACACAGGGAAGAACCGTCCTGCCCCGACATGGCGACCAAACCATTTCGTCTCTTTCTTGCCATTTTGTCGTTAATCCTTTTCATTTGAAATGATTACTGGGAAGTTGGATTACATTCAAACCTTAGTAATGGGATAAAAAGTAGTAAATACTTGCAGCAAGCATCCACCCTATAATACTGGAAGTGCTTGCAGGGGTTCAAAAACCTATGCTTAAATTAGATACTATTCTGCTAAGTCATGATTTGAAAAAAAATTATACAAATAGAGGTTATGGCAATAAATTTTTAGTAGTCACAATTGTTGAATAACAGTAATATGAAAATATGATATGCTAATGACAAAAAATTGCTTTTAAGTATTAAATTACTGGCATTTAATAAGTTATTTAGCCAACATGCTTTAAATCTATCCCTCTCTCATAAAAGTGACATGAAGAAGCCGGCTTTTAATATGAGTTCTTATACTGAACTATAATTTGACTTCACAAAACCCCAGTCAGTATAATTTCGATGAGCCTTTCCCCTTAACAAATATTTTTTATACTTCAACTTGTTCAAATGTCCCGACAAAGCCAGAGACTTCCTGTGGTTGCCGTGCCCAAGGACAAGACAGCAGTCCGTGTGTTGCCCAGGTAAATATAGGAGACTGATAGGACCAACGGCTTTTTTTTTTTAATGTGACTGACCCACAGTTAAAAAATAATGAAGGTTTTTTTTTATGTTTTGTTTTTTTTTTGGTTTTCGTTTAAACTCATAGTGCAAGAACGTCACATTATGATTTAAATCTACTTTTAATCTTTTTTCAATCACGAAGAAAACGCCGAGGGAGACTGGGGGGTGTACCTGAAGGATGTTGGTGAGGGGAAAATGGAATGGCCAGACAAGGCCACAGAATTTTCATTCCCCTGACTGACATCCAGCGTGTCTTCAGGAGGAGGACTACACATGAAGATGGAGCACAGGGCCGTCATCTACAAATTTCAATAGAATTATAGTGTATAGTGTAATGATGGCTGTCTCCCTTCATCAGCAATGGCACAGCAACTCAGGTAGTGTGACAGCGAACTATGTTTGCCACAGAGCTCTAAATATTCATTACCATTTGAAATATATATTTATGGAAGGAAAAATTTCAAGTTTCAAACTCCTTATGTTCCCTAGTGTTATATTTATTGCCTTTTTGTGAGATTTTTTTTTGTTTTGGGTTTTATTTGGTATGGGTTCCATGTCCACAACCCACACGGTTTCTGTGTCCCCCAACCGACACATTTCACTTATATTAAGTGTTTTAAATATAGATTACTACAATTATTGTACAAAAAGATGTTGCTTGTTTATGAAATATGAAATTTCATGGTTAAAATTTTTCAAATTTGGTGTCTTTGTGGTGGTGAACTGAATGAAAAATAAACTTCAAATGAGCGATACAAAACTGTCTTTTAGTGTCATTTGAAAATGAGCTTGAAATGTATTTTATCAAAGATCCCCATACTTTTTATTGTTGGGTTTGTTTTATTTATGATTTAAAAGACATTTGCAGTGTTTTTTGTTAGGTATTCCATCTTTAAACACCTTTTTTTAATGCTACTTTTGGTTCCATGTCCACAACCACACGGGGCTAAAAATAGAATTTTATTCTTCAAATACAAGGAAATGAGGTGATCAGTAAATTTTTCTACCATATAATGTGTGCTAAAGTGCTCTATTATATGACAAAAGGCATAAGTCCATTGACATCTATTTTGAATACTATGTCACAAAAAACAGCACCCTGTTTCTGAGAATGACTCAAATACGAGTATCTCTGGCTTTTCAAACTTGTGAGGCAACCAATGAAATGCACGTCATCAAAACTGCAAATGTTGGAACAGGGGTGTATGTGACAAAGAAACTTAGGTTAACCTGACAAACTCTTTGTCAAGGTGTCAGGGCCCCTCACCTCCCCTGCATGCTGCTGCATCTCCTGAAGGTTTCCAAGCCCATCCCCATCCCACTCAGCCCCATTAGGTCTCCGAGGCCCCACCCATTCCCCCCACCTATTCCTCCACTGGCTGGGATGGAGGGGGCTGAGCTGCTCCTCCAGGCTGTTCCTAAACACACAGTATTCCATTTGTCAGGGTTTTCCACTGCATGTAACTGTTGATGGTATGTTGCTGCATAAACTTATACCTTTATTCAAGCATACCATGGATAAACGACTTAATTTTCTTTTTCTATTTTTGTAAAGAAAACATCTTTATTCAAGAAAGTTCATAATTGTACAATGTAACAGAAAATAAAGAAAAAAACAAATGGTAGAAATGGAGAAAAAAACAGACATATAAAAAAAAGGGTAATACCAATTTACCTTTTGAAGACGAAAGGTTAGAACATCTCTGCATGGATGAGAGAGAGACAGAGAGAGAGAGAGAGAGAGAGAGAGAGGGGAGAGAGAGAGAGGAGAGAGAGCATAAAGCAAGCCAAGTGTATAATGAAAGTTCACACTTCTTGGTTTTTAAAGGTTCTGTACAATTTCCAATGGGGCTGTTTTGTGCGATGTAACAGTTCTAGGGCGCTATAAAATCTCGATACTAATATGATGTACAACGTCAGAATCATTCACAATTAAGTCTAGGTTTGCTAACATTGCATATATGGGTGCACCTGAAGAGAAAATCATTATACACAATTTTTTTCGAGCAATATACTCTTCGTTTTATATCTGTATTTCAGCTTATTGCGAAATACCTGTAGTCTGAGTGATTTTTGTTCTGGTCTACACTGATAGACACAGCTTAGTAAATAATTTAAAAAAATTAAAATACATGCTCCACATGTATCTTTTTGGCAAATCCACCTATGGCTAATGATTCGGTTTTCTGCAAATCAAATGCAAACATTTTTCATTCATTAAATTAAATCCACCAACATTCCCAAAATGTTGTATGACTGTACAATACCAAACATACGTGTAATACTGTCCTTAACCAAGGTACAGAAAGTAATTATATCACTGTTCAGTACACCTATTCTTTTTAATTCTTATGTGATCATCTACATGCACCATACACTCGACAACAATTAACGTAATAGAGAATCAAATATCAAACCTACATGCACCATACACTTGACAACAATTAACATGATGTAGAATCAACAACAAACTTACACCTACAGCTGAGGGGTGCCGCTGCTTGGCCCTGAGACTGCTGAAAAAAAAACAACTGCAAATGTTCAGTAACTTGCCTGCACGTCAGAAAGTTCCCTTCCTGCATACATGACACATGCATAATTTAGATCCTAATTCGATGTCCATATTTTGTGTTGTGAACAACAAAACATGGTATACTTGCAACATATTTCATTCTTTTAATTTCTTTGACATGCAGTATTTATGGTAAATCATCTCTCAAAATAAGTTGTAGGGACACGTTTTTTATTCATTTTTCTTATCATACAAATAACCCACAGCAATAAACCCACTCTCCACATGCACTTCCACTTGTCCTTCTCTCACCCCTCTTTCCCCACCCCCCTCCTCTCCCATCTCGTCTCCTTCACATGTAAAAAGCCAGGATGCAAAAATGTAAACGTCACAATTATTTATAGAAACTGTGGACATTTCATCTAGTAAACATGGTGTGTCACTAAAAAATATATATATATATAACATGTATCACATGAAGAAAGTTTGTCTAAAAAGTTATGTGCAAAGTTCATTAACTCTCACATTAAGAAAGTAGTCTATAAAGCAGACCTGCCAACCCCCTAAGAGACCAATGAGTAAGAATTGAAGCTCAGTGAGCAGAAATGTGTAATTTCTGAGAGCTAAGAGTAATCGAGCGCGACATTTACCTTTTTTCAAACAAACACGATGTGATGAAATTGTTCACACAAATTTTTGTGAACTTTTACTTTTCTTCAAAAACAAGCTTTTCTTTTTAAGTGTCACAAGAAATCTCTACAAATTATGAAAATGTAGAATACACTGGAAACACACACAAATCCCCTAAACCATCATGGCATGCACACCAAGGCTTGATAGTGCGCCAGAAACAACCTAAAAAATTGGAAATAAAATGAGGCAGGGAACAGTAAACAATAAACAGTAAACAAGTGGGGTAACGTTTGCTCCCATTTTACAAGGAAACCTAACACAAAGTAACTTTTATTCAAGACTGGCACAACCTTTTAAACTTGAATAAGGTCAGACAAATACACATAGACGAACATTCTTATCTAATAGTGGGGGAAAAAAACAAGCGCAGGCCAACAACTCAACTGTCTTGATAGTAATGACTTGGCAAAGAATTGAACTTGAGGGGGGGGGAGGGAGGAGTTTTGAAGATGGAGAAACTGGGAACATGAAATTAAGAAAATACATAACCTAAAAAATGTTCTCCCCTGTTGATGATTCTGTGCATGTGGGTTGGCTATCAGCTCAGTGGTGATTGTGGCATTTTTTAAGTATCGCACCACCCCAGGAAAGAATTTGTCCCCCCCCCCCCCCCCCCCCTTCCTGACTTCCATCAATCCCCAACACAAACGGTCCATTCTGCAGTCGAGATGCAGCAGCAGTTAAGCCTTCCATGAGAAGGGTCCTTACAATGTGTGTTGTCTTTGTTCGACCGCTCTTGAACTGTTTGGCGATCTCCGAATCTGAGAACGCTTCTTTAAAAAGCTGGGATGCATGGTCGCTGCACTAAGAGCGATGTTGTGCTCGACGAAAAATCCGCCACCAATGCTTCAGCCCCAATTACCCTTTTCCCTAATTTCATCCTCTTTTGAGTGTCTACAGTCTGAAAAAAGTGTTGATGCTGGAAGAATTCGACGCGTTAGAGGAATCGATGTGCTTGCATGACTCAAGGTGACGCTTCACATCCACCATCCCGCGATTGGAAATTGTAAAGTCCGACTCGCAAGTGGTACACCGTGTGCACAATTTGCACCTTTAGCCGAAGGTCGTATGCAGGGGAACTTTTCCGAGTATTCTTTTTGGAACTTTTGACCAAGTTTTTTCTTTTTCGCATCTTGTCCAAAACTTTCTACTCCACGTTTCGACATTTTCGTAGGTAAAACTTCAAAAAGATGCCAACTTCGCTGAATGGTAAAGATGGTGAAACGAACTGCGCATGACCGGAAACGCTTCTTGAAGATTACTGGTTATACGCACGGCGCCGTGCGTGTCTGTACATAAGCCGATTTTTTTCGTCCGTTTTTGTTGTTGTTTTGTTGTTGAAAACTTTCAATGCGTAATTTTTTGGCTAAAATGCGTAAGGGCGTAAGAATTATCACTTGGGCGTAATAAATTACGCGAAATGCGTAATGGTTGGCAGCTCTGATAAAGTGATGTGCAAAGTTCATTGACTTTAACTCTTTCCGTATATGCTCATAACCTGGAAAGGTGAGGTCTTTCTGAACAAAGCTACCTGTATTTTTTGCCTCCTTTTACAGATTCTGTCAATTTCTTTTGGTAGATAAAATACACCAGTCCAAGAAAAATAGTTTATAAGTGGTATGGGATTTAATCAACACTAAACGAACTCCACAAGCATTTAATGATAAGCCATTTCTCGAAAAGCTGCTTTATTTCAAACCTTACGTCAATTCACCACTAGTTTTATTACCTGTCTTTGATAGCTGTGTAGAGTTTAACCATCAGAACAATCTGAACAATGTCAACCTGTTCTTACCCACAGTTGAGTTTGCTATAGGCTCAGTTGGGAAGACTGGAACTGCACAGTTAAGTTTCATCCACTTAATGGATGCATCTCTAAGAGTGTTGTTCAAATTTCCTGACCAATGCTGCATGCGTCTGTATTTCGGACCTGGTTGACCCTGGGATATACTATGAAAGGAAGCATAAAATACAGCCCTGCCATGCAGTCTCAGACCAGAAGGGAGATCCATAGCATCATCTTCATCCTCACTGATCAGCATAAAAAAATATTTCAAAAAGTCTCAAATTCTGTCGCCCTTCATGCCTGCTCTCATGGTGACCTCAGTTTCAATGTCCTCTTCACATCTATGGCCTTGGTTTCATGCTGTTCGGGTTGCCAGTATCAGCAAATTCATGGGAACTGTCACTGAACAGACATAGTGACGCCTCGGGAAAGCTCATCAGTGACAGCTTCGCAACTAAGCAATTATTGTTATCATAGAGGCTTAGTACTAGTAGTAGGTACATGTGGTGTCCTCTGTCAATGTGATCAGAACAGGCATCACTGAACACCACCGGGACTGCAGCAAGCCAGGCACATCTGTGGCTGAGAACAGGAGGTTGGAATGAGCAACATGGGTGCAATGCCACTGAAGATGAGCAACGTATTGACATGTAATCTAAACTTACTCAGTAGGATATAATCCTTCCTTGCAAGGAAAGGTTTTTCCCTTCTAGGTCCATGCTACAACTGTTTGATCAAGGTTTGTCAGACAGGAGAGATTCTTAATTCCCTTTCTGGTCTATGCTACAACTGATGTCATCTAAATTTATCTGACAGGAAAAGTTCTTTCCCTTCTTTGTCTATGCTACAACTGATTAAATCTATATTAGTCAGAGGAGAAACTCTGAACATGTACATTTCACCATCATTTTGTTTTTCATTCAATCCAAATGGGGAAAAAATTTTATAGAACAGATGTTAACGAAGCTCTTGATCCTTTCTTTTCATTTACGTTTTTTCCCTTGTTTTTGCCGATGAGGTTTTTATTTTCCCTTTGAATGCACCATGTTGACAAAGGATTCTGTATTGGAGTCCCTGTCAACGTTATCATTTGTCAGTGTCATGACTCACTTGTATCTGCAATTCTTCCTTCCAATGTTCTGTGTGTTTTTTCTACAGCTGTCATTCTCCTAAATATCACTCAGTAAATTCTTTTTTTTACAAACATTTTTTAATACTGACTAAAAAGAAACAAAACCATAGAAAAGAAATATACACATGCACTTCTGAACTATCTTGCAAACAGACCAACAACAACAAAAAATTGTTCACAATCTAACACCAACTGAAAAGGACAGAGTAAAAATCATTCCTTAGCACCGACTTTCATCTTTGTCAGATGGACATCCATCCATACGCAAAACAAAGTCATCATAGAACTGCTTTTATCACTTCACTATCATCAACCATTTAATCCCAAGTTCCTCGCACATGAATCTTCACTCCCTTTATAAAAGGATTTAAAACCTCATTAGACACAGACTGGCTGCCTATGTGACAAGGCACCTGAGATCTAATCAAGATCTTAGAGCAAACAAGCAATCCTCTCACCCAGTGCACTTCACTAGCTCAACAGATAATGCCCAAAACTAGTCACTGAGAAAAGCAACATCATTTGAAAGAAAGAGAGAGAGAGACAGCCAGAGATAGACAGACAGACAGACTGAGAGAGAGAGGAGAGAGAGAGAGAGAGAGAGAGAGAGAAATTCTGCAACTGACCCTGTTGGTCTTGATGACCAGATGAACAGTCAACCCATCCTTGATTCCATGCTGTTCCAGGGTATCCCCATCTTTCAGGATTTTTCCCGCAAAAATCAGGCACAGCTGTTCAATGGGAGACCCAAAACACTTGGATACTTCCTCTTTAAGCTGAAATTTTAAGAAAGCGAAATGCAGATTAAATCTTGTTTACTTCTGAGGTTACCAATTTGTGCACACACACACACACACACACACACACATGATGTCAAGGAGCGTGAAACCTCTCACAAAAGGCATTAGATGCTTGGAGACAAAGGACAATGTACGTGGTATACAAATAGGTAATTGACCAATTAACACGGCGCGGCCGAAGTGGTCAGATGACAAACAACACCTAGGAGAGAGTTCGGAACCTGCTGGTGGCGAAAGGGGGAAGGGTTGTAACCACTACGCCCTCGGCGCTCCAAAGGAGTGCTAAATGCTCAGTCAGCTGATGTTCTTGTGTAAACAGTCAGTGAAGGCAGGGGGCCTTTGGATTTGTTCAATGGTATTGCCGTGGGTCCTGTGTTGGTTCATTGTCAGGCTGGTTGAATGCTGTGGAGGTTGTAGCAGCCCCCCTTTAAAAATTACTGGTTAACGACCCCCGAAGTGGGCGGGAATTTTTCGATGTCCATCGGGGGCTAAGGTTTTTTGCTATAAATTGGGTAGGGGGGTGTGTAAATCTGATGTTGGGAATGTAGCGAGTGGAAATCGGGTACTTGTGAACAGGGTTTGAAAGCATGTGGACAAAGGCATGGCCCAAGGGGGAAATCCTTTTTTTCCCCCTATATAAACTAAGGGGAACAACGTGTCGGGAGAACAACACCAGGAGGAGAGAGAAAGAGATGGCAAGGAAGGGAGGAGAGAGGGGGCGGGACAAGAAACGAAAAGGTGGCGGGAATAAAAAAGGGGGACAGAAAGGGCCCTTAGAGTTAAAGACAACGGGGAAGAGAAAAAACAATTTTGAACCCGGGGTGGGGGAAGACAGCAAACTGAAATTGAACCCGATGGGGGTGAAAGAGACGAAAAAAAAATCCTCGGACCCCCAGAGACGACCACGAAGACCCAGTCCGAAACCGGAGCCAGCAACCAAGGCATCACCATAAACAGTCCCGAAAAAAGACGTGAAAGACTTTTTTCAAAAAACTGTGGTGTGGGGTGAAAGCGTGGGTTTGTTGGGGAAAACCTGGGCCCGGTAAAAGCATTTTATTATAACCGGGGTTTGGAAGTATTTATCTTTTATGTTCTATTTTCATTTTTGGTGAATTTTATTGTTTTATGATTAATTTTAAGTAGATAGAAATTGTTTTCTTGTTCTCAGTCGGTTTGGGAGGAAAAAATGCTGACATCCCATTCCCCAAGAAGGGGGAATTTTGATGGGCCCCCAGAGTGGCAAGCGTGTATATGCAAAGTAACCTGGTTTTAGCCCGATAATAAACACAACTTAGTCACTTGCAATACCATCACGATTTCCCCCTCCGGCAAAGTGGCAGCCCCCAGGATTGCATGGCCCCAAATTTTTTTCAGGAGGGGAAAAAAATGAATTAGAGAGTACTGGGGCGAAACTCCACTAAAGCAATTTTAATTACTCTTTAATTATTTCCTTTAGTTCTTTTAGTGTTTAGTATTGACTTGTGAAGGGGGGTTGTATTAATCAGGGCGTTCAGAGAAAAGAAGAACGGGGTTTTGTCTAGCTCTCCAAACTGGGGGTTTAAATTTAAAGGCCCTTTTTAGGAAACATCCATTGGTTGGTGTACTCTAAAGTTTAAGATAAACTTGTACCAACTTTTACTTTTATAAGCGTAACTGTTTTAGTGGTGCAAAACATATAAGAAAGAAAAAGGCGAAGAAATTTTACCCCTTGGGGGAACGGTAAGTTTGGGGGAAAAAATGGGGTATACAGGGGAAAGGGAAAAGCAGATTCATTGAATCTCAGAGAAAAACTGAGGAATGAAAGGGGGGGAAAGAAAAGTTTGAAAAAGGGAAAAGCTCGCCTGCAAAAGAAACTCG
>CM031603.1:54057286-54064786 GCA_018398815.1 Conus ventricosus
ACCCTGGCATGTCGGTAAAGGCTGTGGCCTATACGAAGATTATGGGTGCCCACCACCCACAAGCTCCAGATGAAATGCTTCTTAATTGTATGGTGACATGCCACCCACAGTATCTTATGAGGATTATAAGCTTTTATATTTTCTCCTTTATTTACCATCAAAACACCACAATATTTAATGGGGCAAGCACAAATACACAATAAACAAAGTCATAAAACTTTAGTTACATATTGTGAAAACTGAGTGAGTTATGAAGATTTAAACGACAGTCTGGGTAATTTTTCACCCACAAGCTCTGGCAAAGGTTAAACAAATACTAAAAATGTGATGCGTTTTCTCAGAAAAAAACAATGAAAAGAAAGAAAAAACATCAAAGCAAGGCCCAGGACCACTTAATTGAACTATGACTCTTGAGTGCTTTTTATGTAAATTTCCCAGTCTTTTCTTCATCATAGTGCGATATCATGTGTGTGTGTGTGTGTGTGTGTGTGTGTGTGTGTGTGTGTGTGTGTGTGTGTGTGTTGTGTGTGTGAAATTACTGAGAAAAAAAAATTAAAGCATGGCATAGGATCACTTAACTGAACTTGAGTGCATGTTTTATGTAAATTTCCGTTTTCTTCATCGTTGTGTGATATCATGTGGTGTGTGTGTGAGTGTGCGTGAATGAAATTACTGGGAAAAAAATTAAAGCATGGCATAGACCACTTATCTTAACTATGAGTGCATGCTTTTATGTAAATTTCCCTGTCTGTTTCTTCATCACTGTGTGATATCATGTGGTGTGTGTGTGTGTTGTGTGTGTGTGTGTGTGTGTGTGTGTGTGTGTGTGTGTGTGGTTGTTACTACTCACTGTCCATTCCTTAAAATTTAAATTTTAGTATCAGTTGTTCTTTGTAAGCAAAAATGTATTGCATGTTCTTTGTAACAAAAGTACATCCTCTGCAACACATTAGTCAACAGGGTGTGATTTAAGCATTGCCAATAACATGTTAAGTATTTCATCATTATGATTTTGAGTTAATTTGTTGATTTAATCATTGTGAATGTAAAAGAACATAAATATACATTATAATGCTTTTTTTTTTTTAAACAAAAGATAAAATTAAAGAAAGATTAAACTTTATTTTGGACTCTACCTTTTTATCAACTACTCTGTTCAGTATGTTTGTGCTGTTACAGCAATATACATAACTGTGCAGCATAACATACAATCACCATAAAATATCATAAATGTTACTGTCACAACAACAGACCTGCCTACCTCATGTTGTGCTCATCAGTAATAACCACAGAGATTTTCAGTAATTTTGCATTTCCTTCAGTAATTCCACGGACGCGTAATACACGGCGTTTTTGAACAAATAATGTGTACAAAACTCCAACTACATTTTAACATTGAACAAATAATGTGTACAAAACTCCAACTACATTTTTAACATTTTAACAAAAAATATAAACAGTAAAAAAGGAACAAAAACAACAAAGCAGAATTAAAATACCTTGGGATGATGGCAGATGACGGACTCAGGGCAGGAGTTTCAGGTCAATTCAAAGGTGATATACTTGACAGTTTGTAACTTACACAGCAGTCACCACAGATGACACCACTGATGAAGAACCTAATGTACAAACCCCCCCCCCCCCCCCCAAAAAAAAAAAAAATATGTGTGTGTGTGTGTGTGTCCCTGAGCTGTGCTGACAAGATAGTGGCGAAAATGAAAAGGACCTTTTCATTTTCGCCACTATCTTGTCAGCACAGCTCAGGGACAAGTTGTTTTCGCAGATCAGCTCACACAACAGTCTTTCTGCGTTGGTGATCTTCCGTGTGGGGTCTGACGGCTGCTCTCGCTGGATTTCGTAAACAACGATGTGATCTTCTGACTGGAGGCACTCGCAGCTGTCTCTTTGTGCATTTTCCCCGAGATATGGCGCTTGCAGTCATTTGCTCCCCCATGTCCGATGGAGAAGTCTGAATTGCACACCGAGCAGAAATGAGTATACAAATCCAGGTCCATGACAAGGCCAAGTCCGCGTGTATTTACTTCGGAACACTTGCTTCTTCGCCTTCTTCCGTTGTGGCACAGTGGTTTTCGAACCCTCGTCATCGGTTTCATGCAAACGTTTAGAAGATTTCTCCGCCATTTTCACAATCGCCGGCAAAAAATCGGTTGAAACTTTGTCTTACAATGGCTGAACAAAAAGCTTCGAATGGCGCGCACAGATGTGATGGCGTGTCGTGTTGGCCCACAGCACCAGATTGACCAATCGCAAGTTCCGAACTATCTGTGGTTTCGGCTTGAGTCAAGGGAAGTTACTCTGCGGTCTCGGAAAGGTCTAGCAGTCGACAATTTTTCGAGTCTGAAATTTGCGTAGTTTTTCAATTTTCTTTTCCGTAATTTCGCACGGAAAATCGTACCTCCGTAATGGGGGGTTAATTTCCGTAAAATTACGGACGATTACGGAAGGGTAGGCAGGTCTGCAACAATGTAATGTCTTGCCAATGCAATGCTACTGTAGTTCTACTGTAGTTGTATTCTGAAAGTAATCACCAAGTGTTCAAAGCCTTGCTGTGTTTGCCAGTAAGGAGGAGGGGGGGGGGGGGGGGGGGAAGAAGAGAGCAAATCTTTACAGTTAAATTACAGAAATTCAAATACACTAGGGAAAAAGATTAGATTGCTAAACCAAACTTCGTAGGGTCGGATTGACTCGACAGTGACACCCCCCCCCCCCCCCCCCCCCCCCCCGCCATACCCCCACTACACCCTCCTTACTGTCCAACTTCAGACTCTGCTCTCTCTCTCTTTTTTTAAATCCCCAAACACGCTTTGCACATCGAGTGTGACAGTAATGATCGGTGTTTCAATCGATGGTCATTATCAGAAGACGGTGCTTTCAATTCAAAGCCTCGGACCGTCTTGTACGCGCGGTTGTGGCTTCCGGTTTGAATATCTGTCTCAAAGAGATGTTTTTAACTACGATTTTCTCTTTAATCGTGTAATGGAACCAGTAACCAGTTCACTAGTACATGAATCGACATAAGTGAAGCCCATTACTGATATCTATTTTCATTAATTTGTCTTGCACAAAAATACGATCGCTTCGAACGGCGCAACGCGTGGGCCATCTCCGACCTGTTTAATCTCGACGAACACCAGCCGAATTACGAACAAAATAACTAAGCATTGGCACAGTATTAAACGAAACAAAATAACTGAATCGTTTCATTAATGTTCTGGTTTGTTATTATATGCGTTATCTTACCAAGTGCATCTTGCAATTCAACAACGATAAGTGCATTCGACTCGGTCATTGTCGGATCTCGGCTTCGTTCCGCCATTGTTGAAATCTTGGACAAGGAGCGAATGTTTGCATTTGATACCTTCGCTTTGATTGGCTTGCGCTTTCCGAGCATTCAACCAATCGCTTAGCTTGATACACCAATGGATGCGGGAGAGAACGGCCTTTCTAGCGCATCGTTAATGTGTATATGTTTTTTTCGCAAGTTTTTTAGCAACGACGTTGGAAAGACAACACTTGTAACAAGCCTCATAAAAACTTCGATTCTTATTAATTTAAACACATCGTACTGAAAAGAAAAATAGACTGAAATAAAGCTTGAAACATCCTCTTTTATTCTGACCTATTCGAACGCCAGTGAATGGAATGAACACATTGTATGCGTTGATTTTCGACACCGTGTAGCTCGAACGCTCGGCCAAATGCCGCCTACGGCGCATCGGGATGTGTGACGCGCTTCGTTTTCGTGTGAACGGATGGGTTATTTGGAATAAAACTATCATCATACCGTATGTTCCAAACACAAATAAACAACACACAGTTCAAAAGGAAACTGTATTCTTTATTCATCACAATTTTCATCTGATTCTAAATGCGTTATTCATAGATAGATACTGCCTATTGAAAACACGCAAATTTTTCACTCGGCTGAACTTTCCCGTACGCTGAAAGAAGGGCTGCCGGTACCTACTCATAATATCTAAATCAAATACACTACATTACATAAATCAGATGGGGAAAAAATCAAAGAGCTTCATATATATCTGAGGTTTCAGCACAGCCTGCTGGTTGCCGGAAAGGGGGAACCCATACTGCAACCATATGCAGGAATTGTGTTAACCATGTTGATCGACACAGAAATAGCTAAAAACGGAGATACTTGCATAGATGAAATATCCAGAGCAAGAACTAATCCATTTCCGGCAACGCTGAGTGAAAAGGATGACACGTGACAAAATTCAATCATCATCGTCGTCGTCATCATTATCAGATGAAATCCGTTTAGGCCTACCCTAAAACTGCTATAATTTGTCTTGTTCTCAACTAAAATGAGTATTTTCTACAGCTCAATGACGGCCTAGCTACATTATATATTACGATTAGAGTGTAATCCGACAGCAAACATGGCAAAATCGACAATTATGCAATTGTTGAGAAAATGAGGCAAAGGTCCGAGGAAACAGAACAGACGGCAGTCACTGGGCAATCACAACTCGGAAAACAGCAATAAAAATTAACAATTTGATTTTGAATGCTAAGAGAAAGATAATTATACACATGACTTTAGTGCTCTGAAAGGTGTACACTCACATCTTTAACTGTTGATTTCGTGTCGATTTCAATGTCGTTGTTTTTCTTTCGGCGTTTTGACCGAAATGGTCATTTTCCCAGCTCCCGAACTTTCCATGTTCTCCGCCATCTTGGTGGTAGTGAAATTGTCAAGGAATGCTGGGAAACTCATTGATAGGCCCCACCCCACCCCAACTGCCCCTCCTCCTCTCTGTTATTTTTAACGGAACCCACCCAAACAACCATAAACTAACCGTAACTTGCCCAAACACACCACAGCTACACCAAATTGTCTCGTGATCGCACAGTTATTTAGAGAGATATTACTCTTCCCTGACTTGAAAACTGTTCACGGAGGAAATGAGATTCTAGATAAGATCAGATCGTATCATGTCATACCATATTATATCATATCATATCATATCATATCATATCATACATTACATCGTATCATATCATACCATCTATCGTTACATATATTATATCATTATATTTCATTATATCATAGATATTATATCATATTATATCAAATGTCATATCGTGTCATATATCATATCATGTTGTATCATATGTCATATATCATATCAAATATCACACTTTTGGTACAGGCTTAACTAGCCTTCAGTCTGCTGTGTAGAATATATAATTTCCTTTATTGTTGTAACTTTCTATTGAGGGTGAGTAGCATAAAAGCAATATTGTACCTACTTCCAAAATAACAATTAGAGTTTTTCCCAGTGTATATCCATGAGGATTTTAAAGTTGTTGAATGTCTGCTGAAGCAACAGAAGGTTCCTAAGAAGGGTGACTGCATACCGAAACTAAAATATAACTAAAGATAGAATTGCTGCGCCGCCAAACGAAAGAATGACATAATAATTACAAAACAAATGCCACGCTTTTAGACCCATTTGGTGTTCTTTCGACAAGAGAATTCATATTTAATTAATTCGAATGTTATTTGCCTTGCTTGAACAAGACCGCAAACATAGGTCTAAACGCGCTGTATTAGTTTTGCAGCTTGTTTATTCTTTTGTTCTTAAAACAATAGAAGTTGGCATTGAATTCCAAAGATTTATAACCCTGTTTGTGAAAAAGAGTGCATGCTTTTTCTTTTTTTCATGGAGTGTTCAATCGTAATTAATCTGCTTAGAGTGAACAGATTGTCAGTGGTAACCATGAAGATTTCCCCCCCTTCATTTTCTTTCATTGAGTGTCCAATCGTTATTAATCTACTAAAAGAGAGCAGATTGTCAGTGATTTTGACATCGTAGTAACCATGCAGAATGTTGAAAATCTGTATCATATCACCTTTAGCTCTTCGATACTCAAGGCTGGGCGGTTTTAGTTATTTTATCAGTTCTTCATAACTTGAGTTATTTTGCAAATCTCTGCACATTTTCTACAAGACTTGCGTGCCTGCTCAGATTAATTATGGGAACACGCCAAATTATCAAATTCCAGGACAGTCTCATTCGGGATTTTTTGTGCCATTGTATCTTGGATTTTGAACTGAATATGTTGAACGATCATCGCTGGTATTTTATTTGCCCTTTAGACAGTAGTTGTGATGTGCTTCGAAGGTCAGATAACTGTCAACCATGACACCCAAATATTTCTCCACATCTGTAGGTCGTAGTTCACACCCATCGATTTTATATCCATGTCTGAGATTATTACCAAGATCTATGATTTTTAGTTGCAAAGTGAGGCGACTACAGGCAGAAATCTAAACAAATCTTTAAAAGGGGGGTTAAAATATCTCCGCTGAAAACATGGACAAACGAATCAAAAGACGAAACACGACGCGTTTCTACCTCTTAGGTCTTCAACAGGCAAGATTAGCAACACTCAGATAGGGGCGTATCTTGCGTCGAATCTGACAGACCTAAGTGATTGCTCGTTCTTCATTTTCGTTGTCCTGTGTGGTGCTTATATTGCCTGAACAAGACCTAAGAGGTCGAGACGTGTCGTGTTTTGTCTTGTGATTTGTTTCTTTGTGTTGTTAGGCGGAGATATATGAACCTCTTTTTAAGATTTGTATGATTTTTGATTTATCACTATAGAAGTTTACTTGCCAGTCATATTTGTCCTCTTAACCAACGTGTCAATACAGGTGTAACTTACATTTATCTTCATCAGTAAAATACGCTTTATAGTGTCATCGGCAGTTTTAAGCAGTTTGCAACATCTGGCGTATCATTTGTTTAGATAAAAACAAAAAAGGAGTATGTCCCACCGCATTGAGGAGCACCACTGGTAACACATATAGTCTGCGATTTTGCTTCACTGATACTGAAATCTGTCAACAACAACAACAACAACAACAACAACAGAAATGTAAAAGTAAAATTACTGAGCCGCCAAACGAACGAACACACAAATTATGAAAGAGACACTACGCGTTTCGACCTATTGGTCTTCTTCAGGCAAGACAAACAACATTCAAAACAATGGAAACAAAGAACGAACAATCTCGGTGCAAAATGTGCTGTGGGTGAAATGAGTCTGTGACTACCACACTTCGAAACCAGAAACTTTTAGTCTAGTTAGCAAGTGAAGTTTATCTTGAATGCCGTATCCCTTTCATTTTTTTTTTTTTCTTCTTCTTTTTATGTTAAACTTTGTCAAATTATTTTTGAAGATGCAAGTATACAGTGTCACGTGGATTTTTTTTTTTTTTTCTTTCACGTTTTGCATAATCAACCGGTCAAGCATTGTAGGCCTACTTAGTAGTTGTGAAGACCTTTCAGATCTTATTCCAAACTGGGACATGGACAGTAAGTTGTTTGAAATCAAATATTCATTTATTTCATTCCTGATTAAGTTTTCGCAAACTTTGCAGATAGTTAATGTGAGACTTACTGATCTTTAATTACTGAGTTCATTTTTTTTATTTCCTTTTTTTTAATT
>CM031603.1:54069786-54074786 GCA_018398815.1 Conus ventricosus
GTTTTGAGCTCTCTTAAGGAAAAAAAACAAAAAAGAAAATCAAGGGAGGGAACACGGTGAATCATAGAAAAACGTGAATCTATTATTTACAGTTGTTATCTGCCACCTGAGGCGGTCACTATAGCTATTTACCATTTGATATTTGTAGCTAAAATTTTAGTTTTTGGGTTGGTTATTTTAACCACCTACTGCTTGAGGCTGCCTGCCATTAATGTAGTTTACTTTCGACCACCTGTACCTTTCACTATAGGTGTTTACCACATATCACTTACATCTGTTACTACAGTTATTCATAACCTTTCATGTGAAGGTGTCACCACAGTTTTCAACAATTTACTACTTGTAACTTTCACTACCACTCGTTGCTGTATCACAGTTGTTTATCATCGACAACTTATGGCAGTTACTTTAGTTGTTTATTATCTACCATTTGTAGCTTATGGTCATAGTTATTTACCTTCTACCATTTGCTGCTTCATTATATCTGTTTACCGCATGTATCTCTCATTATAATTGTTTGTCTTTGAGCGTTTTTAACTGTCGCTTTACTTCTTTGGCATCTACTGTTCGTAGCTGCTACAAAAGAACCTTTAACCATTTACTACTTGCAACCGTCCCGAAAGCTCTTTATCATTAATTTTAGTACTTATAGCTGTCACTACAGCTGTTTATATCCCCATCTGGAGCTGTCAATACAACCTTTGAGCATCTTTCACTTGTTGCTGTCACTATTTCTGTTTGCCCTTGCAGTTGTCGTTAAAGTTCTTTATCATCCACCTCTTGTAGTTATGTCCACATTTCTCCACCATTTATCACTTGAAGTATTTCCTGTTGCTCTTATACCATCTATCACTGGTAGTTGTCACTCAAGCCCCGTACCATTCAACACTTGTAGCGATCACTATAGCTGTTTCCTGTCTGTCACTTGATAACTGTCGCTATATAACCCTTGACCATATACCACCTGTAACTATCAGTACAGCCCCTTCAGATCACCCACCTGTAGCTCACTATAGCTCTTTACCATCCCCCTCTTATAGCAGCCACTACGGCTGTTTACCTTCTACCACCTGCAGCTGTCATCATAGCTGTTTACCATTTACTACTTGCCACTGTTACTATAACTCTTTCCCGTCTCCAACTTGCAGCTCACACTGTAACACCTTACCATTTACCACTCGTAGTTAGAAGTGAGGAATATTTCATCTAAACTTCTTTCCCCGATTGAGGAAGCTGGCAGGGACAATGCGTAGGAAAAGGGACCAAATGGATCCACAAAATTCTACTGAAAAAAACCCCACAACACACAAACAAACAAGCAAACAAACAAAAAAGACCGTCGACAATCAGCCCGTCGATGTGTTGCAAACAGCCGTCAGAGGACATAGCCCCTTAAGTCATTCGCAGCTGTTCTCCAAGATCTAATACTTGAAGCTGTGGCCTCCACTCCGGTAGGAAATAGGGGTGATGACGGTGCGGCGGTCGTGGGGGGTGTAGGGGGAGACAGCACGTGAATCCGGAAAGCGATCGTGGGTATCCAAGAGGTCCGGGAGGAGGAGCGAGCCAGCCAGGAGGAGCAGGAGGCAGCCGAGCACGGTGAGGCCCATGGAGTAGGAGGTGACGAAAGGATAAGGCACGGAGGCCACCCACAGGAACGTGCCCACCAAGGAAGCCAGTCCTGACACAGAGACAGTAGTGTACACATTGTTTAGGGAGGAGGGAAGGGACAGAAAAGATGACAGGAGATTGTGTGTGTGTGTGTGTGTGTGTGTGTGTGTGTGTGTGTGTGTGTGTGTGTGTGTGTGTGTGTGTGTGTGTGGTGTGTGTGTGTGTGTGTGGGAGCTCAGGATGCAGAGTGGAGGGAGTGGTGGTGGTGGGTGGATACAAGAAGTGACAAATATCTTATCTAATCTTTCCCTTCTCGCAGAAATTTGACAGGAGATTGACACAGGAGATAAACTGCGTAAATCTCAGAGGGTATTTGTGACTGGGCGTGTACAGTTCATGACATGAGCTAAGTAGACCACAGAGGGTATTTGTGACTGAGCATATAGTATTCAAGACACAGGCTGGTTAGATATTAAAGGGTATAGGAAAGATGACCAAAGGGACTAAACAAGTTCTGCAAAAGCGGACCACAAACAGCTGTTCAACGTGTTGCGCTTTGCCGACAGACAGTACCCGTGACCGGGTCTGCACAGTTCATGGCATAAATTGAGTAGACCTCATAATGTATTTGTGACTGACCATGCACAGTTCATGGCATAAATTGAGTAGACCTCATAATGTATTTGTGACTGACCATGCACAGTTCATGGCATAAATTGAGTAGACCTCATAATGTATTTGTGACTGACCATGCACAGTTCATGGCATAAATTGAGTAGACCTCATAATGTATTTGTGACTGACCATGCACAGTTGATGATGTAAATTCAGTAGATCTCATACGTGTACTCGAGACCGGGCATGTTTTCAGTCCATGATATCAGCTAAGAAGACCCCAGAGGATATTTTTGACTGGACATGGACTGTCCGTGAGATAAACTGCGTTGAACCCCAGAGGGTCTTTTGTGACTGGCAGTTACAGTGCATGACATATACGGAGTAAAAAGAAAAGTTGATTGGACCTCAAAGGATATTCGTAGCTAGACATGTACTATTGATGACATAGACTGGTTGCATTTCAAAGGGGTTTTTTTCTTGACTGGGCATGCACAGTTCAAGACATATGCTAATGAGACCCCATTAGATATTTGAGACTGGGAATGTACAGTTCAAGACAGGCTAAATAGACCTCAAAAGGTATTTAAGACTGGGCATGTACAGTTTATGACGCTGGTTGATTAAACCTTACGAGCTATTTGAGACTGGGCATGTACAGTTCATGACATAGGCTGATTAGATCTCAAAGGGCATTATTGACCGGGCATGGACAGTTTATGACGTAAGTGAATTCAAAGGGCAATCATGATAGCGCAGATCACCGTCAAGGTCAAACACTTCCTGGATCCACCCGTTGATCCGGATTCGCACCAAAGATCTGCACCAAGATTTTATGGGTTCATTGTGGAGCCCCTCACATCATTCAGCCAAGTTTAGTTAAAATCGGTTCGATAGTTGCAGGGTTATAGTACTGAACGGAGTTTGAATCCGCTCACTGGCCCTGATCTGCACCACAAACCACAAATTTTAACGGGTACCTTCTTGGGTCCCATTCCCTCTTTCCACCAAGCTTCGTTAAAACCGGTTAAGTAGTCTTGGTGTAGGCTGAACTCCTATGAGATACAGAAAGTGACAAACACGGTGGGGAAAAAAAACAACAACTAACTAACATCTTTGGTGAAGGCAATAAGCAGCCCTTGACATTCAGAAGAATGAAGAACAGTTTTGAACTTTACCTAGTATTAAACTATATAAGCCAGATACCAAAAACAAACAAACAAACAAAAACAAGCAAATAACAACAAAAAGAAAAACGAAACAAAGAAACCAGGAAAGGTGGTGTGAATCAAGGAAGTCCATGTCATCCCACAGGGTTACCTCCAACGAAGCAGAGGACCATGATGGCAATGCAGAAGTTGAAGACGCGGGCCTCCACCACGCAGACGTAGATTGTTAACAGGACAGCCACCACCAGGACCACAAGCGTCACGATGGTCTCCAGGCCTCGCACGGCGTTAAACTCCCTGAAGACACACACACACACACACACACACACACACACACACACGACGCACACACACACACACACACACACACACGTGCTGCACGCGCGCGCGCACACACACACACACACACACACACACAACACACACACACACACACAGCATGCATGCATGCATGCACGCATACACACCACACGCGCGCGCGCCACACACACAACGCACACACGCACACGCGCGCGCACACACATACGTACACACACACACACACACACACACACACACACACACACACACAACACACACACACACACATACACACACACACACATACACACACACCCGCACGCGCGCGCGCGCACACGAATGCAGGCACGCACGCGTACACACACTCACGCACGCATACACACACACGTGCGCGCGCACGCACACACACACACACACACACATATGCACACGCGAGCGCGCACGCACCCACGCGCACGCACAAACACACACACCACACACACACACACACACACACACACACACATCATGCATTTCATTTCACAATTCACGTCATTCTGCTTCTCCAAAGTCCCTCTTCCATCCATTCATGTTCTTTTACCTTTTCTTCTTTTTCTTCCCCCCCCCCCCCCCCCCCCCCCACCCCACCCCCCCCCCCCACCACCACCCACACCACCACGACGAATGGTTTTATGGTGAAGAAAATCAGACGGAATGTTATGTAATGCACAACCTGAAAGCTGGCTGTATAGTGTGTGTGTGTGTGTGGGGGTGGGGGTGGGGGGGGGGGGGGGGAGGAAGGGAACTCCTCCCCTATGAGAAAGGGATAAAGGCGCCATACCCGGCGCTAGCGGTGTCCGTTCAGAGCCGGACAAGAAGACAGGACTGAAGAAAGTGTCTTTTTATTTAAAAAAAAAAATGAATGATAATTTCGTTTTTCGAAATTCTGAGGGTAGAAGAGCAGAGGATCGGAAAAGCAAAAAAAAAAAAAAAATATTTAAGAAGAATCTCCCTTTTTTTTCGGGATCAATTATAGGCCTAATTTTGAGGATTAAAAAAAAAAAGCATCAAAATGCAAAACAACGTGGGAATTTTATACTTTCAAATACTAAAGGTCATTACTAACATACTACACACTCGCCTGTTCGGAAAACCAAAAATATGATTCAGAAAAATCTCTCTTTCTTGTGTGATCAATAATAATGACAATCTGAAATAGAAAGCATCAAAAATGCAAAACAACGCGGGAATTTTTAACTTTCCAATACTGAAGGTCATTGCCCACCTATCACACACTCTTCAGGCAAGACAAACAAGCATTCAAGAGAA
>CM031603.1:54084786-54092286 GCA_018398815.1 Conus ventricosus
GGTCTTCTTTTGATTGTAGCTTTCGCCGTTCTTTCAGTGAGCCCTGTAAGGGGGGTAACCTACAAATCAGAGTGCAAAGCTATATCCGCATGTAGCGACATATACACGTGCAAATGTAGATCTTTTGATCGTTCTCATCGTTAAGGAACAAAAAAGAGTGTTGTTACATTACAAACAACAACAAAAAATGGAACGAACGAATGACGAAACAAAAGAAACGCGTTTCGACCTCCGGATTTTCTAAAAATAATTTAACAAACAGTGAAAGAGAAGAAGAAGAAGAAGACGAAGACGAAAAATAACAACAATAATGATAACGATCACGCTGCTGCTGCTGCTGCTGCTGATAATGTGATGATGATGATGGTTTACTGGGTGGGATGCAGTTGAGAGACTGTCTGTCCCTTTGGTAGCGGTCATCAGCAAAGAAAATCTGTTAAAAAAAAAAGGCCGTATCTATTGTTTTGGGTTGTACTCTCTCTCTCTCTCTCTCTCTCTCTTCTCTCTCTCTCTCTCTCTCTCTCTCTCTCTCTCTCTCTCTCTCTCTCTCTCTCTCTCTCTCTCACACACACACACAGCCCCCATCTGTTTTTATCAATAATCAGGAAATTGAAGTGGTGGATAGCCATCGAGTTCTAGGTGTATATGTTGATAATAATCTTTCTTGGTCTCATCACCTTCGCAGTTTATGTAAATCAATATCCAGACAAACATATCAGCTGTGCAAGATTAAGCATTTCTTAAACCTTCATGCCAGGAAATTGTTCCTACACGCACATGTTCTCTCTTCAATCAATTATTGTTCAACACTATTTGATTCTGCTAGTGCTAATGCCATGAAACCTCTTAAGAGTGTCTACAAAAGAGCACTTAAAGCAGTTCTATTAAAATCATTAGTCTTAGTGAAGGGGATTATACTAAAGCGGGGGCTCTTCCGTTACAAGAAATGTTTGCTGTCAACAAATGTCAGCTAATGCAAAAAATTGCATCGGGTTAGCACCACAAACTATTCAGTCCAAATTTAGCATAAACCCTAGGGATTCAACCAAATTCCAGGTTCCCACACCTAGAATAGATCTATTTAAATCAAGCTTATCTTACTCAGGTTTAGCGTGGTTTGGAATTCCCTTCCACTACATTTCCGATGGTACTCATATTACAGAATCCTTCAGGGAAAAACTAATCACACATTTCACAGCAGACCATTGCTATTAGAACAAAATACATATACCAGGGCACACCCTCTGTTTTGCTGCAGATTAAACTGATACGCCGTTTCCTTTCCACTGATGTTTTTAAAACCAGAGAATGATAAATGAGAGATATGGTTACTATCGGTTATATTAATGATTGAAATCATATTATGATGAATGACTATTGTGGTCGCTGGTTTTATTGGTGCATTGTCACGAATTGATTGATGTCTTAATACTTTGATTTCTTTGAGCACTGTAACTGCAAGGTGATAAATGTGTGTCCGGATTACTGTTGATCATATTGATGTATTGCTCTTTATTCAAATTTATAGTAATGTTTAGCATGTGATATTTTGGATAGAAAAATGGAATTTAATCTCTCTCTCTCTCTCTCTCTCTCTCTCTCTCTCTCTCTCTCTCTCTCTCTCTCTCTCTCTCTCTCCTCTCTCTCTCTCTCTCTCTCTTCGTTAACTACGGCTGCGTTTCGATGGATTGTCGCTTAATTAATAATTATAAATTTGGGTAGTGTATGAATGGTAAAGAAGAAAACAAAAAAGATGGGGGAAGGTAAATAATAATGGCATTTTTTTCTCTCTCTCTCTCTCTCTCTCTCTCTCTCTCTCTCTCTCTCTCTCCACACACACACACACACACACACACACACACACACACACGCACTACACACACTCACACACACACACACACACACACACACACACACACACACACACACACACACACACACACCCCGCACGCGCGCGCGCGCGCGCGTGCGCTCACGCGCGCGCACATGCACACGCACACATCATGAAAAATAAATGTTATAATTATTGATGCTAGGAATTTATTTCTGCTTACTGATAACTGATTGTTCGTTCTCGTTTTGCCTTATAACCACATCATATAAATGTAAAAGAAGAACAAATGTTGATGTTATTGATGCATTGTAATTGTCTTAGTTTATCATCCTTAGCAGTTTGTTGTATGTTAATCTTTTACAAAAGGAATGTAACTCTCTCTCTCTCTCTCTCTCTCTCTCTCTCTCTCTCTCTCTCCCCTCTCTCTCTTAGATAGGAGGATCGCTTATTCCATATATATGTGTGTGCTAATTCTTTTCTTCTTTGTAATCAGTTTCTTTATTCTTGTTTGTTGCTTAAATCGTTTCTTTTTCCTTTTAAAGTCATCTACGCCTTAACTGTTAATGCATAAACTTTTTAATGTTGTGAAGATATGTGTGTTTGTTAAAAGTTTTGTAAGTCTTCGTCGCTAGTCATACTTAGTCCCTTAACGGGGCAAGGGCCGGATGAAAAAAAGCATGTGTTTGCTTATCTGTTACCCTTGGAAATAAAGATTATCATCATCATCATCATCATCTCTGTCATCGGTCCGACACTTTCTTGTTGTAGTAGAAAATTCACATTTGCAACCGTTCTCGTGCAACAACACGCATTATAGCCTACACCAACACACACACACACACACACACACACACACACACACACACACACACACAAGCACGAACTCACGCTCGACACACACCACACACACACACAACACACACACACACACACACACACACACACACGCACGCACACACGCACGCGCGCACACACACACACACACACACACACACACACACACACACACACACGCGCGCGCGCGCCACACACACACACACACACACACAATGTAAGTGACAGTCGCTTTTATGCTTGTAGGCAGTTTCTAGATCTGGCAGTGGTTGAGTTAAATCTTCTTTCACCACCCATGGCTTCCCTGGTAAGAGGCCAATAACACTTTGTATGCAGTTATTAAAATCCACCTTGAATATGGAGTCACTGAATGCGACCCATGCCTGAAAAAAGATTGTGGAACAGCTGGAGAGCTCGTACAAGGGCCTGTCAGTTGACACATCTCTAGGAAGACAGGTTGCGCTGACAAAATCCTTATGGACCTAATCCTCCTGGTATTGCTGGAAAGGAAAAATGCATATCATCCCGTACAAGATTATCCAGGGACAACTCCTAATCTTACCTTTGAAAAATTCCTCTAGCCCCTGAGGATACAATTCGCGAGAAAACAGGACTAACAGCTCATCAGAATGACCAAACTCTTAGATAATTTGCACGATCCATTCGCTGAAGGGTTTCTCCTGGAAGAAGTGGTCAAAATCTTCCTTTTGTAAGCGACCGGAAGGACAAGGCATTCGCTGACGGTAAATGAAGTCTATCAATCCTTTTCCCCATATTTGAATTTGCTCTAGACCTTAAGGAACAATACTGGCATTAGCCTGCGGGCGGGTCGCATGATGGAGTTAGTGTCATCGGCTAACAGTCTTACAGTCGACTTAATCTTAGTTTAAGTCGTCGACACAGGCAGTGAAGACGTTGTTTGGTCTAAGGATAGACCCCTTGAGTATATCGGACGTCACTTCATCAGCTTAAGTTTGGCTGTTGATAAGGAAGCTCCGTATCCAGTCATGAATTTGCTGTAGGATGTCAAGGTGAAGTGGGTTGAGATGATGACGTTGGGGCATCTCGTCAAAGACCTTTAAAAGGTCTAGAAGGATGATGTCCATTTCTTGCATCAAGTGCTGCGGCAAGGTCCTCAAATGTTAAGATGAGCTGAGACTTGCAGGGCCTTTTCTTTTGGAATCCATGGTGGACATCGACCAGGACACTGCGCTGGTAGAATTGTGATGTGTCTGTCTTGCATATAACGTATTTCAATAGTTCGCCATATACAGAACTGGTGTCAAGGATGTGGAATGATAGAGGCTGCAATCATTGTTCTTGCAAACGGAAGGAATAAGGCATCGCTGTACATCCGGGGCTCATCACTCAGAAGAGACTGCCTGAAGAGATCCCAAGGGCTGGAGAGATCTCATGTGCAGCCGTTTCCCGAGGTTAGCATTGAGGTGGGGAGGGGGGGGGGGGGGGAGGGGGGGTGTATACGCTCCAGAACATGTGCTTTACAAGGACTGAGTTTGGGGAGCATCTTCCTGGGCATTGGCTTTGGCATCTCTCTCGAGAGAGCTGTCTCCGAAGTCAGACTTGTTTTGCAGGTTCTGCAAGGTGAACATGGAGCAGAACTGTTCCTTCACAATGTTAGCAGTAGTTTTTACTTTGTATAAGTCTTCTTCTGGTGGAAATATACATGCGTGTGTCTACGTGTCTACGTGCGTGCGTGCGTGCGTGTGTGCGTGCGTGCGTGCGTGCGTGCGTGCGTGCGTGCGTGTGTGTGTGTGTGTGTGAACTCACCAACAGCACATTACTTCTGTATTTAATGATATGCCCCATTCGTTTGCACTAGCGAACTTCCATGACTAGGTCCATGTCAGATACATACAGAGGGCTGGCCATTCAACAGACTGTTTCCTTCAGGACTTCAAACTTCCACTGCTGTCTTGACGGGCTGCTTCAGCCTTCGCCGTGCCAATTCTTCCTGCAGGAAGAAGGCCTTCATGCTGGCGTTCACACAGGGTTGCTTTGCTTTCACCTGGGACCACGTTTTGGTCATGGGCAGCTTTAATGCTACATCGACGTCATGTGGGGCCATACATCCTGCATTGTTGATAACTCCAGACTGGTGCATTCAAAGGGACTCTGCAAAGTATTGTCGATCCTTCTTACACATACGGGTATCCCCCAACACACAACACACACACACACACACACACACACACACACAGAGAGAGAGAGAGAGAGAGAGAGAGAGAGGAGAGAGAGAGAGAGAGAGAGAGGAGAGAGAGAGAGAGAGAGAGAGAGAGAGAGACTGATTGATTGATCTTTAATACGCAAGGATGAAGATTTTAGGCCAAAGCCTAGTCTTACAATCTGTCCTTGTCATGCATACATTGTTGAGAGAGAGAGAGAGAGAGAGGAAGAGAGAGAAGAGAGAGAGGAGAGAGGAGAGGAGAGAGAGAGAGAGAAGAGAGAGCTAGAGAGAGAGAGAGAGAGAGAGAGAGAGAGAGAGAGAGAGAGAGAGAGAGAGAGAGAGAAAGAGAATAAGAATACTAATACGAATACGAATGTTTAATCAGTTTTAAGAACAAGGCCCCATTCTGAAGGGGCATACTTACAATCTAACAAAATATTAAATTAAGATACACGTAAAAAAAACAATGTAATGAAATTCATGACAATAATTGAAATGCATCATTAAATGAGGTATTAGGTAGCAGCACGCGGTTTTTTCTGTGCTTGATATACAGCCAAATTGGAGAGGATGTGTTCTTTTCTTGTCGACAGCAGTAATAGTACCTTGAAATGACATTGATCGGTAAATTACTTAAGCTGGACAAGTTTTGTTCTGAGATTATATAGTGCAGGACAACATAACAAAAAATGAACTTCATCTTCCCTTGCTGAACCACATAAACGGCATATCAATTCGACATCGGCAGGGTTGGAATATCTTAAACGATGGCAGGCAATGTCATAAACACCAAATCTAAATTTAGCCAATGTGCTCAGAATATATCGATTCATTTTTACATTAATATGTGGTTCTAACTATTGAGTAGTAATGTAGGAATCTATCGCTATGATGGACATGTTCATGCCAGTCCTGCCATCTACAGTCTATAATCAGAGAGAGAGAGAGAGAGGAGAGAGAGAGAGATTCAGATTCAGATTCAGATCTGTATTCTGTTAGGCCATAGCCCCTGAGAAGGGGGGTACAAAGATAGAATAATATTCTGTAACCAAAGCAAAGAAGCAAACAAAATAAAGTATAGCGACAAAACAATCTTTTTACGGTTTAAGCCTTCGAAGCATTAATTAATTTCACTGCACATAGTTTGCTATTTGCAAATGGTACTACACATAAATAACAATCAAGAATACACTGATGAAAAATTAATCTATGCTGCGACAAACCTCCAAATCTTAAATGCTTTGCTCAAATATAATGCGAACTGCTTTACAAGCGTTTCATTCCTTGATGTCATTAGCATAATTAGCTTAAATAAGCATGGTTGTCTGTAGTATTTTTGCGGAATGAACTCTTGCCGAACATTACTTAGTTCCTGGCAAGAGAAAATAAAATGAACTTCATTATCAAGTGCCTCGTGGCATAATGGGCAAAGGAGATTATCATCACCGCGCTGTCTATAGCAATTGAAATGTCTAGTTATTTCTGTGATACCGAATCTAAATTTTGTTAAGATGTATCTCAAATTATTTGTCGAGGTTCATAGAAAAATACACGGGCACATTAAGCTCTGCGTTTAACATACGATAGATATTAAACCTGTCACTTTCCTGAACATGAAAATACCAGCTTTGCCATCTACAATCTATTAATCTCTGACGAAATTCAAGAATAAAATTAGCTATGTCTCCGACGCCCTGACTTTTCCATACAAAGCCAAATCCACACTCATACAGAGAGAGAGAGAGGAGAGGAGAGAGAGGAGAGAGAGGAGAGAGAGAGAGAGAGAGAGAGAGAGAGATCTGGAACTGTCACGTCTCACAATGGCACTCTCACTGCAGGCTGGCCAGGTTGCAGTCAAGGCCAGAAAGCTGGATCGTCTGATGAGAAAGAAACAGCTTGGCGTCAACTGACGTTGATGTGTTGTTGCCGTGGGTGCGCCAAAGTCCTGACTTTGTTCAGATAAAGTTGAGTCGTGGATTTGGTGCTTTCCTGTCGAGATGATCTACAGTTGATGTCCGTCATGAGAGGTTTAAATCGCCTTCAAGCCACACGAGATCCTTCAGGAAGTAACATGCTTGTTCAAAGAGGCCGTCCTGCGGGCCGTGTAGTCTAGAGAAACTGGAGAGTGAAGTCGGTACATGAGGCCAACATAATTCAGGTTAGACAATTTACAATTCCTTGCCTGAACAGCTACCTGGACAGCCACTGCATCAGGATTTGGGAAATGATGGTGGGTTAGGAGAGATTCCTTGTTCTCTCTAATGGGCCTATAGGCTACACCATACGATGGTGAGAAGAGCTCGTTTTTTGGTAGCCAGGTTCTATGATTTCAGTACCAAAGTTATCCTGTCAGGTTCTAACCAGATTTCAGTACCATCGACTATATCTGTGTTCAAAAAGGTTCCAGAACTCACACATTTTGGTCGTACGCTTTGTCTGTAGTGTCACTATAGGACCTAAAGCATCCGGTTCCTTCTGCTGTGCCTGTCCGTCCTTCTGGGGAAAGTCGATAGATTGTAACGCGTTGCTTGTATAATATGGACATACGTATTTTCAATCTGAAAAGTTTATGAATTCCACTTTCATCGTCCTCTTTCGAAATAGTTCAACTCGGCGAAGAAGAGGATTGATCGACGCAACATCACGA
>CM031603.1:54094786-54134655 GCA_018398815.1 Conus ventricosus
AGAGAGAGAGAGAGAGAGAGAGAGAGAGAGGAGGGATGGGGTGGGGAGCAGGGTGAGAGGGTCACCGCTAAAGACAGAGAGGCAGGGTCTAGTGGGATGATTGAGGAGAGATGGAAAGAAGAAGACAAAGTGAAAAACAAAGAAACAAGAACAGTCCACAAGCAGTGCACAGACACTTGTAATAGTGTGCGTCCCCTCCCCTACCTCTCTGTCCTCCTAACCAATGCCCCTAACCCCCTATCCCCACACATAAACACATATAATGAAGCACACAGAGAGAGAGAAAGAGAGAGAGGGACAGACAGACAGACAGACAGAGAGACAGAGACAGTGAGACAGACAGACAGACAGAGACAGAGAGTGAGGGGATGGGGATGGGTGGAGGGGGTGGGGGGAGGAGAAAATGACTGAGTGAAAATGTGAGAGAGGGTTCGAACAAACTGCCATCAGAAACTGGCAGCAATTAAAACAGACTGAAAACACTTCAGGAATTCATACCAAACTAAGAATAAAAAGATTTTTTTTTTTTATAAAAAAGCAACACATCACTATAAATTTAACCAATCACATTTTATGCAGGCGTTCTTAGAATCAGAAACAAATCACATATCATCAAAACAATACCATCTAAATGATGGATCAACAAGAACCTCGAAACAAGCAAGTGGCACAGAAACTGGACCGCATTCAGTAAACTCCACCTCATAAAAGGATTGTACAAAAGAGAAAGAAAAATAACATCTAATATTCTTCAAATCAAGGTGAAAAGAAATTAAAAAAAAGGCTCACAAATGATCTGTAAAATTTGCCAAACTTGTTCACGATTCAGAAAACATCACAACCTTTCCACTGAAAAACAAGATATCAAGTTAAGACTTGTACCAAGTTTGCCAGCTGTAAAACAGGGAAAAAAAATCACAGTGCTCCACGTAACCATTGGTCCATACAACCACACTCGGTCTAAAAATTTGGTTTCATAGTGCTTCCAGCAGTACCACAGCCAAAACAAAAATTTCTCCTTAAACAATCACCTCTTGGTCTGTATGCATGCATCAATGTTTACACACACACACACACACACACGCACACCACACACACACACACACACACATGCACACACAAGTTTATGTAAATATGCATACGTTTGAACAAACAAAACACATTTAAACTCACTAAAGTCAGTATTTCACCAATCAATTACTCATGATACTAACAATGAGAAAAAAAAATGATGCAACAGAAAAACTGAAATGAAAGAACAAAAATCCATGAAATGAAATGAAACAATGAAAGCAAAACAATCATAAAATAATTATGCATTTAAGGACAGAAAGAAAAGGGGAAAAAAGAGAGAAGGAAAGAAAACAAGGGGAGAAAGAAGAGTGAAAAGAGAGGAACATAACTTTCAACTGCTCTGCACACCAGAATTTGCTCAAAAGCGTTTTGTTCATTTTACATTTGATCAATAGCACAGATGGGACTTTTAAAACATTGAAACACTGGCAGACTGATACAGTATAATGTAGACAGAGCACTGAAAATGAATCTAGACTCAACAGGCATCAAACTGGAAATCTATTGTGTCAGTCTAAGATAACAAAATGACACTCAAATTCCAGCCAGGGTAACTTTCTATCTAAAGACCCCTATACATGCTTAAATCAGTTTTTTCCATTTAGCCAAGTTGATCAGCATGTACACGTGACCTCCAATCAAGGTCAGGGTCTGTGTCTATACAGCCTAAAGCATGATCATTCAGAACACACATCAATTTAGCACTCGTACACACACCATGGTTTGGCTCTATGTGTTCAGGTACAGTCACACTTACATTTTTGGTATATCAAGTATACTATGCAAACTGTATTTTCATATATGGTAACATCAATGCGTCTTATATTCCAGGGGTTCCTTATTCAAGGATGACGTACAAAATTCTTGAAGATCAAGGGAGTCATCCTCTATTCTGATGCACTTTATGGCCCATATGACACCCCTCTCCCCCCCTCCCCAAAGTATGGCTAAACTTTTATTTGATGCTGCTAGATGGTCCCACACAATGGACAGCATTTGACAGCCCATCCTGCCAGAAGTAAAATCCCCACTTGTTTTTGTTTGTTTGTTTGTTTATTTGCTTTGTCATGCCCCATCTTTTTCTTTTGTTCCTCAACAAGAAATCAAAGGTTAACCACAGTAGTTTGTGCATGTGTGATCATTTTTTTATCCATATTCCATCTTGCAATCTGGCATCAACAACATGGCTCACGTTCCGAATCTTATTCGGGTTCATACGTCTGCTAAAGTTCCCATAGCCTACTGGCTATTGGGCAATGCACTATTACGATTTCACAGTTTCTAGGGCATGGCATGATGGAAGGCAGTACCCATCACTCTCATTCTGCTGCCTCAAACTCTCCCTGAACTGAATCAGATACCCATTAACTGCTGGGTGGACTGTGAGGATTTTCAAAACGGGAAAAAGAAAAAAAATGATCCCACAAGTCATGGATGTCAGCTCCACAGGTAATATAAGGAAATGCATTGAATGGAAATACACCAAAATCTCACCTCAGACAAAAATGACCAAAAATTCCATGAAAGAAAAGAAACTTGTGGAAAACATTGATGTAAAGAACAGTGACAATTATGGTATGTGAGACGACTGGTATTTCTTCTTCGCAATGCGCAGGGTAGGTTTTGAATAGGCAATCACTGATAAGACACTTTTAAAGAGTAAAACTGGAAATAAAGTGCACATCTGTAAGAGCAAAGAAAGGCGCATGTGTGTTAATGTGTCCACTGTTGTAGGCAGACCTGCAAATGCAAACACTTAGTATTTGCACATTCTCCCAATGATTCACTGCTTGCACGATGAATGATGTCTCTCGATTTTAACTTTTCTTACATCTGCATTCCATTCTTGGTCAGCATGGTTTCATTTCCTATCAAAACATACTTACTAAGTCATTTCCAATCACTTGCTTCTTTGATTAGTTGTTTGGATAGTGATGTGGACAAATGCAACTGTTCTGACCTCCGCATGATGACCCCCAATAAATAAAAAAAAAATAAAAAAGACAAAAATTAGAAGAAGTTAGAGCAGCAAAATGTTTAAGACATCAGAACACATTACCTCCTCTCTTTCCTGCCTCCCCCCTTCTCTCTCTCTCTTACATGTGTGTGCGCGCGCACACACACACACACACACACACATAAAAAACAGTTTTATTTTAAAAAAAACACACACACAGACACAAAAAAACAAAAGCACCATATCATCACAACCCTTCGCAAATGGATTATGGATGATTCCATCCTTGTTTGAAAGCAAACTAAAAAGTGCACATAAAACAGCTTACAACGTACTACTGGAGTGAGCGTGCGCCTCCGCGTGAGTGTACAAGCATGTGTGGGCATGTGTGAGCAAATCACTGAATTGAAATACATGTGCACACACATTTTTGTTTGTTTACCTGTACATCTATGCAACAAAAGCAGCTCTACAACCCACTGAATCCCACTTCTGGTATCACAAGAAAATGTGAAAAACCATACAATGTTGCTGGGTTGTCACACTCCTTTTACACTGAAGATCAAAGCACAAACAACAAAACCTGCAAAACTCAATACCATGCTTTCCAATGCAGCCACCACAACTCAATGCTTTTCAAGAGCACCCAACCCCTTTGATCTTTAGCCATGAAAAGCTGAAAGCAAAAACAAGACTCTTCAGGACTTTGCTCAAGCAAATTTTCCTTCCAAGCGTATCAAGAACACAGAATAAAAAGAATTGATCAATGAAATATATAGAGCATAAAGATGTATGTGACTGCTCACGAAACAGATGCTTGGAACATTAATATAAAATAACTGGATATGTTTAACCTACCCATGTAAATAGCAAAACAAGTTCAATATTTACCTGTAACAAGCATAATGTAATCTAAATGTCTGCCAACATAATTTTGCAGTACAAATTAAATAGTCGAAGAATGGAGATATGAAAAGAAGTGGGAAAGTGGAGGTAGTAGGGTTTGGAGAAAACGGACGTTTTCTACAATTTGGTATATCATATGCATCTCTAATGCTCTTCCTTTCAGTAATCATGTAATCTCAAAAGTGATATGTTCTCATTGTTAACAAAACTGAACTGGAGAATACCTTTTATTATTTGGAGTACACTCTGCACAACAGTGACTGGAAAATCTCCTTTCCTTCAGTATACTACTGACAGAACTGTGATGGGGATAGCACCTATCATTTGGCATATAATCTACAGAACACAGGAGGAGGTGGTGATGACAGGTACCTCCGCCATTTAGTATACTGTCTAAGTATAGGGGGATATCTATCATTTAGTATATTATACGCAGAACAGTATGGTAGTGTTACTTAATATTCGGAATACTCTGCATCAAGGAAATGGAACATCCATTATTAGGCTATTACTACCAATACTGTCCGCAGAAAGAATGAAGGGTGGAGGTGGAGAGGACATCAATTATTTGGTGCAGTGAATGCAGTTTTTGCCGAACTGGTCAACTTGTTGCTGTTTGGGGTGTTGTTTTTTCCCCTTATTTTACTGATGCCCCGAGATACTGGTTTCCATTTTGATTCTACCAAATTTGACTGATCAATTCCTCCTCCTTGGTCTACCCAAACGTCTGTCAGGAACTCAAGAGGAAATTCCATTTGTTTGATGTATGGATCCACTTTACTTGGATCACATTTCTCCTACTGCATCTTCAAAGACACCCTATGGATAAAACATCCTTCCTTGCTAGATCTGCAGAGAGCATTTCATTTCTAGCTCCATCCCCACCCCTAGTATTCTGCTTTTGTCAAAAAGGTGTCGTCTCAATCTGGCTCTATGGATCAGTGAAACGTTCAACTGGAAAGAGCTACCGTCATAAAACACATCTGCAAAAAAATGGAGAAGAATTTCCTAGTGGAAAAAGGACGAAAACACGTGAGGGCAGAAGAGGGTGAAGAATGCGGGCAGACGTGATAAAACAAGAGAAATTCATGGCAAAGCAAATACCTCATCCAGGAACGAAAGTGACCCATCCCCATAAGACTGGCTGTCGGCTATACACACACCAGACCATTCAGCTCACACTGCACACTATTTCAACATCTTGGTCACCTACTTGTTGATTTGGTTTTCTCTTTGAATGAAACGTAAGAGTATTTTGATGTAATGAACCGTCTTTCTCTATGTGGAATTGAAATAGGCTCCAACGATAAAGAGCACACTGCCTCCAAAGATCAACTGGATACTCTTTCTATGAATGAACTAGTTTTTTCCTCTAAATTCTTTAACACACTTCAATCAGGGGCAGTTCTAGACATTTTCTAAAGAATTACTCAATAGAAAGGGGTGTGAGGGGTGAACATGCAATGTAAAATATACAGTGCTAACCTGCGGTACTGGTGAACGACAGCTGACATGATTGAGGGAGAAGGGGAGGGAGAAGAGACTTTTGCCACAGGAACTTCTTCCTGGCTGATAAAAAAACTTCCTGGGATGATCTGGTTTAAATCAGTAGCTGAATGAAAATTAACAATATCAGCCAACGACAACGAACAATGCTACTGATACATTTTCATTATCATACATTCTACTCTTGCTATTGATATTTGTTCATGACCAACAGTTTCTATTATACTGCAAGAAAAGTCAGTATAAACTCTAACTGAAGCCATACTTTATTTCCCTGAATAAATAATGACAATGTATAACTGAAATCTACATGCATAAAACAGTAGAAATATGGCAGTCCAAATAAGTCTCTCTTTGACAGAATACCTAAATTTTAACTCTGGATTTTAATTTCCCTTTCAAATTAAATGTCTGCCATTGCACCCACTTGATATGTGCATACAGCTGAAGCAACTTGAAATCAGCAAAAAGAAGGACAATCTAATTCTGGAATAAATGTTCTGGTGGCAAAAGCCCTGTGAAGAGTGGGATGGGAGGGAGGTTCTAAAGAGAGAGAGACATACAGTGCTGTCCCTCTTCAACATCCTGGATGAGGATATAGAGGGAAAGGAGGTCTGAAAAACATATGCTGCCACATCACACACACATGTGCACGCACGCGCGCGCACACACACACATACACACACACACACACACACACACACACACAGACACACACACAAACACTACTCACAACTTGGAATTTACCTTGTGATACTATGCATTCACATACAGTTAAAAACACAAATGATGAATTATCATTACCCACCTTCCCCATCTCTTCCTGACATACTCGCAACTTCAAACACAGAATAACATATCATAAACAATGGCAATCTCACAACTGATCAGAATCACAACTTTGACACAATGTCATAAGTTCCTAGAAGGTAAACCACTTAATCTTTCTTGTAAAATGAGGAAAAAAAAACTGTTATCTGAAATAAAATGAAAAATAACAGTTATAGAATGGGAACAATTTTTATTCATTTAAATTTACTCAATTAATTAAAAACAAAATTGAGAATAGAATACTATGTGATAAATAGTAAATTAAAATGGAAAAAAAAAAGAAAACCAAAATAGTAAATTAAAATGGAAAAAAAAGAAACCAAGCTAAATACATAAACAAATACATAAGCCTTAAAATCAATCTGAAAAAGTTTATTTGTTTGCTATGTTTAATACTCGAATGCAATAAAACACACTTATAATTATTCAAAGAACAAAAAAAAAAAAAAAATTTATCAAAATACTTTGCCCTGAAACAATAAAACAGGGGTTTATTCAGACAACTACATGTGCATCATCTTGTACTAGCTCTACCTACATTACCTGTCAACTGTTCAGATTTTCCTCTTCACCCATTCTCCTTCATCCTCTCTCTGTGACTGTCTCTTCTTTTCTTCTGACATGTATGGAAAGATGTGTGACGCACAGGATCAAGACAGAAAATATCACACCAACTGGAAAACACTACAATGAATCTCATAAATCTTTAGAAATAAACACATTCCAATAAGGCTTGTAGCTTAAAAAGATTTTTTTTTTCAAAAAAGCAGTGCTAGACAGAAATGAGCAAATAAATATCAAGCAAATAAATAAATAAACAGTTTTCAGACTCAGCACAATATCTTTTTTTTAAGATACTTAAAAAAAAGTCAACATCCACAGAAATGACGTGTCTCAGGCCACGGATGGATTAGCAGAGACATTGTTTTTGAATTATGGAGAATTTTTTTAATTGCACCTAATTTCAGAATAAAAAAGATGGATTGAATTGGAAAACCATGAATATAAATTGATTCATGACATAAAATTTCATTTCTGAGCACACACACACACACACACACACACACACACACACACACACACACACATACACACAGAGAAAAGGTAAATTCATGTAGAAAAATATAAGGCAGCAGGGTTGACTTTTCCCAAAAGACAAATATAAAATTTAAAGAACACAGCGTAAATATACTTAGAAGAAAAATTAAACAACAGTAAAACAAGAGCATGTATGGTAAGCGAAGGAGAGACAAGAGGCCAGGACCGGATGACAGTGAAAAACTGGGAGGTAATGTTGCTTAAAGCCCAGCCAACCGCAAATAGCCATATCAGGGCTGTCACCACAAGTCATCAAAAAAAAAAAAAAAAAAAAAAAAAAATTCACACAGCTCTTTTAAAATACATCTTTTAAAAACGCACCAGAAATTTCTTTAAAAATCTTTTTCCATAAAATCTTAGATCAGATGAAAAATGTTAATCTCTTTCAGATTTCGCCTTCAGTCCCTTGCTAAATGCCTGTGAACTTCAACAATACAATTTTGACAGCTTACCACATCACCCTCTCTCTTGTTCTGTTTTTTTTTTTTTTTTTTTTTTTTTTTAATATCAGAAAAACTGGTGAGGAAAGACTTGACATACATGATATACAGAATATATCACTCCATACTATTGGGCTAACCTGGTGATATGATACTATTCTTTAACAGAGGTCAGATGCTGCAATGAAGAAAAAAGAATAACCCCTCAATCCAGCCCCTCAACCCCCCCCCCCCTCAACCCCCAACCCCCCCCCCCCCCCCCCCCCCCCCCTGCTCCACCGACACTGCAATCTTCATGTTTGCTTCAGTCCCTTGTTAAATGCCTTTAACACTTCAACAATATAATTTTGACAGCTTACCATATCACCCTTACTCTTGTTCTTGTTTGTTTTTTCTTTTCTTTTATATGTGAGATAAATTAAATGCAAAAAGTAAATGGCAAAATACTTTATCTCAGTTATACAATCACAAGAAGACGGGCATCGCACTGAACTCTGTTCACCTGTTTCTGCCTTTCTAACTAGATCAACCATCTTTAGATGCACCCCTAAACAACAGCCTAGTCAAATGTGAAAAAGAACCGTGCTCTGTATGTACATTTCTCTCATGAATTACGAGTCAAGCCCAGGCTGCTTAAAGCATTACTCATTCTGCTGTGCTCACAGCTGCAAGATGCATAAAGCACAAAGCAGTGTCATCTGTATGTGGTGGCGATAAATTAAAACTCTTTAAAATTTAGAAAACAGCTGCCAATATGTGGAAATCTCAACTGTAGCGCATTCTTTGTGTAACGCCAATGAATCCAGAATATTGAGCTATCTGAAGTCTACATGTTGTGTAAATACTGTTTTTAAATCAAAGCACATGCTAAGTATACTATATGTTTTCTGTTTTCAAATCAAAGCAATCAAAAGAACGAACATCTGTAAAAGTGATTTTGTGCTGGCATGAATAAATTAGTTAGCGGAGTTTGTCAATACTTTGAGAGTAAATCAACTTTAACAGCCTCTGTGTGTGGTGTGTGTGTGTGTGTGTGTGTGTGTGTGTGTGTGTGTGTGTGTGTGTGTGTGACAGCCAGCCAGCTAAAGGTATAAAATACACAAAACATAACAGAGACCACTGAACCAAAATCAAACCAAAAATCTGAGAACAACCAACACTAATAATTTAAGACAACAATTTAAGAGGACAACAAAAACCTGCCCCAAAGTTGATATATACCAACACCAGCTCTCAATAGAACAATTTCCATTGCAAATATTTTCGCACTAACAACAATATGAACAACTAAAGAGTGAATGCAGGAGATGAAGTAAACCACCTGCTCCAATTTCATTCCAAGCCAAGTGTGTATTTACAACGACAAAAATCTAGGCAGTTCAATTTCTTTCCTAATCAAGACGAGAGAGAGAGAGAGACAGAGACAAAGAGACAGACAGGACAGACAGAAAGAAACAGATAGACAGACACTGAGACAGACAGACTGAGAAGAAGAAGAAGTAGAAGAGGAAAAGGCACAGCTGACAAACATCTTTCTCACATTCTGCACACACAAACAGTATATTCCTGCAGTGAAGAACGTTCTGGCTACCATAATGGGATGCACATTTCAACTAATACTCATTACAGTGAACAACAGGAAAGAAATGAAGCACATCTTTCAGAAGGTCGGTTACAGCTGTTTCATTTTTTTTTTAGGTTTTGTTTTTGTTTTGTTTGTTACATGCAGGAGAGTCTCAGACAGGCTGGGGTTTTTTTTTTTTTTCTTTTTCGCCTGCATGAAGCTGATGTTCACCAACCTGCATCAAATTTAATGGACACAAACTGCAGAAAGAAGCAATAAATAAGTATTCCCAGTGCTGCCTGTGAGAAGGATCTGAGGTTTGTACCACGATATGTTTGAAAACAACCATTACAACCTTAAATTTAGCCACTGATCCCCAGATTTGTCAAAATGACCCATATCAGATTCCATGTCAGAGTGTTACCATATGATCCAATGACCATTTTCCAAAACTAAAAGAAACCCTGGCAAACCAGAACTAGGGGAAAGAACAGGACCTTCCGGCTTGCCTCCCCCCCCCCCCCCCCCCCCCTCCATTTTTTTTTTCTTCTTTTTTTTTCGGATAGAAAATCCAACTGGGTACAATTTTTTTCCCCTCAACCTGAAGCAACTTGAAGAAATTTTTCTTAGTATCTACACTGTATCAAAGAAGGGAGTTAATGTTTTTTCCATTCTTTCTGTTAACTACATTAAATGGAACACCAACACCCATTTTCATTTAGCATCCTATGACTGTAAGGTTTTAACCTGAAACAACAAAGGAGACTACTCTTGCAGCTCAGAATCGGGGGGGGGGGGGGGGGGAAGGTGATCTGAAGCATCTGTTTAACTCATTTAATATTTTGAAAACCAAAATTACTTCAGCTTGTTGAATACCCCTATAGTTGATAAAGTTTTAAGGTTTATTTAGAGATAAAGCCAAATCACAGCGATCAGAAGAGTTCATCAGCTATAAACAAGTAGGAACTAGTGATAAAGTCAAATCACAGTTATCAGAAGAGTCCATCAGCTATAAACAAAAATAAGGGCATGGAACCCTGGCCAGCAACCCGTCTGTTTTGCGCTTCCGCACTCTTGCAACAAACAGAAGTTACTCACAACGAACAATCAAGAACATGATGATGCCATTTGAGCAAGGTCGTAACTCCAACAAAGCCAAGAAAAGGGAATTCACTGAAAAGCAAGAGTAAGATAATGGACAATTGTTACAATATGTCAGTCAGTCACGCTATCATATCTCTCCCATACACAGCTACTGAAACAAAAGCAGAGTAAGAAAATGGACAATTGTTATCATACATCAGCCATGCTACCACATCTCTCCCACATACTGCTACTCAAACAAACAAAACAAAGAAGACAAACAACACAAGCGCAACAGCTATCAACCTTCTTCTGTTAAAAACACTCGCATCAAAAGAAGAGTTAAGAGCCCCGCTGGCAAAGTCCATAGAAATTAAAGGCTGTATGTGAATCTCTGAATGTGAAGCAGGGCAGCGCTGCAGGACTGAAGAGCACCATCAGGCAAAGTTCACAATACACCAAGCAGCTATCACTAGCAATGGGTCACTTGGCACAGCAGAAGGACACAGACACAACCGACAATGCAAAAACATGAACTGTTAACACCACAGATGTAAACATGACAAAAAAAAAGTTCCTTGTTGTAACTAACACAGACAATGTGAAACGAGGCAAACAGTTATCATGCCTAGTAGCACAACACAGACTGAATGGAAAAAAAACAAGGCAAATCATCACTTGTCCAGTTGTACTACAAAGACCCAACGTGAAACAAGGCAAATTATAGCTTGTACAGTTGCACAACACAGGCCCGATGTGGAACAAGGCAAATCATCACTTGCCCAGTGACACAGCAAGGCAGTCACACTGTAGACCTCAAACCGCTACCAGGCAGAAACAAAGCATGTCGCATGATGCAAATGTCAGGATCAACACTGATGATGTCAAGGTCTGCAACCCAATCCCCCCCCCCCCCCCCCCAACCCCACACCCTCCCGCAAAAGTTAATCTGGTTATGCAGTAGCCCTCCATGACCAAAGCTGCCTGACTTAAGTCACTGGTGACATTATCAAATGTCAGCTAAAAAAGGAAAAGAAATAAAACAAAATAAAAAAAAGTTAAATCAAAAAAAAAAAAAAATCTGGTCTAGACAGCTACTGAATCAAAATGCCCCTTCATGATTTTACAAACGAACATCACATAATATATTGTTTTTGCATGGCTACTAAGCAAACAAACTACACTGGAGCAGGAAGGGGATAGGGGCACAGGAGATGAGGGCAGGGATGGGGGGTGGGTGGGGTGGGGAGGGGACTGGGTCATGGCACATAAGGCATGCCTCTCGCTCAACTTGCTGAAGGTGAGAAGATCATGTTCTGCAAGGCCATATCAAAAAACAAAACAAAACAAAAAATGTGTTGGGCACACACAGGGGAGTGTTGAAAGGTCAGTCTACTTGCTGAAGAAAGTGACCAACTCCTGGCTGTGTCGGGCCAGCAGGTCCCGCGCTGGTTCCAGGAAGGTCAGGTGACTGCGGGCCTGCGTCAGCAGAGGATGCTGCCACCCCGAGAAATACAGCATGTAGAAGAACGCCACCATCAGTAGCAGGGCCACCAGCACCGAGACCACCACTGCCCCGCACCGCCCCGACTTGGTCTTGCAGGCAGCGGCTGGGGTGGACGCAGGCGATGCAGGACCCCTGGGCACATGGTTTGGCTCTGCAGAGGCTGTGTTCGCCTGCCTCTGCTGCATCTCTTCCTGCACAGGGGTCTTCAAGGGCACCGTCTCCTCCTCCTCTTCTTCAGTGTAAAAAGTGGAGTCCGGCTGGTAGGACATGGTCCCCAAGCTGAGGTCTCCTTTCTCCTCGTGCCACACAGCTTCCCCGGCATCGCGAACCACCTGCCCGTTCAGCTGCATTGGAGGACTCGCTGTCATGGTTGGAGCAGAGGAGGCCACAATGAGCTCGCTGTCAGCAGCCGGCTTGCTGTCAGGTGGGAACAGCTCTGCTGGCTGCTGCTCCTCATAGGTTTCTTGTGGGGCCAGAGGGGCTTTGATGGACTTGCTCTCCACCCGAACATGCGGCTGGTAAGGAGTTGTCATCATCATGGTTAAGCCACTGGGTACATCCACAGCTGCTTCTGAAACAGGTATGGGAATGGGCATCTTGTAACAGCACGTAAGATCATTGTATAGATGAACTGAACAGGCCTGGGAATTAATATCTTGTCACAGCACCTGCCATCATTGTATCCGAACAGGAGTGGCAATGAATATCTCATAACAGCACGTAAAATCGTTGTATACTGAAAAAAGAAGGTGTGGGAACAAAGGCACATTACATTACTGTCATCATCATCATTCTCTTGCCCATGATGGGTGTAGAGGAGAGATGAGACACTCTCGAAGCCATTACTGTATCTATACATAAAACGTTTGGAAATTAGCATCTTGTGACAGCACATCACATCAACGTGTCTATGGATAAAACCGGTGTCAGAACTGATATTGTGCAACAGCACATCACATCATGGCATCTGTGAGTAAAACTGATGTGGGAAATGGCATCTTGAAATATCACTGTGTCTCTGGAGAAAAACAGGTGGGGTACTGATGTTATGTAACAGCATTCTGCATCTTTACGTATATATGTAAAACAGATGTGAGAAGCTGTATCATTTCAACACCTCATCATATCATTTTATGTACAAGCAAAATAGAAGCGGACTCCAAAATTTAGCAAAAAGACAACACAACATATGTATTCATGCATAAAACTTATGTGGGTTCTGATATCTTGCAAATGCACATCATACCATTGAACTTCTACGAGTAAAACACCCGCAGGTACCAAGAACTTGTAACAGCACAATGTGATACTATTTCTATGAGTAAGACAGAATTGGGGAAATAACTTGTAACATTATGTTAGGTTCTGCAATGGAGACTGGTACATCACATGTATGTAGTACATCGTAACGGAAACTGGTACATCACATGTATGTAGTACATCGTAACGGAAACTGGTACATCACATGTATGTAGTACATCACATGTCTCTGTAAATATGACATGGAAACGAGTTTTACTTCACAGTCTGTCTGCATTCATCAGAGAAAGAACAATGCATAAGCTTTTCCAGATTTTATCCTAACCTTTTATCAGCCAGTCAGCCAGGAGTAAAAAAAACCTAAAAAAAAACAAACAACAAAATGACAACAACAACAACAACAACAAAATGACAACAACAACAACAAAAACAGGGCTAAGGTAAGAGGAAATATTCCAATAATTTGTCCCGCCATTCTTTTTTCTTCAAATGAATCAAAATAACAGGACTCTTTGTACAGTGATATTTACACTTCCGAGATCATTTTCAACGAATCAATATGTATACAATACAGAAGTGCAAAAATACTTACATTTTCACATCCGATCCACCTATACATTCTATGCTTATTAGACTTACAACTGCTGAATATATTCTTGACCCTGTTCCTCCAAAATGAATTTGTCAAAATAAGCTGACCAATTTCCTCCACAGTAACTGGGAGATGGAGCCTCCAATTACTGATGTAGATTTTTTTTTTCTCATCAAAGTCACTGGGAATTTCTCTGTCTCACATGTTTCTTTATCCATATATCAATCTATCTAAACATGTGTACTACCCCCCCCCCTCCTCCCCTCCCCATGTCACCCCCACCATCCTTACTTTTTTGTCTCCCCTACTTTTCCCAGCCTCCTACTCCCATCACTGCCTACACACTCTTGTCCTTTTTTTTGCCATGAATCAACCATGAATCCCTTTCATCTAAAAGAAAATAACACCAAAAACACACACAGAAGGGGCCACGGTGGTGGTGGGATGTGTGTCTGATACTGTGATCAAACCAGGGACCTTTAGATCTTCAGGTGTAACTTTCTTTCATCTGAGCTATTCTGGTCGACATAAAACACAGCGTTTTTATTTCTTCGTTTCCCCCCCCTCCTTCCCCCCCCCCCCCCCCCCAGCTAAATGAATGCCAACAATAATGTATGTTGACTCACCTGGAACCCTGACATCATTACACTTTGCCCTATGGTCAATGTAAACATGGAACTAATGAGCTTTCTACTATAAACATTATTTCTTCTTGATGTGCACTGTATACAGATGGGTCACTACGCCAAATTTAACGAAGATTAGATGACAATTATGGATTTGCATAACCAACAACAACAATAAAGATGGCAAACGGCACACAGACAGGCAGTAACAATGACAATGATTCTTTATTTGATAAGGGTAAAAGTATTGGCTTAATTAGCCATTTTTCATACTTGCCGTTACTATTCTACAAAACTAACATTAAATGATATAATGTATGCATCAAAACATGATTACACAAACAAACAGCATCAAGCCAAACAAACAACAGACTGAATGAGCTTTGTCTATCAGGAATTGCTTTTCCTGTAATCCTGACTGCAACAACTGAGCTTTTCCCCTGCCTTTTCCCAGACATTCTACAAGCTTGCAGAATCACATTTGCTCACAAATGCATGCTTCACTTTTCCTTTCTTCACGAGAGTTACAAACATTTCTACCAGAAGACAATTATTTTGATCACAGACGTTGCACTATGATTTCCAGTTATTCCTTTTCTTTGCTTACATTCACAGCAAATACACAATCGTTAACTGTTCTGCAGAATAAAAGCTACCCAAATCATTCTGATATTTCCAGGTACTTTTCTTTCCTGCAATCTAAAAAAACATACTATGCACAATCTGAAAGTACCAAAAAATGGAGAGATAAAAAAAAGTAAATGAACAATCCTAGTAATGATAGACGAACATGTATGCAAATGGTTCACCAGGTGTAGAGGTCAAAATCTCATCTCTCAAAACACACACACCACACACACACACACACACACACACACACACACACACACACACACACACACATACACAGACATACACACGCACACAGATTAACATAGCACTATGTATACATTAAACAATACGACATGGGCAAGTACATATGCACAGGTAGACGCTTGCAATTTAGCATAAATAACAGACAAATAAATGTAATAAGTGAGCCATGGTTACATGAAAAAGGACAGAAGAAACCAAAAAAAAAGAAATGCAGGACATTATGACGAAAGAAACAAAGTAACAACAAAACCGAAATGCAGGAAATTAAGAAAAAAGAAACAAAGTAATGAAAAGATTTCTGTTCCATTCGTAGAATGCATATTGTGCTCAAACAAATAAAAACATGATGACTGAATAAATGGAAAAGAACTGTCAAACATTCAAAAATGGGAAGCAAAAAAAAAAAAAACAGAAAAAGAAATAGCAGCAAAAACCAGTAAAAACAACAACAAATTATTCTAAAAGAAATGTTACGAGACACCAAACGCAAAATGGAAAACAGATTGGAAAATACAATTGCCTCAAAACATAGCACAGTCAATTCAACAATCAACCAACATAAAAGCATAATCGGCAATAGTTAGAAAATACTGAACAAAATAATTAAGTGCAGTTACATTATTAAAAAAAAAATGCAAATACATGCAGCAATAAATAAATAAACAACAACAAAAACCCACATCAATCATGAAGTAAAGACCTGTCAAGAATCAATCGAAAACAATCAACAAGCATGCCTGGCAACCTGCAGGCAAAGAAAAGGCACACAGTCTGAATGACAATGCTAAACAGAAAAGACTAAATTGAAGAAAAAAAACAACTACAAACATATTTTTAAAAAAACCAGACTCCAACCAACAAAGGCAAAGATGTGAATCCGTGTGTGCTAATTCACACACACACACACACACACACGCACACACACACCACACACACACACACACACACAAACAGAATAGCCATACCACTTCAACCATACCACTTCAACAATGAAGTTCACTCATCAGACAACTGGAATTAATTCACTCTTTACAGACATCCCCATACACTGATGTTATGAGCCAGATGCTTTTGATACTGATGTCTGCATATGCAGATCAGGTTTTCCAAAATTTCCTGCCGGCAACAGGTGCGCCTTACACAAAACTAAAAATAACATTTTATCAAAGTTGTCTGTGGTCTCTGCTAACAATGTACCATTACAGTAGGTGCAATATCTGGCCACAACCTGTAAATACTGTTTCAAAAAGTGTTTGAAACAAAAGAAAATCAAGCTGTCAGTACTAATCACTCCTTGGATTTTGAAAGGACCAACTTTTGTCATCATCGTTTTCTTCCCCCTTGATGCTATTTTTGCCATGAGACAGCAGATGTCACCATTGTTCAAAATCCCTTTTTTAGAATCTCTCTTCCTCTCTGCTATGACGTACGTACGTGTGTGTGTGTGTGTGTGTGTGTGTGTGTGTGTGTGTGTGTGTGTGTGTGTGTGTGTAGTGTGTGTGTATGTGTGTGTGTGTGCGTGCGTGCGTGCGTGCGTGCGTGGTGTGGTGTGTGTGTGAGTGTGTGTGTGTGTGTGCGCGAGTGTGTACGCGCAACATGGCATGCACACAAAGTGCAGCACAACTGGCTTCTTCAAGTTACAGTTCCATGATTTCTAGGTCTGGTTTAATCCACATGACCATCCTACGGTCTGTGATTTGAAAATGGGCCATATGGTACTTTATCTTCAGCCAGCAGTTTTCAGAGTGTTTCTGTTCTGCAAGGACAACAACAAAAAATGTTTGCCAGTGAGTTTCCTCATTTTCTCAGAAGAGTAAAAACAATGACCAGCCTGGCGAACACTCGGCATCAACTGGATAACAAGGCTGATACATAAGCTTGCACTTGTGACAGATCACGCCAAATTCTTGTACTCCTTCATCAGGAGGTGGGATGGAATACTGGATAAAGGGGGTGGGGGACCAGGGGAGGGAAAGGGAGGGCAGGAGGGAGACATGAGACTGAAAATAATACCGAAATACAAGTTTGCTGGTGCTGGTCATCTTCTGAACGATCAACGACGCTCGGGAACAGATGTGGATGGTAATATTTCCAGCACAATCACAACACTAGCTTAGTGAACTCTCAACTGCTTGTTTAAGCATGGTGTTGTGTTCAAAGTGCAGTTATCTCCCCAATCTGACTCTTTTATGTCACAATCTGACTCTTTATGTCACCAAGTGTCAGCACGACTGGGGGTACCAGAACTGCACAAACAGTGAGAATTACACAAAAAGCACCTTTCAATAACAAACACTGAATGTGTCATAATGTCCAGCGTGCAAGATTTTTTTTATTTTTTTTTTTTACAAACCCTAACAAATGGCCAGTACACGGAATAAGTCAAGGCATACAACGACCCATTTACGCAGTGAATTCAACAGTGAGTGCAAATAAAACAAAAACACAAAATTACATGCACCGACAAAAAAAAAAAAAAAAAAAAAATTCACCTGAAATCACAATATAAAACAATGACAGTGCATATAGAAGATGGAGTGTGAATTACCTGGTTTCCTTCCTGTGGCCCAGATCACTATAGTGCCATAAAACAAATACACAAAAAACGTGTGATTATTGAGCACCGCACCCTGGTGACCCACAGAAAGGCCTGACCTGCAGTTCACACACGCACACACATATACACTCGGACACACACACACGTGTGCACACCACACACACACGCTCACTCACACATGTGCATGTGCATGCATACACACACACACACACAAAACTCGCGCACATTCTCTCTCTCTCTCTCTTTCTCTCACACACACACACACTTGCCTTCCCCCTCCTAGCCACCATCCCAATCATAAGTAACAATACCTTGAACTCTGTTACAGTGGCAGATACAGACATGGATGGAGAGTGATACAGACAGAAAGAAAGGAAGGGAGGGAGGGGAGGGAGGAAGGGAGGTAGGGAAAGCGACAAATATCATTCCATTCATAAATAACAAAACCTTGAACACCATTACAGACACAGAGCCATGGATACAGAAAAATAAAAACATGCAGAGGGACAGATAGACAGACAGACAGAGAGAGAGAGAGAGAGAGAGAGAGAGAGAGAGAGAGGAGAGAAAAGGAGAGAGAGAGGAGAGAGAGAGAGAGAGGGGGAGAGAGAGAGAGAAAAAAAATAAGCACCACATATCCTCATTTCTATGGAAGCTGGACTGACACAACAAAAATACTGATGATGGCATGTACAAAACTGTCAAAAATCACCATACGACAACGCTGATCGACTTCAAATAATAAATCATATTTTTTCTTCTGACTAATGATTAACACGTGTGCATACACATACACATCCCTATGCCATCCACACACACACACACACCACATCCAGTTAAGCATTTACATTAAGATTATTTGCAGGTATATTGTAGGGATGCTCAGAGGGACATTTATATGCATTTAAATAAACACATTATGCACACACTTACATAGTCACAGACATTTATGCATCTCTCTCTCTAATATCACAAACGTGAACAGACGTAAAACTGAAGTACTACTACATACACGCATGCACGCACGCACACGCACACACACACACACACGAAATCATGCACGCATGCACACACACACACACACACACACACACACACACACACACACACACACACACAGACACACTCACTCACTCACACACTTTTATTCACATAACTGATACTACAATCCCAACATGCATACCCTATGTTCTGTCCCCTCCTCCATCCCCACCTCTCTCCCTCCTCATAAGCAGACAACTGAAGGCAAAAAGGCACAAAACAATGATACTGCAAGATTCTTAATTAATCATGTCAACAACAAAAAAGTCCATTTATCCTTTCCAAGATGACTCAACTCCTCCTTGTCTTCTTTCAGTTCCTGAGTAATCGTGAAGTCTTTTGAACAATGAAATAGTGGATTTCGGAATTACCCAGTTCTTTTGTATCTTTAACGTTAATAATGAAACAGTGGATTCAGAATTACCCAGTTCTTTTGTATCTTTAATGTTGTTGGTGTTTTTAAAAAATTACTAGCATTTGAAAGGAATGACTTGCTCTGGACATGACAATTTTGAAACTGTCCAGAGTGAATTTTTATTTCTGTTGAGCTCAATTCAGGGGGGAAAAAAGAGACAAAAAAAAAGGCCACTCAACCCAATGAAACTCTTAAAATGAAAAAGAAACTGGCTTTCACATTAAATAAGAACACACTTTAAAAAGATGCTGTAAGGTAACGTGGGGTATTACACTGGCAAAACTTAAGTTTCCGGTTTCCTGAAGTTTTTGTGCAAGTTTTCACTGCTCAGCCATTTTTAATTTCATCCTTTGCACAAGGTAACAAATATTAGTGTAAGAACAGTTTTCAAGACTGGACTGGTCACAAGTAGGTATATACAGGACTAGTCAATGATTCAGGTTAAGCAAGGTTGTTGTTGCAGAAATGGTTTTAATCATCGCTGTTGCTATTATCCATGAAAGTAAAGAATTATGAATTATCCTTGTTACTGCAGCTATAGTGGTATTACTGGTACTATTGTTACCACGGAAGACAACCAGTAAAAATTAATCTTTTTTTGTCAATAACTGTTGACAACAAATCTTGAGATAAACTACAATCATCGCCAAAAGCAAATATTTGTTTGTCTGCCGCTAGACTTCCTGTTCAAATCAACTGCATTTTTTTCTTCTTTTTTTTTTTTTTCCTCTGGTACCAAGTGTTAGGCAGGATAAACAAAAACCAACCTTGGCTGTATGGACTTATTCGTGCCTTGTGTACATGTCCATGTTTTTGTGCTTGTTCTATGTGCTTTTTGTTTGTTTCATTCCTATCTTCATTTTGCTCTGTTCTTACAATTCTGAGAAATGCCCCCCTGCACAGAAATTGTGTTCTTCAGTTTACAGACCTGCCCACCTCATGTTGTGCTCATCAGTAATAACCACAGAGATTTTCAGTAATTTTGCATTTCCTTCAGTAATTCCACGGACGCGTAATACACGGCGTTTTTGAACAAATGTGTACAAAACTCCAACTACATTTTTAACATTGAACAAATAATGTGTACAAAACTCCAACTACATTTTTAACATTTTAACAAAAAATATAAACAGTAAAAAAGGAACAAAAACAACAAAGCAGAATTAAAATACCTTGGGATGATGGCAGATGACGGACTCAGGACAGGAGTTTCAGGTCAATTCAAAGGTGATATACTTTCAGACAGTTTGTAACTTACACAGCAGTCACCACAGATGACACCACTGATGAAGAACCTAATGTACAACCCCCCCCCCCCCCAAAAAAAAAAAAAAAAAAAAAAAATATGTGTGCGTGTGTCCCTGAGCTGTGCTGACAAGATAGTGGCGAAAATGAAAAGGACCTTTTCATTTTCGCCACTATCTTGTCAGCACAGCTCAGGGACAAGTTGTTTTCGCAGATCAGCTCACACAACAGTCTTTCTGCGTTGGTGATCTTCCGTGTGTGGGTCTGACGGCTGCTCTCGCTGGATTTCGTAAACAACGATGTGATCTTCTGACTGGAGGCACTCGCAGCTGTCTCTTTGTGCATTTTCCCCCGAGATATGGCGCTTGCAGTCATTTGCTCCCCCATGTCCGATGGAGAAGTCTGAATTGCACACCGAGCAGAAATGAGTATACAAATCCAGGTCCATGACAAGGCCAAGTCCGCGTGTATTTACTTCGGAACACTTGCTTCTTCGCCTTCTTCCATTGTGGCACAGTGGTTTTCGAACCCTCGTCATCGGTTTCATGCAAACGTTTAGAAGATTTCTCCGCCATTTTCACAATCGCCGGCAAAAAAATCGGTTGAAACTTTGTCTTACAATGGCTGAACAAAAAGCTTCGAATGGCGCGCACAGATGTGATGGCGTGTCGTGTTGGCCCACAGCACCACATTGACCAATCGCAAGTTCCGAACCATTTGTGGTTTCGGCTTGAGTCAAGGGAAGTTACTCTGCGGTCTCGGAAAGGTCTAGCAGTCGACAATTTTTCGAGTCTGAAATTTGCGTAGTTTTTCAATTTTCTTTTCCGTAATTTCGCACGGAAAATCGTACCTCCGTAATGGGGGGTTTAATTTCCGTAAAATTACGGACGATTACGGAAGGGTAGGCAGGTCTGAGTTTTATATCTGTTTGGGTTAGCCATGTATTACTTATGATCATTTCTGATGCTAGGCCAGATTGGAATACACAGAACATTGTATTTACAGGGCTGATAAAATGATGGGATTTGGGTGTAAACCAGAACTTTAACCTAACAGCAGGAAAAAACCTAGTATTATAAGTTTCTAAGTGCAATGTCTCTTTTAGTTTCTCCAGTTAAGAGTTGTTCATGGACTGATGCAGCCATCATGGAATAGCTGATATTTCACTCTTTGATTTCCAGTTTATCCCAAACGACATTCTCTTTGTCTCACACTGGAAAACTATAGGATTGATATAAAATAGACTACAAAGGTCAATCGTGGCTGTTCCAAGATGGTTCTGCAAGTTCATATGAAAGACTGATCATTGACACGCATGAGATCAATGGGCTGTGCTGGAAAATGTCACATTTCTTCGCTAGCCAGCCTGGCTGGAGCACCAAAAAATTCCACATGCCAGCATAAGTGTTTTTGCTAAGTAGCCACATGCCAGCATAAGTGTTTTGCTAAGTAGAGATTTCAAACATGCAATTTTTCTTCTCTTTTTTTCTTTTTTTTATGCTTTATACACACAACAAGCGCTGAAATTGAAAACAGGCAAAGTTCGCTTGATTCACAGGGAATTCCCTCAAGTAACCCCCTTTTCTCATCGCATGGATTTTTTCTAATGCAGATGATAATACTTTGGGTCCCTTTTTTGACACTGACCTCCTGCCCACTCTCCCCATCTTTACTTTCATACATTCTTCTCTTAAAATTGTGGCTCTAAATGTTTAAACAGTACAATACTGGAGTGAAGACTTCAGTGGTAAAGTCAGAATCAATCTGGCAATGACACAACTCACAGGAAAATATATCAACGACAGACTATCATATATCATATCTTAACTCTTTCATTCCTACTTTTTTATGAACCATTACTTCTTGTTCCTAGATTCCTATAAAACGAGTATTCCCTTCATTCCTGGACTTAGAGAAAGAAAAAAAAAGAAGTGTAAATGAGAACTGCCACATATGCAGTAGCAACAGGCCAGAATAGAGTGGCGACCACTTTTCCACACTGTAAGGGCCGTCTGGCATCCATTCCATTCATAAACATTGCCGTGCGAGCGACCCGGTCATGCGTGTACTGATGACGCGACTCGCTCGAAGTTCAAAGCGCTTACTGCGAGAACCGATTTTCCGGGCTGCAGGAAGGAAAGGAGGAATTTTGTGCTGCCTGGTTTTCCAGGATGCAAGAAGGCAAACCAGAAAACCGGGTTGTAGGGATGAAAGAGTTCAAATAACTGTGTCTGTGGAGCTGGCAGGATTATTCTAACTAAATCAGTTATGTGCACAGTGAGTGGAAAAGTTGAAGTCGATGGTCATTTCAGGTACACATTAAAGCACTAAATTTTCAGAAAGTCTCACAGTAAAATGATCAGTAGACTGCAAAATGGTCCAAGTCCCCTGGAATGCTACTCAGCTGTGAAATCCACTCCCCCACCTGCATTTGCACTCGGTTCAAGCAACAGGGCAACAGACTTTGTTCTAATATAAAGGATAGGTTAACCTGTTGTGCAAAACAAAATCTGAAACATTGCACACAACAACAAACGTTCTAAGGGGTAAATTGACACTGTCTGAACAGTGCTATGTCGCGTAAAACAGCATCCGAGGAAATCAACAGCAGCTGCTAATGTCAGGGGTACTCCGGTGGGGCCTGTTCGGAGTCAACATACATTATGACACTGATCTCCTCAGCCAGCTATCATTTCCCTTTGTATTTTAAAGGATTATACTTTTGACATCATTACAAATGTATACATTCACACAAGAACACTACAAGACCAGCTTTCAGGCTTCAACACTCACACTTGACCTCATCCTAACACAAGCTAAGCTTCCCCATTCACGAGATTTTAGAACCATCAAGCATGTATCTAGATATGCATATGATAAAGAGTGGGGGAGGGGGGGGGGGGTGTCAACATTCAGACAATAAAACTTTTCAGACAAAAAAAAGCATTGTAAACAATATGTCCCCTCTCTTCTGTCTCTCTCGCCCATCAACCCTTGCTTGATCTCTGAACCTGCATCTCTGTTGTAAACTGTGCACAAAACATGCCACACAAGAGCATAGGTGCACAGATCATGTAACACATTTCTGGGAAGGCCACAAAGGAAGCTAAAATGAAAGCAGATACAGCATATATCACAAGAATACATGGGTATACAAAATAAGCCAGTCCATTCAAGACATTCAAAAAGGCTTCATCAATCAACACAGTGGGAAGACAGCTAGGAAGGAGAGGAAAAAACCAATGTCAACAAATCACTGAAAACTGCAATGGAGCTGTACTGGAAAAGCCAATAACAAAAAGTCAATGAGGGAGGACTACTGGGAAAGCCAGAGTCAATAAGTCGCTTTCCATCACTACACACACACACACACACACACACACATACACATACACACACACACACCCACACACACACCACACAAGTGCCACTACCATTCTTCACCCCTTTGGCCCCTTCCCATTATGGAAACACACCATCCATTTACCCATCTAGTGCAAAAATCACAGAAGGCTCCTCCAACCCTCCTCTTGTACAAGAACTGTCACTCTTTTATATAAAAAAAAACTATCCACCCTTTTCCCAAACACGCACACACATACATACACACGCACGCACATACCCACACAAACAGTCTCTCTCTCTCTCTCACACACACACACACACACACACACACACACACACACACACACACACACACACTGACACACATGCAGGTCCATGCGTATATGCAAACACATTCACATTTACACACACACACACAGGTACACATAAGCATTCACAAGGCATAACATGTATTACAGAAGCCTCTTCGGTGAAGTTCATAGGTTCCATCACTTTTCTGTTGCTTAAAAATTGCATTGTCTTTGGTATTTTATGTTTTCTTCCACTTGTTCAGTGTTGTCTCACACTCTGTGCTCTCTCACGGCTGTTCAGAGCAAGTTACTTAGTTTTGAGTCACAGGGGAGTTTACAGCTGCAGAGACCAAGCTGTGAATGCAGGTGAGGGAAAGGGTGTTTTCTGCAGGCCGCTCCCCACCAGCCAGCTAACCGCACTGTATTCGGCCAACTGAATGTCATCTGTGCATAGCTGGTCTGGCAGCAATGCGTTCGGCAAGGTTGAGCGGCCATTACAAATGGGGCTGTAGGTTTGATAATTAGTTATTGTCATGAAAAATGTAATACATCTGCACTATTGAGATGACTGAATTGGCGAATTCCCAACAATTCTTTTAATACCAAACTCGACTGGGTTTTCTTGTAGATAACATAGATGCCGCATGAAAGCTTGTACGCAAGTGGTCAGGCAATATTAGAAAAATGACAACAAACACAATATTGTGCAAAAATGACGTCATCACTTTCTGGGAAGTTAATTTTCCATAGTTAAGTAGTACACAAGTTTGATACATGCCTCTGCTCAGACTACAGCAACAAAAATACTGGATTACAAATGTGTAAAGCCTTGTTTGTTTGCCCTTTCACTAAGTGTCTCAATAAGGATGGAAATGTAAAGCTGTGTCTCTATCAGTGGCTTACTCCTACTCAGCTTGTTCTGCCCCCTCTTTATAAACTACATTCTGGATCATTCTGTCACGTCTCCAGTATTACCAGTTTACAGGGAACAATAAATGTCAGAATGTCATGAAAACAATCGACTAAAATTAAAAAGATGCGTTGTCATGAAACACTACAGTACTGTTCAGTGCTGCCAGCTGTGACTCATATATATGCAGAACACCATCTACCAAGCCCCCTATTGGAGACAATCACTATGCATCGAACAAGTTCAACAGATAAAGACACCTGCATGCTGGTCTGGCAGTTTCAGCAACACTATAGACACACGCACAAACTGGATCAAACTCAACAGTGTGATCCCAGCCTTCCCACTTGCCCATAAAATACATTCAACAACTCTCCAGTATGAGCCATTGGGGGGCTGAAAAATCCCAGAACTATATGCCTCAGCTCGATCTGAACTGCAACATCCCAACTGCAGTCTATAATGCTACTGCTGCGGCATCATATCTAGTAACAAGTGACACAAATCAAACAACCAAAACAGACCAATATACTGTGTACTCATCAAGCCTTTCAATGCATAAAACAAACAGAATATTAACAGACACAACTTTCCATAATCATGAAAATAAAAACAACTGAAAAAAAAAAAGACAGACACCAGAGTAAACGTCAACTAAAAAAAAAAGACCATAAGAATGGATACCCTCAAGCAAAATAAATAACAGCAGCAGCCAAAACATTTACCAACATAAAAAGAAGCTGTTCAAACACCTGCTCCCACACTTCAAGAAAATGCAGACATATAGAGCTGTTCAAACAGTGACATGACCTCATTCACAGCAAAGAAGCGCGCTGTTCCAATGAAGGGGGGGGGGGGGGGGGATCCGACAAAAATATATGGTAAGGAGAAGCAGGGCGATAAGGGCACAGAACTTTGACCATGTGCATCACTTTGCGAGTGCATACACAGTGCAACTCAAGACACACAAATCCCATGGGAGAGAAAAAAACAACCTCACCATTGTATCGTCTTCGATCTACAACATACCAGCACATACTGTGACTTCACAGACTACCCATACCATTTCATCCAGCGTGTTTCTTTTTCAGTCTTATTCACCACAGAAAAAGGGAACAATCACAGATATGCTGCATGTTTTCAGCAAATCAATTCATCTTCATAAAACCAGAAAGACATCAACAGACATAATTTGTGAGGAAACATATACAGGCATCCACCATGCAAACAAGTACATGCATGCCACACACACACACACACAACACACACACACACACACACACACACACACACTTTTTTTTTTCATTATGAAACCCTCTTATAATTAATTTTGTTTTCAAAACTGCTGTCAAAATTACAAGCTGCAAGAAACATTGTCAAGGCATTTTATGCCTATTCTCCAGAGTTACAAACTCGCAATCTTAACTGACAAGAAACATTTGATTCCACTTTACTCACCTGAGCAACAGAGAGAACAGTACCTAATTTCTTCAACCACTGAAATATGTTAAAATTCAGCACATAAAACCATGTTCTCTCTCAATTATGCCTGTTACATCTGACTTGAGGCAGGTGGGGAGGAGGTGGAAGACAGTGAAGGGGGAGGAGGCAAGTAGAGATGATGGTGAGGTGGGAATGATTTTTTTTTTTTAAATGATGAAAGACTACACAGATCATCTATTTGAGTACTGGAAATCAAACCCTGGACTGACTTCTCTTGAAAACAACTGATGTTTTCAATCAAACCAGCACTTCAGTTGTACCATTTTTCACCAAGTCAAACAGTCAGTGTTTATCACTGAGCTGCATCCAGTTATCTGCTTTTATGGACTTACGCATTACACCAACAAAATCATATGAAAACAGTATAAATGCATCTTATCTCGCGACACAGTATTCACTGCAGTGCTGTGTACGCAACTTCAAGGGAACTAACACTGATGAACTATTTCAGACCATCTGCCGAAGAAAAGACCTGAAGTTGTCGTCAGGGTGGAGTATATTCTATTCTTTTTTCTTTTTTTTAAAAACTTCTCTGAGCTGGTGAACGTCATGTATACAATGACATTTCTATGGTTACAATGACAAAGAAAATAATTTCCTACTGTACTCAGCACAAAAAACCACACGATTCCATCCATATCAATTGATCAAACATGAAAATTGGGTTATTCTACATTTCAAATTTACCTCCCGCAACAAGTTATCACTTACAAAAACAAACAAACTTTCAGTTATGTACAACTTGAAAGCAACAATCCACATTTTTCCCCCAAATCAGAGTATCTGATCAAGACAAAAATCCCTTAGCATTCTTACACTTTGTATCACAGATCTCTAGAAATTCTGTTGACTGTTTTTCAACTATCACTTTGAAGCAAAAAATGTTGATTTATTTCAGTTCTGTAGCAATTGCCAGCAACAAATTTCTTCATTTTCTAAAAATTGATATGTGCAACAAACTTTTTTGTAAGCACTCTGACACTTTGCCCTGGAGATTTACAGTGTATCCAACTGAATTTCTGCGTGTTCCGGCAAGCATCCCAAGCTTTGAATTTTCAAATAACACACTGACTACAGCCACATAACAGAATCCTTAATACTTTCTGTACCATACCAAGTATATGCTCAGTGACAATTATCTGGCAATGGATTTTGGGTCCAACTCCAAGATGCTAATTCTAACTTGCACACTATTGGAAAGTGTCTATAATCTTACTCTTCTGACAAGAAAATGAATGCAATCTCCATTTAATACAATTTCATATGCAGTCAACAATTCTATTCACAACACATAACCAATGACATTTATTTAGATATTTAAATCTAAATATTTTGCACATGATTCTCATTATATGTACATCAGATATTTGAACCTAAATATTTGCACACAATTTTCATTAAATGTACATCTGTAGATACTAATAATTAGATGGAAATATATGCATCACATTGAAAAACATATCTCTTTGACATTACGTATGTGCTAATCAATTCTTTTATTCTTAAGGCATCTACAAACATTTTCACCCAGTGCAGTGTTGTGTGTGTGTGTGTGTGTGTGTGTGTGTGTGTGTGTATGTGTGTGTGTGTGTGTGTGTGTGTGTGTGTGCGTGTTGTTCCTCTTTGTGGAAATGTTACAACTCAGTTTTTGCTCCCCTAATCCCTTATCCTCCTACCCTCTCCCAAGTCTTCGATCACTGCCTGGCTCAGGTCCCAGTTGAAAAAAAATCATACTAAGCATTTCACCCTGTTTGCTCCTCTTTGTATGATCATCTCTGACAATTCAAGCAGTATATAGGCCACTGTCAGCTTTCTGCAAGCCAGTCTGGTTTAACTCCTTCCCTTTTACAAAAGTCTTAGACTACACTCTTCCTTTTGACACTGGAGCAAACCTGTGCTTTCTCATCTGCCATACTGAACATGTTTTCACTCGCAGGATACTGGCTATTAATTCTTGCTGCTTATGAAACAAAAACTGCTAATGTATGGAAATGACAAATATGAAAATTGCTACAATGGCAAGCACATACAGAGCTGTCTTGGGATACGCTGACTACACTGGAACAGGGCAGAAATATCCTCCTGTAATGCACAAAAGGTGAATCCACTGGAAAAATATTGATTTATCTTTTTTCATTTTTACCCTTGCAGGGTTCATAGCCTAAGAGCATCCCAAAATTCCCAAACTTTTCCCAAACTTTCAAAACCACTTTCTGGATTTTTCAAAGACCTTTGAACGGCCCTAAAACTGAAATTAAGTAGATAACATGGACACGTAAATAAGCACAAACACACACACACACACAACAGACAGATTACCTTTTAATAGAACAGTTCCTCATTATCACACCAATCTTCTGGCCTTATCACTGTCTGTTCACAATGATCCAAAGAAAATGTAGACTATTATATTCCTTTTTTCCAGCCACAATGCACTGCCGTTGTTTGAAAAAAGAATCATTGGATTCTGTCCTGGATGTCATAAAAATTACAACTGTCAATTCCAAAGGCAGTCAATGTGTTGTAGTTGACCACAAGTTCATTTAAAATTAAATGCAAAAGAATTGACACACATATTTCAAACATGGGTAGCAGAATTTCTGGCTTTACTTTCCTCCAGTTTTTTCAGCAATGACCTTGTCTAACTCATTCACAGCCACACGTTTTTCCTTTCTTTTTTCAATGGGCAAAAACGTCAACCTGAACAACGTAAAAAAACAAGAAGGTTGAGGTACGGCTGGTGGGAGAGCGTTTGGATAGCTTGGCTAACTACTGAAACAAAAGGTTCATCAAAAATCATATTCCGACTTCGTCTCATTTTTCTTCCTGTGGCCAAGAGAATGTGACCTGTGATCTTGCACGATGGAACACTTCTTCTTCTCTTCTTCTTCCTGAAAGACTGGTTCACTCAAAAAAGAGTAGGTCACTAGCGCTCATGTTAAAAAATAAAATAAAATAAAACAAATTGTGCGACTCAGCCTGTTGGCCCCTGGAGCAAAATTTGGCAACAAGGGCTGGCACACGATATTCAAAAAGTTAAAAGCAATGGCCAGGTTCAGGCCCAGGTAACCATAAAATTTCTGGGGAAGTTAAAATAGAAAAATCAGTCAATATGCAGATCTCAAGACTGTCGTATCAGTTTGATTTTTAAATGAGAATGCATTTGTGGCAATCTTGATGGCACCCGGCAGTGAGTTCCACAGCCCTACAGAACTAGGATAAAATGAATGTAAATGGCTGTCAATATTTGATGCAGGTACGGCATAAGATTGACCGCCACTCCTGATGCTACTTTTATTCAATACTAGTTGTTCCACTGGGATATCAATTAGTTTAGCTCTGCCTTTGAAGAAGGTATTAAGTTTGATAAAAGCCCTTCTCTCTTCTAAGAGTTTCCATTCTAATTTCCTCATGTGCTTCCTAGTATTCCCTTTCTCTCTGATATGGTTCCCTGTTACGAACCGTGCTGCTCTCTTCTGAATCTTTTCGAGGTTATCGATGTCCTCTAGATTGTAAGGATCCCAGACTGAGCAACCAAATTCCAGTACTGGTCTAACCAGTGTTTTGCAGCAGTCGTCCTTAACTTTTTGGGGGCAGTCGTTGATATTCCTGTATAAGAAAGCTAAGATGTTGTTTGCTTTCTTAATACTAAATTGTAATGTTCTTTCCATTTGAGACGACCATCTATAATCAAGCCTAAATATTTTGCAGCATTGGTTTCTTTAAGAATAGTATAGTGAATAGAATATTCTGATCTAGTTGGTGGGCGTTTATTATATATACGCAACACTTGGCACTTCTGGGATGAAATTCCAATTTCCAAGTTCTTTCCCACTCTTGTAAAGCATTTAAATCTTCTTGTAAATGCGTGTATCATTCTTGCTTCTGGTCGTTCTATATACTAAGTTGTCATCTGCAAAAAACCTTATAGTAGTTCCAGGAGAGAGATTTCTACTTATGTCATTTATATAAATAAAAAAAACAAGGGCCCCAGAACAGTTCCCTGTGGTACACCTGACAAGACTGGTTTACAATGGGATGATGACCCTTCCACAACAACTTTCTGCGTTCTCCCAACAAGGAATGATCTAGACCATTTTAGAAAAGAACCGCCAATGCCGATGTGTTTTAATTTAAGCAGCAGGCCCTCATGGTCAACCTTATCAAAGGCTTTAGAAAAGTCTAATAAAATTGCATCTATTTGCTGTCTGTTGTTAAGACATTATTAAAATCATTGAGAGTTGTTATAAGCTGAGTCTCACAACTCCGTCGCTGTCTAAAACCATGCTGGGCATTATTTAAGAAGTCATATTTGTCAAGATGGTCCATTATGCTACTATATATTATGTGTTAAGTAATTTTGCTGATATGTAAGAGATACAGGTCTACAGTTCTCAGCTTTTGTTTTGTCACCCTTATTGAATAAAGGACAATGCTAGCATCTCGCCACTCATCAGGTATTACTCCCTGCTCCAGTGAAGCTTGGAAAATTAGTTGGTATACCTCAGTCAATTCATTGGCACATAATTTTAAGAGGTTGCAGGAATGCCATCAGGACCAGTATCTTTTTATTAACTTACCCCCATAATGGATGATGAGGGCTCCTTCACCCATCTATCCTATATCGATGGTTTTTTCCTGTATGCTGCACAGTACGCAGACCACTTGTTGCCAGCATTTTTCCGCAGCCATCGTTTGTAACACAGATTTTTTTTAGCCAAAACACGCTGAAAACGCATTGGCCCGGCATTTTGATTTCTCTGAGAGACCTGGATATTCCAAGGGAAGTAACTCGCGTTAAGCTAGAAATCGAAAGTTCGTTTCTGCTCAATTCGCTGCGGTTCATCCGATCGCATTTATTTTATTTTATAGGTATTTCCTCTTATATGTTACAATTTCATGGTGCCCGTTTTTTTTTTCTGAGCGGATTTCTTATATTGGTGACATAAATCCAAATTCACAAACTTTCACAAACCATATTCATGTTTTCTTATTTTTCAAAGACTTTCCAGGGCCTGGAAAATAATTTTTTTTTTTCCCCCAAACCTTCCCAAACTTTCCCAAACGCTATGAACCCTGCCTTGGAAATTGTTAGATTCATAATACTGTATGAATCAATGATGCAGGTTTGACCTCTTGGATGACGTTTTAGAACCTTGATGCATCACCCTTGAAACACAGGATCACTTATCACCTTTACCTGAGAATACTGCAGTGAATCATTTGCTGTGTACCTTATTAATCATTCTAACCGCTCCTTCAAACCCTTTTGATCAACAGTCTTTGATTTCATCCCCAAACTTACCTGTGTTTATCATCTGAGTTTGCGAAAATTCATTTGCAATGTTGTCAAGAATAACTGCATTTCTGCTGAAGGATCATCGACAAAGACGCTCATGACTGGCCAATGCCACTTTCTCCAAATCAAGTCTCAGACTTAGCTCATTACTGTTGCAAAGGGAGTGAGAGAAGTGGACAGATGGAAGAAACAGAGGACAGTCTGATGACAGCAAGAAGATGGAAGTGCAGGACATGGCCAGACCCTCACCGTCAGACATGGACTGGTCCAGGACAGAGGAATCTCTCTGGCCCCCTGCAACCATACTGTTGCGACTGCTGTCGGACGCATGTCTTCGGGCAAAGTTTGGCAGGATGAAGACCTGAAATAAATGCATTGCAAACCTTATAACAAACCTGCAATGCATCCAACCAGCCCAGAGGGATAATTAAGGATAAGCATTGATGCAGTATGCACAGGATGAAGCACTGACATAATCAAAGAATCAATTGAAAGTGAACACTACAAAAAAAACTCACACACAAACATCTATGCAGTCACAACTTTTTGAAAAGATTGCGTAACGTCAAGCAGAGCCTCATTTGATCAGATTCAAACAAAATATGCGGAATTTAAAATCATGCAGCCGACGTCAGATTAAAAGGAAGGAAGAAGCAGGAAGGGTGGTGTACCTGGGAAAGTTGGGCTCCTGGCGATGGATTCGCTGACTGGCTTCAAAGGCCTCTGACTGGCATCGCCCACTGTTGACATCACCACATGATCAGCAACATTTAAAATCATGAATCACAATCAATTCTTTGAATATAAAAAAATCAGACTTCTTTTAGAAAGTAACTTAGTGTATGATTATGATGACATGTTCTTTATGTTCTTGAACATCACTTAAGATGTATTGAATTATCTATCCTGAATGAAGACATCCTCTGGGGGGAAAAAAAAGGAAAAACAAGATGCAGAGCATATAAACGTACTCCCAGTTTATCTTGAATATGACGTCACAATCAAACATGCATCATAATGTATTTCGTCACTTCGGCTTACGACGCAAAGAAGCTTTGACGTCATTTTTATTTACGTTATCATTTTCTAGATATTCCATAAGGAAGAACCGTTTTGGGCCATTATAGCTGTTAGTAATGGCTACTCTGGTGAAATAAAACACTGGGCATCATCTGTGGCCCATAATGAACATACAAATTTTCAGAAAGATCGGCCCAGAAGTTTTGTCTGGAGCGAGTGGAACACATTTTGACCACAGACAGACAGACAGACAGACAGCATTTCTTCGTTTCCACTGTAAAGTACTCCCTGTTCTATAAGAACTGGGAGTACAAAAATACAAAAAACAAAAATAAAGTGTTCCATTCATTTCCTTTCACCTATAATTTTGGTTTTGCTTGTTAAAAGGAATAAAGTCTCCGCTATTGGACCTCTGCCAGGGAACTCTTAGTATCTGGAAAACTGTGAAGGATATATCCATCCTGAAGCTGCAAAGACAGCAAGTGCAGAGGGACAGGCATGCCTATTTTTTCTTAAAGCAGTCAGTGTAAGTAAATCATAATGATGTCAAACCAAAGCAGTTTAATCATAAATACTTCATATCTTGCCTTCATCTGAATGCACTGGAACAAACCTTTTTTCTTTTCTCTCTTTTACACAACACTTAAGTATTGCTAATCAATACGTAAAAGTGACACAAAGATCAGAACTAAAGATTACATGAAACATCAGAACTAAATATCATATAAAACAGTGTCTCCACCTGAATCGGAACTTGGAGCCCCTTGAAAAAATGGACCCTCCAGATCTCAGCTTGGGGGCCGTGCTTGCTGATGCCAGACTGCACACAGAGAAGTACCACTGATATTATCATATTGCTGAACATGACGGAGCGCCAAAATTACAATGTCAACATCTTTCCTTCTAACCAGTTATTTTTTAAATACAGATAATTGTAGTTTCATGCTCAATGTCTACATGTCTATCTCTGGGGGAAAGGGAATTTAACAAAGAGCTTATTAACCAAGAGGAGAAAATATCTGGGGCAAAAGTGCTATACAAGCATTCACATACACATGCTTGCATGCACGTGCACACACACATGCCTGCGCGTAAACACACACGCAAGCAAGCATGCACGCACGCATGCACACACTTTCTTCACTACATCTGTTCTGCCAATGACATTCTATCTTAGAGAAAATAATAATAATAATAATAATAATAATAATAATAATAATAATAATAATGAATACTTATATAGCGCCTATTCTCGGCTAGAGGCCAAGCTCTAAGCGCTTTACAATCCACACTCGTTTACACAACGGGCTGCCTACCTGGGTAGTGCCGACTGAAGAGCTGTCAGCTGGCGCTTCATTCAGTCATTTCCCGTGTCATCCATTCAGTATCGTTCAATATCGATCACTCATTTTCCTTACTTCCTTCATTCTTTCCATTTCTCATGCAGGGTGCATGCTATGTGTAACGTGTCATCCATACCAACGGCCAAACTGGCCTACTCTTCCGAAAGTTGGTGATGGGATTTTACGTGTGTGCAAGATGTTATGCATGCGTTCACACACGGAACCTCGGTTTATAGTCTCATTCGAAGGACTGTATGGGGAATGGAGTCAGAACCAATATTAACTCCGAGGGAAAAATCCCCCTGTACCGAGACGCCCCGGCGGAGGTTCGAACCCGCAACCCCAGGATCACCAAGATTACGAGTCAGGCGCTCTACCAACTGAGCTATAATGTGCAACTTTCAGTGCCTATCACCTCCGACATAAACCTGTACATCTAAACAAATTCTGTTAAGAGTATTTTCCAACAAATATGAGTATCTTCTTAGAAAATTTGCACACTTTGGAAACTGCTCAAAAACTTCTGGACTTAGATTCTGAAGTTCTTCCATCAGAAGGAAATTTTCATTTCTACGCAATTCAATTACCTGCAAGAGCATGTCAGTTTTGCAACTCCCAGCTGTATAGACTTAAAATCATTGCATCATGTAAAGACAAAGAATATGTTTTCAACAGATATAAACACAAAAAATCTTAACTGAAGGTCCAAATGTTTAATATCAGGATTATTCCACTATGCTTAAACAAAGACCAAACGTTCACAATTCATGAACAGGAGAAAGTCTCTACCGTACAGCAAATAAATTTATAATCAGAATTACTGCACAAAATATAGATAAAAGGCTCTGCAAGTCCTAACAGATAGTACAACTTAATATTAGAATCACAGCACCATATACACAACATAAAAGGGAAAAAAAAGTTTAACAAGTCACAAATAGAAGAAAGTCTTAACTGGAGGGCAAATCTGTTGATATTAGAATCACTACTCCATATGCAGGCAATGTGGAAAACGTTCAAACATCAGAAAAAGAAATACAGTTTTCACTGAAAGGCAAACTGACTCACTGAAGTTTCAGCATCATATTCACTGCACCATATGCAGACAGTCAGAAAAAATGTTTCACAGGTAACCAAATGGACACAGTCTTAACTGAAATACAAACCTATTATCAGAATCTGGTTCTAAGGAAGAAAACTTAAAAAAGAACAGGCAGTGTTAATGCAAACAGAAAAATTATTAGAATCACTGTGACATGTATCCAAGACAAGGGAAAAATACTCTATAATTTATCGTAGGAAGCATTATTAAGGCAAACCATTGTCAAAATCACTGTACCATTAATACACACAAATCTCGAAGGAAACATTCCATAACTCGTAAAAAGGGTGGCAATAGTAACATACTTGACCACTTCACACTAGACCCACAGCACCATGCAGAAACAGAAAATAAAAACACCCATTGGTCATACATGGGACCTACGTCTTCAAATGAGAGGGTCTTCACAGGATTTGGTGTCGCCATAGAAGGTGTATGCAACTCAAAGGAAGTGAAAGGACACAGGTCATGAACAGAGTGAAGGGGTAAGCAGGAAAGGTCTAGAAGATGGCATGGAGGTTTGTTTTGTTTTGTTGTGTTTTGTTCCTTTGGGTTGAGGGGGAGAGGGGACGAGAGTGGGATAAAAACAGGGGAGGGAGGAGGGGAGGGGGAGAACTAACGTGAAGAAAAGCTGCTGCTCCACAGCTGAGCGCCACAAATGCTTAGCGGCTGATGCTGTCTGGCACTTGTAGCTCACAGGCTGCTGCTTCTGCACACACAGATACAGCACTCACTGCTGTCATCACTATACAGAAACACAGACAGATACAAAACAATAATGAACATAGTTGTCTTTTGTTCATTTTGGTGATACACCTTTATGTATTTATATAATGACTGCCAACATTGGTAATAGAATTATTATCGGAACCTGTAAACCAACAATCAAAAACAATTAAATCAAAACAAACAACAACATCAAAAATTACAACAACAACAACAAAGAAACTTTCACACATTTGTCAGCATTTCTTTCACTTTCAGTTTTCAGTGTTTTTTATTTCCTTTCTCTTCCGACAAAACTTTTGGTGTGAGGACACCCTTAAACAAGAAGAGGAAATGCACAACAACAAAAAAAAATTCATGCCTGAAACAGGAGAAAAAGAAAATCACCACCACCAGAGACATAGCATTCTAACACCTGGTCTACTTGCATGCTGCTAGTACTCTCATTTTCTGATACTCATCTATCTGAAGTGATTCATGGTTTAAATCTGATAATCATGTTTTAAATAACAAAATTCCAAGTCATGCTAGTTATCATGAAAAAAAATATTTTGATTAAAAATTAAAAATAAGTCTTGCCCCCTACCACTCTCTTCCCCATCCCCCACTCTCCCTCATAAAAAGTCTTGTTGTTTGTTCTTGTGTCCATATGTATGATTATGAATAAGGACTATGAGCGTGCACAAGCGGAAAAAATGCATATTTGTGAGCACCTAGATCCATAGATAAGGCACCACATAAATGGCAGACTTAATCATTATAATTGCACATGTACAAACACACACACACACACACACACACACACACACACACACACACACACACACACTCGCACACACACATTCACACATAACAGATAATTTTTCCCAACACCAGACGTGCATGTGAAAGCCAACTCCGATCCACATGCCCGTGCCCATCACCCACAACAACCAACAAAGAAATCTTGCGCTTATTCAATGAATAATATCACATATTTTTAGGTGGAGTGTATTACACTGGCAAGAAAGAGTTCATTTAGAAACAAGCACTACAACATCATGTCACAATGCGACAAGACATGATAAAAAAAGATACATCAGTCACAGGACCTGCTGCCATTACAGACAGACACAAAGACAGAACAGTCAGCCACATATGTACACAGCGCCATTTCATAATAAAAGAAAGTCACGTAGCCTGAAGGCTGTACGGGCAATTAGAACTTATCAGGTCTGGGGCACAGCATGTTGAAGGCATAACTCAACCTTCCTTCCACCACTTTTACCTTCCCTAAACTGATTCAAATATGAGGTGGACTGAGAGGATTTATTCCAAGCCATAAAAATATGACTCCATGTGTGGTCCAAATTCATAGCCTTCAGCTCTTCAGCAAAACACTCTAACCATCTGATTCTAACCCTTCGATAAAACGCACTGATAACACAAGACACTTAAGACAAAATATCTTATGCACATGTGTAAAGAAGTCAAAACGGAGCACAGGCAAAATAAATCTTAAATAAATGTTAGCGAACTGCCAAGAGAAATGTGGACAAACAAGTCACAAGACAAAACAGATGCGTTTCGACCTCTTAGGTCTTCTTCAGGCAAGACACAAACAACAAAATGAACGAATTAATGCCTGAAGAAGACCTAAGAGGTCGAAACGCATCGGTTTTGTCTTGTGACTGTTTGTCCACATTTCTCTTGGGCAGTTCGCAAACATTTATTTAAGATTTGTTTAGGTTTCTGCCTGGAGTCGTCTCACTTTCCAACTACAGGCAAAATAGTTCCCTGCAGGAAAGAACACTAACTCTAGAGGCCTGGAATGCTATTATATTTGGGTGTATATGTTTGTCAGAGGATGGGGGGGGGGGGGGGGGGGGGGGGGGGGGGGACATAATGTGCATGCATACAAGCATCACATTATGTTCACTTCCTATTTTCAATGTGTTAGGGTGCGCAAGGCGCGCGCACACACACAACAACACACAACACACACACAGAGAAAAATGGCAAGCCAGGTGAAAATAACCATCTCCATTTTCATCCCCAAGCCTTGTTTTCCTGTTAAATGGAATTATTTGGAATACTTTAGATGCTGTAAACAATATTAGATGATACAAAAACAAAATAAAAAGGGTACCGTAAAGTTCGTCTATAAGCTGCACCCACTAAATTTTTTTTAAATCTGAACTTTTTTCACAAATAAGCCGCACTGGTTATACGCCGCAGATATAACACAGTCCGATGTGCCGCAGGCGGCAGCTGGCCGAGCGTTGAGTTAACACAGTGTCGAAAATCAACACATACAAGTGTTCATTGCATTCATGGCGTTTAAATAGGTCAGAAGCTTGCAAACTGTATATGAAGAAGATCTCTAGGATCTTAGTAAAATAACTGTCTTTGCTATACAGACATTCCTATCTTTTTCCAATACGTGGCCACAATACTGGACACTGAAAAAAACCACCACTATCTGCATATGTTTGAACAAAAGCACAGATTCTGTTTTCTATGTATCAAACCATACACTACATCCTGAAACAAGAATTCTATTACAAAGGGAAAAAACCCTGCACAGAACATATTTCATGAGCTGACAACTTTGCATGAGATTTAGTTCTGTCCAATGCATTTTTTTCCCCCAAATGTATCAAATATATCATTCCATGTACAAAGTAAACATGATTGTAGATGTGATAGACTGATATAGAAAGAAAAATAAACAAACAAAAACAAAAAAAAATTCATTTGTTATAAATCACACAAACACATGCAAGATCACGCATTCCTTTGGCATGTTAAAGTAGATTAGTAATAAATGTTGAAATATCTATCATTATGAAAAACTATAAATGCCAAAAAGATCTGATTTAAAAGAAAAGGAAATCACTAACTGAAAAATATTGAATAAAACTTAAAGATGATGCAGAGACAGACAAACAGACAGACAGACAGATATACACAACTCCTCAAGGAAAAAAAAGTGATATATACCCTCCCTGGTAAAGTAATTAAAAAAAAAAAAAAAAAAAAAAAAAAAAAAAAAAGCAAGCCAGGTCAATCTACATCGATTAAAACAACCAACACGAAAAAGGACAACTCCCTATACCAGTCTCTTTTGATCCACCTCATCCACATTGATTAAAACAGGAAAAAAGGCAACATCCTACACCAGTCTGTTTCAATTAAAAAAAAAAAAAAAAAAAAAAACCAACAGGAGATACCAACCTACACTGTTCTACTTTATCACGGTTAAAAACCCCAAACCAACTCTAAAAACTAATGAAAAGAAGTCGAACACCATGCGTTAAACACTTCGATCCAACAACAATAACAGCCAATGTCATACACGTTCTTATACAGTGAAATCTCTCAGTAAGGAACCTCCACAATCACTCTACATTTCTATGCCATAGTTTAAACTTCGCTGCCCTGCCCACACACTACTTCTGCAAAAACATCCTTTCAGGCAAAGTTGAGCTTCAATCTGAGAGAAACAGCACAGGCCTAACAATACACAGTTCTTTCCCCTGAGACCAAAAACGGTGTTTCTTTCTTTTCTTTTATTTTTTGTTCCTCAGCCAGAACCACAAGGTTCAACACTAGCAAGACTTCCGTGTCATTTCTAATCCCAACATTAGGGACCACATCCATCTTTCGACGATTTTTCTCTCTGATAGCATCGTTTTGAGTCCTGTCAGTGTTCCTCCCCATGCAAAAGAGAAATAATTTCATTTCAAAGGCACTTTTGAAACTTTTGGGGAA
>CM031603.1:54146241-54164401 GCA_018398815.1 Conus ventricosus
TGTATGTCTTCCTGTCCGCCTGTCTGTCTGTCTTTCGCTATCTCTGTTGGCCTCCATCTGCTTTTCAGCCAGTGCCACAGCTCAGCTTCTCTTTTTGATCTCACAGCGTCCTTGATCTGTGTTTATCTGTATGCCCTCCCTCATATCTTGTGTTGTGTGTGTGTGTGTGTGTGTGTGTGTGTGTGTGTGTGGTGCGCGCGCGTGCATGCGTGCGTGCATACATGCATGCGAGCGTATGAGTGAGTGTGTGTGTGTGTGAGAGAGAGAGAGAGAGAGAGAGAGAGAGAGAGAGAGAGAGAGAGAGAGAGAGAGAGAGAAAGAGAGACCCATTTCAACCTTACTATCATGTTCGACGGGTGAGGGTATAGGGGTGTGACGAAGAGGGGGAGGGTGGGAGGGACGAGTGTGTGTGGTGTGTGTGTGTGTGTGTGTGTGTGTGTGTGTGTGTGTGTGTGTGTGTGATTTAACATAGGTGTCAACCTATACGGTTTTCCCGTATTGCTGTACGGGAAACCTACGATTTCGGATCTGTACGGCCGTACACAAGTTTCAATACGGGTAAAACTGATTTAGAAACTTTGGTGATCACAGAAAGTAATGATGTACTCCTGACTTCAATGGACTAATGATGTTGGTAAGAGTGGAAAGTGCATAGAACAAATTGGTTTGTGACTTTGATGGACTCATGATGTTGGTAAAGTGGAAGAGTTTGTAAACAATGGGTTTATAAACAGTTTTAATTCTGCATCATTGTCAATGTTTTACTATAGGGTGTGTGATTTGATCTACAAACTGTCTCAAGTGATGCATTCTGCTGGAATGGAAGAGCAGATTCTGTTGGACGGGTAAGTGTTATTGTTATTCATAAACTGTCTTAAACTGCCATTTGTTTCAAGAAATTCTGCCTGATACTGAGTATTACATTGTATTCACAGCAGTGTTTGTTTATGTTTTTGCGTTTTCCATAATGTATAAGGTTTTTGGGCTCGGAATAAGGGAAAAAGTACTTTTCAATATGGGAAGTTGTAATATGAGGAAAATTGGGTTGACACAGTATGTGTGTGACGAGTAGGGATGGCATGTGTGGTCCTCTGGGGTGGACTCAGAATGTGTTCCAGTTGGAATTGTAGAGCATTTTTTTTTAAATTCAAATTCCCTCCACCCTCACTCTTACTGGTGGTGGAAGGAGCAACTTTCCCGTACTGGTCATCGAAAATTATTTGTTTATTTGGGCTGTTTAATAATACATAAGAATGGCTCAGATATAATTCTCCGGAGGCTTATGCACCTAAATGTGCTTGCGGCTGTTTAGTAATACATAAGAATGGCTCAGATATAATTCTCCGGAGGCTTATGCACCTAAATGTGCTTGCGGCTGTTTAGTAATACATAAGAATGGCTCAGATATAATTCTCCGGAGGCTTATGCACCTAAAGGTGCTTGTGATCTGAGTTCACGACAGACCGAATTAGAAATTAAGGTCCATTAAAATGAAATGATGTATGAGCAGTCTGTTTGACTGACACAAGAGAAATGCAATTTTGCGCCACAAAACTTTACTTTTGTATGCAAGTATGATATAATTTTTTTTTTTTACAAAGTCACTCTGTTTTAGCATGCGCAGGCCTCTCCTCACATTCTCTCATCATAAAGGGAGGGAATGTGCTGATAATAATAATAATAATAATGGTTTCTTATACAGCGCTTAATCAAACGAATTTCTCTAAGCGCTTTACAAAATCATAGTACATTCACCCTTCTCATATACGATAGTACACCTTACACCCAACTACAAATACTATTGCTACAATAACTAACACATCCTAATCCTACGAGTATGACATTCACTTTTTTTTCAAGTATCACCACAAAACTAAATCCTATAACGTTTCAATCATACAACAAATACATGTAATAGAGAACATGCACATACACTACATTTGAAAAGGCCCAGACGGCTATGAGTAAGGTTGTACCCCCCTCCCCCCCCCCCCCCCCCCCCCACAGCATTGACTAATTATGAGAAAATAGATGGGTTTTAAGTTTACACTTGAAAGAAGAGATAGAGTCTGAATGTCTGAGAGAGTCTGGCAATCTGGACCACGTCGTTGGAGCTTGAAAAGAGAAAGTTCTTTCACCAGTAGTAGTCCTGAAGCGAGTCATTCGTAGAAGGCGGTCGTCAGCACAGGAGCGTAGTTGTCGAGAGGGGGTGTAGATTTTAAGGAGATCTGAGAGATAAGAAGGTCCATTTTCAAAGAGAGCAGAGAAAGTGAGAGTTAAGATTTTGTACGAGATGCGGTTTGAGACAGATAGCCAGTGAAGTAGAGGCGAAATGTGATCATATTTTCCTGCTCTACAGATGGCACGGGCTGATACTCTGAGTACGAGTCCAGTGGGTACACGAAGACTTCACTGTTGTTTGGGATGCCCCAGGAGATGTGCGCTGACCTCTCGCTCTCTCTCTCTCTCTCTCTCTCTCTCTCTCTCTCTCTCTCTCTCTCTCTCTCTCTCTCTCTCTCTCCAGTTTCTGGTGACTGGTTCACGACTTCATGTAGGCCGGCAGATTGGTCGCTTGTCCACGCGGCCACGTTGTGGCTTGGAGACTCGATCCTGTGGTGGGGCAGTTTTTTTTTTTCTTTTAAAAGAAGTGCTACTAACCCAGGGTCTGTTGAGATTACAGAGCCTGTTGTGTAGATGAGTGACAAGGAGTCTGGCTCGACAAGTCGTCTGACTTTCATGAAAAGGTCGAGGACTCAGCCACGCAAAAGCGAAAGCCACGCTAACACAAATGTATCGGGCATGATTTTCAGTCTCAGCTTTAGTTCTTCAGTCAGGTCTTGAGTGGATTTTAGTATGTGTATGAGACGGTAAGAAACTGTAAACATTTCGAAGGGAAATAAGCTTTCAGTGTATTCAAATACTCAGGTGATGTGATTAGGTTCTGGAATACGCTTAGTCCCAATTTACAATTAATTAGAGTGACTTACTACAAAGCATTAAGACAATTGCCAGTATTCATGAATTATCAAAACATATTTCAACAAGTATTAGCATAAAGTTACCCTGCACAAGTTCTGGCCAAAATGTTATACACTTAAAATGTAGTATTTATTAGTCATCTTAACAGATTTTACTAACAGATTTTACCAAGTTCCGGACAAAATGTTTTTACAGTTAAAATGTAGTATTCATTGGTTATCTTAACAGATTTTACCAAATGTTGGCTTAAGATTATACTTTAAAATACAGGGCGTAACTACAAGCAAAGCATAGTCTCAAGACTCGGCTTCAACTGAAATTTCTTCTGGATCGACCAGTAAAATTTGACACAGGATCCCAGAGTAGGAGAGGTGAACGTTTCCCTCTCAGTTTTACACACTGACAATTTGACTGTGATCAGTCTTACAGCCTAGGGTGGATCAGTGACGTTGGCTAGGATCTCCCCTATTCGTGTGTGAAGCTAACCATCATGCTTCTGTGCCTGTCTTACTGATGGGCTGTCAAGCGGAAGAATATGACAGCTAATTAGTCTTCATGGAAGAAAGGGGGGAGGGGAAATGTTAGTCATCTGAAGAGCGGTGGGGAGCCTGTTCATAATTTAAAAGGAGACGTTTACTTCCCAATACATGCAGAGTGAGAAAAGGCAGGCGGAGGCGGATGAGGAGGGGTGTTGGTCATCTGAAAGGACACGGTTCACTTCCCAACACGTGCAGTGTGACTGAATGCAACCAGGATGAGATGACTTATAGATGATGGCGCTCCATTCAATTCAATCAATCAACTTTATTGGCCATCGGAAATTTTTCTTCTGCTTCACATTATTTCACAAGTACACAAGACATTACATACAGACATTATAAATCGTTACATAAAAGCCTGTGTTAGTATATGTATTTGTATATCAACACTCGCACACCCCTCCCACCCCCACCCCCACCACACACCCCACACACACACATACACACACACACTCGTACACATATGAAATAAACATTAAATCCATAAGACATAAAACATTACATAGATTATAAAATCAATGCATAAAAACACAAACGCACCCGTACCAATGCCCAAACACTAAAATACACAAACACATGCGTACCCCCCCCCCCCCCCCCCCCCCCCCACTGAAAGCTGGAACATGGACCCTCATCACAGAGCGGAAGCACCTAAAAGACCAATCAACCAGACCCAAGACCAAGACCAAGACCACAAGCAAGAGCTACAGGCACACTACTGGGACGTCAACCGCCAAGTTAAGAAAAGTGCTAGACAAGACAAGAAACAATTCATCCATGAGCTCACAGAAGAGGCAGAAACAGCGGCAGGACAGAGAAACATGAAAAGGCTGTATGAGATTACCCGAACACTTTCTGGAAAGACCAGCAACCCCAGTCGCCCGTCAAAGACAAGGAGGGAAACACCATCGCAGGAGAAGCTGAGCAGAGAGCAAGGTGGGCAGAGCACTTTAAAGAGACACTGAATAGACCTGCACCACCTGTCCCCCCAGACATTCCACCACCAACCCAGCTTCTGGACATCATCACAGGCCCACCAACCAAGACGGAAGTTACCAAAGCCATCAAGTCACTGAAGTCAGGTAAAGCAGCGGGTCCAGTCGGAATTCCACCTGAAGCACTGAAAGCAGACATCCAGACGTCAACAGAGATGCTGCATCCACTCCTAAGCAAGATCTGGGAGCAGGAACGAGTGCCAGAAGACTGGAAAAGAGGCCACCTGGTGAAGCTGCCGAAGAAAGGGGACTTGTCATCCTGTAAAAACTGGAGGGGATTATGTTGCTGTCCATCCCGGGGAAGGTGCTGACCAAAATCATGCTAGAGAGACTAAAGACCGCCCTAGACAAGACCCTCCGCCAAGAACAAGCTGGATTTCGCCAAGACAGATCATGCACAGACCAAATTGCCACCATGAGAATTATCATCGAGCAGTCTCTGGAGTGGCAGACCCCCTTGTACGCAGTATTTGTAGATTTCCAGAAGGCATTTGACAGCATCGACAGAGATACCATCTGGAAACTCATGCACCACTATGGCTTCCCACCCAAGTTTGTTGCCATCATCCAGCAACTCTACGAGGATGCCACATGCCAGGTCGTCCACGATGGAAGCTAACGAAGCCCTTCACTGTGCAAACCGGCGTCCGTCAGGGTGTCTACTATCGCCAACAATTTTCCTGATGGTCGTTGACTGGATAATGCGGCAGTCTACAGACGGCAAGAGGACAGGAATCCAGTGGACTTTCACCAAGCAACTGGAAGACCTGGACTTCGCCGACGACATCAGCCTTCTGTCCCACAAACAGCAAGACGCACAAGAGAAGCTGTGCCGGGTAGCAGAAGAAGCAGGAAAGACAGGCCTCCAAATCAACATAAAGAAAACAGAAGCCCTGAGAGTCAACAACCAGCAACGAGACCCACTACGACTACAACAGGAAGACATCATTGAAGTTGACAAGTTTGTCTACCTCGGCAGTGTGGTCAGCAAAGATGGAGGAACAGATGAGGATATCAAGAGTCGCATCAATAAAGCCAGGCACACCTTTACTACGCTACGGCCTATCTGGAATTCCTCTGCCCTCTCACTCCATAACAAGATCAGAATCTTCAACTCAAATGTGAAACCTGTCCTTCTGTATGGTTCTGAAACGTGGCGAACAACAAAGACGAACACCCACAAACTCCAAACATTTATCAACAGATGTCTGCGAAACATTGTGAACATCAGATGGCCAGATGTTATTGCCAACGCAGAACTGTGGAACAAGACCCAGCAAGTTCCAATAGAAATAGAAATCAGAAAACGGAAGTGGGGATGGATTGGCCACACCCTCAGAAAGTCTCCATCCAACATCACAAGACAAGCCCTTGAATGGAACCCTCAGGGCAAAAGAAGAGTGGGAAGACCAAGACAGACATGGCGAAGGAGTACTGACGCGGAAGTGAAGGCCGCCGAATGACGTGGGCCAAGCTGAAGAAGATCTCCCAAAACCGTGTCCGCTGGAAGAGTGTGGTTGCGGCCCTATGTTCCCCAGGGAATTCAGAGGACTAAGTAAGTAAGTAAGTTATTGGCCATCGGAAATTTTCTTCTGCTTCACATTATTTCACAAGTACACAAGACATTACATACAGACATTATAAATCGTTACATAAAAGCCTGTGTTAGTATATGTATTTGTATATCAACACTCGCACACCCCTCCCACCCCCACCCCCACCACACACACACCCCACACACACATACACACATACTCGTACACATATGAAATAAACATTAAATCCATAAGACATAAAACATTACATAGATTATAAAATCAATGCATAAAAACACAAACTCACCCGTACCAATGCCCAAACACTAAAATACACAAACACATGCGTACACCCCCCCCCCCCCCCCCCCCCACACACACACACACACACAGTCATAGTCACAGTAAAAGCATAATACTGCAGACTGAATTGTTCATGTCTGAGAGCCAAGGGTCATGGCAGTCAATCACAGGCTTTAGAGTTTAAAATGCTAATGGCACTTGGTATAAAGGACTTCTGGAAGACATTCTTCTGTGCTCTGGGCATTGTGTAGCGTCTTCCTGATGGAAGTTTTTCAAAGTGGCAGTGGAGTGGGTGTGAGGGATCAGAGGTAATATTCACAGATTCATCAGCCCATGTACATATAAATGGAACTATGATGTTCACACTTGCAGGACCTGTGCAGACAACCACGAAACAAACACCCAGCCAGTTAACGAGATTCATGTAATAAACTGAAAGGACGGGGCGACAACATCAGTGGCAATCTTATCTGTGAAGCAGGACTGAGCGGGCAGGGTTACAGGGTGGTGTGGGCTTCCTTTGTGGTGGTGTGGATGGACCTAGGAAAAGCGCTGGCGGTTTTCGTGTAACACGCGCCAGTATCAGATCACAGGGAGAAGGAAAAGCGTGGTCGTGATGACCTTGTGCTACTGTCGCGTACAGATTCTCAAAACATTGTCTCCCACGTTGTGTCGTGGTAGCTTCGGCTTGAAGAAAGAAAGCCGGACAGATGGAGCTGACGAGTGAGAGGAGAGAGAGGGGAGGGGGGTGGGGGGGGGGGGGGGGGGGGGGGGGGGGGGGGGGAAGCTTAGCATTGTAAAGTGATGTCAACTGCGAGAGAGAGAGAGAGAGAGAGAGAGAGAGAATGGTGATGGCTGTCAGTTGTCATGCCAGGGGGGGGGGGGGGGGGGGGGGGAGTATTGACGTCATAGAGGAAGAATGTCATTTTGGGCTGGGAATACACAAAATATGACAAGTTACGAAAGAAACGTTCACTGTTTGCTCACCGGAAAATCATACCATTTCAATTCTGGTCAAATCGTATTGGCTAAGAACAAAAGTAAACGATCGAAGCACTGCCGAATTCAGAAGAATATGTTATGCAGGGAAGGTTCGGAGATCATGAACGACTTAATGTGATTTCACAGTGTAATGTTTGCAGTTTTGTTTGTTGTTGTTGTTTTTAATACCAACTGCTTTTTGCCCTCCAAACAGCCCAGCTGCACACAGACGAATAAATATCGACTCCTCAAAGTAGGCTAAATGCATGCCGTACGTGTCACGTCATGTACACATTAAACGCCTGATCCGTCCCCCCTCCCTCCAACCCCCATCTCTTTCCCTTGTTACTCGTGCCTCGCGCCGACAATCACGCCCTTTTCAAATACGCTTCGTGTAGGCCTGCCTAACCATGGGTATAATTATCTGTACAGGCCGACAACTTCCACTGTAGTGCATACCCACCAATTAACTTCTCTGTCCGTCGCTCTCTCCAATCAAATCTGTTTATTTATTTCTCCCCACTCTCGTTATGCCTTTTTCTCCCACCACCACCCCCTTCCCACCCCTGTGTGTGTGTGTGTGTGTGTGTGTGGTGTGTGTGTGTGTGTGTGAGTAAGTGTGTGTGTGTGTGTGTGGTGTGTGTGTGTGTGTGTGTGTGTGTGTGTGATTGAGTGACTGACAGGGACAGACAGAGAGAGTCTTGTAACGCTTAGTCACTAGTGCAGGATGTATATGATATACAAGAAGAAAGTTATCACACAAAATGAGTAATTTTGGATCATGGAATCTGCTAGTTTTCTCACATGTAGATAAAGAAGAAATCTCCGTAGGTTGTCTGTCAGTGTCTGTGTCAGCTGCTTTGTCTACTACTTCAGTGGAAGAACATACAGATCTGGTAAGTTCAGGTAATATTTAATATTTACACATCGATGTTCAGTACTGAGTGATGCAGACGCCATCCACATTTTCGCAAGAGAACGATCGGAAACATTGAAGCGACTGTAGCTGGCAACCTTAATCGTTCACAACTTATACGGCGCAAAACCGAAAGCGGACCTGGAAGTCCTGTCGCTAGGAAATTTTAGCTCCAGTAGCAAAACCGATGGTAGAACTGAAAGTACTGTTTCTAGGAAATAATAGCTTCAGTACCGAACTGAAAGTACTCCGTGTGGGAAATTACGAAGACAGATTCTCTGTCGCATATAGGAAAGTAGACATGAAAGTCCCTTTTCTAAGAAGTCATAGATAAATACAGAGCTTTAGTAGCAAAACCGAAAGTAGAACTGAAAGTTTTTTTTCTGAAAAGTCATAGACAATATTATGTCCTCAGTTGCAAACCCGAAAGTGAACCGAAAGGTCCGGTTGTGAAGAAGTCATAGACCCAACAACAGCAACTACAACAACAACAACAACAAATCTTCAGTGGCAAAATCGAATGTTCTGAGGTAGTAGAATAACACCAGAAAAATTGTCGCCCTAGCCAAAGGCAAAGCAGTCTGGTGCTTATACACAAATAGTACGCCAAAATTGGTACGCCAAAAGTCACTGTGTCGAATCTTACGAAAGAATGTGTGTGTGTGTGTGTGTGTGTGTGTGTGTGTGTGTGTGTGTTTGTGTGTGTGTGTGTGTGTTTGTGTGTAAGAGTGTGTGTGTGTGTGTGTGTGTGTGTGCGCGCGCGTGTGTGTATGTGTGTGTGTTACTTTTCTTTTTTTTTTCCAAGAGAAGGAAATGGGGAAATAATCGCAATTATCTGCTGTCTATGCAACGTCTGTCAACGGGTATGAAATAGCTTTTAAAAAGAGGAGTTTGCGTTGTTGAGTGGGTAGGTGGAGTCGGGATGTAGCAAGGAATTTAGTTTCATTATTTATGAATCATAAAAAAATTGAACTAATCTTAACCAGTCCAAAGCTAATGGGCAATAATTGTGTTCTTCTCACAGGCACTACAAAGTATGAAGGATCAATGACATACAAAACAAGAAGAAAAAAAAAACAGAAAAAAAACGTTGAGAAAAAAAACAAACAGCAGAAGCAAAACATTGCATTAACAATCAAAACTACTCACCCGCGCTGGTTTTTTTTTTTTTTTATTTTTTTTTTAACATGTTTAAACCAAAGTACTTACCCACGGTGTTTCTTTTTTTTTTTTTTAAACAATGCATCATTTTTACATTAGAAATGATTGTGAAACGCGAATGATGTAATTAACTCGGAGGCTTCGACACGGTGAGTTAGTAATATCTGCAGCTGAATAGTTTCGTTCGTTTTTATGCATATATACTGTTTCCTTGTTATAATTTAGTCCTAAATCAAGTAATCTTGCACATAAACGAAGAAATGAGTAATAGCAAGGTAATTTTGCACATAAACGAAGAAATGAGTAATAGAAAACGAGCTTTATAAAACTGACCTGTCACTGACCTGGGTGCCAAGTTAATTCAGTAGTAGAGCGCTCGGTCTATAATCAGACGTTGCGAAGAGGAATCTTCCTCCCCTCCTCCCAGCCATCCCTTTCCTCCTTCTCTCTCTCTCTCTCTCTCTCTCTCTCTCTCTCTCTCTCAGTATGCCTCCAGTCTCCCCCCCCCCCCACCCACCCCAAAGAAGGATTTTTTCCCCTGCCCAGTTGATAATGTTCAAGTGGTGTTGGCGTTCAGTCTTAGTCCACTTGATCCTGGGGGGGTTAATCCTTTCAGCTAAATTGCTTTCTTATGGCTATGGATCTGGTCGTACATGCAACTAATTCACCGCAACTGACGGGCCAAATGGGAGTCTCGGCAGTCTGGCTGTTAAAGCATGATGCAGTCTGTTACCTAGTCGTTTGTTATTTCAACTTAACCCCCCCCCCCCCCCCCCTTCAGTTCTTCAGTTCTTTCTCCCCCCCCCCCTCCCTCTCTCTCTCTCCTCTCCGCTAACCCGGCCCACTAAGTCTACTCACTCGGAATACTGAACGTCTCTTGTGTTGTTTACATGTTTCGTCGCAAACAGTAAGCAAACCGAACTGTGCTGTAAGTAAGAAGAATGAACAAAATGATCTAGCGTCCTCCGCGTGAAGAAAACATTTGTCGACACAGTTCTGACGTGACGTTGATAAGCAGAAAGGCTTTGAACTGACTGGGGTGTCTTTTCTCCCCTCAAAATCCATGTCATCGTAACATAACAGAACCATATAAACTCGAAATCGCAAATTCAAATTTTATTTCACTGTTTTATTCTGTTTTATTTTTTTAATATATTTTCGTTTCATCGTACCGTTGTGTCACGGTCATATCGAGCTGAATGAAGAGAAGGACGTAACAATCGGTTTCTAATTGGTTCATTACCAACTTGGTGTCAGATTTGTGCAGCTGAACTTTTGGTACCCGGTCGTGATTCTCTTTAACTTAAGTGTCAGATTGGTGCAGTTGAACGTTTTGTACCCGGTAGTGATTCTCGTTAACGAGACCACAAACGTCCATGTCGAACGTTCTTTGATGTCAAAATGTATTCCGAGTTGTTATTGCTTTTGTGTGTTTTTCTTTTTAACTTTGTATGAGCCTAAGGGCGGGGATGGAGGGGGTGGGGGTAGGGAGATGGGGCGGAGAATAAGGGAGGGGTGGGCGTATGCGCTTAATTTGAATTGTCCTTTCTATACAGCCACTTTATTGTGTGTGTGTGTGTGTGTGTGTGTGTGTGTGTGTGTGTGTGTGTGTGTGTGAGAGTGTGTGTATGTGCGCGCGCGCGCGCGTGCGTGCGTGTGTGTGTGTGTGTAGTGTGTGTATGTAGTACGTAAGCGTCCTCCCTCCCTCTGTCTGTCTGTCTGTCTGTCTGTCTGTCGGTCGGTCTGTCTCTCTCTCTCTCTCACAAAATTACAGATATCACACACACACACGCACACGCACACACACCACACACGCACACACACACCACACACACACACACACACACACACACTGACTGAAACCATTTACTGTCTGATTAACAATTGTATGTACTGACAAAACAACACACACACACCACACACACACACACACACACACACACCACGCACGCACGCGCGCGCACACACACACTCACACTCGTGGCACACACACACAGACACGCGGCGCGCACGCCACGCACGCACGCACACACACACACACACACACACACACACACACACGTGCGGCGCGCGCGCGCGTGGCCGTGTACATGCAGAGAGAGAGAGAGAGAGGGAGCTTTAAAGTGTACGGCGAAAACACAATTGATTGTTCGGAGTGCCGCAACCCGACACAACCTGTTACGGGGGGGGGGGGGGGGGGGGGGGGGGGGGGGTTCTTTCTCCGCCATCGTCCCCTTCTCTCCCCCCCCCCCCCCCCCCCCCCCCCCCCCCCCCCCCCTGACCCCTGCGCGTTATCTCTACCCCCTTCCCTCCCCTCCCCCCCCCCCCCCCCCACCCCCTTTTTCTTTTCCCCTTCCTCCTCGTTTTGCCGCGCGTGGCAATGGCTGATTATGGGCCCGCGTCGTCAGGCCCAAATAGTTGAGTAAGCGAGGTGGTCTCTCGGTATTGTAATCGTAGATAACAATCTTGATGGCACATACACATGTACATGATGTTGTTATATATAATACGTCCCAGTGTATGGTTGATGTCATTTTTTCCACTGCCTGCCAACTTCATCGCGTCACTTACAAGCGAAACACTATTTGGAATTATCCAGGGAAGACAGTCTTGTCTTGTCTCGTGCACTTTCCGCAAACGACCAAAAGGGGAAGGATGGAAGGTCAAGAGTGGGGTGAGGGGGGATGGGGGAGGGAGGAGGAGGAGAGGAGTGAGTGCTGCTCTGGGGAGGGGCAAGGGGGTGGGGGGGGGGGGGAGAAGAGAAGCCGGGATAGTGGGAGGAAGGTAAGGCCATGTATGTTTTCGGTTTCGTCAGAGGTGAAAAGGGATGCACACTGGATTGTAGGCACACTGAAGGTTAGTGGTAGTTCAGTGGAAGGTTGTCCTTCATTGATGGGTCTGGCTTTTGTCACGAATGCGTTCTGACCCTGACCTTCTCCAGTTGTTTGCCGCTGTCTTGTGTTACTGTCGCCGATTTTATTTTTCATGCATCCTTTTCAGATCTCCCCACTTCTGGTGTCGCTTTTTGGTCATGTTTCGGTCACAAAATCAAATCTATGATGCATACGTATTGTTTTACACCAGTTATCAATTCAAAGAAAAGCTTGATAAGGTCTTCAGAGAAGATACCCCTCCGCCCCCCCCCCCCCCCCCCCCCCCCCTCCATCACACACACACACCTTTCCAATCTGACAGGAGTTTCGGCCCTGAACTCCTTACATTCTAAGTGATCCGGACCGCATCCAGGTCATGACTCCCAGATGCCCATCTGTAGCCAGAATCTTTTTTTTTTTTTTTTCCTGGCGCTGCCAGGATTCGAACAAGTCACTTCTGGATGGTTCGTAAGACCTGTCCTTTTTAGACTGACATCTCACTCCTACAATTATTGGACACATGTTGTGAGTGGAACATTTGAGCACTTTTGTACCTCTCGGCCAGATCCAGAGAGAAATCTTTTCAGTTGTCTCTGCCATTGCCTCAGGGTTCTAGTCCTCTTCTTACCAGAAATGGCGAGCTGTTGTGTGAGATCGTGAGCTGATGAGCCTGAAAACTTGCTTGCTCGTTCTACGTTTAGATGGCACAGTGAGTTCAATAAGAATCCGTTGTTTTGATGGCTCTTAGGGAAGTACAATATCTGGTCTCATGCCACTATCCCTGATGATCTCTGGAGGGTGTTCCCGTTCCTGAAAGACCGATGCACTCCAGTCATCCACTCCGTCCAGAAAACCCGATTCCACGTTCTTGATGTCACAGCTGTTTCAGACTTGAAGTGTAACCTCTTGTCTTATTGGATCTTCTGGTGGCGTGATGTTTTCTCTGGCGGTGCTGACTGCATGTGCCGTCTCCCTAAGCGCTTGTTCGTATTTCATTGTGTAACTTCTCTGGGTTAGCCTGGCATTGCATGAACTCAAAACACCTGTTTCACTGTTTGCTTGCCTTGACAGAGCGGACACGTAGGGTCATCTGATTTCCTCCATCTCTCCAGATTTGAATTCGAGTGGAGGATGTCGTAGACAGATCTGAGGATGAATCTGATTGTAAGAGGTGCCATGTACCATATTCCATTTCAGTCCAAACTTCGTTGGAGTGCGTGTTCCCACGTTGTCCACTGCCCTGGCTGGCCTTGCTGAACTGCCTTCTGTATCTTCCCGACATCCGCCTTTTTCTCCAGCTCCTGTGGCACAATCTCTATCACATTCATAGCAACAACTATCAATTCCATTTCATACTAACGTCATCTGTTTTATACCAGCTATCCACATAATCCTCACACCAGCTGTCAGCTTTATCTCTTACCAGCCCAGCTGTCAACTCCATCTCATACCAGCTATGAACTCCATCTCATACTAGCTATGAGCTCCATCTCATACCAGCTATCAACTCCTTCTCATACCAGCTATGAACTCCATCTCATACCAGCTATCAACTCCTTCTCATACCAGCTATGAACTCCATCTCATACCAGCTTTCAACTCCATCTCATACCAGCTATCAACTCCATCTCATACCAGCTATGAGCTCCATCTCATACCAGCTGTCAACACCATCTCATACCAGCTATGAACTCCATCTCATACCAGCTTTCAACTCCATCTCATACCAGCTATGACCTCCATCTCATACAGCTTTCAACTCCATCTCATACCAGCTGTCAACTCCATCTCATACCAGCTATGAGCTCCATCTCATACCAGCTTTCAGCTCCATCTCATACCAGCTGTCAACTCCATCTCATACCAGCTATGAGTTCCATCTCATACCAGCTATCAACTCCATCTCATACCAGCTGTCAAATCCATCTCATACCAGCTATGAGCTCAATCTCATACCAGCTATCAACTCCATCTCATACCAGCTATGAGCTCCATCTCATACCAGCTGTCAACACCATCTCATACCAGCTATTAGTTCCATTTTATACCAGCCATCAACTCCATTGATTCTTTTATTCAGCTAGCAACTCCCATCTCACATTATTTTCAGCCCTATTTCATACGGCTAATCATTTTAATTTCATACGGGCAATCATCTTCGTTTCATACCAGTTATCGGTTCCATTTCATGCCATCTATCAGCTCTACTTCAAAGTAGCTACCAACTCCATGTCCTACCACAGCAAACCGTTCCATATCGCATCCATCAGCCCCATCTCATATCAGTAATCAGCCCCATTTTCATACCAACTTTCAACTCCCATTTTACAGCAGCTGCTTACTTCCTTGCATTCGGGTATGCCGACTAGGAATACTATTACACTCCGAATACCAGTTTCATGCTAGCTGCCACCTAAATGGGAGAGAGGAGCATGGAACGAACGCTTCGGCCGACATTGTTTGTCAGTGGGGTGTTTTTTGTTGTTTTTTTCCAGGATATTACGCGCCGCGCTCGCGTGAACGTGTAATGTGCCCACGCACACACAGTCGCATGGACATGCTCGGTCTCTAACATTTTATGCCACGCAGTTTCCGCTTCTCTCTCTCTCTCTGGATGCTTTTTGTGTGGTGTGCAGCTGGGGTTCGATGGCCCAGTCGCCTGGCAATAAACTGTCTGAAACTCTCCTTCCCTCCCCTCCCCTCCTCTCTCTCACTCTCTCTTGCGTGCCCCCCCCCCCCCCCCCCCCCCCCCCCCCCCCCCCCCCCCACTGCCACCACCAACCCCCAGCCGATCTCACAAAAAAATGAAAGAAAAGGTGCGCGCGCCGCGACACACTCATCACACCACACCACCACACACACACACACACCAGAGTAATTTAGGTGCCATTCATACTCGCGACAACGGACACATAGTTGTGAGTGCCGTCGTGCGCGCGCGCGCGGGCGCGCGCTTCGCGCACGCTTGGGTCGGTGAGCGCTTTCGAACGTGCCCCACCAGAGCACATGTTGCGTGTTCGTACTCCTCGACAACCGAAATTTTAGTCAAATCTATTAATAGAAGACGATGAGCCGCGTAGTCTCTTTTGCTGCATTGCACAACGGAGAAAATGCCCAGCAGACTAGGCAGGAAAAGAGAGAGAGAGAGAGAGAGGAGCAGGGTGACCAATGTACGCCTGCTGTGTGGGTACGCCTATGTTATGTGTGCAGCCAGCAAGTGATTGTTCAGCAGATTCAGCTCACCAGACCCGTCATATGGACAGCATGCACACTGCCGATGCCGCGGAGGCCCCACTCTGGAGGGATGGTATTTTTAAAGACAGTGTTGTTCAGTAAACGAAAGAGACGGAGGACGCGAAAGCTTTCAACAGAGTTCGCTGTGTTAGGAAACAGCGTGATACAGAAGAGTGAGACGTTCGTCTCATCTTTAGCCTACCGGTTTGAAAAAGAGACCGTTTAGACCAAAACGGTCGTTTTAAGGCAACATACACATCCCAGCAAGATGCAAGTGCACTTATCACACAGTAATGAAACGGCGAGTCAGTTTTTTTTTTTTTTTTTTCGCCATATGTGGCTTATTCGTGCGTGAGAAGAAATAGAAAATTAATGTAGACAGTGAAGCCATTACTGCCCTAGATTCGTAACAGCCTGAAATTTCAAGCATCTGCAAAACTGCAATGATTATGGGTTTCCTTGTGTTTGTGTGTGTGTGTGGGGGGGGGGCGGGGGGGGTGGGGGGAGCGGCACGGTGGAGGGGCGGGCGGGGTGGGGGTTAAGGAATGTTTATGTGTCGTCTGTATGTCGTTTTCTCGTGTCGTTGAAGCAGACAACATTTGCCCCATCTTCACGTTGTCTGTTCCGGCTTTGTTATGAATGAAGCACTATTGTGATCTTGGCTCAGATGAGTTGTATCTTGCCATGTTTTACGGGTAGGTTCCTAGTTTTGATCATTCACGGACACACACCACACACACACACACACACACACACACACACACACACACACACACTGGTAGAAGTTTGTTGCTAGTAACGTCTGAAAGGCAAATGAAATTACTTATTTTTTTGTTTTTCAGAAACCATAAACAAGTAGTCCCCCAAAGGGAAACGAAAGAAAACAGTTCACAAAATCACAAGTTCACTCGTCAAATGCTTTGGCCCCGTGGCTTTTTTAAGCGAAAAAAACACATACAACTACAAAACATGTGCATCTATGGCACTATGGACAGTTGCCAGATGCAACACTACGTAGTAGTATTGTTCTTTTTTTTTTCTCTTGAAAAAGGCACGTGGGCCGAAAATTTGAATCGTGGAATTGAGAATTTAATTAGTTTCGAGGGGTGAGGTGATACAGGCGAAATTGAAACAAATCATACTTAGGAAGACCTCTAAAAGTCGAAACACGTCGTGTTTTGCCTTGTAATATGTCCTTTGTTTGGCGGATTGATTATGATTTGTGTTTCTTAAGCAACTCTGCTTATCTGTTTTGCATTGTTGATGAAGTACGCGTTATTTGCACCTGTATTGTGTTTAGGCATTTTGACTTGTCCTGAGAAAGCAGCAGCTTAGTCAGTCACCCAAGTGACAGTCTTTCAGTCTAAGCGGTCGCTCTCATTCAGCGTTTTTTGTTTTTGTTTTTTTCTCTCCCTGTTTATAATCCACTTCAATTTCAGTGCAGCGGCCTCATCAAGATAAACATTTTAATGTCGTCTTGAGCTGTAGCGCGAGACGTCAGACAGAGAAAAGATTTTCTTTGCTGTAAGTCCTCTCCCCCTTTCCCCCGGCCCCCCCCCCCCCCCCCCCCCCCCCCCCCCCACCTCCTCTTCCTCCCCCTCCCCTCATCTTCTTTCCACCCCCACTTCACCGTCCCCTTCCAGCGGACCCTTTCCCCCTCACCAATGCACCGTAAGTAGTTGCCGTTCTTGATTGGCAGACATTTCCAATTCGTTAGTTGTCGCGCTCTAGCGGCGACTGAACAGAGGGAAAACCCTAAGTGGGTGTGTGTTGTGTGTGTGTGATGTGTCAGGAGGAGCAGGGCAAAGTGGGGGGGGGGGGGTGGGGGGGGGGGGAGGAAAAACGGTGGCTTGTGAGTCAGTTGCATATTCACAGGTACAGTTAGGTAATCCAACCGCCGAGTCGTTAGTGGCACGGGATCCTGTTCCAGTCATCACACTGTCACCCCGGTACCCATAAGTAACCTCCGGTGACATTTTATTTCGACGTGCGGACTTACCACTCCCCCCCCCCCCCCCCCTCCCCAAGGCCTCGTACAGAATGTCGGTAACGCGTGAACAATAGTCTCCATCTGTGAATATTGGTTTGTGGTTCTCGACCAATCACATGTATTAAGATGGCCCAGGCACGTAATGCAGAACAAGGGAGATGGGTATGCCTTGAAGACTAAACACAGCAGATTTGGATCCAAAATCTCAAACAGAACATGGACAAGCCTGTCCAAAATCAGTTATATATTGCCAAAAGTATTCAAGGTTAGCCACAGGCTCAGGTGTCTCATTCAAGTTTACCTAATTCATAACCTAAAATAGTATTGAATAGCAAGAGCACTTGGGACCAACATGGGCCAAACGCAAAATCTTAAATTAAGTATTCATCATCTCATCATCATTGTCAACATCATCCTCACCATATCTTCATCATATCATCATCATCAACATCATCTTCAACAAACAACAACAATAATCACCGTCATAACATTCATCATTATCAGCATCATCATCACATCATCATCTCATCGTCTTCCTCATCATCATCTTCATCACCATCAAACTCATCATCATAACATCATCATCATATAATCATCATCATCAACATCATCGTCACTCAACATCATCATCATCAACCATCCGCATCATTGCAT
>CM031603.1:54165401-54175401 GCA_018398815.1 Conus ventricosus
AAGAACTGCAGATAATCCCCAGAATTTTTAATAATTACGTAAATATTTTGAGTTTAAATGGAAGCTCAGAGAACAAACGAAACAAGATGTAAAGGAAGAGACCTTGAAATGATGGAATCATTTCAGCGTGTAATGCTATTAAGGAAACATTTTCGGGATAATCAATGCATGCTAAATCATCCAGATCACCTACAACTCAAACCCCAAATTGGGAAAAAGAATATCTTGAAATAATAAAAAAATTCGAACTCGTCAAGCAAACATGAGAAAAGATTTAAATGAATTGGATGAAGCTATGATTGATCTTATAATAAAAGTTGATGAAAAAATATAAACCCCCTGTTTATGCGGTTCCTCCAGTGCCCGATTGCATATGAAAACTCTGGATTAACAAACACCCGTTTTGTGTTTTGTTCTATCTAATGACTTCTTTGTTACAACAGTTGTGTTGATCTCATGTAGATTAGATCGCAGTTTTACGTTGTCATGATGAAAAGTCTTATTGCCAAACAATGCTTCTTTGTAGTTGTCATGTGATATGTTTGACTGCACAACGCTGCGAGATATTCCCTTTGCTTTCTTAATGATTTTCTCCTGGCTCGAAATACTGTACATTTTTGACCTTAAACCAACATACTCCTTAATCACCTTTCCAGATAATTCATCCTTCATCTTTCCTAAAACCTTCTTGTTAGTAATTGAATGCAAAGGCGAATCTTTAGGGTAATCAGATGTATCATACCATCCCGCATGCCCTTTAGCCACTTCGGTTTCCATGTCTTTATAGATGTCTTCAGTGGGGATATTTATAACAAAACTATCTGTATCTGTGTAAAGTACTCTGGACTCAGGATACGAGGGCTTAAAGTAGTCATAAAGAAATTCTAACATCAAAAGCTTTGATAATTCTAAAACAGTAAACCCAATAAATACGGGTTGTCTAATTTGACTTTCTTTTTTCTTCATCATTATGCCAAAAAGCTGATCATGAAATCTTCTGAAGTCCTGATAATTAGGTTTTGAAGTCAGCTTAATTGCTTCGTTCTCTTTGGTGACTAATCTGACATCTTTGCGCTTGTGCGGATTCTCCATAGTCTTTCCAAAACAGCTGTTGTTCATCAGCTTAAAAAAGTCTTTTTCTGAGCATCTGTGGATTTGTTCTGAGATCAGTGTTCTTCATGATGTATGGTTTCATGAACTGTTCTTGATCGAAAGCAATTATACGATGAACAGCTGTCAACTTCAACCCATGTCTTAAATAAAATTGTAGAAGTCTGTAATGGCAGACATAATTTTTTTTGCCTCGAAGATTAGGCACAAGTTTAGGCGGCTCTCTTGGATCCATCTTTAGACTTTCTGCTGCTAATGGATAGTCATTATGCAGGTCATGGAGTTCATGAGGATATTCTAAGTCAACTTCTAGAATGAAACCACGTGCTGATCAGGCGTTAAACTGCCCAACACTTTAATGCTTTTGAATATTATTGTACCTGTGTGTACATCTTGAAGTTACGTAAGGGAAGAGATTGAGCCATGCCCAAACATACAGATTGTTTGCATCTAATTACATGAGATAGTTAGTACTTTTACTTGGATCATTGTCGTCCAAGTATTTGTTGGGGGGTTTGCTTTACAGTAATGATGCGAACGCCATTCTATTTCCCCCAGCAATCCGTTTTCAATCATATGAATCATTGGTAGGTCAGGACATTAAATAAATCAATCTGTACTTCCAGTAAACTTTAAGAAAGCGTCCCCAATCATCACGGGTGCGCAGATATGTAATGCGCGGTATCAGGTCTATAATGTTTTGCAGGTCTTTCTGTAATTATCAATGTCGTCCGCCAACAAACTTACATCTGCCATTTAATTAGGAGTCATGATAGTTTCCATCGTTTTACAATTAACTATTGCCAAGCATCTTGAGCATGCTGGTAATCGGTTGAGTCGCTGATGTCCTTTCCTCTAGGACTAGAAATGAACGGCCTTTTAGGCTGGAGTGTGTCTTCGTCAAACCTTTCCCAACCTTGATTTTCATGTTACTCATATGGGTAAAACGCCCTTTCTAACAAGAGTTGGGTACAATATATTCTTCTGTTATTTGGGCAGAGACTTTAAGGTCATAGACCCAGTGAACTCTAATGAAACCCATATTGTGCTGGCATAGAGTCATAAAAAAGACATGTTAGTTAAAGTGAAACACATGTACTTTTTTCTGATGACTGTGCTATGGCATGCTACCCTGAAGGCTTCGTCCAAGGGCTTTCATTATTAGGTGGAGTCGTAACTAGCAAGTTATGAAAGAATACAGCAGCTTCCTCATGTCCTTTGGATCAATAACTTATAGTTGAAGATTGCATTTGTTATGCGCCGCTCCTCTGAACTTTCCGCTAATGTATCATGGTCGCTTACTGTGGGGTTTACACTTCTTGGGCGTTAGCTCTTAACCGCAAATCAACAGTGTATGTGCTGTAGGCATACTGTTGTTGGGCTTCAGGCGTCATCATTTTCAGATAAAATTCTGATTATTAGAACAATCATTACGCACTTGCTGCATGCGCTGTTAAAAAATCTTCTAGCCGCATTTGGGCATATATTTAATCTGGCTCTGAATGAACGCCATCTGACCTAACATAATGAAAGGCAATATGAACAATCTGATGATTACTCATTAAGACTGTTTTCGAAGTTTTTGTGGCGCTGGACACTTCATAAGGACATAAGCGGACTCGAGTTGCGGGTAATCAAACTATGGAGAATGTTGCAGCCGTTTAAAGTTTTTAAAACTATCTTTAGATACGGGCGGGGGGTGGGAGGAGTTAGTTCGTATTACCAGTTCACGGGCGATTACAATGTTTCTTTTTGGTCGCTTGCGGCTTGAACAGATGGCATTCTTGTTAAACATTTTCTGCAGAATTCTTGTTTATGCCCCAATTTTGAGTTTGGCCAATAATCTACTCATTGTGCGTATCAATGTGTATGACGGCAGGCCACCTCTGGTGAAAGCATCAGCAGTAAGGCTCAACATGGCTTTGTTCGGATTAACCTATTGTTGGGCTGTTCTTGGGACACTTTAATCGGCACCATCTGTTTTCTCATCCATGTGTTGACATAAACTGTTATGGGTTTGTTTTGTTCTTTCAAACTGATCAAATTTGATCTTACTTAAACAGGAAAGGTTATTCCACTAAAGTTAAGATCATTGATGTAAAGGGCGATAGTTAAGACACTCTCTCTGCGTTTTTGCGGGCGGTTTTTAATGCAGCCTTGCGAGAACACACACATAAAACATTGTTGTCTGTATTCTTTATGTTGAGTTTAAAACTGCTTCTTTTTGAACTTTGTGGAGGTTGTGGAATGTGAGACTGCCTACAAACGGCGCATACTTAGGGCCTGTTTTAATCTAATCTCTAAGACTTCGCCCCTGATCATCCAAGTGCATCTCATTTTGGCTTCTTCAGCAGCAGCGTCAAACTGTGTAAGCGTTCGTCTGCCCAAATCGGGTGTTAAGTCATTATGAGAAAGAATAGTCTGATGTTTAGTTGAGACCCAGATTATAGATTTTCTGTCATTTTTTGTTATATAGTCGATTTAAAACAGCTAACATTACTTTAACTGGGCGGGTCTATTGTTAGTTTACCCGGAAACTTGAGAAATTAGCAGGCAACACGTGCCCGTACGCTTCCTGGATCAATAACTTATAAATCAATATCATTCAGTGCTCTTGATAAATTTTCTTGCATTGCTTCAAAAAATTCGTCTTGGCCTTCATATTTCTTAGCCATGTTGAGTCTTTTTCTACTAAAAATATTTATTTAAATTAAAAATAAAAAATACTTATTCAGATTCAGTATCAACGGTCTTTTTTGCGCTTGGACTCATAAACTAAAGTATATAAAATCTTTTGGGGTTGTTATTGTGAGCTGTTTAGAACAGAGTTTGAGTTTAATGTTTCGTTTACTTTTTTTATGCATTCCTTTTTTATCTGCTCGGGGTCTGGCTGTTGAGAAAAACTTGTCACGCCTTTCTTGAAGAATTCAAAACTTTTTGATCTTTTGTAGTCAATCTAAATCGGCCTGTAACGATTAATTTCTTCATCCGTGATGTTTGAGTCAACTAAGCGCTTTTTTATTGTCATGTTTGGAAACGAGCTAAGTTTAAGCTCGTTATTAGTTTGAACCATAGCTGTGTGTGCTTTTGGAGTTTAGTTTTTATTATTTTGCTAGCTGCGCACCTACGGCTAATGAATCACAGGCGAGAGTCAAGACAAACATCCTAGAGGTAAAGCTGCGGGTGGCCTATGCGTTGACTAAGAGACCAACACTCGTTCCTGCTGATAGAGCGTTTTTAGTCGATGCTCCAGTATTAACATATGTAAACAGCATTAAAGGCAGCAGAATACCTATCGTTTGGTTTTGCTGTATTTTGAAAGGTCTTGCTCTTTAGGACTTGCTGCATTTGTGTAATGTTGGTTAATTGAGGTTTTTACTTCAGGGGTTTCTATTAACAGCAGATTGCCTGCAATCACTTCTTTTGGCGTGCTGTAGGCACATTTGGATAAACCTGAACAGGACATGCTTTTTTAAAAATAAAAAAATAATTTAGTATTGTATAACTTTTAATCGTTTTCTTTAATAGTCCAGCTGCGCATCATATTATTAAAAACAAAACGTACATTTAGCGGTTTATCGCCTTCTTCTTCTTTATCAATTTGAATGTTTTATTACGTCACTACAGTTCTCCCGCTCCTGCAATGATTATCCTCTGTTGGCCTTAGGTCAATACTAAAACCGTATTTCGTTGTTAAATAATCAGCAAGCACTTAACATTGTGAGATGATGTATAACTTTAGACACTAGGCCAATGTTTGATTTCTACACCTCCCGCCTCCAGACAGTTTTCTTATTTCATCAAAATGCTGTAAGGTTTTAGCCGCTAGGTAGATTTGGTTAGGACTACCGTTCAATTGTACATTGCACTTTCGTTATTTTTGGATTAAAACTTTTCACTTCCTCTTTTGAACGGTTCTTCATCTTAGAATCAGCAATAAAATACCTTTAAGCGATCTTGCTGCATCACTTTAAAACTAAACTTTCCTTATCGTGTCTGCCCTGCTTCTTGGATATGTTGTATATGATGGAATCACTATTTGTAATATATTGTTAATTTTGATGTTATTGTTGATTCAATTCAGCCTTGCTAAATTAGCGGTGCTTAACAACGTCAAACTATAACGAGATGTCAGAAAATGCTGTACATTGCGTCGGTGTCTGTTTGATCTGATAAATACGTTTGTATTCGTTAAAAGTTAGTTCATATGACATCTGTCTTTTAATGCTCCTTGTAAAGTTCGGTGCATGCGCTTTTAACAACTAAATCTATGGGAAGGGAATAGAAAGCGATTTCAATACGCAAATAAAATTTTCAGCGCATACTTTTTACCGTCTTTAGTATCTGCGGCGCCTATTCTATGTTTTAGTGCTTTCTTCATTTTCGATTCCTTGAAACGCAAGAATTCAGCCCTTTCATTCACGGTTTAGCAATAGATCAGAATTGGTTAAAAATATGTCTGCAATTGTGTAATAAGAATATAATTTCTTGCCCATCAAGTTTTTTATAGATAATTTTCTTTAACAATTGCCCCGCCCCAAAATTCTGGACAATGTCCTGTTTGGGTTGTTGGTGAATCGTGGTCTATTTTGAAGTAAGACGCGCAAGAGCCTGGCACAATCAATTCTGCCGCTCCTAGGTCTTGGGAATTTGACAGTAAGAATGTGATCTGCATCAAGAGCAGATGGATTTTAGGAACAATAATATTCCGTTTATTTCCCTGCCACTCCAAGGGGTTTTTCAGGCTTCTATACGGGTCAAGAATCGAGCCATATTCTTGTGACATTTTTTTTATGAGCAAAATTAAAAGTTAATTATTTAAAAACATGGAGGATTTGAAGTGATGAAGAATATGATGTTTTAGTCGTGGAGACGACATGAGTGATTCACCTTGGGGAGCGGGCATCGCTAGGGCTCTCATTGATGCTGAATAGCTGTAAATCAAAGGGAGTAATTACCAACAAGTCGGTATAAATAACTGAAAGTAGGTCAGAACATTATACACAAGTTTAGGTCAAGAACCTCCCGTATTTATAGACACTAATGTTTTTGAAGTAAAAAAAAAAAAAGGATTGGGGGACCATTTGTTTGTGGGAGCGGACCAAGGGGACACTTGTTCTGCATACAACTAAAAAAGACCATCAAAGTTTTTAGCCGTTAGGGTTCAATAAGAATAGATCAGTGTGAAAGATCAAAATCGCCTTGGCCTTGTTAGGACAAAATTAAGGGCGGAGGCAGTTTCTAAACTCAAACACACTGCAGAACTCCAAACAGATTTACAAAATGCAAAACATGGTACTTAAAGAATTAAAATCATCAGAGGTGAAGTAATAATGTATAGAAGCAGAATCCAGTTTTTCAGTATAGAAACAGCGTTAAAGGACTATACACGATCACCGTACCCATGCGATGAATTATTAGCTTGATCAGTCCTTTACCCACACACCCCCCAACCAAGGCGAATTAACAAACAATTTAGCTAAACTAGGTGAAATAGATGAGCATATAAAAAGAGAAAAAGAAAATCTCGTTGAGGCGATGACGCAACTTTTTTTTTTTTTCGGTTTAAGGGCGTGAGATTAAAAAATAAGAATAACCCAAATGACTAAACGATCTGAACAAGAGAGATCAGCCAAAGGGACTAGAAGTGCTAACTACTAACCGAAGACCAATACGAACACAAGTGTATAGAATATGATTAACTATCGGAAAAAATTTTATATGAACGACACAACGCTAGCAGAACGAATAACGAACGCTGTTTAGGCGAGCAAGGAGTCACATTAGCAAGAGTTATAATCTGCCTTGGTTTGCAATAAGTACACTGATGATGGCTATTATCTGGCGGCGGTGGAGGTCAAAGTCCAGTACCCTCCGCCGCCATCAGTCTGATAAATCATGGGATAAATAAACAGCTTGATCATCTTGCGAATTTATTAAAAAAATGAGCTGGTAAAGCGGTGGATGCTTTTCCAGGAATTATTAGGGGAGTATTGTTCAGCTGGCTATTTGTCTACTGCATAGCATTGTTGTTGGCTTTATGGCCCGAGCACTTATGGGCATTAGTTCTCTTAATAGATGGGGTTAATTTTTAGTAAGATCAAGACCAAGTTAATCCTAGGCCTGTTAATCAAGAACAAGCGCTGTCTTTTCATATTCATGGTCATCGCGAACAGAGCCGCGAGCTTTGCTGGAGTCTTCAATGGATTTTGGGGGGTGGCCTCGGGGATTTGTTGACTTATTCTTTGGGTGTTCTTTTACTGCTTGCAATATTACTGGCTCAGAATTTATGTCGTTTTTCCCAACCTTCTGTTCATTGCGCTTTGTATAAGAATTTCATTATTATAGTTTATTATTGTACCTATCTGGAGTCTGAGGTCAGAAGCAGCATGTATAAACGTGCCCCCCCAACCCCGCCACACGTTCTACTTTCGATCTTTGGTTATTGTAAAACATTTTGGTACCTTTTAATACTTGAAGGCAAATCAACTGTAGAATTAAGGCGTCCTCTAAAATGCTAAGTATGTTTTTGCGGTCAAAGCCAGTAGAAAGGATCAGTTATGCTCGATCTTGCCTGTGCTTGCGCCCCTAGCAAACACCAAACGTAAGTACGAATAGAGTCGTTATTCGTTCTATTCCAGCCCTAGTTAGGCCTTAGAAGTGTTCTAAGATAAATGTTGTCCATGGCTGGTTTTTTGCATCATGCTCTATGGAACCGAGGTCAAAAGCTGTTTCGCTTGAAGAGCACACCGATGTGTAAGGAGGTACAGTTCAAATTTAAACTTTTGTGCATGCCCAAAATTAAGGGGGCTAGACCATGATTAAGATCCAACTTTTGTTCTAAAGTCGTCTTGTGTTAATATTGAATTCGTTAAGATCCTTTCAAAAGCCTTCATGACTATTCTGTTGCTGAATGGATATTTATACGGTTTGTCATTCGGGGCTATTGGCGCTTGCAGTTTCAGTTAAAATAACGTCTGAAGTGTAATAGAAATGAAATCTGTACACTGACCTAACACCAAAGGATCAGGATGATTTAAGTGTAGCATACGACACTCCACACCACAGGTGATGCACCAAAAACACAGCAAAGTTACTGGTTCTGATAAAATCTGCATCGGGATGACTAAACACGCTTTCGACGATGTAGTCTTTTTTATTTGGGGGGAGTTTAAGATAGCTCCTTCAATGGAGTACTCACTTTTTATGAGAAAAGCGACAGTCTGGGTCACAGAAATGTGAGCGGTGTCAGTTGTTATTATTTTTGAGATTGTAGTGCGGCCCACAGAATATTTTGCATCAGTATATTTGAAGCACTCATTTTTAATTTGTTTTAAAAAGTTTGTAACAATATCAACTCATGGACCGCCCTTCGTTTTTAGAACATGCTATTAATAACGAATGCTCGGAACCAGAACGGTCGCGCTCCAGGAAATATTTTCAAAAGTCGTATGGTCTTATATAAGCAAAGCCCAAGAAGAATAATAAGGTTCTAAAAGTTAACAGAAGCAGGACCAAAATGAGCCAGTTAACAATACCTGATGGTTATTACGGGGTTTTGCTCACTAAAAGAAGCAATGTGTAACTTTGAACATTACTCTCAAACTTAACAATGCAAATCTAAAAAGATTGTTGTTAAATTTAAGCTTGAAGACGAAGGAACATCTTACTTTTTTGATAGAGAGCTAGCTAAAATGTTAGGCTTTACCAACTAGCAATTACCACTCATAGTTTTTATTTGCTGTGCCAGACAAAACTACTTTGAGGGGGAAAAATCCGCTCGATTTGCATTATTTCATTTACTCTATGTTTCATTTGGATGAGCTGAGCACTGATGAAAACTTATATGAGGGAGGCCCTCAACTGTTTTAAGAGCTATTCCTTCAGGGAGGCAGCATAGTGCGATTATGAAATTATTCAATTCCTAATTAAGTTTAAAAGGATTAGTTTGTGGGAGGGTCGGATAATTTTAATATAAATCAAAGACAAAACAGGGAAAGTCGTGAAATGTGATAAACTGACTTTGTTTTGGAAATAAAATAATTCGCTACTAAAAAAATATTCGCGTGGGCAGAAAAACCGGAGTTACATTAGCGGCCTGTGAGGTGTATAACTTTGAATTAAAAGGACCTTGCTGACGTTGCGGACTTTGAACAGAATGCGTGAGATAGGCACTTTGTATGGTTTTGAGTACACTAAAGATGGTGATTGATAAACGCAAAGGGGGTGACGACAACAAAAGGTTCCTAAACAGACAACTACGCAATCTAGAAGCATATATGTGGACAGTTAGGTATATAAAATAGTTCGAAAACCGGACCTCAAATTGGCACTTAGAACCATTTTTAGTATGGGAATAAAAATTGATTTCATAAGCCCATCTTTACTTTTTTGGCCGTCAAAAAAGTTTCAGAAAAGCATTCAAACTCTGGCCCTTTACATGTAAGTCTCTATACCGACGTTAATTAAGTGGAAAGAAATTGAAAATAACGCGTATGGGAAAAAACAGTACATCCTCCACAGAAAAGAAACAGTTGTAAAAAAGCTTCTACAAAATTACAGTTCCCCCCTTCCCCCAAGCAGAAAATTAGGAGACCGTTCACAAGATATTTGAAATTTCTGTCGTTTAAAGATGTGGAAGAGGGATGGGGTTGTGGGCGTTAGTGAATGACCTTATAAAAGGAATTAATATTAGCTGGCTAAACTTAGCGTTTTAAACGACCTCTTAACGTTACATCGTCGTTCTTCACAATGGCGAGGATATTAAGATCATAACAATCAAGCAACAAAATCACTGTTGACTTAAATAGAAACAAACTTACTGGACTAATTGGATTTATCTTACACATTTGGCCTCATAGGGTTTTATTATACTGAACAAGTTTTGACG
>CM031603.1:54182901-54191505 GCA_018398815.1 Conus ventricosus
CAACCCATGCTCCAGAGACTGAGGGAAGAGGAAGTCATCTTACAGAGACACCCACCGGTACAACATCAAAACCGACTGATGCACAATCATCAGACCATCAACAGACTGATAGTTCGAGCCCACATCGACAGTCATCCAAACCAGACTCAGAAACAGATGCCATGACATCTTCCTCCCCTACCGTTCCACCTGTCACTCCCCAGAACAACACAGAGCAGGGCTTTTCTGCAGTGGATTCTGGTCTTGGGGACTCGTTTGTCATCAGTAACAGCCTCTTTCCGATGGAAACTCTGCCGACAACTCCACCATCAGACAGCACAAGCAAGTCAACTTGTTTTTGTGGGTATTATATATAATATATGTGATGATTTTGATTTTGATGATGATAACATGTTTGTATATAGTTTGTGTGCATGCGTTGCATACGGTGTGATGTCTTCAGCCCTTTGTTTGTGTCTTATATATGGATTGTTGAAAGCCGTATGTGCACATTGTCTCTGTTGAATTGTGCAGAATGCTCACATGCTTTGAAAGCAAAGAATGTTTTTGAACGGTAAAAAAAAAACCCATCATCCTTACCATTTGCCAATACAATGAAAACATACAACTCACTACAAGATATCTTAGCTAAGAGATAATGATAGAAGCACTCACTTTCCTGTAAATGCCAGGACTGAAACGTTGCAAAGATGCTATCATGAAGAAATCACCAAGAACACGCATTCACGAACTCACACGCACGGACATGTATTACTTAAGAAGAATCTCGACTGCAATCTGAAAAGAATTCATTGGACGTTTGAGTGAAACCTCTCCAAAAAGGTTTCATGCCTAATTGTCTTTAAATCAAGTAGAGAAAAGTCTGAGAAACTGCTCGCATGGAAATGAATGTGCTGGGGGAAGGGGGGGGGGGGGGGGGGGGGGGGGGGGGGGGGAGGAGGGAGGAAGACCGTTAGACAGCATCAAGATGAAAGACAAAGATATGTTGATACTATTTTTGCATGGCTGATTGTTTGTGTGGATGTGTTTGTTTGGAAGAGTCGACCACAGTTTTAAATGATTGATACTGAAACAAACAAAATTTGTTTTTTTTTTTGTAATTTTCAAAATGCGGTTGTTCTTTGTGTTAGGTGTATTGCAGAAAGATGAATGTCCCTATACAGCAAAGTTCACTAAAATACCCCCCCCCCCCCCCCCCCCCACCGCCACCCCCAGTATGATGCTATAGTTATATTGCTGCTGCTGCTACTTTTGCTGCTAATACTGTTCTTGCTGCTGCTTCAACTTCTGTTGCTGCTGCTACAACCACCACCGCCACCATCACGACTACTACTACTACTACTGCTGCTACTACTGCTACAACTACAACTACTACGACTGTTTCTACTACTACGACGACGACAGTGACAACGACGACGACTACTACTACTACTACTACTACTACTATAGTCTTTACGGTTAGAAACGCGACAAAATCAAGAGGCAAATTGCAACGAAAACTTTAATATGATACCATTTCATTCACAGTAGACATATTTCAAAGCGGTTTTTTGCATAGCATTGATTGAAATTTGATCTTTTCAGATAAAACTAAGCACGTATTGTCACTGTAAAGTTTTCAAGAGTTTTCGCCCTTGGATCCAGGCACCCGCGCAAAGGCCTCAATATCGGATGTGGCCACCTCCAGCAATCACGGTGAGATTGCACCGATTTGGCATGGAGTTGACAAGTCGATCAAGAAAGGCCTGAGGGACTTGGTTCCACTGACGCTGGATCTCCCGTCTCAGAGCCACAGCATTGTGAGGGCGGTTGGGCTGCTCGTTGATGCGGCGTTTCAGGAAGGCCCACAACTGTTCGATAGGGTTCAAGTCTGGACTTAGAGCAGGCCAGTCTATCATCTGGACATTGTTCTGCTGAAGGAAGGCTTGTGTGACCTGTGCTCTGTGGGCCGGGGCGTTGTCTTGCTGGAAAACATATTGGCAGCGTCTTGCAAACAAGGGCACTACGACAGGGCGCAGGACCTGTGCTATGTAGCGAAGGGCAGTGACTCCACCGCCACGACCTGGCTGCAGGTTGAAGAACACTGGTCCAATGAGTCTGTGGCCACACATTGCCCCCCACATCATGACGGACTGGTCGCCCCACAGGTTGTGCTGCTGCACGTACTGACCAGCAAAGCGCTGGCCACGAGGACGATACACGTAAACACGCCTGTCAATCTGATCCAGACAGAATCGAACCTCGTCGCTGAACACGGACAGTTCTCCAGTTTGTGTTCCTGTGCCTGTGAACCCAATTCAAGCGGGCAGCACGATGCTGTGGCGACAGATAGTGACCATGGTAGGGTCGGCGGCAGTACAGCTGGTGGCGTCTGAGAAGCTGCAGGATGATGCTGGGGCGAATTACCCTGTTGCCGGGTCCATGAATCTGTCGTCCCACTGAAGAGGCACTTTGGAAAGGGTTTGCCCTGAAGCTACGCACCACATATCGCTCCTGGCGAGCAGTGAGGACGCGTGGCCGACCAGGTCTGGGGGCATCACGAACAGTCCCAGTGGCTTGATGGCGATTTGCAAGACGATAAATGTTCGACGGTGCACATTTAGCGCCCTAGCGACGTCTTGCACTCTGTTTCCAGCCTCCAACATGCCGATGGCTCGCCAGCGCTCATGTGACGTCATACGCGGCATCCTTTGGTGTTGTGGTGTTGAGGGAGAAAGTAACCTTTTTTGCGAGTTGTTTTTTACCCACTGACACCAAACATTGTGGCTTTGCATTTTACTCACCTGTAGTGTGTCCTCTGCGTTTTCACGAGGACACAATTTTCACGTGAATCTGACCTCAGTTAACGACACAGTGGCACTTTGCCGAGTAAGGTGAAAATGCGGCAACTTGGGGACAGGGCCATAACTCCGTCCGTGACAAAGTGATCTGCCGGCTTTTTTCGTGATCAGAACAGAAAAGGCCTAGTTGCACTCAGACACATTTTGCAGTTTGTACAATAACCTGCCAGGCTATGTCGGATTTTCCAAATATTGCAACATTTTGGAGCGGCCGTGTCGCGTTTCTAACCGTAACGACTATATTTGCTGTTGTTGCCGTGGCTGCAGCTGCAGATTCTGCTACTACTACTAGTGCTACTACTAGCTGCTGTTGTCTGGAGGAAAGACACTCTTCTTACTTTTACGTGCATTGTCGTCGCTCTTCCCTACCCATTCTGTTTGAGGTGACTGTTTTGTTTTCATCAGGAGCGTAGTTCAGTGGATGTTGTGACTGCTCTGTGCAGCGAAGCCTGACAGTGTGCAGCATACCTTTGACGACCAGGAAGACATCATCCGCAGCCTTCAGCAAGAGAAGCAGAAACTGCAAGGTATTCTCTCTCTCTCTCTCTCTCTCTCTCTCTCTCTCTCTCTCTCTTCTCTCTCTCTCTGGCTCTGTGTCTGTGTCTGTCTGTCTGCCTGTCTGTCGATCTCTCTGAGCGTGTGTGTGTGTGTGTGTGTGTGTGTGTGTGTCAATGTGAGTGAGTGTGTGTGTGTATGTGTGTGTATATGAGTGGTGAGTGAGTGAGTGTGGCGTGTGTGTGTGTGTGTGTGTGTGTGTGTGTGTGTGTGTGTGTGTGTGTGTTCTTGCATAACCTGCTAAATGAGTAATTGTCACCAAGCCAACAAATGCATTTTCTTTTTTCTCTCTTTTTGTTTTTGTTTTTTTTGTAAACTCTTTTTACCGCAATGTGCCCACATCACTCTTACTTGAGTTCTTTGTCTTGTCGCTGCTCTGACTGTCTAGTCTTCACCGTGCAGAGGAAGTATTCAGTTTGAAGAGACTGAAGGATGAGCAGATGAGCTTTGTCCACAGTCTGCAAGAAGAAAACAAGAAAAATTCGAGGTGTCTGTCACTGCCTGTCTCTATCCTTCTCTCTGTTGTCATTATGAAGGTATTTTGTCTTGTCTTGTCTTGTCTTGTCTTGTCTTGTCTCTCTATCTCTGTCTGTCTGTCTGTCTCTCTCTCTCTCTCTGCTTTTTCCCAGTCTGTTTGTGTGTGTGGTGTGTGTGTGTGTGTGTGTGTGTGTGTGTGTGTGTCTATCTCTCGTCCTCTCCCTCTCTCTCTCTCTCACACACACGCTTGCACACACGCATGCATGCACGCACGCACATACACACACATACACACACAGCACAACAATACATAATATGAACAGCGTGTATGTGTGTGTGTGTGTGTGTGTGTGCGTGTGTGTGTGTGTGTGTGGTGTGTGTGTGTGTGTGTGTGTGTGTGTGTGTCTTTCAGTGTGTCTCTGTCTATCGCTGTCTTTCTGTCTCTGTCTGTCTGTCTGTCTGCCTCTGTGTGTGTGTGTGTGTGTGTGTGTGTGTGTGTGTGTGTGTGTGTTTGTTCTTGGAAGATTTCCATTTGTATCAATGTTGGGAGAAAAAAAACTGGTTGAGATTAATTCAGATGGATGAATATAGACTGCTGATCAAAAGCATACACATTGCCACTGTTATTAGATGAAAAGGGAAAACCTCTTGATAACCAGAATTGATAAAACTTCATGGTCAAATGGTTCACATATTTTTTTTAAAGGAAAATCAAGGGGTTATATGTATTCATTCCATATAAAGGTGCATAGACAAAGAATCATTGACGTCAGATGGCAGCACTTGAATGAATATGTTTACTCGTGTGACAGATTTAGCTGATTTTTATATGAAATTTAAGACGGTCCGAGTGGCGAATTACGTTTTATGTTAAATATTAGAAAGTACTTAAGGTGTCAATTTGACCAAATTTGTTTGGGCATATCAGGTATAGTTGTGCATAATGTCTGATGTTATTAAAGTCAGAGTGAATGATTTGTCTGTTGTGCAACGAATTATTTGTCATTAGTTACTTTTGTGCAAAGTACAAGATCTCCATGATTTTTGTTTTAAACCCTTTAATCTGTTATATTTTACAAACTGAAAATTTGGGTTTCTTCTCCTGCATTACTTCTGTCATAAAAGTTAATTACATGATGATAAAATTTTCTGATTACGTTTACAAGGCCTTTTAAAATGCAGTAATTTTGAACATATAAACTTGGGGTGTTGACTTATTTTATTAACATTTACATTAATACACGGGGGGGTTTTTTTTCTCCCCCAGTAAGAGATGTTTTCAAAGTATTATGGCTGTAACACTCCCTTGTGAACAATGTTGATGGGAGAGGGACGAAAACGTTAACATTTTTGCTCACACCCCCTCTAAATCCGGCATGTTTCACTTCTATTCTCTTATTTCCCTCTGTTTCAATGTTTTGTTCATATTTTGTTTTGATTTCAATTTTTTTTAAAAACGGGTCAATTGTACACACCACGCACACAGGTAAAGGAGGGTGGGTAGGATGTGTGTGTGCATGTGTTATTATTTATTTTATATAGAGTGACACAAGATGGATAAATGAATTGACAAGGAATGACTGAGCACAGTGCAAAGAGTGGAATTTTTTTAATGATATACTAGTTTTAAGTTGTTGCAATATGTGAATTTTGATAATGGCACCACAAACAAATTTTCCTTGTATTCTATGGGACAAATAAAATATCGTGTGTGTATCGTGTATCGGATACAGGAGAGGTTGTTAGTTGTTATCATAGATGTACAGCATATATATAAAATAGATGATATCTTGTCGTTAGTATCGGTTTGAGTTGATCTATACTTAGTATAGTTTTTGTGTAGTAAGTTACGTGGGGGTGAAACAAGTTAGAGTATGATGAGACCTTTCGGAATGCTCAAGGGTTTGGTTTTCTACAACTTTCCTCTTTTCTTTTTTTTTCCCTTCTTTCACGCATCCCAAACTCCGGCTTGTATAATTTGATAGGAATCGACTAAGTACTGTACATGTATAAATATTGAAAACAGATTGCATGATTGATAAAACCATAACAGAGAAATACAAAAAAATTTGAAAAGGAGTAATAAAGTAAAATTTTTTGACAGCAGCCATAGGGCTCTATCCAGTTTTGTTAATAAAAAGAAACCGTTTTTTCAAAGATCAAGAAAAAAGTGTGGAATTAAGGCAGCCAACTTTCTTCAAATCTTTTATATGTGTTGTTCAAAAAGATACATTTTTTTTCTGATTCCAATCTGTTTCTAAGAAATGTTATGGAACAACTGGACATTTGGGTGTATATTTTGCAATTTTGTCTTGTATATAAAAAAATTTAGCCAGAAAGCAGAATAAAATCTAGAGGCTTATCTGTTGTAATATTTTGTTTTACTCCGAACAAAACTAATTCTTTATCAATTGAAGGTAATCACAATGTGGACATTTTTCCTTTAAGCAAATGTTCAAAACCGGTCCAAAATCTGTTGACATAGCAAAATCATTACAAGATGTGTGAAATGCATTGCTCATCCATATTACAAAGTTGCAAATAGGGAATCGGTAATTTTAAAAATCCTGAACAAATTTCTCTGAGTGGGGAGTAGTCTATTTTAATAGTCGGGTTTTGAAACCATCTGAGCTGTACATCTTTGGTAGTTTTATAATAATGTGAAAAAATATGCTTCCAGCTCAGAGTTTCAAACAAGTTGTTCCATTTTTTGACTGCTGGTTGGAATAGCATCATTTCCATTTAAAATGGTCTGCACATGTTTATTGCCCTTATAAATAGAGGACCCTGTCATCGAGTCTAAAGTTTTGTATCTGTTGGTTAGAACTTACATTTAACTTTTGACAATATGTTCGGACTGCGTCGACAAAACCTTCGTACAATATAAAATTGGTTCTAATTTCCTGGGTACTTAACCAGAAATTGGTTATATGTCATGAACTGACCATTATCATTAATTATATTTTTTTACATAGAAAAATGTCATAGTCACACCATTCTCGCACCCAAACTACCCTTCGTCCCCGTTATAATATTAATGTTGTAATGAATACATTCAGACATGAATTCATGCACAGAAGATACACAACATTTTGTACATTAGTTTTTGTAATGTTTTACAACATCCTTCCAGAATGGGTTTCCAACATTTTCAATAATTATATTAGCATATTCGGCTCCAAAATGTTTTAAAAGTCCAAACTAGGAAAAAATTTAAGGTAAAATCCTTCCAACTCAGAATCAGGTTTAGTCTCCTTAACCAAGATATCTTCATAGAAGACAAAAGTTTCCAACATTCAGCATCTTCCCAAACCACCTTCAAAAATACTGTTTTTCAACCACAGACCTTTTGGATTTTGCCCTTTTTTGCCATTCCACAAAAACATGTACAGTTCTTTTTCTAAAGATTTCAAAAATAGTCTGGTGGGTCAGGAAATTAATTAATAAAAAAGATAATTTTTTAAAACACTAAGGTTTAATAACAGTTTTTTTTTCCATACGGAAATAATCTGTCTTTTTTTTCCAAGACGCTAAGACGCGTTTTGATTGAAAAAAGTTTGTCCTTGTGTTTAGTTGTACAATAGGTCCCGTGTTAGTGGAAAATGTAATGCCTAAAAAACCCTTTAAAAATGCTGGGTCCCAAACAAAATTCTTATCAAAGCATATATTGCATGCCAGAGTTTTTTCTGCTACCTATCCAAACAACTTGGGTTTTGTCAAAATTTATTTTTAGACCAGAAATATGTGCAAATCTTGTAAGGGGTATGTACTGGGTTCAATAAATGACTTTTCTGATCCATCAAGGCACAATGTTGTGTCATCAGCAAATTGGGATAGTAAGTTTTTTCTTTATTTTTAATTTTAATTCCTTTAATGTTCACATTACGGCGGATCATGAGAGACAATATTTCCCCACAGATTAAATACAAATAAGGTGAGGCAGGACCCCCTGTCTGACTCCTCTTTCTATTGAAAACCAAGGAGTGTATTGGCATTGACGAGATACAGGTAGAAATCCACGAGGGAACACGCATTCATGAACTCATACGCACGGACATGTTTACTTTAGAAGAATCTCGACTGCAATCTGAAAAGAATTCATTGGACGTTGAGTAGAAACCTCTCCAAAAAGGTTTCATGCCTAATTAGCCTTTTTAAATCAAGTAGAGAATGTCTGAGAAACTGCTCGCTTGGAAATGAAATGTGCTGGGGGGAGGGGGGGAGGGAGGAGGAGAAGACCCTTAGGACAGCGTCAAGATGAAAGACAAAGTATGATGATACTATTTTTTTTCAGCTGTTTGTTTGTGTGGATGTGTTTGTTTGGAAGAGTCGACCACAGTTTTAAATGATTGATACTGAAACAAACAAATTTGTTTCTTTTTTTGTAATTTTCAAAAATGCGGTTGTTCTTTGTTAGGTGTATTGCAGAAGATGAATGTCCCTATACGGCAAAGTTCACTAAAATACACTCCCCCCCCCGCCCCCAAACCACGCCCCCCCAGTATGATGCTATTTGTTATGTTGTGCTGCTGTACTTTTGCTACTAATACTGTTCTTCTGCTGCTTCAACTTCTGTTGTGCTGCTACAACCACCACCGCCACCATCACGATTCTACTACTACTACTGCTGCTGCCCCATCAACTTCTGTCTGTGAAAAACCCCCAAAATCTACAAATCTACTACACTACTTTCTATACTACCGGCTGCACCGACTGATACTATTGTACTTAT
>CM031603.1:54192505-54215005 GCA_018398815.1 Conus ventricosus
GATCAATCTTTCATCCTCTCATCCTCTCCTCCTCACTTAAAACATCTTCAATGTCGTCGTGGAGGCGGTTGTTGTTGAGGAGGTCGTCGTTTTTTCAGCATCAGAGTTCAGGACAGTCCGAGCTCTGGGTGGGTCAAAGACCTGCAGGACTTTTCAGGACACCACCACCACCGCCATTATAACCCCCCACCCATCGTTACCCTCCTCAAACACTAACAGTGTCATAAATATGTAGGCATTGTTGTCACAAATGTCTACGTACTTCGCCATGTACATCTACATCACAAAGGTAGTTGTCAGACCTAGGCCCTCAAACTATACGTTGCACCTATGGCGGACATTTTATTCCGTGGAAATCAAGTGGGTGCTGCCGGTTAAAAAAAAAGAAAAAATATCACCCAGGTAACGAGTGGCACTTTATATTGCAACGTCTGTCGGCCAAGGTCATCGGGGGGGGGGGGGGGGGGGGTTGTACCAGGTGACATTTTGCCACTGCAACCTGAAACGGACCCTGACAACACTCGCTCGCCGTTGTCGTTGGTGTATGAGGAATTGGTCTTTCCGTCTGTCTGTCTACCTTCCTCCGGTACCACCACCCTTCCACCTTCTCACACTACCCCCTCCCACCACGCTCGCTGTGTATAGGTATATAAGCTGTCCTTCAAGGTTTTTTTTTTTTTATAACTTTTTTTCAGACTGAACAAAATGGGACAGTAGCGCAAGAGAGTAAACACCAGAGTCTAAAGACCAGAAGCCGGGCGAGCAAGTGCTGGAGAGATGACCCACACCTTGAGAAAGAGTCTTGCCTGAAACACTACCTGCTGACCTAAATCACTGAAGCTGAACACACTGACACGGATCAGGATGGCCGCGACCGGAGCCTCACCAGGGCAGACAGTTTGCGTCAGCTCAGACGGTATGCGTGGGCAGTGGGAGCGGCCGGTTGGGTGAACGGCGTGCGCAGGCCATACCGAGGACACTCCTCCAGTCATGCTGACTTAAACGCTGCCACAAAAGCCGGGCGGTTCACGATGAAGGAGGGTACGTGTGTGTGTGTTGTGTGTGGAGAGAGCAGAGAGAGAGACGAGAGGGCGAGCAGCGAGCAGAGAGAGAGCGAGAATGCTGTGTGTGTGTGTGTGTGAGAGAGAAGGAGAGAGAGAGAGAGAATGTGTGTTGTGTTGTGGTGTCAGAGAGGATGATGAGAATGTGTGTGTTGGCGACCTATATATATATATATTATATATATATTAAATTATAAACAAAGCTTGCTCTTACGTATTAGATTGAAGCACATAGGGGCGAGATAAGCATCAGTATGCAGTGCATACTGCCTAACCTAACAGTATGTGCTCAAGTGGTGTGGATGGGGGAAAAAATGAAATAAATGCTTCTAACATGAGCCTTCAGCAAGCGTATAATCTCCAATAGGGAGAAAACTCCTAACACCTAACTCCTGGTCAATAGACGATTCTTTCGGAACTGGTGGTTTCTCCTCAGTGACCGCGGAAACGTGGTAATTTGACTCCTCTGACCTTTTCAGTTTTAAGGAGAATGCAATCCCAGAAAAGGTTGGTGTTACAATACCTAGTATGTTTGTGAGTTTCAAAAAACCACCCAAAGGTGCCATTCAGAAGCACAAAAGAAAATCAATTAAACGCGCCCAACCAAGCAACATTTCTTGTGAAAAGTAAAAAAAAAATATAAAAAAGCTATCCTTAAGACACAAGTGTGGAGGGCCAGTTCTTGGAATGAATCGCAAGGGATAAAATCAACAAACTACAAAAATTCAAGGTACAGTACCGCCCCGTTTCCAGCAACTTACAGAGCAGCTTGGTGTTGCCAATGACTGCACGAAATAATTAAATTCTAAACGCAAGCTTGCTCTTATGTCTAGATTGAGGAAATAGGGGGAGATAACAGCATTCATATCTGCAGTGGCATTACTGCCTAACTAACAGTATGTGCCTCAAGTGGGTGGATGGGTAAAAAATGAAATAAATGCTTCTCAACATGAGCTTCAGCAAGCTTATAATCTCCAATCACATGCACACGCAACCCACACACCCACCAACACACACCACACACACCTCCTCTCTCTCTCTCTCTCTCTCTCTCTTCTCTCTCTCTCTCTCTTTCACACTACGCACACGTAACACCCCCACACACACACACTTTTTACTCTCTAAATATCGACAGCAAACCCAGCAACTTTACAAGACTAGATACCATTACTGACTTGCGTCAGGCTCAGTGGCAAATATCTGTGCGGGATCAAACTGTAAAGGGCACACTTGGGTACTTGAAAGAGTTACACATTATTTATATTGCAGCATATTTTGTCACGATTTCTGGAAACTGAAATCATTGAAACAAAACTTCAGCTTTGTGCATTTCTTCTTATGACAGGTATAAATTATTTGCGACAGCAAATGCAAATTTTTTCAAGATGTCCTAGAGAATATTAATTGGAGACAATCTATGACCATCTCTTAGTATCTGTCTGTTATGTCTGTGTGTCTACACGTGCACATAATGTGTGTGTGTGTGTGTGTAGTTGTGCTGTGTGGTGTGATGTGTGGTGTGAGTGTTGTGTGTGTGTGTGTTGTGTGTGTGCCTGACTTTGTTAGTGCTTCAGATAAAACACGCACACATGCACCCCGAGGAAAAAACACCCCAGAGATGGGAGCGGCAAGCAATATGAACAATGCCAGACTTCACGATCAAAGCAAACCAATAACGCGTCAATGATTACTTCATTCTTTCAAATGGTTGAGGACAAGTCACAGCGATCAGAACAGCGTGACTGAGCAGTCTGAAGACTCTGCAGCATCACATCATTGCAGGATGGTGCCCCCACCAAAAAAAATAAGTTCCACAACAGGTTCTCTTGGCCACATGAGACCCCACTTCCCCCTGTAAGTCTCACAGCCTTCACCTCATTGCACGGATGGTGCCACAAGTTCCAAAACAGGAGATTCTCTCGACCGCTAAGGCCCCCCTTCCCACCAGTAAACCTCACAGGCATTTCAAAATCATTGCACGGATGGTGCCACCAGTTCCACAACAGGTTCTCTTGGACACGCTGAAGAGACCCCACTTCCCCACCTGTAATCTCACAGCCCGTGCCGGAAGTTTGGAAACTCATCGACAACGTGCCAATCTACGCAGACACCATAGGCATGGACAGCTCGAAGTTCGGAAATCAAAGTTCAACCGAAGAAAGAAAAAGCGAAACGGGCAAGTCCTGCTCCATCAGGACCATCCGAATCTTCAGGGTCTGATCAGGACGGAGAGGCTCTGAGAGGCATCAGCAGATCTCGTGTCAAAAGACGGAAAACGAGTGCGCAGATTTCCCCCCCAGCCCCCCCCAACGCCTTCACATATATCCGAAGGAAGAGGAATTCACCGTATCAAAGAATTCAGCAGATGCTGGACAAACAAGTGCCATCAGCCGCCTGCTAGGACGTCTGTGTACCCGCTCCGTCCCCCCCAGATATAGAGACTGGGGATACGAATTTCCTCTACGTTTATGTTACACATTCCAAAATGTCAGTCGGACACTGAAGATCCTGAGGCACATTGTCCTGTTTAGACCCAGACGAAACAAGTGAATGAATCAGGAGAAAGGGAAGAAAGCAACATTGCTCCAAAGACCGCAAGGACCGCGGAAGTCATTTACAGAGCACCCACCAGTACAACATCAGCAGGCAGCAGCAGTTTATAATTCCAGCCCGCATCATGTGTGGCCAGGATAACAGGGCCACAGACTGTAGGCGATGATGTGGCCAGGACCGGGGCACAGGACTGAAGGCGATGATGTGGCCAGGAAACAGGCACAGGACTGAGTCGATGATCGTGGCCAGGAACGGGGCACAGACTGAAGGCGATGATGTGGCCAGGAACGGGGGCACCGACTGTAGGCGATGATGTGGCCAGGAAACAGGGCACAGACTGTAGGCGTGAGGTGGCCAGGAACGGGCACAGGACTGAAGATGAATGAATTGACAAATGGGGCAGAAAGGGGCACAGACTGAAGTGATGATTGGCCAGGAATAGGGGACAGACTGAAGATGTGGAAATGTGAGGAACGGCGAGCGTACAGATGAAGATGATGATGTGCCAGTGAAAAGGGGCTCAGACCTGCAGAGATGAACTGGGCAGGAACGGCGGACACAGACTGAAGATGATGATGTGGCCAGGTAACGGGGCACAGACTGAAGATGATGACAATGGGCAGGACGGGGCACAGACAGAAGATGATATGTGGCCAGGGAACGGGGCACAGACTGAAGAATGATGATATGTGGACAGGAACGGTGGCACGAATGACGATGATGATGTGGCCAGGACACGGGGCTCAGACTGAAGATGATTGATGTGGCAGGAACGGGGGCACAGACTGACAGATGAATGATGTGGCCTGGAACGGGGCACAGACTGAAGGCGCTGATGGGCCAGGAATGGGGCACAGACTGAAGATGATGATGTGGCCAGGAAGGGCACAGATGAAGCTTATGATGATGATGTGGCCAGGAATGGGGCACAGACTGAGGCAATGATGTGGCAGGAATGGGGCACAGGCCGAGGCAATGATGTGGCCAGAATGGGGCACAGCCCGAGTGCGAAATGGGCAGGACAGGCACAGACTGAAAGGCAATGATGTGGCCAGGTATGGGGCCCAGACTGAAGATGATGAAATGGGCAGGGACGGAGGCACAGACTGAGATGATGAATATGGGCAGGAGCGGGCACCGACTGAGATGATGAAATGGGCAGCGAACGGGGCACAGACTGAAGATGATGAAATGGGCCGGAGCGGGGCACAGCCTGAAGCTGATGAAATGGCCAGGAATTTGGGCACAGACTGGAGGGCAATGATTATGGCCAGGAACGGGGCGCAGGACTGACGGCGATGGAAATGGCAGGAAAGGGGCACAGGACTGGATGGCAATGATATTGCAACGAACGCGGGCACAGACTGAAGGCGAAGTGTGTTGACCCGGGGAAAAGTGGGGACGGGCACAGGATGCCCGAAGGCGACAGTGTCGACCAGGGACGGGGCACAGACTGAAGGCGGACAGTGTGGACCAGGGCCGGGGCACATAGTTGAAGGCGGAAGTGTGACCAGGGGACGGGGCACAGATGAAGGCCAACAGTGTGACCAGGGACGGGGCACGGACAGATGAAGGGGACAGTGTGACCAGGGACCGGGCACAGACTGAAGGCGACAGTTGGACCAGGGACGGGTGCACAGTCTGAACGGTGACATTGTGCCCAGGGACGGGGCACGAGTGGAAGGCGGGACAGTCTGTGACCAGGACGGGGCACACGCTGAAGGCGACGTGTGACCAGGGACGGGGGCACAGGAGTGAAGCGCGACAGGGTGACCAGGGACGGGGCACAGACTGAAGGCGACAGTGTGACCAGGGACGGGGCAACAGCGGTGAAGGCGACAGTGTGCCCAGGACGGAGGCAGGCACAGACTGAAGGCGACCGTGTTTGTGACCAGGCCGGGGCACAGAGTGATAGGCGACAGTTGTGACAGGGACGGGGCCACTGAGGTGAAGGCGGACAGTGTGACCAGGGACGGGCACAGACTCAGGTGTTTCAAATGAGCAGCAATGGGGGGGCACCGACTGATGATGCAGTTGATTTTGCGGGATGGGCACGGCCTGACTCTGGGATGATGTGGCAGAAACGAGAGCAGGGTTGCTGCTCACTGGTGAGGACCAGCTTCAGACTCTGGGAAGGATTGTTCGCAGAAACGTGGAGTCTGGAGGGCTTTTCCCTTTGCCTCTTTTCTTTTATGATAATTAGTCTAAATTGTAAAACAATATGTTATTTAGGACGTCTGCAATCAACCATTATGTGTGTCGAGCGTAAAACAGATTCCTCCTCCTTCCCTTTGCATAAATGTGAGTGTGTAGGAAGGCGATCTGTGGCGAAAATGTGTGTGATTGTAGTGTCAGGGATGCACACTCTCGGGCACACGTGTGCACATATACTGACAAATACAAATGATAGTGCGCGCACACAAGACACACCACACACACACACACACACAACACACCACATGCATTGAAACAAGCATTACGCTTGCTACGCATCATGCACATATGCATGCAAGCCACAGATTGCGATTCACACCACAAGCACATATTGTGCACACCGCGCACTGATAAGCCCATGCACCCGTATGCCACTTGCACACCATACACGTTCACACACCCCCACCCACACAGACAGGCACTCACTCATGCAAACACACTGACATCACGTGCGCACATTGCGCGCGCGCGCGCACACACACACCACACACACACCACACACACACACACACACACACACATCACACACACCCTCTCTCTCTCTCCTTCTCCTCTCTCTCTCTCTCTCTCTCTCTCCTCTTTCTCTCTCTCTCTCTCAAGCAATTCCTTTTTTCACTAAAATATTAAACCAAAAATACCCAGCAACTTTACAGGACTAGCTACCATCTACTTACTGACTTTCAGGCTCAGTGCAAATAGTGTGGCACAGATTCAACTGTTAATGGCAACACTTGGGGGTACTTGAAAGAGGTACACATTTTGTATTGCAGCTTATTTTGTACGATTTCTGGAACCGTGAAATAATTGAAACAAAACCTTCGCTTTGTGCATTTCTTCTTATGAACAGTATTAAAATTATTTGCAACCCAAATGCAAATTTTCCAATCGTCCATAGACGGAATATCCTTGAGATTATGTCCATCTCGCTATCTATCTGTCTTTGTATGTATGCGTGTATACCTGTGCGCGTAATGTGTGTGTGTGTGTGTGTGTGTGTCGTGTGTGTGTTGTGTGTGTGTGTGTGTTTCAGGATAAACTTAGGCACAACCTGTTCGTACCCGAGGAAAAAACGATCAAAAGATGGGGAGCAGGCAGGCACCTGACCAATGACCAGACTTCGCGTTCAAAACGAAACAATAACAATCAAAGGAAATCAACACTGGTCCCCCCCCCGCAAAACAGGCTCAGCTGCAGCCCGACAGGGACCAGTCTACATACACAATCTGAGTGGGGAGGTGTGCAGAAACAAGAGCAGAGTTGACGACTCACTGAGGCGAGACCAGCTGACTCTGGGATGTGAATCTCGCCGGATACATGGAGCCTGGAGGCTTTCCCCTTTGCCTAAAGGTGAGTGTGTAGGAAGGCGATCTGTGGAGAAAAATGTTGTGTGTGAAGGTGGTTCAAGGGATTGCACTCTCTCGGGCACACGTACACGTGCACATATACTGACAAATACAAAATTGCATACCTGCGCGTACACAAAAACACCAACACACTCACAACACACCCACACACACACACACATCCACCAACACACACACACACATCACTCCTCCCCCCCCCCTTCCCCCACACACATCCATAGACAAGCATCATACGCAGCATACGCCATCCTGCACATATGCATGCAGCACAGATATGCAGATTCACACAACAAGCACATATGTGCACACACCGCGCACAGAGAAGGGCAATGCACACGTATGCACTTGCCACATACACGTTCACACACCCACCCAGTACAGGCATACACCATGCAAACCACTGACACTCACACGCGCACGGCATGCACACACCACACACACACATTACACACACACACACCACCACAACACCTCTTCTCTCTCTCTTCTCTCTCTCTCTCTCTCTCACGGCATTTCTTTTTCTCATAAAAATAGTTACAGAAAGAACCCAGCACTTTACAGACTGATAACCTTCTACTGACTTGCGTTCAGGCTCAGTGGCGAATTAAGTGTGCGCAGATCAACTGTTAATGGCAACACTTGGAGGTACTTGAAAGAGTTACACAGTATTTGTATTGCAGCTTATTTTGTACGATTTCTGGAAACGTGAAATGTATGAAACAAACTACAGCTTGTGCCTTTCTTCTTATGAACAGTATAAATTATTGCAAACACCAAAATGCAAATTTTCCCAATGTCCATAGAAGAATATCAATTGAGATCTATTCCATCTCTCTATCTATCTGCTGTGTATGAATGTGTGTATACATGTGCACATAATGTGTGTGTGTGTGTGTGTGTGTGTGTGTGGTGGGGGTGTGTGTGGGTGTGTGTGTGTGTGTGTGGTTTCAGATAAAACAAGCACACCTGTCCCCCGAGGAAAAACCGCTCCAAAGATGGGGAGCAGCAGGCAACCTGAACAATGACCAGCCTTCGCGTTCAAAACGAACCAATAACACATCAAAGAAATCAACACATGCTGGAAAAACAGCTCATCAGCAGCCCGACAGGACCAGTCTACGTACACAATCGCCCAGGACCAGATACAGAGATGGGTGACACGACTCCTTCCTCTGCTAGTTCATGGCGCATCAACAAGTCAGTCAGGACACCGAAGATCCTGGGGCACATCTGTCCAATGTAGACCAGACAAAAAAAAGTGAATGAATCAGGAGAAATGAAGCAAGCAACCCATGCTCCAAAGACTGAGGGAAAAGGAAGTCATCTTACAGAGACACCCACCGGTACAACATCAAAACTGACTGATTTCACAATCATCCAGACCATCAACAGACTGATAGTTTTGAGCCCCCATCGACATCATCCAAACCAGACTCAGAAACAGGTGCCATGACATCTTCCTCCCCTACCGTTCCACCTGGACATCAACAGTCAGATCCTGGTCAAATTCCAGATCCTCGAGACGGATCAATTGAATAGAAACCAGAAGGAAGATGTTGCCAAAGAAGCGCAGAGGAAAGCGAGACCTTGACGGAAGAAACGAAAAGAGAAGGAAACCATCATTCGCCTGAAGTGGCTACCAGCATCTCGTCTAAGCTGTCTCAACAGGAAAATACCTCACCAACTGTGGTCTCGAGTTTTCAAGAGCAGTCTGTCGCTCCCCAGAACAACACAGAGCAGGGCCTTTCTGCAGTGGATTCTGGTCTTGGGGACTCTGTCATCAGTAACAGCCTCTTTCCGATGGAAACTCTGCCGCCAACTCCACCATCAGACAGCACAAGTAAGTTAACTTGTTTTTGTGGGTATTATATATAATATAGTGATGATTTTGATGATGATAACATGTTTGTATATAGTTTGTGTGCATGCGTTGCATACGGTGTGATGTCTTCAGCCCTTTGTTTTGTGTCTTATATATGGATTGTTGAAAGCCTCCAACGTTGGCGGAAGTCAAGAAGGTGGTCGACAAAGCCAGAGCCAAATCATCACCAGGGCCAAACGGAATACCTTACCAGCTTTACAAGAAATGTCCCAAGGTGCTGGAGTGGCTCCACAGGCTGCTGCGATCGGCTTGGAGAAACCAGAAGATCAGTGGCCAGTGGATGACGGCAGATGGTGTGTACATCCCCAAAGAGCAAAACTCAAGTGACATCAGCCAGTTCAGGCCAATATCACTACTGAACGTCGAAGGGAAAATCTTCTTCTCTGTCATGGCAGCAAGGCTGACCACGTACCTGATGGAAAACAAGTACTTGGTGTGTCAGTCCAGAAAGGTGGCATCCCAGGCGTGGCTGGCTGTGTAGAACACGCCACAATGATCTGGGACGCAATCCAAAAAGCAAAAACAGAAAAGAGAGACCTGGACGTAGTGTGGCTTGATCTGGCAAACGCATATGGATCTGTGCCCCATGAGATGATACAGTTGGCTCTTGAGATGTACCATGTGCCAAAGAACATCTGCGACATGCTCAAGAAGTACTTCAATGGCTTCTCAATGCGGTTCTCTACCAAGGAGTACACAACTGATTGGATCAACTTGGAAGTGGGCATTGCAATGGGCTGTGCAATTTCCCCGATACTGTTCGTGCTGGCAATGGAACTCATCTTGAAAGCAGCAACAAACAACGCGAGACAAACAGACCTTGGCGATGGATACAACATGCCTCCTCTCAAGGCCTTCATGGATGACACTACAGTGATTTCGTCCAGAGAAGACGAGACACGTCATGTGCTGGAGAGGCTGGACGACATAGTTGCCTCATCCAGAATGAAGTTCAAACCAAAGAAATCACGAAGTCTCTCACTGAGGAAAGGAAAAGTGGCCGAATCTGTGGTCTTCAGTGTTGCCAACCAGGCCATTCCAACAGTCACAGAAGAACCAGTCAAGAGCCTTGGAAGATGGTATGATGATACGCTGAAAGACACACAAAGAGCAAAAGAAACCAAGCAGATGGCGGAAGAAGGCTTGGAGACCATTGACCAGTGTGGGCTCCCTGGCAAATACAAGGTCTGGTGTCTGCAGTTCATGCTGATACCAAAGCTCCTATGGCCTCTGATGATATACGACATCTGCACCAGCACAGTGGAGGCAATGGAAGCCAAAATCAACAAGTTCACAAGGAAATGGCTTGGTGTCCCACCCTGTCTCACTGACATTGCGCTGTACTGTCGCCAAGCAAAGCTCAAACTACCACTGAAATCCATCCTGGAAGAATACAAAGCAGGGAAGATCAGACTTCAAAGCATGCTGGAGGACTCAGGAGACAAGGTGGTAGAAGCAATCAAGCCCCAGCTGAAGACAGGCAGAAAATGGAAAGTTCAAGAGGCGATGGATTCTGCAAAAGAAAGTCTCAAGATCAGAGAAATAACAGGACACACACAGACCAACAGACAAGGACTGGGGGTGACCAAAACTGAATGGTGGTCAAAGGCCAAAGGAAAAGCCAAAAGAGACATGATGATTCAGGAGATGAGAAAAGAAGAAGACCAAAAAAGACTCCAAAAAGCAGTCCAGCAGAGCCAGCAAGGGCAATGGACAACGTGGGAGAATGCACTCCAAAGAAGTCTAACTTGGAATGACATTTGGCACATGGCCCCTCTCAGGATCAGCTTCATTCTCAGATCTGCATATGACCTTCTGCCCTCAAATGCAAACCTGGTGAAGTGGGGGAAAACAGACGATCCTGCATGCCCCCTCTGCCATGAAAAACAAACAGTGGAGCATGTTCTAAGCTCATGTAAAGTAGCCTGGCTCAAGGAAGGTACACATGGAGGCAAACCAAGTGCTCAAAGAAATTGTACAAGTAGTCTGGGCTAGTACCAACACCACAAAAGGGAGAATCAGGACTCCAAAGCACCCGCAACATTCTTCACGGCAGGAGGCAGCAAATCATGGCCAAGAACAACAGTGCCACTCGAAACATGCAGGCAGAGTCTGCTGGATGGGGCAGATGACTGGGAGTGCACTGCAGACCTCCCAGAATGGAAGAGTCACCCAGAGATCATCAGCAAGAGTGGCATGAGACCAGACATAGTAGTCCACTCTAAGTCAACCAAGCAGCTGATCATGATCGAGCTCACGGTGCCATATGAGAACAGAATGGAGGCAGCTCAAATCTACAAGACTGAAAAGTATGCTGATCTGGCAAACAGCCTGAGGAGAGAAGGCTATCAGGTCAAAGTCCTCACTGCAGAAATTGGAGCTAGGGGATTTGTAGGAACGTCTGCATACAGCCTCATGAAACAGCTCTCAGTTGCAGGGAAGGAAAAAACCAGAGCCCTGAAAGCAATGGCAGAAGCGGCAGAGAGGTGTTCAAGCTGGATCTGGTCAAGGAGGAACAAAAGTGAACTTCATAAGGCTTAATTTCCCTACAAATATCAGGTGTCCCTGTGGCTCAGTGGTTAAAGCGCGAGTCATTAAGTAGAAAATGAGCATGTCCAGAGGGTCATGGGTTCGAATCCCAGCCATGGCTCGTCCCAAGATGGGGAAAAAAAAAAAGGGGCAGCAGAGGGACATCCGCAGTCATGAACCGGGTGTGGCCCAACCCCCCTAGAGTGTCAGGAGATAAGGGCCGAAACACTTGCTTGAAGGGGGCTTCTCTTCTGAGGACTCTCTGCTGCCACGCTCTCCACAAGTTTCTTTCTACTGGATTGTTGAAAGCCGTATGTGCACATTGTCTGTTGAATTGTGCAGAATGCTCACATGCTTGAAAACAAAGAATGTTTTATGAATGGTAAAAAAAACCCATCATCCTTACCATTTGCCAATACAATGAAAACATACAACTCACAACAAGATATATTAGCTAAGAGATAATGATAGAAGCACTCACTTTCCTGTAAATGCCAGGACTGAAACATTGCAAAGATGCTATCATGAAGAAATCACCGAGAACACGCATTCATGAACTCACACGCACGGACATGTATTACTTTAGAAGAATCTCGACTGTGATTTGAAAAGAATTCATTGGACGTTTGAGTAGAAACCTCTCCAAAAAGGTTTCATGCCTAATTAGCCTTTAAATCAAGTCGAGAAAAGTCTGAGAAACTGCTTGCTTGGAAATGAAATGTGCTGGGGGAGGGGGGGGGGGGGGGGGGGGAGGAGGAGAAGACCGTTAGACAGCGTCAAGATGAAAGACAAAGATATGATGATACTATTTTTTGCATGGCTGATTGTTTGTGTGGATGTGTTTGTTTGGAAGAGTCGACCACAGTTTTAAATGATTGATACTGAAACAAACAAAGTTTGTTTCTTTTTTTTGTAATTTTCAAAAATGCGGTTGTTCTTTGTGTTAGGTGTGTTGCAGAAAGATGAATGTCCCTATACGGCAAAGTTCACTAAAACCTCCCCCCCCCCCCCCCCCCCCCCCCCCCCCCCCCCCCCCCCCACCGCCACCCCCAGTATGATGCTATAGTAATGTTGCTGCTGCTGCTACTTTTGCTGCTAATACTGTTCTTGCTGCTGCTTCAACTTCTGTTACTGCTGCTACAACCACCACCGCCACCATCACGACTACTACTACTACTACTGCTGCTACTACTGCTACAACTACAACTACTACGAGTATTTCTACTACTACGACGACGACAGTGACAACGACGACGACAACTACTACTACTACTACTACTACTACTACTACTACTACTACTACTACTATTTGCTGTTGTTGCCGTGGCTGCAGCTGCAGATTCTGCTACTACTACTAGTGCTACTAGTAGCTGCTGTTGTCTGGAGGAAAGACACTCTCCTTACTTTTACGTGCATTGTCGTCGATCTTCCCTACCCATTCTGTTTGAGGTGACTGTTTTGTTTTCATCAGGAGTGTAGTTCAGTGCATGTTGTGACACTGCTCTGTGCAGGGAAGCTTGACAGTGTGCAGCATACCTTTGACGACCAGGAAGACATCCGCAGCCTTCAGCAAGAGAAGCAGAAACTGCAAGGTATTCTCTCTCTCTCTCTCTCTCTCTCTCCTCTCTCTCTCTCTCTCTCTCTCTCTCTCTCTCTCTCTCTGACTCTGTGTCTGTGTCTGTCTGTCTGCCTGTCTGTCGATCTCTCTGAGCGTGTGTGTGTGTGTGTGTGTGTTGTGTGTGTGTGTGTGTGTGTGTGTGTGAATATGAGTGAGTGTGTGTGTGTGTATGTGTGTGCATATGAGTGAGTGAGTGAGTGTGGCGTGTGTGTGTGTGTGTGTGTGTGTGTGTGTGTGTGTGTGTGTGTGTGTGTGTGTTCTTGCATAACCTGCTAAATGAGTAATTGTCACCAAGCCCAACAAATGCATTTTCTTTTTTCTCTTTTTTTTTTTTTTTTTTTTTTTGTAAACTCTTTTTACCGCAATGTGCCCACATCACTCTTACTTGAGTTCTTTGTCTTGTCGCTGCTCTGACTGTCTTGTCTTCAACGTGCAGGGGAAGTACTCAGTTTGAAGACACTGAAGGATGAGCAGATGAGCTTTGTCCACAGTCTGCAAGAAGAAAACAAGAAAATTCAAGGTATCTGTCTGTCACTGCCTGTCTCTATCCTTCTCTCTGTTGTCATTATGAAGGTATTTTGTCTTGTCTTGTCTTGTCTTGTCTTGTCTTGTCTTGTCTTGTCTCTCTGTCTCTGTCTCTCTCTCTGCTTTTTCCCAGTCTGTCCGTGTGTGTGTGTGTGGTGTGTGTGTGTGTGTGTGTGTGTGTGTGTGTGTGTGTGTGTGTGTGTCTATCTCTCGTCCTCTCCATCTCTCTCTCTCTCACACACACGCTTGCACACACGCATGCATGCACGCACGCACATACACACACATACACACACAGCACAACAATACATAATATGAACAGCGTGTGTGTGTGTGTGTGTGTGCGTGTGCGTGTGTGTGTGTGTGTGTGTCTTTCAGTGTGTCTCTGTCTATCGCTGTCTTTCTGTCTCTGTCTGTCTGTCTGTCTGCCTCTGTGTGTGTGTGTGTGTGTGTGTGTGTGTGGGGTGTGTGTGTGGTGTGTGTGTGTTCTTGGAAGATTTTCCTTTTGTATCAATGTTGGGAGAAAAAAAAAAACTGGTTGAGATTAATTCAGATGGATGAATATAGACTGCTGATCAAAAGCATACACATTGCCACTATTATTAGATGAAAAGGGAAAAACCTCTTGATAACCAGAATTGATAAAACTTCATGGTCAAATGGTTCACACATTTTTTTAAAAGGAAAATCAAGGGGTTATATGTATTTATTCCATATAAAGGTGCATAGACAAAGAATCATTGACGTCAGATGGCAGCACTTGAATGAATATGTTTACTCGTGTGACAGATTTAGCTGATTTTTATATGAAATTTAAGACAGTCCCGAGTGGCGAATTACGTATTATGTTAAATATTAGAAAGTACATAAGGTGTCAATTGACCAAAATTTGATTGGGCATATCAGGTATAGTTTTTGCATAATGTCTGATGTTATTAAAGTCAGAGTGAAATGATTTGTCTGTTGTGCAACGAATTATTTGACATTAGATTACTTTTGTGCAAAGTGCACTGATCTCCATGGTTTTTGTTTTACACCTTTAATCTGTTAATATTTTACAAACTGAAAAATTGGTCTCTCCTGCATTACTTCTGTCATAAAAGTTAAATACATGATGATACAATTTTCTCATTACGTTTACAAGGCCTTTAAAATGCAGTAATTTTGAACATATAAACTTGGGGTGTTGACTTATTTTATTAACATTACATTAATACACGTTGGGGTTTTTTTTCCTCCCCCAGTAAGAGATGTTATTCAAAGCATGGCTGTAACACTCCCTTGTGGACAATGTTGATGGGATGATGCGGTAACATTTAACATTTTTGCTCACACCCCCTCTAAATCCGGCATGTTCACTTCCATTCATCTTATTTCCCTATGTTTCAATGTTTTGTTCATATTTTGTTTTGATTTCAATTTTTTTTTAAACTGTCAATTGTACACATACACACACAAACAGACAGAAAATAACTCAACTCATTTGCACACACATGCACACACATATACGTACACAAGCACGGAATGACATGCTCACACACCAGCATGCATGCACTCAAGCGTGCATTAGCCATTCATACACATGATCATGTGCGTGCTTTCTTTCTGATTGCCTTTCCGTTGTTCTTTGCAAGAGTTCCGGAATGCTTGGTCAGCTGTGTCTTTATGTTTTTCTGCAGAGGATTTAGACAATGTGGGCAGGGCATATAGTGACCAGGAGGACAACATATACTGTCTCCAACAAGAAAATCAACAACTTCAAGGCATTCTGGCATCTCTCTCTCTCTCTCCTCTCTCTCTCTCTCTCTCTCTCTCTCTTCTCTCTCTCTCTCCTCTCTCTCTCTCTCTCTCTCTCTCTCTCTCTCTCTCTCTCCTCTCTCTCTTCTCTGTTCTTCTTGTTTCAATATTTTTTTTTATTAAGTTCATCTATGCGTCAGTGCTGATGGAGAAACAACTTATCCACGTTTAATGTATTTCTTTTTAAGATTTAGTCGCTATTATTGCTTAGTTAGTTGCTAGTCACACTTAGTCGAGTCCCTTAACAGGACAAGGGCTGGATGAAAAAAGCACGTATATGCCTATCTGTTACCCTTGGAAATAAGATTCTCTCTTTCTCTCTCTTCCACACAACACACACACCGCATGTGCATGCGGTGCATGCTGGCGCGCGCACGCGCCACACACACACACACACACACACACACACACACACACACATGACACACACGTACACAACACCACGACATACACGTGCATCGGTATATACATACACATCCTCAAACATGCATTTATGCTTCTTACACACAAGCATGCTTATTCTCATGTGCATGCCTGCGTTCTTAGGGATTGTCCACGTTGTTCCTGACCAGTTTGTTTGTGTTCTGGTTTGTTTTCAGTGTCAACATTTTTCTGTGCAGGTGAACTGGCCAACGTGAACAAGGAGTATGATGATCAGATACAGTATCTCCAACAGGAAAAACAGGAACTTCAAGGTTATATGGCCTCTGTCTCTCTCTCTCTCTCTCTCTCTCTCTCTCTCTCTCTCTCTCTCTCTCTCTCTCTCTCTCTCTCTCTCTCTCTCCACCCCTCCTCTCTGTCTCTGCTCTCCTCTCTGTGTCTCTGTCTCTGTCTGTCTGTCTGTCTGTCTGTCTGTCTCTCTTCTCTCTCTCTCTCTCTCTCTTCTCTCTCCTCTCTCTCTCTCTCTCTCTCTCTCTCTGTGTGTGTGTCTCTCTCTCTTGTCTGTCTGTAATTTCCTTTGTATCTGTCAATCTTTCTGTTTCTCTTTTACCACCTGCAATTCACACCCCCACAAAACCTTCGAAATGAAGCAAATTTATTGTTTCGTTTTGTTTGTCTGTCTGTCTGTCTGTCTCTGTCTTTTGGTCTGTCTCTCCCTTCCTCTCCCTCTCTCTCTCTCAACTAAATAATACATCTTTAAATTGTTCTTGAAGCTTTTTGATTCTCAGATTCAACCCATGCTTCTCTAGGATGCTGAGATTTGGGGGTTAGAAGATGCTTCATCTGTTACTGAAAGCGTTCATGTACTTGTATTAAATGTAAGAAGTACCTGTGGATTGGTATTATAACACCATAGCCCTTTGTATGGGAAATTGAGTTATTTCCATTATGATTAATTCATTTTAGTGTGTCTTGCATTAGATACTGGTTGAAACTGACTGGAATTGAGGAACAGAGACGCCATCCAAAATACATAAAATGTTCCCAAACTTGAACAGTAGGGGAGAAATCAGTCGTGCTTCAAAGGTTCATGATGTTTTAAACAGTTATGGCTTCTCCTATGAGTGGAAACACCATTGATTGGGTGCATGAATTCCTTTATAAAGAGGTTTAAAAACAAGGACTAATAAACTGCAGATGGCAGAACTGGAATTTTCATATAAATAGCATGCGACAGATTTATAGAGTACAGGAAATTCAAGACAACACATGATGCACAGCCAGATTTATTCTGGGTTTAGAACAGACTCATCTGATACATTCTAACAAGATTTAGATTTGGAATGATCCTTTTTGTCAGTGCATCGTTCAAGATATAAAAGGAATAAGTGAACATGGAAACATGACCTTTTGCAGACTGTCACTGATGATGAAATTCACTTTTGTTGTTGTTGTTGTTTTGCTTTTTGATGATCCGAGACATTGCTTAAATCTATCCAAAATATTATAACAATCCCAGTGACTTCAGGTGAACATTACTTCTTGCATTGCAAAACACACAGACTGGTAGAAATGTTGCTATATACATATATACTTATAAAGCCTTTTTGAGAAGAGAAGTGGTTATGTCTTGGGAATTACCAGTTTTACTTGTCCTTTGAAACCCGCTTAGTGCACAATACGGTGTACCAACTGGTGTAATGTTCTTTTAATTTTTCTGTTTTTTTTCCTTTTGGTGAAATGCTTCCAGCTTGTCTTCTGAGTTACTTTTAAAGCAGATGATGGATTGACGTATCAACTGAATTTTGACCTTTATGTCTCCCATCAATGTTCACGTCTCTTTAAAGGGGGCTCTGGCTTTCTAAATAAAATTCTGTTCTGTTCTGTTAAGTTCTGTTCCTCTGCTCACTGTCTCCGTCTGTCTGTCTGTGTGCTTCAAATGAACACTATTGGTCAAAGTGATAGGCAGTGACACAGGCTTTTCTCTGGTGGGTTGCCTAAATAGCGGTCTACGTTATTTTCTTTTCAGTTAGTGGTTGGTGGTTCACTACAATGGGATCGCCTGGTTTCATGTGAATGTGGGTAGAGAATTTATTTTCATACGTTGCAGTAAATGCTGCCCATTTTCATTTTTGGGAAACTCGTCAGGGTGTATGCAACTGACGCATGTTTCCTCCCACTCTGTGCCAATTTTCTTGACACAGGGCGCAAGGTAGTGCATATTTTTACATCCCACTATCTGCATGTCATGCACACACATGCAGAAAGGTAACATACATACAGCGAGGTGCGCGCCCCAACACACACACACACACACACACACACACACACAAAAAAAAAAATATTTTTAATTTTGCATGAGCGCACAAATGCATGCAATGAGAAGGGACCCAAAAAAAAGTTCCAAACAGAACCTTTTTGCATAGAAAATTAACAAATGCCTTATTTCAATATAATGTCAGCTCTTCCTTTAGCTTAGTTGAAGTTAGCGACAGTAAAACAGATCTTGAATCAACACACAAAAGAATTCGAAAAATAATCAAGGGAAGGTTTGCAATATACCAAAGGCCATGAGAATAGCTACCAGCTCAGCAGAGAAAAGGGAAATGGCCTTTCCAACATGATAAGCTTGTTCTTTCTTTAAAAACCAGGAATAACAAAATCCAGCACCAGCGTTTCCATCATTTATCACTGAACCATCTGTATATACCTCCAATGGTTCGGATATAGAGCTTCAACATGCGATCGAAAAGAAAATGCTGCATAGTGAGGGCTCTTTTCCTTTTTTCAAAATTTCCATAGTCAACATCAAAATTTGCTTTTATTGATTCCCCATGAAGGAATGGGAGAGAATGGCGGGCACCTAACATATATCTTTATCTTTTTAATCCTGATTTGCTTTTTGGGAAAGTCTGAAGTTTTTAAGTGGCAATTGTTGTCAGTGATTTTATTTCTTTTTTCCCTTTTCGGGAAGTGAATATCAGATCTTAATGTTCTTTCTCTTCATTAAAATGATTCAACAGAGCTACTTCTTTGAACATATTTAGCAGTAGCTAGCCTGGATAATCATCAGAGGTAATAACTCCTGCTTCTTTATAAAGTAGCTAGAGTTGGAGCTGAACAGGTATACCCAATCTAATTTATACACCTTTAGTCCACACAAATTTCAATTTCTTCAGTAAATAATTTGGAGCCGTAAAATATATTTCCTGTGCAATATGATTTTACCTGAACCTTTTGGGGTTTCGCGATGAATTTTTTAAAAAGGAAATGTCATTTACCCCTCGTTTGCCAAAAAATTTTGAAAATTTTAACAAAAAAAAAAACAAAAAACGTTTTTCGCTTTTGTTAAAGTATTTCTATTATTTCCAGAAAGTTTTCCGGATACCAGGTTTTTACCCTTTTTTTTAAACGAAGTCGGGGTTCCTCAAATTTAAAACCAAAAGAAAATTCATGGGTAGAAAGTTTTGGGGGAGATGGAAAAGAAAAGGGTCAAGGAAAAAAAAATTTGGTTCCCCTGAAAGATTCCAAATTGTAAAGAGGGATCCACTTTGCGAGGCGGACTACAACCCAATTTTCGAATTTGGGGGTAAGGTCCCCTTATTGCAAAAATATTTAAAAATGAGTCACGAGAAGTTAGCTCTTTATGTTACAGACTAAAACTCAATGCATTAAAATGCAAACATATAAACGACATTAGGTGTCCCTGTGGAGAGAGAATGTTAACGTTCCATATTTTATTCTATTGTCCGTTCACAAAGCAATATTTGCCCGATTATCTGGCAGTCAAAAACAATACTAAAGATGACGATCTCAAAGCCATTATTGATGATAAATCACTTCTTGTCACTGCAGCTAAATCTCTTCTTCGGAGTCCTGGAGGAACAGCTCTGTAGTTTGCTCGTTTTAAAATTAAAAAATTTAAAACTATAGGTATTGTTTATTGATGTTTATTTCTGTCAAACAGGGTATTATGTTGATGGGGATATGAAATGACAGGGTATTCCTATTTGTGATAAAATACTAATGTCATTCAGGATGATTTCAAGGTCCGTCTAAAAACACTATTTTGTGAAAAGACGCTAAATCAAACAAAGCATAACAAAACATGCATGCATGCACGCACGCACACAAAATGCCTATTTTCAAAATGAATGGTGTAGTTAGTTATTATGCTTCACAAAACTAGTTTTGGGGCGTTTACTTCACATCGAAAATGTCTTGGAATCAACATGTAGATTATTTGCTAACAAAAGCAAGAAAAACTTTAAATTTTCTTAAATTTGTGAGTACACAGAAATGGGACAAGACACGTCCGCTTTACTTTATCTGTGTAAATCTCTAATAAGATCAAAACTGACATGTGCATAAGTAGTGTTTTTTTAGTGCACTAAAATGTTTATTAAAGAAGCTTCAAAGTGTAGAATGCAAAGCGCTCAAACTTGCAATGGGTCTTCCCACCCATGCATATTGTCTTTGAACATAATGAAGGTCACATTTTACCCTTAGATGATCAGAGGGAAGTGGCTGCAACCAAATTTATGATGAGAGCGGAATGAGCGGCGTGGGTGCACTGCCTCTGAGGTGGCACAGAGGTTGGGACAGAAAAAAAAAGTTATTGTAAGAAGCATTCCAGTTAACAATGATGTGAAAATGAGATTAAAATCAGATCAGATATGGACTTTCCTACAGATGCAGAAACAATATTCTCTCAGATTACCTTGGCAACTTATACTTCTGAGCTTAGGCAAGCCACGGGCATTACTGTTGACGAAAAGCCTATATCTGCTAGGCCGTCCTTCTTCCCTACACTACCTTGGGAACTTCAAAGGGCCCATTTTGATATTGACCACGCTGATTTTAAAAAGAAGGACAAAATAAATATATCAGCAAGCAGTGTTAAATCTCATATCAAACAGAAGTATCCAAATGATTTAAAAGTATACACAGATGGGTGATAAATTCAGAATAATGGGAGCTCTGCTTATTTGACACCTGATTTAAAGTAGCGAAATGTTTTTCACTGGGGAAAATAAATCAGTTTTTACTGCAGAACTTACTGCAATATTGATGCGTTGATTTATCTTCCAAATTTCCCACGATCTATATTTCAAGTACTTTCTTGTGTTGATTCAAAGTTTGTGCTTCAGACACTGAAAAGATTAAAATTACAGAATACATCAAATGATAATTGAAATAAGCAATTTAATTCATGCTCTCTCTTGACAAGGCACTGTAATTACTTTCTGCTGGATACCATCACATTGTTTGTTTTATTACAATGATAATGTAGATAGAGCTGTAAAACAAGGTGCAAAATGTAGTTCAGAGTCTGTCAGGTTGAATTTTCCACTTTCGTTCAAGAACAGTATAGTATAGTGGAATGATTGCTTGGAACCATTTCCAGAAATCTTTTTAAAAGTCTCACAACAAGCCTATTTACACAGATTTTAGTATTGCAAACATTAAAACCACTACTACATCAGCAGAAAGTTCTCGTCCTTGTAGGTGGAAAGTCGATGCTTTTACAACAAAATTCAGTAAAAATCCCCTCATGTGTTTGTAGACAGAACATGAAAGCTGATGATATTCTCTCTTGTCCCGCTGTCAACCAATTTATACCCATGCTTTCTACATATACAAAAAGAAATGTTTTGAACGACGGGTATTAACCTACGAATTCTTATTTCTTTATCAAAGAGTCCAAAAATTAAATACTTATAGCTTCACAAATTTACCATCTCATACTTAGGAGGTTAATTTTAAGTCAGTCAATCATATAACTATTGCTTACTCTACATAAAAAAATATGAGAGGACCATCTTCATCCATCCCCTACCTCTCACTCTTCTCTCCCACATCAAAACAATCAGTAATTTCCTAGTTTCATCATAATTTAGGGTTTGGTTTGTTTGTTTGCTTTTGGGTTGATGGGTTGGTGTTTTTTTCCCCTCAAATCGCCTAGAGTGGATAGACGTTACACACTCAGTCACACACACACACACACAAACACACACACACACACACACACACACACAGAGACACACACGCGCACACACAACACACACCACACACACACACACACACACACACACACACACACACACACACTGTTCATGTATACCACCGACATGTGCTGTTAATGCATGTATTACTGTGTTGTGTTTCCCTTCGACACCATCATTAACAAAATTCTCAGGCTGACATTTTCTTTGTGCAGAGACCTCAGCTAGCCTGCAGTCACAGTTAAAGGAAAAGGTGGCAGCACTTGAGCTTCAGCAACAAGAATCACAGAAACTCCGTGGTGGGCTTTTGCTGTTTTACTTAAAGCCATGTTTCAGTTAAAATAGCTGCTATATGTTGGAAACCTATAAAAGAAAACTGGCATACATGATTTGATGCACTGTCATTGTTATTGGAAAAAGGGCATGAAATCTTCCCTTGTCCCACACATACACAGGTACACACACACACACACACACACACACACCATGCACACACACATGCCTGCATGAACCAAAAACACACACACACACACACACACACACACACACACACACACACACATCCACACAC
>CM031603.1:54220005-54235005 GCA_018398815.1 Conus ventricosus
TAACGAGAAGTGATCTTGTAAAATGTCGTCAGGCTTTCGCGTTCCCCAGGGGTCTGTGCTGGGTCCAGTCCTTTTCATAATGTACACAACGCCCCTGACGGAGATGATATGAGAGCATTCACATTAAAAAATGTTTCTTGTCAATGCTCTGGAATTCACTGCCTTTCCATCTACGTCATGCCCCTTCCTTCCCAACTTTCAAGTCTGCCTTTAAAACATATCTGTTCAAATGCCATTTGCACAATACCACCTGATATATTACTAAATTACTACATGTCACTTGCACACCTTGCTTGTGTAAAAATGAGTGGTTTACTGTGTTATATAGTGTGCTTGTGTATGCAATATTATGTTCCAGTGTGTGTGTGTGTGGTGTGTGTGTGCTGTGTGCGTGCGTGCATGCGTGTGTGCATGCATGCATGTGTGTGTGTGTGTGTGTGTGTGTGTGTGTGTGTGTGTGTGTGTGCGTGTGTGTGTTTATGACTCATGAACACAGAATTGTGTGTGTGTGTGTGTGTGCGTGCGTGCGTGCGTGTGTGTGTGTGTGTTGTGTGTGTGTGTGTTATGTGTGTCCTGCTTATGTTTTTAGATGCTGAATTGTTGAAACTTGTAAAGCGCCCTGTAGCCTACATTGTTAGGATAGGCGCTATAGAAGTTGTCCTTGTTATTAATATTATTATTTAAGTATTCATTATAATAACAATAATGATACTACTACCACTACTAACTAATATAATCACAGCATCACCTTCTCATTATACCAACCCCCCTACTACTCCTTTCTCCCCTATGTAAGAAAATGTACACTTCCTTATCTGTCATCTTTGGTGAGAGCAAAACTAGCTATAAATCATCTTGTTCTCTCTCTGTATGTCTGTCTGTCTGTCTGTCCCTCCCTCTGTCTCTCTCTGTCTCTGTCTCTGTCTCTCTGCTCTCTCTCTCTCTCTCTCTCTCTCTCATAGTACACAACAGTTCAAAGTATCTCAAGGTAACAAAACAGGCTTTTCTCTGGTGGATTGCCTTATAGTATCTTACTATGAATAATTTTAAATTGGCTGTCAGCTATTTACTGCCATTGGTTGAGCCTGGGTTCTTGTAAATAGGAGTGAAGAAATATTTCCATTCTTGTAGGGATTCGTGCACACTTTCATAATGGCACGTCATATGCATACAAACAAAAGTGCCTTTATCCTGTATGCTAAGAATATTGAAACTCAGTGTATTCATGCATTTAAAGCACATTATGCACACACACACACACACACACACACCACACACACACACACACACACACACACACACACACAGAGGGGCCCGTGTGCGCACACAAACACACAGACACACTCATTTTCTCTCTGTCTCTCTCTCTCTGTCCTCTCTCTCTCTCTCCACACACACACACACACACACACACGCATGCACACATGCATGCACACATGCAAGCATGCATGCATGCACACACACACGCTTACAGACACAGACACACACACACACACACACACACACACACACACACACACACACACACACACACACACATGTACACGCTTACACACACAGACACAGACACACAAACACAACACACACACACACACACACACACACACACACACACACACACTGTTCATGAATCATTGGTTTACTTTTGAGGTTTCATTTTTTTTTAATATTACATTATTTACCTAGTTTTAAGACAGGAAATGTTTTTCCTTGTGCAGAAAAATCAGCTGGACTGGAGAAACTGTCAGAGGAGCAGCAGTTGCACTTCAACAACAGCAGCAAGAAGTAAACACACTTCGCGGTAAGGTTTTGCATTCCATGCTTAAAAGCATGCTATCTTTAGTGTTAGTTTAAGACAAAGCAACCTACACAGGCACATACAGCTTAGTGACCACACACACTGTCACAATTTTGAGAAAGGGCACAGAGCTGTTTATACCTCACACAGACACAGAGACAGACAGACAGACAGACGGACGGACAGACAGACAGACAGACAGGCACACACACACACACACACACACACACACACACACACACACTCTCTCTCTCTCTCTCTCTCTCTCTCTCTCTCTCTCTCTCTCTTTCTGTCTGTCTCTCTGTCTCTGTCTGTCTGCCTCTCTCTCTCTCTCTCTCTCTCTCTTTCTCTCGCTGTCTTCCGCCCAGTCCCGCCTCTCCCCACCCCCCAAATCTCTCAGTGACTGTCTCAAACACATACACATACACAGCAGCTGTATATTGTTTGTCATTTGTTATATAATGTTGCAGACATTTAGTTCATTCTCAGCTATCTTTTTTTTCATCTGACGTTGTATCCATCCGTCCACTCATTTATCTGTCTGTTCATTCACCAGTACAATTTACAATCTTAGCTGTCCCTCTCTCCATTACCCCCCCTCCCCGCCCCCCAACATACACACATGCACGCACATGCACACTCTCACGCACACACACACACGCACATGCACACATCCTCTTTCTCTCTCTCTCTTCTCAAACAGCCTCTCTCTCTCCTCTCTCTCTTTCACAGGACATGTACACACAGAGACACAGACACAGAGACACACACAGAGACCACACACAAACACAGACTCACACACATATACACTCACACACACACACACACACACACACAGAGATACACACACAGACACACACACACACACACACACACACACACACACACACACACACACACACACACACACACTTTCACCTGATATTGTCTCAGTTGTTTTAGTTTCCCCCATTCAATATCACTGTTTACAGAGAGACATTGATCTTTACCAGAATCTTGTGTCAGCTACATACTCCAGACAGTGCAGCTCACCCACAACCCATACGGGCTTTACTGTGTGTTTTTGTGGTATTCATCCTCTTCGTGTGATGTGGGTGGTACCAAACCCATTTTCGTCACAGTCCCCAAGAGTTTAAAGTCTAACTGAAGATTTTGCTTTCCTTGGGGGCTCCATGTTAGGGCTTGTCTGGTAATGTTGCTTGCAGGCTTCCGCAGTGTATGTCCAATCCAGCCCCAATGTTGTTTCTTGATTTCCTGTTCTACGGGCAGCTGATTTGTTCTCTTCCAAATCTCGTTGTTGATGGTGTCTGGCCATCAGATGCGGAGAATCTTGCGCAGGCAGTTGTAGATGAACACCTGCACTTTCTTGGTGGTGGCGACTGTAGTTCTCCAGGTCTCCGTTCTGTACAGTAGAACTGCGTTGATGTTGGTGTTGAAGAGCCTGACTTCAGTGTTGATTGACAGTTCCTTGGAGCTCCAGATGTTCCGTAGAAGTCCGAACGCTGTCCTGGCCTTTCCGATCCTTGCTCTGACGTTAGCATCTGTGCCCCCCTGCTTATCGATAATACTGCCCATGTAGGTAAATGCTTCTACCTCCCTAGCACCTCACTGTCCAGCATGATTGAATTGGTGCTGACTGCGTTGGCCTTGAGAATCTTGCTCTTGCCTTTATGGATGTTGAGCCCTCTTTGTGCTGAAGTGGCTGCTACGTTGCTTGTCTTATCGTGCATCTGCTGCTGGGTGTGTGAGAGTAGTGCAGGTTGTCAGCGAAGTCCAAATCATTGAGCTGTGTCCAGAGTGTCCACTGGATTCATATCTTTGACTGCTCTTTGAACTACAGGTCCCTAACAACCTGCATCTATGGAATTGTATGGTCCAATGATGCAATTGATCATTTCTTTCCATTTTGATGCACACTCACATACACACCAAAATTGGCTCGTAGGTGGCTAATTAGATTTCCGACAAATACTACTGAAAATTTGCAAACATTCAAGAGATGTAATGATTTCAGTATGTCTTAAGATTATGGGTTACCCATAAAATAAAGGGAAAGTTAGCCGTCAAGTGAATGACGACGAGCTGTGAGAAAGAGGCAGAAGAGGAGACATGTCGAGTGAATGACGACGAGCTGTGAGAAAGAGGCAGAAGAGGAGACATGTCGAGTGAATGACGACGAGCTGTGAGAAAGAGGCAGAAGAGGAGACATGTCGAGTGAATGACGACGAGCTGTGAGAAAGAGGCAGAAGAGGAGACATGTCGAGTGAATGACGACGAGCTGTGAGAAAGAGGCAGAAGAGGAGACATGTCGAGTGAATGACGACGAGCTGTGAGAAAGAGGCAGAAGAGGAGACATGTCGAGTGAATGACGACGAGCTGTGAGAAAGAGGCAGAAGAGGAGACTTATTCTTGTCATAGTTTTTCCCCTTTGTTCTGACATCACAGTGTTTGTCCACTCTTGTTCCTCTGACATCACAGTGTTTGTCCACTCTTGTTCCTCTGACATCACAGTGTTTGTCCACTCTTGTTCCTCTTACGTCACTGGCTTCATTGACTTTTGCAGAAAAGATGGCCAGCTATGACAGGATATGCAATGAACAGAACTTAACTATCAACCAACTTCGAGAAGAAAAAGAGACGCTTCATGGTATTCATCTCTGTCTGTCAGCCTGTCTATCTGTGCTATTCATGTGTGTGTGTGTGTGTGTGTGTTTGTTTGTGTGCGTGTGTGAGTGTGTTTGCGTGCGTGCGTGCGTGCGTGCGTGCGTGCGTGCGTGCGTGTGCATGCGTGTGTGTGTGTTTTGGTGTGTGTGTGTGTGAGAGAGAGAGAGAGAGACTAACGGTACATTTACACACTTTCATATGCACTTGCACTCAAATGTTCATATTGTAGATAACATGTAGGATCATTATATTGATGCTGAAGTTGAGAGGGTGCAAGATCATGGCACTGTTATCTGCGAACATATAAGTGTAAATGTTGTGTGTGAATTACTGTCATGGACTGTGCAGGAGAATGCTTTCATTTGTGTGTGTGTGTGTGTGGTGTGTGTGTGTGTGTGTGTGTGTGTGTGTAGTGTGTGTACGTGTGTGTGTGTGTGTGTGTGCTTTTCTTTTTTGTTTGTTTAAATGACAACATGCATGTGATGTCATGTAAAGGGATGGAACAGAAAGGGATTACTTCTGTTTCAGTTATAACTAATTTACTTTTTGGAAGTGAAATGAGGTAGGAAACAGTAAACGATAAACAGTAACCCACTTGTTTACTGTTTAATTTACTTTAGATACCGTAAAGTTCGGTCTATTGAGCGCACCTGTATATAAGCCGCACCCACTAAATTTTTTTAAAATCTGAACTTTTTTCACAAATAAGCCGCACCGGTTTATAAGCCGCAGATATATACAACACAGTCCGGTGTGCCGCAGGCGGCAGCTGGCCGAGCGTTAAGTTTACATAGTGTTGAAAATCATCACATACAATGTGTTCACTGCATTCATTGGCATTTAAATAGGTCAGAATACAAGAGCATGTTTCCAGCTTTTCTTCAGTTTTTTTTTTTTTTTTTTTAAATTTTTTTTTTAGTACGATGTTTTAAATCAATTAGAATCGAAGTTTTTCTGAGGCTTCTTACAAGTGTTGTCTTTCCAACATCATTGCTTCAAAAAAAATACCGAAAAAAACAACGCATTAACGATGCGCTAGAAAGGCAGTTCTCTCCTGCATTCATTGGTGTATCAAGCTAAGCGATTGGTTGAGTACTCGAAAGCGCAAGCCAATCAAAGCGAAGGTATCAAATGCAAACCTTCACTCCCTGTCCACGATTTCAACAATGGCGATCGAAGCCAAGGTCTGACAATGACCGAGTTGAATGCGCTAATCGTTTTTGAATTGCAAGACGCACTTGGTAAGATAACGCATATAATAACAAACCAGAACATTAATGAAACGATTCGATTGTTTTATTTCGCTTAATACCATGCCAGTGCTTAGTTATTTTGTTCGTAATTCAGCTAGTGTTAGTCAAGATTAAACAGGTTGGAAACGGCCAACACATTACGCCGTTCGAAGCGATCGTATTTTTGTAGAAGACAAACTGATGAAAAAAGATATCAGTAATGGGCTTTACTTATGTCGATTCCCGTATTTCTGAACGGGTTACTGATTCCATTACACGATTACACAGAAAATCGTAGTTAAAAGCATAATAAAAATTCATGAACAGTAAACACGGTATGGTGAGTTACAGAGAAGCTAAGAATAGACGAGGGTGTGATGCTCCTGAAATCGGAAAAAATCCGCAAAATAAGCCGCATCGTTGTTTAAGCCGCAGGGTTTAAAGCTGGGGAAAAAAGTCGCGGCTTATAGTCCGAACTTTACGGTAGATAAACCACTAGCAAATTGAAAACGTACATTTAACAGCAATGTTTTATCTAATCCTTTCATTTTGTGAAACAGTCTGCTGTTCTCTCTAGTCTTTACTCATTTGTGTGTGTGTGTGTGTGTGTGTGTGTGTGTGTGTGTGTGTGTGTATGTGTGTGTGTGTGTGGGGTGTGTGTGTGTGTGTGTGTGTGTGTGTGTGTGTGTGTGTGTGTGTGTGAGCGCGCACGTGCATGCATGTGTGTGCACATGTGTGTGTGTGTGTGTGCATGTGCGCGCGCATGTGAAACATCTATGATGTATGAAAGCATTTCCCCAATTTTGGGGAAATGGTTCTGGCCGCGTTAGCAGCGCTAACAAAGTCTGACCCTTCCAGGATGAAATGGTCATTGTTTCTTTTCCTGTGATGACTGATGCAACGCAAGTTATTTTTCTGTTTTTTGAGAACCTAGTTTGAACTGGGGTATACTTATGAGTTCTTTCTCTCTTCTCCTCCTCTTCTCACTTTGTTTCATGGGGAGTCGTTGCGGCGCCACAATAAAGAACAGTTCACCAGATTCCTCCAGTTCTGTCAGTTGTATCAGTGGAGCTGGGTCTGGGAAAATATTTTCCCAGTTCACTCTACAGTGTTGTAAGTCCATAACTGGGTTTTTTTTCCATTTTCTTCTCGATTTCCCTCCTTCAGCAGTTCCCTGGAAGATTGTTTTATGAAGGCCATCGAATCTTTGTTACATGACCATACCATCATAGTTCTCTTTTCCTGACTGATATCAATAGGTCTTCATAGGGTCCTATATGCTGCCTAATGGTTTGACAGACTTGTTGCCTGGTGATATGATCAGTGTGTCTAATGTGTAATATCTTGTGACAACATCTTGTTTCCATGTCTTGGAATCTTCTTTCCAGATCCACGTGAGCATCCATGTTTCGCAGTTCTTCTGGTTGTTCTAAACTTTAAGGCGGTCAGTACTGGCCTGCAAACAACGCTGTTCTGAGGGGTTCCTCCTCCCCTTGTTGAACATACTGTGTTTGACTGGTGAGGTTCATTGCAACAGCCCCCTGTTGAATGATTTTCATGATATTTCTGATTGGTTAGAGACGGCGGCTGCACTGAGACTCAGTACAATCAGCAGATGGGAGAGTGCAGCATCTGGAACCAGAACTGCAGAAATTTCGTGGTAAGCCTCTGCTTTCCCCTGCCCTGTAAACTGAAGTTTGATGTTGGGTTGAGATAACAACATGGATTCTTCCCTGCCCTGTAAACTGAAGTTTGATGTTGGGTTGAGGATAACACATGATTCTTCCCTGCCCTGTAAACTGAAGTTTGATGTTGGTTGAGAAACAACATGGATTCTTCATGCCCTGTAAACTGAAGTTTGATGTTGGGTTGAGATAACAACATGGATTCTTTCATGCACACACTTTGATAAACCTGCAAATCCTCCTGAAGAGAAAAACATGTGTAGCTTTTGTTAAACTTTAAACAAACATACGTATGCATGCACTTATGCACTTATACAAGTACGCACACATGTATGCATGCACGCATGCACGCAAGCATACACGCACGCACACACGAACGCACACACACACACACACACACACACACACACACACACACGTGTTCCTTGCTGCCCTTACCTCTCCTTTAACTGCCTCTACTATAATGTGTTAATTTCTGCTGATTTGTGGTGTGATCAGTTACTCCCCACCTGCTTCCTGTTACATATCCACCCCTCCTGCCACTACCTTCCCATCCATTCCTCTTGTTCATCCCTGCCCTCCCCCAATACACACACTCTCCATCCTCCCTTCTTTACTTGTGATCAATGATTTTGCTGAGTAATTGTGGACCTTAAGAAAATGTGCCCTACCCTCATCCCTTCACCCAGTGAGATGAATTAATCACCTCTGTTTTACCAGCCGCCGTGGCGAAGTGGTTAGCGTCGCGGACTCCCGGCTGGGAAGTCGTGGGTTCGAATCCCATCAGAGTCATGTGGGTTTTTTCTGCCCCGACCGGCTCCTACCCAGAGTTGAGTTTGCTGCGGACTCAGTTGGGAAGACTGGACCACACAGTCGAGTTTCATCCACTTAATGGATGCGTTTCTGAGAGTGTTGCTCAAATTTCATGACCAACACTGCAGGTGCCTGTATCTCTCAGGCCTGGTTGACGCCAGGATATATTATGAAAGGAAGCGTAGAGTACAGCCCTGTCATGTAGTCTCAGACCGAAATGGAAATCTGTAGCATCATCTTAATCATCCTCATTCCCACTGATCAGCATTAAAAAAAATGTCTCAAATTCTGTGGCCCTTCATGCCCTGCTCTCATGGTGACCTCAGTTTCGATGTCCTCTCCGCGTCTGTGGCCTTGGTTTGCTTCCGTCGGGGTCACCGGTATCGGCGAGTCCATGGGGGCTGTCGTTGGACGGACATGGTGGCGCCCTCCGGAGGGAGAGCTCACTCACGCCGGCTCCGCAACTAAGCAATTATTGTCGTGAGTAGGGGGCTTAGTAGGTGGTGTCCTGCGTATGTTAGATCAGAACAGGCGCCACTGAACACCACCGAAGTGACTCGGCAGCAGTGCAGTGTGTCCTCCGGTGGGTTGCCTCATGACGACTTGACATTGACTGCTCCCTGTGGATTGCTGATGCCGGGGCTGCGGCGGGGCCAGCCGGGCTGTGGCTGTGGACGGGGTGTCGGAATGAGCGGTGTGGGTGCACTGCCTCTGAGGTAGCGCAGAGGTTGGGACAGCAAAAAAAAAAAAAAAAAAAAAAATCACCTCTGTTTTCTTGGGACTAATGCAACATTTGGGTCATACACTATACCATGTCAGACCATAGCATGCTACGGCAGTTAGTCAGCTTTGCCAGGCCAAAATTTTTTGTGGCTAATGCGGCAATAAGACAGCCACCCTACTTCCGCCGAGGAAGAGGCCGGTGTCCGCTTCCTGTACCTCATTCTTCTTCGGCCTGCCATCCAAGCAAGCTAGATAAGTCTTGTGCTCTGTCTCGCCTTTACTTTGCCGTTATGTAAAGATTGCCTTGTGTTTGCTCCTTTACTTGTTTTGTTGTGGCTTGCGCACTGAACCTTATAACCTTGCCGTGTGAGGCTTCGGTTCAGCGGCTTTTATTTAATTAATCATTCTCATCGCTTTAGCTTGTTTATTTATATACTTGCTCTCGCGACTTTGTTTCTGTACTCTCTCAAGTTCGGAAACTCGCAAGTTCGGAATTTCGCCGCCGGTCTTCCCATTGTTTTCTTGGGAACTCCCCTCATCTATTCTTTTGGATTCAGTATCCTACAACGCCTTGAATCGACGATCCTCGTCGGTCACTCGGACCCTCCTTTGTGAATGACTTCCTTCTCAGAGAGATCTCTAGGGGGGTGGCTCTACGCGAGTCCCAGTCCCCTGGGCGCGTTCCCCTTTGGGACCTCTTTATCGTTCTCGACACTCTCAGAAAACCCCCTTTGGAGCCTATCACCACCCTTCCCTTTGACCTTCTTTCCCTCAAAACCACCTTTCTCCTCGCCCTGGCTTCGGCCAGAAGGCGAAGCGAGATCCATGCCCTCAGCGGGGACCCCAGAGACATTGCCTTCCACAGGGACGGCTCTGTCTCTCTTAAAGTTCCTTCCCGAATTCTTAGCTAAGAATCAGGAACCGGGCACTCCCTCCCCCTACATCGTCATCCGCTCGCTGGCGGATATCCTAGGCAGAGACAGCAGGGGAGACATGGATCTGTGCCCGTCCATGTGTCTTGAGACACTACTGGGAACGTTTGTGCCCCAGGCGCGCTTCCCAGAGACGCTTCCTTATTCCCTCAACCCCAACAATAAGAAAGACATCTCGGCTGGCACTATTTCTAGGTGGCTTTCCAAGATGGTCAGATCTGCATACACCCAGGCGTCCAAGGATCTTCCTGTCATATCCCCTCGGGCCCATGAGGTCAGAGCCCTGGCCATGTCCGCAGCATTCCAGCAGTCTGTCCCCTTGCGCCACCTCCTAGAGGCAGCCTACTGGCGTTCGAAAATCCCTTTATGAATTTTTATTTAAGGGACATCCACATGACCAGGGCTGATGGTTCAAAAGGGATCTCCTTTGTGGTGGCTAATGCAGCTATATCGCTTAACCCCACGAACCACTAGGGCACTCGCCCTCATCCAATTCTGATTAAATTCTGGTTTGGTCTGACATGGTATAGTATATATATGACGCCAAAATGGGGAGTTTTTACTATACTCCCTGTTTGGCTAGTATACTTACCATGTCAGACTCTAATGCCCGCCCTGCCTTCCCCTCTAGCGCCAAGGGTCTCGGGTTACCTTGCGCGCAGGCCTCGACAAATGAGGTACAGGAAGCGGACACCGGCCTCTTCCTCGGCGGAAGTAGGGTGGGCATCACATGACTGTCTTATTTCCGCATTAGCACAAAAAATTTCGGCCTGGCAGAACTGACTAACTGCCGTAGAATGCTATGGTCTGACATGGGAAGTATACTAGCCAAACAGGGAGTATAGTAAAAACTCCCCATTTCTGTTTGTCGCAGACGAGACAAGTCGGCTGCAAGTATTTGAGACCAAGTGCCAGGAAAAGGATGGAGACATTCAACAGTTGCAGCAGAGAATTCAGCAACTTGAAGGTGAGCAAGCAACACAGATTATAGGGGCTTTAATTCTATGACGCCCAAGTACAATTTCCATGGAACATTCAATGAAAACAATGAAGGTACACAATTTAGCAGCCAAATAGGTTCTGGCATACCCTTGTCACCAAAGTGAAGATCATGGGTAATGTGTTGGTTCCAGTGCAGTTCACTTCCAAGTTAGAAACATAATTTATTGGTTTGGATTGTACAATTGTCTCACACTGTATCAATTGTACTACCTGTTTTCCCCAGCACCGCTTTCTCCTCCTCAGTTGTTTGTCATGGGTCTGATCACATTTATTTCCCTTAGCCCCACAGGGAATTTTTTACATTGCTTCTATCTGCAATGTTGTCATATTAAAGTTGTGATTAACGCAACTGTCTTGCACAAAACTGATTCCATTTTGATGCGCTCATGCTTACCAGTTACCAAGCCAAATTCAGAAGACATCAGATGGAAACTGGATTTTTGTTAAAGGAGAAAGAACATCGACAGACAAACAGACACACACTCAAATTGCACTTTATGACATTGTCCTATTTTCTGATCATGAAAGGTTTATTTGAATAGATTTGAGCAGCTGGAAGCTCATGGGAGTCCTTCTCACCATAGTATGGTTCCCCTGTTGTGTCCCCCCTTTCTTCCTTCTTTGTATGAGTAGGTTGGCCTCTAAAAGGAGATTTTCATAAAGAAAATTTTGCTAAGGATAGCTCCTTTGTTGTCATAGGATTTTATGTATACACCATGTTAATTTTGCAAATATACAAGACTTTGGGTTATTGTCCAGGACAAAAATTGCTGCTTACACTGCTTTCCAATCTGGTCAGATTTATCTGAGTGAAATTTTGGGCTGGTGTACCTGAAGAGAGATTTTTGTCCCCCTTTTTTAATTTTTATTTTATTTTTTTTTAATTTTTTTTTTATTTATTTTTTTATTATTATTATTTTTTATTTTTTTTTTTTTTGCTGTCCCAACCTCTGCGCCACCTCAGAGGCAGTGCACCCACGCCGCTCATTCCGACACCTCATCCACAGCCACAGCCCGGTCGGCCCCGCCACAGCCCCAGCACCGGCAATCCACAGGGAGCAGTCAATGTCAAGTCGTCAAGGGGCAACCCACCGAGGAGACACTGCACTGCTGCCGAGTCACTTCGGTGGTGTTCAGTGGCGCCTGTTCTGATCTAACATACGCAGGACAACCACCTACTAAGCCCCCCTACTGACGACAATAATTGCTTAGTCGCGGAGCGGCGTGAGTGAGCTCTCCCTCCGGAGGGCGCCACCACGTCCGTCCGACAGCCCCCATGGACTCGCCGACACCGGTGACCTCGACGGAACCAAACCAAGGCCACAGATATGGAGAGGACATCGAAACTGAGGTCACCATGAGAGCAGGGCATGAAGGGCCACAGAATTTGAGACATTTCTTTTTTTTTAATGCTGATCAATGAGAATGAGGATGATTAAGATGATGCTACGGATTTCCATTTCGGTCTGAGACTACATGACAGGGCTGTACTCTACGGTTCCTTTCATAATATATCCCGGTGTCAACCAGCCCCGAGAGATACAGGCACCTGCAGTGTTGGTCAGGAAGTTTGAGCAACACTCTCAGAAACGCATCCATTAAGTGGATGAAACTCGACTGTGTGGTCCCAGTCTTCCCAACTGAGTCCGCAGCAAACTCAACTTTGGGTAGGAGCCGGTCGGGCAGAAAAACCCACATGACTTCTGATGGGATTCGAACCCACGACCTCCCAGCCGGAGTCCGTGACGCTAACCACTTCGCCATGGCGGCTGGTATTTTTGTCCCTTTTGATGAAACTTTCAAAATATTTTTTCTCTCTGATTGTGAACTGCATGGCAGACCATAAGTGCCAAGCCAAGGTCATCTCCTTTGTTGCAAAAGAGCTTTTTTTGCATGCTGTCAATGCTGCATAGAGAATCTATTTTCATCATCTTATCTGAAAGACTAGAACTCAAACCACCTGCTGAGAGTCCCATTGCATGTAGGGGAAAAAGAAGAACTGTCCTGTGTGAGTCTTGATCCATGAATCTCGAATAATCTCATCCCTGGATGAGTGTATGTTGACTAGGCCAACTTCACATAGTAGTCATATGGCACAGACATCAGGTAAAAAAAAAGCAAACTAGAATTTATGAAACCAAGGGAAAGCAAGCAACTGTCACCCACAAAGGGGCCTTCCTGTCTGTCAAGGTTTGTAGCTTTGAACATGCTAGCCAGCTGACAAATTTTGCTGTCCAAAGTTGAGTTTTAGAATGATCTATAATGAACTGAGTACAGTTACAAAAAAAAGATAGTTCTTAGACAGGTAGCAAACCAGGTAGAGGAGTGTGACTTTGAAAATATTAATTGTAGATTAAGGGACCATGCCTATTATTGGTATTTTACATTTTCCAATGCTTTTTTTACAGTTAATGCTTTTAACAACTCTTTTTCTTCTTTCTTTCCTTCTTACGTTTTGTTTTTTGTTTGTTTTTGTGTGATATGGATGAATGGTAATGGTTGGTTGAACAGATGAAGTGGAAACAGTCCAATCTCAGCTGGTGGAGAAAGAAAGGCGCCTACATGGTGTCATAGGTCTCATCGCAAACAATACTGCGGAAAAAGGTTAGCTCATCTGAGATACCCTTGTAGCTGCCTTTATGGTGTGTGTGTGTGTGTGTGTGTGTGTGTGTGTGTGTGTTCGTTCATTCTTTAATTTAATGTCTATCCACTTTACAGTGATCTTAGACAAAAACAAGAGACAAACGAACAGGCATACAAAAAAATAAAGACAAAACAGAAAAACACATGTAAAAGGGGCCGGTGTGTGTGTGTGTGTGTGTGTGTGTGTGTGTGTGTGTGTGAGTGTGTGCGTGTGTGTGTGTGTGTGTGTGTGTGTGTGTGTGTGTGTGTGTGTGTGTTTGTGCGTGTGTGTGTGTGTGTGTGTGTGTGTGTGTGTGTGTGTGCGTGTGTGCGTAAGGGGAGGGGGGGGGGGGGGGGCATAAATGTGTGTATTGTTTTTAAAAATGTCATTAAAAGTGTATGGAGTGTGGAGGTAGTGTGGTATACTAATCTTTGCATGCATAGTCTATTCAATTAATGAGATACCAATAAGTGACCATCACTTTAACCCCATTCTAATCTGCCGGCATAACGGTAACTGCTTTAGCCTTGATTCATATCTGAACATTTTTAAAGAAACAAAACATTTTTAACCATTGCAATAATAAAAACAAATAACTCGAGAATCAAAGTAAATGTCCAATTGGACTCTTAACAATTGCCCTAACAACTTCTATAGCCTTCGCTTCGTTCCCAAAAACATCCCAAAAATTCGCGATTGATGGGTTCAAACTTAATAACCAAGTAGGTAAATATTTTTTAGTATTTCTGCAAAGGAAGATGACATGGAATAGTGTAATATTTTGGCCACAAATACAAGTGACATTTTTACAATATTTTGTTTTGTATGCATCAAGTCTGAGTCTAAAGATCAGACTCTTCAAAAGTCGTTCCTGGTGGAGATTATGTCCCGTTTTATATTTTACAAGCTTCTTAAAGAATTTTCCCTTGTTGTCCTTTATTATGTTTGGACACTCTTTTTGTCTTCCTATCACCGAATCCATGATGCTTTACTAAAAGGCTATAATTTCCATGCAAGGATAAAGGAATATTTATTTTTGTAAAGCTCTTTTCCTTAGCTGCACCATTTTTGGCTAACCGATCAACCCTTTCATTTGCTGCTAAACCACAATGTGATGGAATCCAACAAAAGTCAATAGAAGAACCACGTAAAGACAAAAAATGAATTAAATGGTATATCTCAGATATCATTTCTCCTCTCACTCTTGTATGAGAATATCTTGTAAGACAGATTTTGAATCGACACAAAATAATATTTGAAATATCGAATATGGGAAACTAAGAAGATAGTTCAGTGCCATAACAATGGCAATCAGCTCTGCTGTGAATACAGAGAAATTTTTCCCAATGTGATACGATTTCTCTATTTTTAATGATGGAATAATGAATGCAGCACCTGATAATTGATTTTCAAGTAGAGAACCGTCTGTATATATTTTAAGATGGTTTATATAATTTTCGTTTATATGTGCCTTGACATATGTTGGCAGCATGGTCCCATCACTTTTCCTTAAATCTGTATAATTAAT
>CM031603.1:54240005-54252505 GCA_018398815.1 Conus ventricosus
TTGGAGACGTAATCGAACGTTTACCTATATCTTTAGTTTTCAGATCTAATCTACTGTGAATATCTGAAGTAAAAGGGGCTATTGTTGTCAAAGATTTTATGGTCCTTGCTCTTTTTGGAAATTGAAGGTCTGATCTAAGTACATTTTCATTCACGTTGACATTTTCAACAGCACTGCTTCTTATAATGTACTTAGCTGAAGACCGTTCTCGATAATTGTTCAAAGGTAGAACACCAACCTCCCCATACGTAGCAATAGTCGGAGTGTGGACAGGAACTCCCAAAGCTAATTTGTATGCCTTAGAGTCAATACTTTGTAATTTCTTCATAAGATATTTAGGAGCAGAAAAATAAACTTCTTGGCCGTAAGTCAGCTTTGATCTAACCAAAGATGTTGCAAGAAGAGTCAAGCTTTTTGTTTCTTTACCCCAATTTTGTCTGCTTATAATTTTAAGCAAATTTAAGCTTTTTTGAGCTTTTGATAGACTGTGTGTGTGTGTGTGTGTGTGTGTGTGTGTGTGTGTGGTGTGTGTGTGTGTGTGTGCATGTGTGTGTGCGTGCATGTGTGCGTGCGTGCACACGTAGATGCATATGCGTATGGGCGTGTGCACATTTTGCTGAAAACTTTCACTTATTTGATGAACATCATTTAATCTGTTGGCACAGAAAACCTGGAGCAGCAGAACAGAGATATGCAAGGAGAGTTGAACAACTACAGAAGGAAATGTGATGCCCAGCAGCTGAACCTGACAGGTATAGCCTGCTTTAGCTTGTCAGTGTATAATTCCAAGGTACATCATCACATACATCACCTCAGTCAGCCTGGTGATAGCCTTTCATCATAAAAGCCTGCTGCTACCAGCTGCAGGCTTGATTCTCTGTCTTCGTTCTCTGAAGTATGTGAGTTTTTGTTCACAATACTGGGTTTAAAAAAAAAAAGAAAGTCAATGGAATGAATAAATGGAGAGGAAAATGTAGACCTATTAAACATTTATCTCCACCTAACATACCTGCTGAGCCCGTCTCTTGCCCAAACTGCTTTTTGAATTGAACATTATTCAAAGTCTTGCCCAAACTGCTTGTTGAATTGAACATTGTTCAAAGTGAAGGTCAGTGGGAGGAAGGGCGTAGAAGGGATGGGATGAGGAGGGGGCTGGACAAGGCGGAGGAGGGAGGGAGTGGGAAGGTACGTGTGGTAAAATGAAGGAAACATGGTCTCTAACGTTAATTTCAGCATGGTTGCTCCTTCAGCATTTTTTTTTTTTTTTTGTTTCTTTTTTTTCTCTTTTTTTTAGTCAAGATAATGTTGTTAACCTGAAGAGTACCTATAAGCCGTAAGCTGACACCACAGTAAAAATGGTTTCCCAGTGCCTATGGGCCATCCACTGACGTCATGCATTTTTCTTGAATTTTCATTCGTTACTATTTCTATTAACAGTCTTAAATAGAGTGTGCGTAGTAAGCCTTATATGTCTATAGTATTAAAATGATATGCAAATGACCACACGTGATGAGAAAGACCATTTATTCTCATCACTGATGGGATGATCGGCCAGCGCTTTGTCTTGCTTGCAAAGATGGCAGCGCAACCTTCGACAAGCATAGAGACCAAATCAACGTACTTACACAGCTGAGCAGGCTTTGCTAATCATTTTTGACAAAGATAAGATAATGCTGCTTATAGCCCAGCCGACCGCAAAGGGCCACATAATAATCTTTTATTCAACAACTCACTCGAGCATGAAGGTGAGATGATGATAGTGATGGAATTGCCGACCATATTCGTCAGTTATTGAGTCGGGCTGTGCGACCTCAGAGTGTGTTCAGCTGACTGGTTGCCAGCGTCGAATGAGCTAGCCTAGTGTGTACTCTGCACTGTGCGCCAGTGGCCAGTGACGTGATAGTCAGCGCAAGAGGGGAGCGCGGCCTGCTCGTGGCGTGACACGGGGCAGAGGGAAAGGTAGGGGAAGAGGAGGAGTGAAAGAGAGGGTTGAAGTCCAGCAAGGGGGCGTGGTGGGGGGAGGGGGCGTGGTCGTGGACTGACCTGTCTGCATAGAGTGTGAGCATCTTGATAGACTTCTAAACTGTTTTACTTTCATTTACAGGTGTAGTGTGACTATGTTCAACTTTTTTGCTTTGTGCTTTTTTTTTTTGGATGTGAAGCTGTAATGGTAAATACATATGTGTTTGATCGTGCAAAAAAATCTATCCAAATCTAAATGCCTAAATATTTTTTTTATTATCAAAATTAAAACAAAAGAAGCCCAGATTAAAATCTTCATTCAAGTTCCTTCAAAAATTATATATATTTCATTTTTATATCTTTCGTAGTTTCTGAGCTAGAATTTTTCGTTAATTATTCCCCCCAAATCATTAGATTTCCCAAGCACTGGGAAAGCCTTTGTTTGTAATATTTTCTGGCAGTGAACGGGTTAATTTTTGTCATGAAATGTGCTGATTTGATTCATTTCTGGGGCAGATGCTTTGAATCAAGCGATGGAGAACAAGACTAAGCTGGTGAATATGGAAGAAACCCATACACGTAAGTATAACATTGCATATTATGATTATGTGAGCATTTGTTTCTTGGCACTTCTCAGATTTTGTTGGATGATTCTGATGATATATTCTGCTCTTCATTTAGTTCCATGTTATTGGCTTAAATTAGCCTTGGTGGGTTCGTACTTAGCCTAAGGCAAAATTAAAACACTAAAAAAAAAAGAAGAAAATGCTCAAAGAATATGAAATCATGGGGACCGGTTTTGTCATGCTCATATTGTAGTGTGTGGGAAACAGATCAATGTTTTTTCAGACTTGAATTCTGCTGTTGATGAGCTTGCAATGTGTAGAGAATTGATGAGTACATGTGTTGTGCATGTTGAAATCTTTCTACAGTGAGCTTAACATGTCATGAAAAACAGTTTTTTTGCAAAGAGAGGCCTTTACAGGGAGGTAGACAGACCAGCACACACACACACACACACACACACACACACACACACACACACACACCACACACACACGGGGTACACACCGTGTCAAGATACTTTCATGTTGATCCTCTTTTGCTCCCTGCCCAGCCATCTGTTCAGTGCTGTATAATCATCCTGCACCACTTCCAGTGAGAGTGTAAAGGCCTTTTCTTGCTCTAGATCTCCACTGAAAGTGATCTTCCCTTTTTGACATTAGTGAACTGCCCCTAGTGTTACTTGGTTGTTTATTCTTTGTATAATGATATCTGTTTTCTATTTTTTTTTCTTGTTCTTTTTCTTGTTGCATGCATGCTTGTAGCCTCTGCATCAGTCTTCATAAAATCTTATTTTTGTCTTTTTACCATTGACCACAAGAATGAGTGACTTCCCCATGCTTAAGCTACTGTAATTTCAATTCTTGTTTCCTACTTTTAATTTGAGTTGTAAATCTTTGAAAGGGTTTTGTAATGAATCTGCCAATCATGAAAATCAAAAACCACAAGATGTAAATTTTACTTAAGTTTCCCAGCTTTAAAAAATTTTCTTTTAATTTGAAACATTTGGGATGGCCTTTCTTAAAATGATCATGAAGCGCAGATCTTTTATGGGTGCCTTTTTAAAATTTTTAAGGCTCTTGCTTGGTCACAAATTTGCGGCATGCTCCCAAACAATTTCGTTGACAAAATGTTTTTTCAAAATTTTAGCATTGGTCATGTTCAAGCTTGGGGGAAATTTAAAAATCTTTTAAAACCACCTCCTTGCAAAAAAAAGGAAAAAAAGGGAAAAGTCTTTTCATTTCAAAAAGGGAGCATTTGCTGTTCAGTAAAAAAGGGAAGAACAGTGCTTTTCCCTACAAAAAGGGGGAAACAGTGCTTTTCCCCAATACAAAAGGGAGAACGGGGCTTTTCGTAAAATTAAGGGAGAACAGTGTGTTCATTTACAAAAAGGGAGAAACGGGTTTTGTTCAGAAAAAATAAGGTGAACATTTGGCTTTTCATTTTAAAAAAAGGGGGAAGGCATTTCTTTCCAAAAAAAAAAGGGGGAAAAAGAAATAGGAAAAAATTTTAAAAAAAAAAAAAGGGAAAAAAAAACCCCGGGAAAAAAAAAAAAAAAATTTTGGGTTAGACACTAAGGGATTTTAAAAAAAGGGGTTCTTCTGGGGGGTTAAATACAATAAAAAGGAATAAAAGGTCGGGGCCACAGGGTTTCAATGAATCAGTCAAAAAAATTTTTGGTGTTGGGGAAAAAGGGAAAGGCATTTAAAAAGCTGCGGTGGTTGTTTTGTGTGGTGGTTTTGTATTTGTGTTGTCCCTTGTAGAAATCTTTGATGATTTAAAATTCTTGAACTCAGAATTTTCGCTACGTAGGGTTAGGCACAGAAGAAGCATTATTTTTACAGGTTGGTTAAGTTTCTTGCTACAAGTGAGGGTACATTCAAATGCCCTTTTTCCTAACACATGCATTTGAAACTTTAAAGCTGCGTTTTTTGGGGTTTGGGCCCGCCTCACAGAGGAAAAAGGGAAACTGAGAGGAACAATCAGTGAGTAATTGATGAGCTGGAAGGGACTTGCGTCGGGAAGTTCAACACTGCGAAGACGGGGACGCTCCCAAAGGGTTGGTGCAACCGTCTGACTGGTAGGTGGCAGATGAAAACATTTTTAAATACATGCAGGAAGGCAGAGATGTAAAGGAAAGAGTAGTTTAATTAAAAGTAATGTATCTGAAAAAAAAGGGGAAAATAAAGGGAATGCAACTGAGGGCATACATTGTAAAAAATTTTAATATATGCTAAGTGGGGAAAAAAGTAAAGTATGGGGTGAGGTCAAAAGTAAATGATTTTGCTTTTTTCCCCTTTTTAAAATACACAGGTACAGGGGTGCCACTTTGCCCATGGATTTTTAACGGGAAAAAAAATCAGTTTTTTTCTTTAAACTTGCACACCCACACGAAAGGGCTGCATGCATGCAAGTACAATTGCTTTGACTTTAACACAAGGGGTGCATACGCGGTGCGCGCCAAAAACACACACAAAACACCCCAAAAAACACACACAAAACACACACACACACACCCACCCCACACACAAAGCACAAAACACAACTGTGCATGTGTGAAAACCCTGCGTATTTGCACCACACACCCAAAAAACCCCACACACACACACCCCACACCTTTCCCACACTTTTAAAGGGCATATTGTATAAAATTTTTGTTGCCAGGGACCTGTTTAGCAGGAAGTTTGGGGGAAGGGAAAACAGTCACATTTAATCCTCTTGACGCTGCATCTGTAGTGCCCCCAAAATTCCCCTTTTCCCATTAAATCTTTTGCCTATTTGATGCCAGACACACACACAAAACTCACACACAAAAAACTCACAACACAAAAAACCGCACACACACACACACCCCACACAACACACACACAACACACACACACACACCACACACACACAAAACGCGCCCCACGCAGGGCACGCACGCACGCACGCTCTTTTTCTCTCTCTCTCTCTCTCCCCCGCTCGTCTCTCTCTCTCTAAATCATCTTGAGGGGCTGTGTATTTTTGTTTCCCAAAAAATGCTTTTTATCTGACTGTAGTCCCCCCCTTTTTGGGTTTTAAACTTTTCGAAAATGTGCAGATCTTTTTAGAGGAAATAGAACCAAAAAAAAGCACAGTGGCGGGAAGAAAAAGACAAAAAGGAAGGAAAAAAAACTATGTCCCCTTTTTTTGCCCAAAAAAAAAAAAAAAAAAAGAATGTGACTGTTTTGGCAAATGCAAAAAAAAAAAGTGAAATTAAATTGATTGTGTGATTTGCTTCCTTTTGGACCCCCCATTGCAAAATGAAAAAAAATGGGTTATTCACGATGGCGAAATAAAAAGACAATTTACAGATTTCACATTTTTCCCTTGTTGTTACAAATTTTGAACTTGTTCTCTAATCTAAAGTTTTTGCTCGGAAATCATTAACTAATTTAATCTGATTATACTATTTTAAAATTACATCAATTGGGTGTGTGTTGTTTTTTTTGGATGGGGTTTGTGCCTCTTAGAGTTACTGCCTGAAGGGAACGAATGACCTGTATTTCAAAGACCGCATACACATTCCGGGGAAGACCAGACCCAAAATTTTGGGCTAACCAGCACCCCCCCCCCCCCCCCCCCCGTTTTGGCTAAACCCAAAAAAATTCTTTCTTTAAATTTTTTTGTATAAATTGGGCAATTTCCAGGTTATTTTTCTTAAAAACCCCATAAAGTACCCTGTTGTTATCAAAGGGGCCCAAAAACTGAGACGGGTTTTGGGACTCTGAAAATTTACGGGTTTTTATATTTAAAGTTACCATTTACAATTTGATCTGTGCACACTCATTTTGTCACGTGTTAAAAAAAAAAAAAAAAGTAAAAAAAAAAAAGAAAAGAAAAGTTTTGTCGGAAAAATAAAGGGAGACAATGTACATGGTTGAAAACTGATGCAAGTTTGGAAAATGTCAACATTTTCAAGTTGAAAGAAATTTGATTGTTTGTTTTAATTTTGGGTTCCCGATGTTTTTACACATGCATGTCCTCTATTTTCTTTGAAATTTTCAAAATCCCAATACCCCCCAAAAGCATGCATACACCCCACACACACGCACACGCACACACCCTCTTCTCTTTTCTAATAACTAAAAAAAGAGGTTGTTGGGTGTGGGGAGGGGGGGGGGGGGGAAAGGAGAGGGGGAGGGGGGGGTTGTCTGTATGCATATCTCTGTGTGTGTGTGTGTGTTGTTGTTTTTTTTGTTGTTTTGTTTTACGTTTTTTTCCACATTATGTGAATTAGACAAAACAAAAAAAAAAAAAACGGGGGGGGTTAAAAAAAGGTTTGGGAAAACAACAAGTAAAAAGGAATTAATTATCTACAGCTATAAAAAAAAATGGAAAGCCAAATTTAGGGTGGGTGGTGTGTGGTGGTGTTTTGTGGGTGTGTGTGAGAGAGAGAGGAGGAGAGTTTCCATTATCATTAAGGCGCTAGAGCTGTTCAGAAACGGGGAACGGAACATTTTTTTTTTTGTATATGCCCATTTTGTTTCATTGAAATTTTAAATCAAAAGTAGATATGATGAAAAATAAATTTCCCCTTCTGTTCTTTTAAAGATCAAATTAAAAAAATTAAAAGAAACAGCTTGTGATTTAAATTAAAAAAGCAAAGTCCTTGAAAGAGGGATGGCAGACAGCTCAAGGTCAGCCCACTGAAAAGATGTGCTAGCCCATATTTGTGAGGTAAATTTTTAAACAGGTTTTTGAACAGTTTTAAAGTGATTTAACTCGGGTTTTTCTTATACAGTTTTCCCAGTGTTTCAACCCCATTTTCATAAAAGGAAATGGGCAAAAACAGACTAAAAATGGGTAGGTGTGTTTAAAATGTAAAAAATTTTTAATCTAATGGTGGAAAAGTTGGGTAAAGGAAATGGGGGGGAATGAAAAAAATTTAAGGGGGGGGGGGGGGGGGGGGGGGAGCAGGGGGAGAGAGGGAAGGAACAGGTAGGCTAACTGGGTTGGGATGTAAAAAAGATTTTTAAGATGATCAAAACACAGATTTTTTTTCCATGTATTTAAATCAAATATGGGGGGAACCTAAAATGAAAACCACCTTGAAGGTGAAAACTGAAATGCAAAAGCTTTTTTGATCCCAAATGATGACGGTAACGTGTGGCAAACTGGGGCTTTGGGAAAAAAAAGGTTCAATGCTTGGGACTTTGTCATTTCTGCAGCAGTTTTTCCCCCTACTTTTTTTAAAAACAAAAAACCAAAAAAAAACAAAAACGTAGGGTTTTTGGGGCAACATTTTTTTTAAACAATTTTCAGGTAAAAAAGCAGGGGGGTTCTGCTTTGAAAGGGAAAATGACTGCTTTTTTCTTTTCATCATTAAAAGGCTGAAAAAAAAAAGGAAAAAAAAAAGAATGAATAACGGGCGGTGTTTTGGGGAATTTGCCAGATTAAGCATACAAAAAGTTGTAAAGACCATAGGTTTTCCAACATATGATTTCTCTAAATATTTGGGTTTTTCATTTGGCAAAATTTGGGAAAATTACTACTCTCTCATTGTTTTCCTTCTCTTCTGTTTTTTTCCCGGGCCAGTGGCTCCCCTGTTGTTTACATGTTTAAAGAATTTTGGGTAAAGGGAATCAGACTAAACGAGGAAAGTTTTCATGTTGATTTTAAACCGAGAGTTGTCAACATTGGTCAAAGCTTTTGAATTGGCACACTGAGACAATACCTTTCTTTGTATTCCAAGTGCAATTGCTACCCAAAAAACTTTGTTTTGGGGCTTTTTTTTTTTTTTTGTTTTCTTTCTTTTTTATGTGAACCAAATTTTTAAATATTTTCATAAAACATTTGTGCTGAATAAACTAAAATTGAAATTGGTAAAGAGGTCTGGACCCCCATTGAAACCCGTGGCACATGACAAGGTTTTAAATGTTTTCACAATATGATCTTTTTTTTTCTATCCACGGGACCTTCAGAAAAGGTTTGGTGGGGGAAACCCCACCAAACGGGACAATGGGGGTGAACCACTTCAGACAATGTTTGCAGAGAAAGAAGAAGTCCCCAGGATGCCATGTCTGCTCACGGGCAACCTTGAGCGAAACCCTAAGAGGTAATGAACGTGTACCCCCTGGTTCTAGTTTGGGGGGTCACAAAATTGGGGGAATGAGCGTAGCACGGGTTAAAAACCCAAAAAATGGTAGGGCCCTTCCCAAATTGTAGTGGTATTGGAAAATTATGGTGGTGGTGTTTCTAATAGGGGGGTTTTGGGGCCCTCAGCTGATGATGTTAAAAATTTTTCCTTGTAAAAACTTCCCTTGCTTTTTTAAAGGGCGACATGAACAGACTTTAGCAAAACACCCCTTCAGTTTGCCCCATTCTTTTTTCATCCACACCCCTGAGCGCTTACAGTAAACATGGGTTTTGGCGGCCACCCCCCAAAATTTCTGAAAACTTACTTTTTCATTTTTTTTTGGTGGTCAAACTGAGTCTCTACACCTTCTGTTTTAAAGGGGCTGTGAAAAGGACACCACACTGGAAGAATTTTAGACTTGCCCATGAATTAGGTCCCCCTTTTTTTTTTTCCTTTTTTTTTTTTTTTTTTGGCATCCTAATAATCTTTTTTGGAGTGTTCTTCATCCAAAAAGGGGAAAAATACATTTTTTGGAGGGGCAAGTATATAAAACCCTTTTTTTTTTTGGGGGGGGTGGGGTGGGGGGGTGGTGGCTTTTAAATGCAGGAAAAAAAAAAAAAAAAAAAGGAAATTTAAGCAAGCCAAAAACCCAGTCAAAAATAGACCCAAATTGGGATTCCACCTCACAGAAAAAATACTCTGCTTAAAAGTCTGAAGAAAAAAAATTTACCCATAAGAAAGCGACAACAGGCGAGGTCAAACCCCAAACCTTTGACAATGTTTTCCGGGTTTCTGTGCATTAGCATTTGAAACCACTACTCCCTGACCAAAAAAACCACAAAATTTTGCAGTGCCAACTGCAACCTGTGAATAAACGCTATTGTTTTTCCCTGACTGGACCAGAAAATTAATTCTGTTTAGGGTAAAAAGATTCCAGGGTTTTCTCGGGGGGAAGGGTAATATCTGGTTCATCGTCTTTTCAGTACCCTCTGTAAGTTTCCCAAGTAAACCTTTTGAAAATAAAAAAACAAAAAAATTTAAATAGAAGTGGGGAAATGATTCTCGGGTGTGTGGTCTGTGAGTGGGGGTGTGTGTGTTTTGCATGCTTCGTCCCGTACATGCTTTCGTATGTGCATGTGCGTGTTTGGTGTTTTGTGTGTGTGTGTGTTTGTGTGTGTGTACACCCCATGCGCAGGCAGACAAACCCTAAACTTGGATTTTTTGTTTTGTTTTTTTTTAAAAACAATTGAGGGATAAAGACCCAAAAAGGGGTACCTCGGGAAATGAAAAAAGCGTCCCACACTTAAACGAGGAATTTTTTCCCACACAGAGGGAAAAACATGGAGAGAGAAAAAGAAAAAATTTCTGGAAATCACGGGCGATGCTCTAAAGGGTGAAAAGGGTTTATGATTTTGCACAGGTTCGGGGACTAAAGGGTTATTCAGATAGGGAAACGTTAGGGGCTTGTAGTAAATTTTTCAAAATTAATTGTTTTTTCATAAAGGGTTTTTCAAGGGGGTTTTTTTTCCTAAAAATTTTGCTGTTTGGGAAACAATTTTTTTAAAAATTTGGTTATTTGACTGAGTTTCCCTAGTTTTTTTGGGGTTTTTTTTTGTTTGCCCATGCTGAGTTCAGCTTCCCCTTTAAATTTTTTTTCCTAAACCCAAAAATAAAAACTGCACTTTTCTACCGGGGGAATTTAAAAATTTTTTTTTTAAGGATCCAAAAATTTTTTCCCAGGGAGCTTTTTACCATAAATTTTATGTTTTTTAAAATTTTTGAAAAACTTTTAGCAAACAAAAACCCACTCACTTTTGACCTTTTCCCATAACAATCAATGTTTTTTTCCCCAAACAAATTATGTACATTAACTCTCTGGCTTCCTAGTCTCTGTTTGACTCCCTTTCCCTTTTGTCCGTCGTCTTTCCCTCTTTTCCCCAGGGGGTTCAAAATTTTCTTTCTGTTACGGGGTTCAAATTACGGCCCTTTTTCTTCAGTAAATTTTTTTTTTCCAGCTTTGTGGGGTGCATTTTCATTCACTTATTTTTTCTTAATTTTGACTTGTAAAAACTTTTAAAAACTCTTCGTTCCGGCCAGTGTTTCTTGTGGGAGTCACTGGGTCCTCCCCTCCAGATTTTAGGGCCCCCCCCCTCACCTTCGGGCCACTCCTCTTTCTTACCCAAATTTTATTTTTATTTTTTCTTTAGAATTGATATACATGTTGTTTTTTCATTGATAATTATTTTTCATTATGTAACTTTTTAAATTTATTTATTTATATTATTACTCTTATCTTTTTCCCATTTTATTACCATTTCGGGTGATGATCTTTTTTCCCCCTAAATTTTTATTTGTGACAGCGCACTTGAGTTTTTTTCTTTCAAATTTTTCTTTCCCCCTGTGCAGGATGACAATTTGGAGGGGGAAAAAATGAATGTATGCTTTTCTTTTTATCCATAAAAATAAAGAAAAAAGCTTGATTCTGTGGTGTGTGGGTGTGTGTTGTGGGGTGTGTGTGTGTTTTGGGGTGGTGGCTTGCGTGTTGTGTGTGTATGTGACAGGGATTTACAGAAAAAGTAAGGGCCGCTGTAACAAAATTTCCCAGGGGAAAAGACCGTCTGGGACAGGAGAGGGCTGAGCAGCAAAACCCCAAAAATTTCGCTTCTTTAAAAAGAGAAACGGGATTTGCCAACTTTATGAAAAAAACAAAAAAGAAAGAAAAAAAATTGAAAAAAAAAAAGGAAAAATTTCTTTTAAGGCCCAAACCCAAAATTTTGGGAAGAAAATTTTCCCAAAAAAACAAAGAAAAGAAATGATAAACATCTAAAAAAATCAGTTTTAAAACAATGACAATGATAAAAAAAAATTTTTTCTTGTTTGTTTCTGTCTTTGGGTTGAATAAAATTTACGTTCCCTTTGCCAGTTTTCTGGCCCCGGGAAAATTTGGAAAATTTTTTTTTTTCTTTTTTCTTTTTTTTTTTTTTAAAAGTGGGGTGTGTAATTTTGGCTGGGATAAAAAAGGAAAAAGTAAAAAAGAAAAGGGAAAAAAGAAAAAAAAACTTGGCTTTCTATGAAATTTTTTTTTGGGGGGGGGGGGGGGAGGTGGGGGGTTTGGGGTTTAAATTGGGTTTGGTGGTGAAAGAAAGGAAAGAGGGGGGGGTTGGGAGGAAAAGATGTGTAAAATGAAAATTTTGGGGGAAAAGGAAGTGAAGAGATGCAAAAAAAAATGGGGATGAGTGGATGTCGAGTTTTAAAAACAAAAAATTGGGGGTTAAAGGGGTTGAAGAAAAAAAGGGACAAAAAAATTGGAGTTAGGGGGGGAAAAAATTTAAAAAACAAAATTGTAAAACAGGGAGGGGGTAAAGGGAAAATCCAAAAAAGAAAAAAAATGACTGAGAGGTGGAGAAGAAAGACCCAAAAAAAATTAAGGGGTGGGGGGATGGGGGGATGTGCTGAAACAAAGAGTCCCAGGGGGATGGAGAAAAAGGACAATGAAAAAAACAAAGAGGGGGGAAAAATTTTTTAAAAGGTGAAAGAAAAACATTTGAAACAAAGAGCAGTGGGAGAGGGGGCAAAGGTTTGATGTTAAAACAAAGTGAGGGGGAAAAAATGGTTTGAAAAAAAAATTAATACGGGGTAAATTTTTGATGTTTAAAACAAAGAGTGGGGGGGATCTAGCCGCAAAGCAAAGGTGATGAAAGGCAGAAATCTAAACAAATCTGAAAAATTATTGATGAAGCCCCACAAAAAAAATAGAAAAAACGACCCAAAAGACAAAACATGACAATCAGCCGCCGTGGCGAATTTGGTTACGTCGGGACCCCCGGGTTGGGGGGGTCGTGGGTTCGAATCCCTCAGAAGTCATGGGGGTTTT
>CM031603.1:54260005-54329524 GCA_018398815.1 Conus ventricosus
TTTTCTTTCAAAAGCATATATTGAGGAAAATGGTACTTGGTCATGGAGTGAAAAAAAGAAAAGTTTGGCAGCGCATATACTGAAGAAAATAGTATTTGGTGATAGGACTGAAAAACAAAAATCATGTTTGGCGGCTATGAATATGTTTGTTGGAAAGTTTCTCTGTTTTCCTTTTCTTTGGTGTGTTTTATTTTTATTGATTTACTTTTTTGCATCATGAATAAACAAGTAATTCTGACTTGAATAAAAAAAAAAAATTTTCCTGGTGTTGCGGACAGCATTTTTTACCAGTGTGAAAACTCTATCTTCACATAATTGATGCATGTGTGGGACCTCTATTGTATATGTAATGTAACATGTAGGATCTCAAATGTATACATATTGTTATATATGTAAGACTTTAGTGTGTACACATGTGTGGAATCTCTACTGTGTACTTATTGTTACATGTGTGGAATCTCTAATGTGTACCTATTGTTATATGTGTGGAACTTATTCTGTGTAAGCATGGTCTATGTTGGACCTCTATGTGTACACATTGTTATGTGTTGTACCTCCACCTTGTATATACACATTGTTACATGTGTGGGACCTCTGGTACATGTGGGGACCTCTACAGTGTACACATTGTATATGTACAAGACCTCTACTGTTCACACATTGCTCCACCTTGTATATACACATTATTACATGTGTGGGACCCGTTACATGTGTGGGACCTCTAGTGTGTATAATTTTCACATTACTGTTATGTGTGTAGGACCTTCACTGTGTCTGTACACATTATTGTTACATGCGTGGGACTTCCACTGTCTATACAACATTGTTACAGGTGTGGGACTTCTACTTTGCACACATCAGTGTAGCATATGTGGGAATTCTACAGCACATACAACATTGTTACATAGGTGGGACTTTCTTTTGTACACATTGTTGTGTTTGTCCAATACTAAGTCCCTATTTATAACAGGGTTCCTACAGATTCCCAAGAACAAAATTCAAGGAGTTTTCAAGGAGTGTTTTTCTGTTTCAAGACTAATATACTTGCGTAAAAATTGAAAAAAGAAATGGCAGTTTGATTTTTCTGTGTTAAGGTTGATGAAAAAAATTATTTAAAAACAATTTTTTTGTACAAAGAAAACAACCAAAAAGATTTGTTTTTAAATATTTTTTTTTCATCAACCTGAACACAGAAAAAATGAAACTGCCATTTCTTTTTTCAGTTTTTATCAGAGTGAGTGTGCCAGTACACCACACATTAGAACATTATCAAACCCAGACTTTTTGTATTAAATGCCAAAACACTAAAATCAGCAAAAACATGTCCATTTGTAAGAAAACATACAGACTATGCATGGTGTGTAAGAGACTGGTTGGAGGGGAAAAGAAAACAAAAACTAGTTAAAAAAAAAAAAAATTACAAACATCGTCGCGTGCGTTATACCAAGGGAGATAATTTGTAACTTCATCAAAATTGAAGTTACAAATTACCTCCCTTGGTAATAGCACACGGCAATCCAGGATCGCGACAACGTAAAAATTTGTTTCAAAATAATTTTTCATTAGCCTCAACGCAGAAAAATCAGACTGCCATTTCTTTTTGCCACATTAAATTTTTTTGGAGCTGATGGCTTGATTTTCAAAGGTTTTCTAGGAGGTTTGGTCAACAGAACCACATCTGATTGATTTTCAAAGGTTTTTTAAGGTCTTGAAATCCCCTGTCAGAATTCAACCCTGTATTACATCTGTGGAACCTTCTGTTACACTAGTGGGACTTGTACTTTGTACACATCCTTGTGACATGTGTGGAATCTGTGTAGTCTTTTTTAAGAGCTGTAGTAGTTGCAACTGTCTGCAAGTGCACAAGCACTATGCGTGCGTCCGCATGCACACACACACACACACACACACACACACACACACACACACACACACACAAAGCATTCATAACTATCCTCTTTTCAGAATAACCAATCAACCAAGATTACAGAGTCTATTTTCCCAAATAACATATACGCTCCAGAAATATGTATGTGCATATATCTTCAGTTTTTCCATGTCAGTTTAGTTTACAAGCATACATCTTCATACTTTCCCAAGAAATGCTGCACCTTTAAAACACCGATCTGCGTATATATGAACACTATGATTGCACATAAGTCACTTCTGTCTGATGCTTTGCAAATTTTAAGTACCGATTTTCATTGACATGTGTCTTATTCCAGTCTTGTGCCAAGTCATTGTCAACCTCATGGCCGCATACACTGAACTCTCTCCCTTCCCCCCCTCCCAGAAACAAAAGCAACAGCTGTCTACTTTGACCCTTCCACGATAGCCACAGTCACCCAGTCTCAGCCCAGTTGAAAATATTTGGGTGGTTCTGTGAAAAAAAACAAACCCTGCTGCATTGCACTGTCATTCTTGCGGACTTATGAACTCACAATGGTGCAGAACCAGGTGTCCATCTGGTAACTTCAAAAACAATTTCACTCCCTACCACAAAGTGTTCAGCAAATTCTAAAAGAGAATGACCACCTGATTTGTTATCTGATTACAGGAACTTTAAACTTCCAAGAAAAAAATGGCTTTATTTTTCATCTGGTAAATTTTGCAGTCTTGCCAATATGAAAGTTTGACAGTGATTTGACATAAGCTTGTTGGAAACAAAAGAGCAAAATGTTTCTAGCAAGCTTTAAGACATCTATTGGTCATTGTCTGACGAATGGATACCATAAGTTACAGGAACTGATTTTTTTTAAACACCTGAAAGATTACAAAACAAGGACAGAGACACTGAAGCCATCAGCACTCGTGCAGAATAAGCATATCAAGGCTTACCCCCACACTGTAAAAATCACAGATCGCATATTCTACCACAGAGATCACATACATCTAGATGATTTAACTACAGAAAAAAGGGAAGAGGAAAAAACAAAGGAAGAGAGAAAATGTGAGGCAATCCACAGCAAGCTCCTCATGACAGAATGATATGACATTCAAGAGACTTTTGATTGAATCTCAGTAATGCTGCCTTCATGAAAGTTTGACAATGATTCAGCACAAGGCTGTTGAAAATCAGAGTAAAATGTTTCTAGCAAGCTTCTAAGACATCTATTGGTCATTATCTGATGAAGGTGTACCAAAAATAAGCAGGCAGTAATTTTTTGTTTTGTTTTGAATAGCTGAAAGATTACAACGCAAGGACAGAGACACTGATACCATTAGCACTACTCATAGAATATGAGCACAACAATGAGGCCAAACACAAGACTGTAAAATCACGAATTGCTTGTTTTGACACACAAATCACATGCACTTAGGTGCTGATTTATCAACAACAACAAAAAAAAAGGGAAGAAGAAGAAAAAGGAAGAGAGAAAACTGTGAGGCATTCCACAACAAGCTCTTCCTGACAGAACAATATGATATTGCAGCCACTTTTGGTCGATACCTTGAGCAGGAACTGTTGGTTCTATAAAGGGTGCAGCAGTGAGAGTTGCTCCCATTATCTCTGAACAGTTAGCATCTCTTTTTGGTGAAGTATGACATTCTACAGCTGTACAAAATCTGACAATATTAAATGCAGACAGGGTCATGAAATTAGTCCAGTCTGTTCTCTCAGAGTGAAATCTACAGAAAACTTACACTGGGTTGAAAGCTAGAAAATGAAACCGCTATTGCGCAGTCAAGACTGGATATCCCTTATGGACAACCCCCCAATTTTTTTTTTAAATGCCTGCTCATCCACTCTTCTTCCCAGACTTGTTTGGAGACATTCAATTATGATATGTGTCAAATGCCAACAAATTATGAAAAGCAAGCTGATTGCAACATTTCTTCATGAGATTCCGATTAAAACCAGAAAAGGTAAGTGACTGCGGGGGACGGGGTGGGGGTGGGGGTGGGGGGAGTGAGGGTGTATGTGTATGTGTGCGTGTTTGAGCATGCATTATGAATGAATTATAAACTGGACAAAACATGGCTTAACCAAGCAGAGGGGAAAAAAATGGAAGAGGAAAATATGGAATGAAATGCCCCAAACCATACTAATCAAACGGGGAAACTAGCAGAGGTGATGGGCGCACACTACAAACAGATTAAACATACAAGCAATTGGTTTCTTGCAAAAGCATATATGTTAAGCCACTTCAAAATGTAAAGCTGGTTGTGAGTAAACTTGCCAAAATATTTCAAAATGCAGTGGATTCTGTTCCCCTTAACTTTCAATTTTAGACATTGAATTGTGGTAAGAGGAAACCCATCTTCATCCGAACGGAAAACAACAACTGACAACAAATCACTTTTTCCGTCAACACAAGTCTGAAATGCTGCGTTGGCTTCAAGAACAATGATGAGAGCAGGACCATTTCGTGAAATTCACAAGTGCGGGAGTGAAAGCCTTGAAATGCTCATTTACCTCCATAAACTCTTCATTTTATATACCAAGGGATCAGGTTTTTGTATTCCAATAAAGGCGTTTTGTATGGGAATTTAAAAAAGTAACCCACTGTGTAACGGACCAAATACTCTCAAGCAGAGGATTAAAAGATTTAGATAAGTGTGATTATTTTTTTCCCGTCAAAACAACATCTTTTCTGTTTGCCATTGTTCTATCATAATGGAACCAAAATATAAAAGTCCATGAAACATACAAACAGAAGTGGCAGGTATTGAACTTAAACAACAGAACATTCATATCACAACAGGTAAGAAAAACAAACATGAAATCTGAAACAACAGACAGTATTTTTCTTTCTTTCACAGCAACAAGAAAAAGCAGGCCAAAAAAACCACAACACTGTCCAAGCTGCAGAACTAAGCAGCAATCTCCCGAAGTTAACAAAATGTCATCCTCCTTTACTTCTCGTCAATTTCTCCTCCACTTTTCCTTCCTCCCAAACCTTTCCCATTCTTTCCCAGTCATTTCCACTTGTCATGAGGCCCCTGTGCCTGTCTTGGTGAGGCGTAGAGAGAACCAAAGGCCAGGCAGAGGCGGACGACAGGGGTGAGGAGGACTGTGAGGAGGGCAGGCTGTAGTACTGGAGGTACACGGCCACGTCCTGCACAGGCACCACTCCTAGCACTCGCACCACCCCTGGGGCGGCTGGGGGCAGGCACCGCCCACGCCAGTACTGTACTACCACACTCATCGTACTCAGGTCCAAGTCACGCTCCACAAACTCACCCTGCCACAAAACAGTTGGTATTACTCTTACTAGCTGGAGATGAGGTCTAAAGAAGATGGACTTTTTTTTTTTTTTTTTTTTTTTGCTGTCCCAACCTCTGCGCCACCTCAGAGGCAGTGCACCCACACCACTCATTCCGAAACCCCGTCCACAGCCACAGCCCGGTCGGTCCTGCCTCAGCCCCGGCACCGGCAATCCACAGGAAGCAGTCAATAATTGCTTAGTCGCGGAGCCTGCGTGAGTGAGCTCTCCCTCCGGAGGGTGCCACCACATCCGTCCAACGACAGCCCCAATGGACTCGCTGATACCGGTGACCCCGACGGAACCTAACCAATACCACAAACATGGAGAGGACATCGAAACTGATGTCACCATGAGAGCAGGGCATGAAGGGCCACAGAATTCGAGACATTTTTTTATGCTGATCGATGAGAATGAGGATGATGATGATGATGCTACAGATTTCCATTTCGGTCTGAGACTACATGACAGGGCTGTTCTCTACGCTTCCTTTCATAATATATCCCAGCGTCAACCAGGCCCGAGAGATACAGGCACCTGCAGTGTTGGTCAAGAAATTTGAGCAACACTCTCAGAAACGCATCCATTAAGTGGATCAAACTCGACTGTGTGGTCCCAGTCTTCCCAACTGAGTCAGCAGCAAACTCAACTCTGGGTAGGAGCCAGTTGGGGCAGAAAAACCCACATGACTCTGATGGGATTCGAACCAATGACCTCCCAGCTGGGAGTCCGCGACGCTAACCACTTCGACACGGCGGCTGGTAAGATAAGATGGCCTTTTTCCTTTCTCTGGTGATGGTGTAGGGATGGGGAAATGCAGAAGCTGTGATGGGATGTTGAGGAACATGCAGGCAGAACACACACACAAACACACAAGTGTATATTTTCACCTCTGACCTCTCAATGTTATGAAGCGATGATGGTAAGAAGTCAAATACCTTGACACTGAAAACTCCATCAGTCTGAACTTAAGTCACCAATGTAGCTTGACCCCAGTGCTTGTTTTCAAGCGTAGGTACTGGTGTTTAACATTCCTATTTTTTGTGAAATGCTTCTAGCAACTTTTAAACTGTGTTCATAACTCATAACATGTGATCATTTCATGCAATGGAATAAAACTGTTTTGTCCTTACTATTCTTAAGATATTACAAGCAACAAACTTTGAAGTTATGTGTACCACAGTTACATGTTGAAAAAAAAAAGTATTCACAAGATGCACTGCCCAAGATCAGAAAATAAATTATATCCTAAAAATCTGCAAAATTAGACGCTACCGACATATGTTGTCTTGCCTGGGTAATTTTCTCAGAATCTTCATTCTCATCCATATGCATACTATTTCTGAGTGATCAGAATTGATGGCAGGATTCCCATATTTTTCTTTCAGAAAAAAGAAAATTCAAGAGCTTTCCCCAGGGCTTTTTTGAAGACTGTAAATAATGTAATACCAACATGTCTAACAGCACATTTGCCTATAATCATGATATTACAGGTGGGTTCCAGGTCAACTGAAACAAGAAGGAAACGTACAAGGTCTGGGCACTTGCTCCCTCTGATTTTGTTGTTGGAAATCATAGAATTGTATATCTTGGGCATATGAACGTGCATACTTCTGTAATGCTATAATTACAATTTATGAACTCCTCTAAGCACCTCTACCAAGTTTCACTGCTTGCACAGTTTACTTCCACACAAGAAAAAAGAACTGTGCAAGGCCCAGTGTTTTATCTGAAACAGTCAGGCTCTATTCTCCTACACCTTCTCTGTCCAATCCTCCCTCCAAGAATTTTCACCTTTTCCCTCAAAAGTTTTCTGAAGCTGCATGATCTCTTCGCCTTCAAACTCATTGTTCCAAACATGGTTACTTGATGCTCTGGATTGTGACCCATTTGTGAATGGAATAATTCAAGAATGAAATCACTTTCAGTGCATATGTTCTCGATTTTTGTTGTTGTTGGTCTATATAAGTAAAAGCAGGAAGAGAGGAAGCACAATTTTCTTTCCGCTAAAATCAGCAAATCTGAGAACGAGTCCCCTTTCCCCAGAGCTCGAAATTCTTTGTTAACATTGTTAGAGCTTGCTCAGTGTTTTCAGCCATCTGAGGAAAGAGCCTATCAGTTTTTGTAGTCTTTCTTTTGTAGCCACCTATCGTGGAAACGCAATCACTTTTCTCCATTTTTGCTGAGCACTACCTGTTTCCAAGATTTGCAGAAGTAGAGGTAAACATTTCAAGTGACAATTAAGCAGCGTGCAGATGTCAGCTATCACATTTTGGGGGGGGGGGGGGGGGGGGGGGGGGGGGGGGGGGGCTTCAACTATAATTAGCATCCCTCCCCCTCCCCCCACCATTCCTTCAATCAGTTTAGGAAACAGATTTTTTTCAATTTTTGCGGACAATATTGATGTCAATAGCTTTGAAAAATCCAGGACTTTTCCATTTCCTTTTGGTTTGTTCTGTGCGGTTTTTGCAGCAGTTTTTTCCTAGCCAGAAAAAAACATGTTTTCTTGTGCTTTTCTTCAAGACATGTACGAACCCTGTAATGGGATGAATTAAAACCGATGATTTATGCAAATCTTAAATAAATGTTAGCGAACCGCCCAGAGAACGTGGACAAACGAGTCACAAGACAAAGCACAACGCGTTTCGACCTCTTAGGTCTTCCTCAGGTGAGACATAAACGAATAAAACAACGAAAATTCACTTAGCTTTGATCGCTTCAGATTGCTTAGGGTTCAGCGCAAGGAAGGCTTTGCAACTAGATCGATGATTTATGACCAAGATCTTTATTTTATAACCTGCCCTATGCCTGCTTTTTAGTTGCCATGCTCTTGTTCCTGCCATAAACAATAATTAATATCAACAACTGAAAAGTTCAATGACAGAGAATGAACTGAGTGCTGGAGAAGTCAGGGATGGGTTACAGAGGTACAGAGAGATCCAAGACCAGAGAGAGAGAGAGAGAGAGAGATCTCACCAGTTTTTCAGACAGCTGAAGAACATTTTCCATGACAGCCGATTCCAGTTTGTAAGCCAACACAAACATAGCAAACAGCATGCCAGTCCACTGGGCCGTCACAACCAGCAAACACACCCTGACAACGCAAAAGTGATGAGAATGATTGTCTGGTTCTGTTTGTTTGTTAGCAGGATTTCTCTCCCTTCTCTTTCCAATCTGTCTTTCCTTTTAACGTCTTTCCTCTCTCTTCTACATCAGCAACCTACAGTTCAAAGCACTAGGAGAAATGCCAGTACCCATAGAAGTAGTTATCCCAAGAACATGCAATGTCATGTCGCTGAAAACTCACACATACGCTCCCTCTCTACCTTCTCCCACTTCCATCTCTCATTTGCTGTTACATAAAGACATGTTAACCTCCTCCATGTTTAGTCATTTATCCACTGATTTATACTTCGTGGGTCTCACAGACCTACATCTGTTACACAGGCAATTCAACAACATGCCCCTATTTGTATTTCGTGGGTCCCAGTGACCCTTGCCTGTTAAAAAATGTAGTCCAACAGCATTCCTCTTATTGGTCTTTCATGGGTCTCACTGACCCATACTTATTCTTGAGGCAGCCTGGGTCTATGCTCCTTTATCTATATTGATGACTTCTCAATTTCATGGTTTTTTATTTGCTACAAATCTTTTTGTTAATCTAAACTTTCATGGTTTTTATTCACTGCAAATCTTTCTTGTAATTTAGTTTCTGCTGACCACTTTCCAGAGTTGGCGAATAATCTTTTTTTTATCCGGACTCCTCTTCCTTCATTACCGTATTGAATGAACAATAGAATATACACTAAGGAAAGGTCCAAAGATGCTAATCACGAAGCCTTTGTATGGGGGGAAAATTTACTGAAGTGCTATTTTCAAAGACAATTAAATGTTTAATACTCTTCGAGACTTTTAATTCCTTTTCACTATAATATCATGGTTTTTGTGGCTAATCTTTTCAACTTCAGTTTCTTTTTTTTTTTCTTCGTCTCTCCTGTAAATGCATATTAAATGTGTACAGACCTTATGAATTCAACAAAATTATACAACATCTGAGGAGTCAGTGTTCAAGTGAAGACCTGCTACACTGCTTCATTTATGCTGTTGGGGTAAAAAAAAATCCTGGAGAGAAGAGCATGGTTGCTCTCCATAAACGTAGTCATGCAATTTGACTCTTCCTCCTCTTTTTCCATTCTCACCACGCACCGCACGGCACAACAATACTGGAGGTTCCAGGCACACGTATGGTCAGTCTGATGGAAGTTGGAGGGAGATTAAGAGTGCTAGATCTGGGGGTGCTGGTTGTGTGTCTCTTTGTTGTTTACGCACACTCTCTGGATCCCCATACTTTTGCTACAGATTTTTCTTCTTTCAAGGTGAGAAGCCTTCGTATTTGGTGAAAGTATGACTCACAACGAAAGCACCGAGTCTGAAAATGTTGACATGAAGGCATCACATTCACAGGCATAGATGTGGAGGGAGGGGGCAGAAATGTGTGGTGTGTGTGGGGGGGGGGGGGGGTAATGGGGTGAAAGGGGTCGATGGGTGGGTGGGATCAAAACTGAGGTCATTATGAGAATAGAGCAGGTCTCTGTCACTTGAGATTCTTTTGTATAATGATCAGGACCAAAGATACAGACATCTAAACAGTTGACACACACCCTCAGAAACTAGCTGGTGGTTTGAAATATTTCTTGATGTGTGTGTGTGTGTGTGTGTGTGTGTGTGTGTGTGTGTGTGTGTACATGTGTTTGAATTTCTATTTGAGGTTTAAATGGCTCCAGTGCATTCAATCTTTTTAAGTAATATTGATTTAAAGCGATCCCCTCTTCATTCTCATGTGCTGGTGATTATGTTTCCCATTCCTCTTCCTGAATTTCTGCCTGTCTTCCTGTATTGGTTCCTGCCCCTCTTTTTACTCTCTGCCTCTCTTCTTGATTCCTTCCTGCCCTCTTCCTACTATTGCTGTCCACCTCTATTCCTAGATCGCTGTCTCCCTCTCTTCCTGGATTGCTGCCTGCCTCTCTTCCTATATTGCTGTCTGTCTCTCATACTGCATTGCTGCGCGAGTCGTTTCCTGCATTGCTGCCTACCTCTTTTCCTTTATTCTGCCTGCCCTTCTCTGTGTATTGCCGCCTGCCTCTCTTCCTATATTGCGGCCTGCCTCTCTTCCTACATTGCTGCCTGCCTCTCTTCCTATATTGCCGCCTGCCTCTCTTCCTAAATTGCTGCCTGCCTCTCTTCCTAAATTGCTGCTTGCCTCTCTTCCTATATTGCAGCCTGCCTCTCTTCCTATATTGCAGCCTGCCTCTCTTCCTAAATTGCTGCTTGCCTCTCTTCCTAAATTGCTGCTTGCCTTTCTTCTTGCATTGCTGCTGTCTCACTTCCTGTCTTGCTGTCTGCTTCTCTTCTTGTATTGTTGTGTCTCTTTCTGTGTTGTTGTGTGCCTCTTTCTGTGTTGTTGTGTGCCTCTTTCTGTATTGTTGTGTGCTTTCTGTATTGTTGTGTGCCTCTTTCTGTATTGTTGTGTGCCTCTTTCTGTGTTGTTGTGTGCCTCTTTCTGTGTTGTTGTGTGCCTCTTTCTGTGTTGTTGTGTGCCTCTTTCTGTATTGTTGGTGCCTCTTTCTGTGTTGTTGTGTGCCTCTTTCTGTATTGTTGTGTGCCTCTTTCTGTATTGTTGTGTGCCTCTTTCTGTGTTGTTGTGTGCCTCTTTCTGTATTGTTGTGTGCCTCTTTCTGTGTTGTCCCTTGCCTGTCTTTGTGTACTGCTGTCTGCATGTCCCCTCATTCCTGAATAGCTGCCTGCCTCTCTTCCTGTATTGCTGCCTGCCTCTCTTCCTGTATTGCTGCCCGACTTCCCGTTCTGTTGCCTGCTTCTCTCCCTGTACTGCCGCCTGTTGCCCTTTCTGCCCGTCTCTCTTCCTGTGTTGTTTTCTGCCTCTCTCCCTGTACTGCCGCCTGTTGCCCTTTCTGCCCGTCTCTCTTCCTGTGTTGCTTAACGCTTCTCTCCCTGTACTGCCGCCTGTTGCCCTTTCTGCCCGTCTCTCTTCCTGTGTTGCTTTCTGCCTCTCTCCCTGTACTGCCGCCTGTTGCCCTTTCTGCCCGTCTCTCTTCCTGTGTTGCTTAACGCTTCTCTCCCTGTACTGCCGCCTGTTGCCCTTTCTGCCCGTCTCTCTTCCTGTATTGTTGCCTGCTGCTATTGCTGCCTGCCTTTCTTCTTGTATTGCTTCCTACTTCTCTTCCAGTACCGACACCTGCCTCACGTCCTGTATTGCTGCCTGTATGTCTCCTCATTCCTGCATTGTTGCCTGCCTCTCTTCCTATACTGCTGCCTGCATGTCTCCTTATTCCTAAATTGCTGCCTGCCTTCTTCCTTGTATTGCTGCCTTGCTTCCTGCATTGTTGCCTGCCTCTCTTCCTATACTGCTGCCTGCATGTCTCCTTATTCCTAAATGCTGCCTGCCTTTCTCCTTGTATTGCTGCCTTGCTTCCTGCATTGTTGCCTGCCTCTCTTCCTATACTGCTGCCTGCATGTCTCCTTATTCCTAAATTGCTGCCTGCCTTTCTCCTTGTATTGCTGCCTTGCTTCCTGCATTGTTGCCTGCCTCTCTTCCTATACTGCTGCCTGCATGTCTCCTTATTCCTAAATTGCTGCCTGCCTTTCTCCTTGTATTGCTGCCTTGCTTCCTGCATTGTTGCCTGCTGCTGTTTCTGCCTGCCTTTCTTCTTACTGTGTTTGCCTTCACTGTGGTTTGTGGGCCTGGCTACTCCTCTTCCAGTACTGACACCTGCCTCACGTCCTGTATCGCTGCCCGTCTCTCTTCATGATCAGTCTTAGATTTAGCCCCACAGCTGATATTACCTTCTGCACGATACACACTGAGGATTTGGGAAAACTGATTGTGTCTGTGTTAAGACAGATGACTTCATATCTGAATCTCCTGATATCTCTTGAAGTATTCTTCTTGCTATTATCTGGTGCTGCTGAGCAATAAAACAATAAGTGAATGAATGTTTCTTAGACAAACATACAGTTATACTTGCACTTGTACATATCATTCTCTTCCCATTCCCTTACACACACACACACACACACACACACACACACACAACACACATTCATGCACACACACTGGATACACAGAACAAGAATGGAACTGATTTATCCCCAAGACAGCTTGATTCATGAACTTGAATAAAAAGAAAGAATGTGATGGCCTATGATGCAAAAGGCATTTTGAAAAAAAAATAAAAACCCACAATTCAGGAATGAAGTATCAAAGTTTTCCTTCTTTACAAAGTGAGAGACTGTGAGAACCACAATGTAAGAATGAGAAACATCAAAGTTTCCTTCCTACTCAAAGTGTGGGTCTGTAAGCCTCACGGTGCAGGAATAAAAGAAGCTAAAAACAAAGACTTTTCATCTGTTTACAAATAAAAACAAATGACTTTGTGCGTACACAACTGTCAAGTAACAGCTGAGGCATATCTATAATTTCCAATCATTTTAATAAAAACTAGATTTTTATTTTTGAATTTCTAAAGTGAAAAGCAGGTCTGTCAGGCCCACAAGCCACAGTGAAGGCAAACACAGTTTATTTGTCTATTACAGGCAGAAAAAAAAAGAAAAGAAAAACATACTGACCACTTTTTAATTCGCCCTGGCGAAAGCTTGTTGTTGGAGAACATGTTATCAGCCAGGAAGTAGACCAGCACTCCTAATGCTAGAATGTAACAGCCTATGTAAACCTGGTATCCTGCTGAGGGCCGGCTCACGTTCAGCGACTTGTCAACACCGTCCTACAATGACAATGAACATGTGGCATGTAAGTGGACATTGCAACTGCACATACATCTATATGTATACACACACATCTATTTCATACATAACAGTACATGCTTATCCACAAACATGCATGTGTTGAACCATACTTTGATTTAGAACAATTATACGCCCTGTACATTTCCAGTATATTTGTCTGGACACAATTTCTATTGTCTTAAAACACATGTTCTCAGAGCTGTGCTTATTCCAAGTTCCTAACACTCGCCCTTCATTTCCAAATACTCTCTCTACACATCCTTCCAGCCTATGCCCACATAAAAACTGAAATAATGACCTCATGCGCAACTTAATGATGAGCCAAGATGCTGAGTAAAGAGACTGTGAATCAACCAAGGAATCAACACTAATCCATTAAAAAAGAACACAAAAAACCCCAAGGCTGTGAAAAGCATAAACAGCATTAAAACACACACACACATGTTGATAAACTCACTATAGCATTCTCCTCTTGTTGAGACAAAAACGAACACACTCTCTCTCTCTCCTGCACAAAATTAAGGAATTATTTAATGCCTGAGTCCAAAGGCATCTCACCAACAGATTTCTGAAGTTGGAATGCCAGGTGAGGACAGAAGATTTGATGTTGCCTGTTCCCTTGATGGGGTGAGATGTTCCGAACTTGTGAAGCCGAGCTGAGAACTCTGACAAGGTATCTAGTGTCTTCCCTACAACAGAAAGAAAAGCCGAGAGAAAAAAAGTGAACCAGCAAACACTCACCAGAAACTTCCTGAAATCAGCATGCCATGCCATTAATGAGGCCTTCAAGTCGAGTGGGAGTCCAGTGTTCCGTATTGGGTGAGACTCGCCAAATGCAGCCAAGGTCGTTGTCAGTGTTGTGATGGTTTGGAATGTTTCCCCTTGAAACAAACAATATGTAGCTATCACCTTCCTCTTCTGTCCGTTACGAAAAGAGGGGCAGCAGGTTCTAATTTGTATCATACTGTTTACCTATTACTAATCACTATATTTGTTACACTAAGGGCAGTGGTGGAATAGGGTTCTGGTGATTTTAAAGGTTAAAAATTCATGCACTGTTATATGTCACACAGGTTCAACAAAAACAAAAAGGTCATTTGCCCGCATTGTAACTGAAAAGAACTACACAACACCATAAGCTCAACAAAAGCAAAATGGTCATTTGCCCACATTGTAACTGAAAAGAACTACACAGCACCATAAGCTCAACAAAAGCAAAATGGTCATTTGCCGGCACCGGAAAGAAATAAACAGTGCCAGAGTGACCGCTACATCATTTTGAAAGTCACACAAGTGTCATTTCCTTGTTTCCACTGCTCTTGTTTCAGATGACTTCAGTGGTTTTGAAGACACTTTTTAATCTGCCCAGACTGGGCTTATCTTGCCAATGAATTCGCCACCTAAATCTTACTGCAAGATCTCCAACATTGTATGTTGACTGGTTAAACTGAATTCAAGCCAGCTGGACTTCCAAAATTTGAACTAGTCGATGACTGAAAACTGAGTCATATGCCAATATCTGCTTTCCCAACATTTGTCTTCCACACAATGAATCACTCATTGCAAACCTGAATCACTCACTGCCAACCAAATCTGAATGTCCAAAAATTATTATCTGGGAAAAAAAACTGGAAGAATACATTTATCCATTCTTTAGATAGCAACTTTTGAAAAATCTACTATTCATACAGTTAGACCAGAGAAAAAAGCGAAAAAAAACCCTTTGTTGTCAAAGCAAACAAGAACCAGGAAAGCACGCTGCCAACATGCCCATATGACAGCCTGCTTTGGCACTGAGCAATTACTGCAAGCAGCATCTTTACTTTCGCAGCTGATGGCATGACCTTTTTTTCTCTGTACTATGCAGGAACAGAAAATTACCTTTACCCTCTTGCATTTGCATTTTTCAGCCCCAAACTGCTCCTGGCATTCGTATTTTTATGAGAAATCAACGGAATAAGGTCAGTTCATGACCCTAGACTTTGTGAATAAATCATACCCCACACCTCATACTACTGCTAAGATTTCACTGGACACCTCTCAGGGATGCCCATTTATTTTGGCCAGGCTTGACTTAAACCAAGGTCGCAGTGTTAAAAAAAGTATCGCAGCACGTGCGGCTGGTTGCGGCCCTAACAAACTCCAGGGGAGACAAACAGAGCAGCTGGATATGGGCAAAACAAATGTAAGAGGGTTAATAACCAGCGCTCCTGAGTCACGATACTGTATGACTGTGAGATAATATAAATCTATATCACACACATCTTTTTTTTATAAAACATCTAGCAGTGGAGTGAGTTTGATGTGCATGGATCTGTTTCTGTCTTGCATATCTTTATAACAGCCCTCAGTGGACCTCCACCTTCATTCCAAAAATTCTGGAATCAATACCGACTGCCCACTTCTTGGTCATCTACTGCGTTCACAATTAGTCTGAAGTTTGTACAGACATACTGTACTCGCACAATCTACATGCCTATTTCAGCTGCCCGGACAGCTAAACCGTCCCCACCTGTGTTGAATAGATGGTCATCTATCACTGTCACTCATAGTCACACTTGACAAAAGCTGAAAAACAATTTTGAAAAAATTTGTAGAATTGAGTGGATGCATTTTGCAAATAACACTACAACCTCTTTTGCAACAGCTGTTGTCCTAAAATAGTCATCTTATCACTCACAGCTTACCAAATAACCAGAATGGGAACAACATGCAGGGCCACATTCGATGGGCGGAAAAGGGCAGAACAGTAGTTAATTAGTAATGGTGGACAGTCAGCACAGGGTGAAACAGTCGTTGAAAGGTTTCAATAGCCCGCATATATCAAAGTGAGAAGTATTATACATAGCTTGGCTTTTTTTTTTTTTTATTTTTTAAATGATACATCCCTTTTGTGCCCAGTTTGAGGAGATAAGTGATTGTTCGTTCTTTGTTTTCCATCATCTTGAAAGTGGTTTGTCCTGCCTGGAGAAGCCTAAAGAGGCTGAAACGCATCAGTTTGTCTTGTAATTTGTTTGTTTCCTTTAACTGGTGGCATAGTAATTTTTCTTTTCAGTTTATTTCAATTTCCACCTGGAATACCTCACTTTGAAACTAACTGTTTATGGTTGTCAAAAAACATCCTATCACTTACTAAGCATACAGACTAATGCTGTCAGGTTAATTTTCAGATGCTCTAAATCCTCTGCTTTATTCACTTCACTGGGTTCGTTTTCAAATATGCACTGATTATAAATTGTCACTGTTTAATTTCAAGTATCTGAACGGTCGGACTCTTTCATATCTTTCCAACTGTGCACTTTGCCTGGCCCTTGCGGTTCCCAGTTGATGTTCACCTCCTTCGTACTCTTTGTTTTCACACAAGACTTTCAGACAGCATTCATTCTCATATCAAGCTCCCTCTGCATTGAACAAACATTCATCTCTCTCCCACACTCTCAGTAACTCTAATTCTCTCTCTTCCTTCAAGAAATCTCTCAACGACACTTTTCACCGACCCATAGACTTGGCTTACAGTAGTGGTTGTGTGTGTGTGTGTGTGTGTGTGTGTGTGTGTGTGTGTGTGTGTGGTGTGTGTGTTGTGTGTGTGTGTGTGTCACACATAAGCGAGTGAGAATGAGCACATATGTGAAGATCTTTGAGAGCACATGGGGCAATTCATAGATTAAAGGCCATATTACTTTTATCATGATCACTATAGCAATAACAGCCCTAATCCAAGTTCTTATGCGAATAGATTTATCTTAACAGTAACAATAATCAACAGAAATTTATGCCACATTAATGGAAAAAAAAAAGAGAGAAAACTAAAGGCCAGCCAGGCTGGTCAGAAATCCACCCACCATGCAGCTGCACAAACAGCCATCCCATGAGCAGCACAAGGACCACGCAGGTGAGGATCAGCAACACTATCTCTTTCCCCGTGAGCCGCATCTGCTTCATATTGGGCCACAGAGTGACCCCCCCTCCACGTTCAGCTTGTCACTGTTCTGGCGGATCTGTTCGTGTTTGTGGATGAGCTCCCTCTGTTTCTCCTTTAGTCCACGACCTGTACACAGTGTGTTTGTCACCTAAGATGAGTACATAGGTTGTGAGGTCACCATTTGTAACATCATTTTGAATATGGAAATCAGTATCAATAGTTTTTGAGAAAGCCTGGCTGGCCAGTCACTAATGTCATCATTTTCATATCACTTTTTGATAACTCTGCTGGGCTTTTCATAATTCTACATGATTTTGATTTGAAACTCAGGAAGAGAGAGAGTCATATTGCATCCAGTCAATATACCAAGAAAAATGATCGATCGGAAAATATTATTTGTATTTTGTGTGTGTGTGTGTGTGTGTGTGTGTGTGTGTGTGTGTGTGTGTGTGTGTGTGTGTGTGTGTGTGTGTGTGTGCATGTGTGTGTATGTTTCTTGTTCTTTGTTTTTCTTTTTTAACCTGTCGGCCTTGAACATTATCTTTGTAAAATACTCTCAATTTCCTGTTGAACCAGATACAGTAAACAGACTGATTTGGAAGGGGTAGGGGAGTGGAGGAGTGTGTTGTTAAATTCTCCACGCCCTCTCAGCAGCATCACGTCCATGCCACTCACCCCACCTCCATCACATACAGCTGCATCCTGAGTTGTTGTTCCATCACAACACCAGCACCAGCAGCCAAAAGAGAATAAAACCTGGCCATCATAAAGTAAGCCACCTGCAGAGACACTGTAATGCTGCTGAACTGCTTTGATTGCGCTCAACGGTGACTGTTTTGACCCAACACAAACACGTGACATGACTGCTAATGTCGCCTTTTGCTTAGCTGCTAAACTTGCACATGTAAGCATCTCTCTCTAGGTGGAGACTGCTGTCACATTGGACTAAGGACAGTCTCAGTACATGTGCAGACATCACTTGCACTCACACAGAAATGGATGTAGAAGGTAAATCAAACTTAGGTCACACTACAAACGCAAAGATAAAGAGCCAAAGATTTTATCTTGCTTCTTTTCATTTGCACTGTTGTTAGTGTTTAATAGGAATGATTGGACATCATGAAACTATGCATTTCTGTTTATTCTAGTACTACTCAAACTGCAATACGCTAAGCTTCCTTTCATGTTTGCATACCTATCTATGTATCTATCTATCTATCCATATATATTTGTTAATGACTGGATACCTGGCTTCATTCTTGGTCATTAAAGTCCTCAGAGGAAGACCTGTTACAGGCCGAAACGTAGGGAATAATTCATGAGTCAATTGTTTTATCTTCCTTTTATGTGTGTTTAGTCTTTAGATATATATATTCCCCCCCCCCCCCCCCCCCCCCCCCCCCCCCCGTTTTTTTTCCTCCCTCGCTCTCTCTCTTGTGCGCGCAGTCGGTTCTCTGTCTGTCTCTCTCCCTCCCTCTGTCTTTCCTACCCCTGTTTTCTTGTGTTCCCCGTACTTACTACCCTTCCACCGTTGTCCTTTATCTAACCTTTGGAACTGTGGTGAACTGTTTTTTAACCCCCCCCCCCCCCCCCCCGTTTTTCCTCCCCGCCCTCTCTCTTGTGCGCACAGTCGGTTCTCTGTCTGTCTGTCTCTCTCTCCCTCTGTCTTTCCTACCCTGTTTTCTCGTGTTCCCTGTAGTTTACTACCCTTCCACCGTTGTCCTTTCTCTAACCTTTGGAACTGTGGTGAACTGTTTTTTTAAAAGAAGTGAACGGAGGCTGCTACATGCAATTCTATCATTAAAGTCCCTTGAGGAAGACCAAAAGTGGTCGAAATATTGGGAAAGATTTTACGTGATTGTTGTTGAATTCTTTGTTTGGATGTTTATATATATATTATATATATATATATAATATATTTATATATATATATATATTATATATATATTTATATATAGACATCTCTCTCTCTATGTCTCTCCAGCCCTGATGTGGCCCTTTGCGGTCGGCTGGGCTATAAGCAACATTATCTTATCTATGTCTCTCTCTTCATAATATATTATTTGCCTTTCTATCTTACTTTGTCAACCAGGCTTTAAGAGTACACAGGCATCTGTAAAACTGGTCACGATATTTGAGAAAGTCTTTCAAGATGTATCAAGTTAATGAATGAAACTCCACAGAGTGCTTCTGGGTTTTTTTTTTTCATGAGACAAGTCCTCAACACAAAAAACTATGGACAGAAATCTTCCACAGCTGAAAATTCCAACAAGTATATGCCTCCATGGTGTATGAAGTTAAGATCTCCCCTTTAAACACTCCATCACTTTGTTGGCAGCAAAGTAACTTTTTTTGGGATGAAACCTGGCTCTGAGGATGTCTATGCGTACAGTCAATGCCATCAGAAACATTCTTTTTTTTCAGGTTTGTTGACAGGTCTGTTTCACAATGGCTTAGCACAATTAACCAGCTTTCCTGTTACATGGTAATGTTGATTCTGAGCAGGATTTCAACTGATTTAATCTGGAAAGTCATTTTTAAGACAACTCCAAACAGAATAATGACTCACCATCTTCTTTTTTTTTCCCTGACAACCATCATATATAATATGAAAGAAATCAAAGATTTCTCCTTCCCCTGTAAAATCTATACTCTAATTCTTGTAAACCTCTGATGTTATTTTCAATCAGCCGATTAATGCAACGATCTAAGCTAGCTAAAAAAGCACATACATTTCACTGAAAAAAAAGTCATTCACAGACACACACATTTAAAGATGTTGCAAAGCTTTCAAGGAAAAAGGGGTAAGCAAACATGCAACTGTCCATGCATGTATATGCATACAACATGTGAGCAAGTGTATGCATGTACACACCTGTGTGCGCGTGCACACTTGCACACACACATGCACACACTCTCAGAATCTCACCCTAACACAACGTACCAGGTGTATTTCTCAAGCGAGTCAGGCCAGGACTAGCAATGTCGACACTGCCAGATGAAGACGCTTTACCCAGCTCCTCCTCTATTCTCTGTCGGAGCTGTTGCAGTCCCCGTGTCCTCAGAGGTGTGTCACCAGCTCCTCCTGTGAGGACCTCTGAGTCTCAGTCAGTCCCGCCATGGGCACACGCTGGGGTGTGGTAAGACTGGAACCTGAACCATTTACACATAACCATAAACGACATTATCATGTGTGTGACATTAATCATAATCTTCTCTTCCAATGTCAAGTTATTACAGTGCCACAATCAAGTCAAGAGCATCCGAGTAGAGGAACGAGGACAGGCAAGTATTACAAGTTTTCAGGTAAAAACTTGTTTCAGTTTCTGGGTTGTGTTTTTGACTTCTGATCTGTTCACTCTCCATTGTGTTGTGCAGGACTGTGTAGGATACAGTTACAGCAGCGACAGACCTGCACTGGACAACCATGTAGGATCTAATCACTACCAAGAGAAGTTCTTAAATGACATTATGAGTACTGACTTGTGGCCTGAAAGCAAGTAATTTGTTTTTCGTTCCCACAGGTACAAACAAAATAAGAAAAATCCATCTAAAATGACACATTCCAATATATCCGAATGATTGTAGCTGCAGACTTCTGCGTCTTTCTGTACATCTTTGTTTAACATCTTTTTGTACATCTTTGTTATTTCGCCTTTCAGACCAACATTTTGCTGTTTATCTATTCATTTTTTTTTTTTTGGTTACCTTAGGTAGTTTTTGTCAAAACACTATTGCACATCCACTAATGTTTTCTTTTCACTGGTGTCTTATCTACAGAAGTTACATATATATTTAACTTTTAATGTTTGCTTTAAGAGAAGGAGGAAAACTGTACATGTAAGTTGTATTGTCATGCAACCAATCAGCAGCATACCCTCTCACAATCTGCGTCGTAACTGGACTGTTTACAGTTGAGAGCAAGAACGTTAGTTGTTATGGCGCTCTGCGCATGTCCGGGAAAAGTTACACACGTAGCGCCATCTGTATAAACATCGTCTGCTATGTCGAGTCGATTCCGACAAGGTATTGTCACATCCCCCTTTCTCTGGAAAAGAACTATTCTTTTGAAAATGTTTATCGGCACAAATGATAAACGTTGAATAAAACACACTTCAAACATTTTTCAAATAAATCTCAAACGTGTCTGTCCATCAACACAAAACTGTTTCAGACCTGACTGGTGAAACATGAGCACAAAGTAAACAAAACCACCAGCACCAGGTCACGTGGGAGTTTTCTAGTCTTGTCTGAAACGTGCAGGTTTTCGCACACGCCTGCCCCTATGTGTATGGAATGTGTGATCAGGGTTACAGGCGTGTGGCGTAACAGCCGGAGTAGTCTCGCATGCTGGAGAAGTGGGTACAGGGTTGCCCTCTTCAGCAGTAGATGTAGACTCGGCATCATCAGTACAACCAGGTCGAGGAGTCGGTGTTGGAGTTGGAGCAGGTGTCTGAAGGCACAGGTGCTTCCGGTTACGCCTCAGCTCACCAGTAGCTGTCTGGATGATATAGGATCTTGGGGCGCATTTCTCCTTCACCACGCCAGGTTGTTTTCCATCCTTTCTCCCCATCTATTTTGATTAGCACAGGGTCTCCAGGATGAAGCTCAGGTAAAGAATGAACACCATGACGACTGTCATAGTTTCTTTTTCTGTTTCTGCTTCATTGCTGTATTATATTTCCGCACTAGCTCATGGTCAATTTTTCCAGGAAACAGAGTTCCAGGCATAGATGGAAGATTCGTCCTCAAGCGTCGTTGAAAGGCTAGTTCTGCTGGGCTTGCTCCTAGCTCTGGAATGGGTGTAGAGCGATAGGTCAGCAATGCCAGAAACACATCTTCTTGTCGAAGAATCTCTTTGGCTGTCTTCACGGCACGTTCAGCTGCCCCATTAGCTTGCGGGAAATGTGGGCTGCTGGTCACATGGGAAAGTTCCAGTCAGTTGCAAATTTCTTGAATTCTGATGATGAGAACTGTTTCCCATTATCAGAGATGACAATTTCGGGAATCCCATGGTGAGCAAAAATGTTTTTCAGTTTGTTGATCACTGAATATGCTGTGATGTTCTGCAGATGAGCAATGTCAATGTACCTGGAATAATAGTCCACACAGACCAGGTAGTAGTCTCCTTTAAATTCACAGAGGTCCACTCCAGTCCCTCTCAAAGGGACGAGTTGGTAGAGTTGATGGCAAAAGTGGTTCATGGGGCTGAGAAGGGCAGTTTTCAAGGCAATGTCGACATTTTGAGACGGCATCTTCAATGTCCCTGCTCATGCCTGGCCACCACACTGCCTGGTTCGCTCGCTCGCGCATTTAGATATGCCCAAGTGTCCTTCATGGATCGTGTTCAGTATTTCTGTTCCATGGATGAAGGAATGACTATCCTGTCTCCTCTCAGTAGGAGTCCACCATGAACACTGAGTTCATGCCGGATGGTGAAAAAGTCTCTCGCTTCAAGTGATACAAGTTTCTTGTACTTTGGCCAGCCATTCTGAGTATAGATCATTGCTGCTTTCAGTTTAGGATCTTGCTGTGTTGTCTCCTTGATTTGACTGATCTTGGCGTCAGATGCAGGCCAAGATGAAGCAATTTCATCAACGTAGCTCTGGACATCTTCTTGCAGGTCAAAGTTGTTCTCTGTTGAAACAGGATTTCTGGATAATGCATCAGCCACAACCATCTTTTTGCCTGGTGTGTATTCTGCTCTGACATTGTAGCGCATCAGACGCATAAGAAGTCGCTGGCATCTCAAGGGTGTTTCTTGCAAGTCTTTGGAGTTCACCAGTGAGACAAGCGGTCTGTGGTCAGTAATGGCTGTGAAAGTTTTAGGCCTACCAGGTAACGTTCAAACTTCTCACATGCCCAAACCATTGCTAAACATTCTTTCTCAATCTGAGGTATCCTTTCTCTGCATCAGTAAGGGTACGAGAGCAATATGCGATCGGCTTCAGTTCTCCATCATTGTTTTGAAGCAGTACCCCTCCAAGTCCATAACTGCTTGCATCAGCGCTGACGACAGTTGATTTTGTGACATCGTAGAATGCAAGAGTTGGTGTCTCAGAAAGTAACTCCTTTACTTTCTTGACTGCATCTGCTTGTGGTCTGTCCCATATCCATGGAGTGTCTTTGCAGAGAAGATCATTCACTGGTTTCAGGATTGTTGACAGGTTTGGGAGAAATCTGCCAAGGTAGTTGACCATTCCTAGCCACCTTCTCAATTCTGTAAGATCTGTCGGATCATTCATGTTGCGGATCGCTTCCAGCTTTGATGGATCTGGCCTGATCCCATCCTTGCTGAAGATGTGGCCTAGGAAGCTGATTTCCTTCTTGCTAAATTCACATTTTTCTTTGTTCAGCTTCAATCTCACTTCTGACAAGCGCTGAAGTACAGTGTTGAGACGCTGATCATGTTCCTCCATAGTCTCTGCATGAATGAGGATATCGTCCATGGAACATTCGACTCCATCAGTGTCACCCAGGATGCTTTCCATTGTTCGCTGGAACACTTCCGGAGCCAACGAAATTCCAAACAGAAGACGACGGAAGAAGTACCTTCCAAACGGTGTCATGAACGTCGTGAGTTTTGCAGTTTCATTATCAAGAGGAAGCTGCCAGAAACCAGACGTCGCATCCAGTTTTGTGAACACCCTCGATCCTTTCAGATTGTGTATTGATATCTTCCAGTGTTGGTAGAACATAGCGTTCTCGCTTCACAACCCTGTTCAGTTTCTTTAAATCCACACAAATACGCACTCCGCCTCCCTTCTTCAAGACTGGCACCATTGGGGCGCACCAGTTGGTAGTTCGGTGATACATTCAATTACCCCATTTTCCTCCATTCGCTGAAGTTCTGCTTCAACTTTTGGCATAAGAGGGAGTGGTATTCTTCTTGCAGTGGCGATGTGATAGGGAGTACAGTCTTCCTCTAATCTTATCTTGATTGGATCACATTGGACTGGGTCTCCAATTTCTCCAAAAACCAGATTGTTCAGATCGTCAAGTCTTTTGACGAATCCCAGACGTAATGCTGCATCTCTACTGAGGAGATTATCGCAGTTGTTGTCAAGGACGAAGACTCGAAAGGCAACAGTTTTGTCGTCATTCTTTTTCACTTGGGCTATTCCTCGATGTTGCAGATGGCCTCCTGGACTTTGCAAAATGGCTTGTGACTTTTTCAACTTTGGCTTGGGATGTAAACTGTCATATATTTTCTTTGAAATGATGGTCACATCGGCACCAGTATCAATTTTAAAATTAATGGAACGTCCATTAATCATGATGTTTGTACGCCATGGCGGTTCTTCATTCTTCTTGTCAATGCTTCCAAGAAAATGTGTGGAAGGCTTCAGGTCCCTTCTGGAGAAATTCTCTTGAACTTCGCGAACTTGGCTAACTCTGGATGAACGGCAGACTTTCTGAAAGTGGTTATATTTGCCGCAACTTCGACACTGCTTCCTTTTTGCTGGGCACATATCTTTAGCATGTTGAAATCCGCAGTTGTAGCATGTTTTGAAATGCTTCTTATCAAAGTGAGTACCAAGAGGTTTACTTGCTGAATTTCCTCTCGACCATGAGTGTAGCCTCCTCTATGATGAGAAGGTCCTGCAGAGCTATGCTTGACTGAATCAAGGGTAGCACCAGTAGCATGTCTTTGCTCATTAAGTTGCAGCTTAACCAACTCAGATGACGTGCTTGCTGTAGAGCATCCTTCAAAGTAAGGTCAGGTTGTACTGTAACTTTTCTGAGAGTTCTGTATCCCGTACACCAAGAACAAGCCTATCCCTGATACTTTCCTCTTTGTTTGCAAAATTAGCATTCTCAGAAAGTTCGTACAGTTTTCTGACGTATGTTTCAATGTTTCTCATCAGCAAGTTGATTTCGTGAATAGAACAAGGCTCTCTCATGCACAATATTCACTCTGGGAACAAAGTGTTCATTAAAACATTCTATGACTTGCTCAAGTGTCGAGTTATTATCCAGATCAGTGAAAGTCGAATAAACTCTTTCAGCCTCTGTCCCATGGCGTAGATCAGGCTACTCACCTGAACCTTCTTGTCTTCTTTGTAAAGTTTTGATGCTTCACGATACCTGCAAAACCTTTGCTTCCAAGCAGGCCAACCACTAGGTTTTGTAAAGTCAAACTCGTCAGGAGGTTTGAATGCCATTTTCGTAGCGTAAGTCGTAGCCACACGCTGCCACCATGCGTCGTAACTGGACTGTTTACAGTTGAGAGCAAGAACGTTAGTTGTTATGGCGCTCTGCGCATGTCCGGGAAAAGTTACACACGTAGCGCCATCTGTATAAACATCGTCTGCTATGTCAAGTCGATTCCGACAAGGTATTGTCACACAATCAAGCCACAGTCATGGTTCTACTTTGGACCAACTTTGAGGTTCTGATACTAATGGACAGTTCCGGTACAGAAGCAGTGAATGGCTTTCAGTTTCAATTGCATTAACTAATCATAATAATATTTGGAATAAATTATTTGTAAACTCTGACCAGCATTTATCAACATTAATACAGCTATAACTTGGTCTCACAAATATACATACCTGTTATCACAAACGAACACAGCAGTGAATTACTAACAATGACTTACCATATCTTTCTCTCACACACACTCCCACACACGCAGACACATGTGTATATACACACACACTAAAAATGTTTATGAGAAGATTAATTTTCTTTAGAGCTACACAATGCCACATCGCATGTCATAACAAGATATGAGATATATAACAAGATATGAGATATAAAATGTACTTTGTGCCACATACTTCTTTTGTTTAAATCGGAAACAGTTTCAGTCAGGGTCTCTGAAGTAGATGATCGAGGAGCTGATCGTGATGCAATACTTCTTCGTGACCTTGTCTCCATGTTGGTAAGTCGCTGGAAAAGCAAACAAATAGCAATTCAAAGTTTGGAAATCTTTTTCTTATTTTATTTCAAAAGATAAGATAATGTTGCTTATAGCCCAGCTGACCGCAAAGGGCAACATCAGGGCGGCTGTTATTTCAAAAACCTGTTCTGATACATGCTGTGCACAAAAGAAAGCATATTTTTTTCACTGAGAATAGTAAGGAAAATTCTGACTGAAACATGCCCCATATAGCAGGGAACTCTGTCCAGTGTGATTAGTCAGACATAATTATAGACATAAAAGTAGACTGATGTCTTATTTCTTCTGTGGTTGTAATATTTTGAATGCTAAATGACGCATGAATGACAAATAAAAATATGCGTTTCTTTTTGTGCATAGTATATTTTGCACTGTAGTATGACCAGGGGTTTTGTTTGTTTGCCTTTTTGAAGTTTTTCTTCCATTCTTCCTTTCTGATTACCTGTACAATCTCTACATGTTCAAAGGAACTTTTTAGGAAGGAGAGCAAATATTTATGTGTTGGAAGAATCTGCTCCACCTTTGGATACTTCTAGATGAAATTTGGAAGGAGTTTGTGCAGTATGTGTTTCTTCAGAAGGGGCAATTATAAATATGTGGAACGACATTCTAGCTATTTTTCTTTTGACGGTGGCAAGACATTTCACTGTGTTTGAAATAAAACTTTGTTTACTTTTTTCCCCATATGAATATGTATGATATATGAATATATATGAAACTAATATTTACAGAGTAACAACCCAGGTACATCTTGCAGTCAGCTGGCTGGCTATAAACAACATGAAACGATCCTGTACTCCAAGCTCATCACCCTGACTCATTTAGCCACTGGTCACAGAGTAAGTGAAATGGACTGTTGCTGCGCTGAGGTAGTTAGTTTTCATCTTTTGATGGAGCAAATTTTTCAGGAAAAATAGGTTGCTGATGTTGATGGTGGTAAGATCAGTTGAATGTTGTACCATTGCAGACTAATCTGTCCAGCTTCTGCCTCAGATATACAGTCTGAGAGTTGGCCACTTTAGTTTTGCCAGGATTTGATTCACAATGGACCATCAGTGATCATTAGTAGACCCATCATAATGCCTGTCTCTGGATTTTTCCTAGTGTCACATACTGAAACTGGCTCAAGTCACACTGGCTCAAGAATTGGTCAAACATGTATGCAGTATTGAGAGTGACATTGACTATGCCAGTATTTTTTAAAAACCAGCGCATTGTGGTAACTCGTAAAGGCAAATCTGTCACACAAACTGGTAGCCTGGTCATAGTGTTTGGTTAAATTAACATCGGTACGTAGTACAGCAGCCAATAATTTTGTTGACATTTCATCATGTGAGCCAGTAAATTACTTTTCATTATCGATAAACATGAATCTAGAGCAGAGCGTTAACAGATCGGAACTGTAATCTGAGTGTAGATGGTTGAGATTAATGTAATCACAGCATGGCTTTTAGGGACATGATGAATACTGCAGAAAGCTGCACTATGTAGAACCAGTTGTCTGGCAGACTTGGAAGCTGGCTGGCTTAGGTGAGGTCTCCATCTGCGTTGGGAAGGAGGCATCTAGGGTAGTTGTTTCCTCAAGCCTGAGCCTGGGTCAAGTTGTTCATTTGTTTGTTAGCCTGCGTTTCTTCAGATGTTGTCAGTTGTTTCAGATGAATGTCTATAGGTGATGACGGTGTCTCGCCTTGTTGCACTCCATCCAATGCTGTCTGCTTGACTACCGGGCAGCCATTTACATGTTGAGTGGTGACAATCATGTGCTGCATGAGGCTGACTCAGGAAACAGGCAGGACAGCAGTCACGAAGCTGCTGTGAAGATACACATCCAGTCTGTACCCCCCCTGGGGCATTCCCACCACTCCCTTTCCCCAACGGGATGGCACTTTTGATGTGTTGCAGAATGGCAGCACCTTGTTGCAAAAACTGCCCCACAACTTCAAGAGCTTTACCCCAGAAACAAGGCTAGACCACTTGTCACTGTTGATCCCAGGAAGGAAGGCTGCACTGCCCTGTGCCTATCTGCCACCTACGACCTTCTCCTGTAATGCCACCTCCCAGCTGGGAGGGTGGCATTACCAGCAAAAGGGTGCCTAGGTGGCACTTTTAATATTTACTAGTAATTGTACTAATACTCTGTTTAAATCATAGAAGCTTTCTTCAAAATTTCAGCTTCTTCATTCCCAAGGACACAGAGCACTTCCTCAACAATCTTTGTCCCTCTAGATAGTATCCTTTTATCTCTCCTCAGCAGTCAGTTTTGAACTTTCCCCCAAATTGAAAAACCACAGTGTTTGTCACGGTCAAAAATAAACACAACCAAAGTCGTGGTCCGTCGCCAGCCAATTAAGCATAGGGGGAGAGGTTCACGGGACGGTCTGTCCAGCCAGACGGACTTAAGTAGCTGACCGACGCCTCGATGTCTGGTCAAACGGTCTCGACGCCCGGATCAGACTCACCCAGCCAACTTGGGCACAGCGAGGAGGCAAAATCCTAATCCTCCACGGAGACGGTCTGGTCCACCCAGACAGACAAAAATAGCTGCCCGACGCCTCGATGTCTGGTCAGACGAGTCTCTAGGGCCGGGAAATCAGACTCTTCCGGCCAATTTGTGGGCCCAGTGCCCACAATTAGATCGAGGGTAGCCGGAAAGGGGGAGGGGGAAGGTAGTGCGTGGTGGGGGTGAAATCAAGCTAATAAATTTAAAATGCCCAAATTGACCAACAGAGAGTAAGGCGTGTGGGCATGACTGTCATGATTTGAATATCCAATGGAATTAGAGGGAGATAACTTCGGGTACGAGGCGGTAAAAATACTGACCAATGGTACTCGCCCTTGGACACGTAGGTAGGGAATAAAGAAATGTGTGAGTGAGAGAGAGGGGAGAACGAACAGAGAGAGAGAGGAGGAAGAGGTTCGGGGTTTGTAGGTCTGCTGGAGAGAGAAGCAGAGAGATGAGGGGAGGAGAAGAAGAGAATCAAGTTGAGAGATTAGCACGTAGATAGTCTGCAGAGGAAGGACAAAGGGAAAGAGATGTGGAAAGAGGGGAAGATTTGCTAACTAATGAAGAGGAAAAGAAAAAAAAGAAAAGAAAAAAAAGCAACCATGTCCATTTGAATAGAGCAGACTGAAGAGAGAGAGAGTCCCATGCGTTAATGCAGGAAGGAAGAAAGGAGACAAAATCGAGGGTTGATAGTCACTGTTCTATCTTAACCGGGGTTTCGCCTCATACCGGGCCCAAGCGTCACTTCGTCAAGCAGAACCACAGACCAACGCCAGGGCCAGCAGTCTACCTGCCCGGGTGCCAGCAGCCCAAAGGGACCAGTGCCAGCAGTTGTGTCGTGCTTGTGAAAGTGACAGTGAAAAGAAAAAAAAAAAGAAAAAAAAGACAGTGATTCGTGAATAGTTAAGATCAACCTGGCAGGTAAAGTAGAAATCTATTTATACCGGGTTAGTTAATGATGTTTTAGGTAAATGATTTTGGGGAAGTTCAGAAAGAGAGAATGTTTTATTTTTTTTGATTCCATATGCATTGATGTTTCGTTCTATGATCATGTGAGTAAAGTTATAGACTTTACTAGTGGTTTGATGTGACGAATGCATGATATATGAATGAGATCGTAAGCAAGCTGTGAGTGTTTTTGGGCTGTGCGCTAGTCCTTCCTCACTGACATAACCCGAGGTTGACAATTTAATTGGCGGCCTGCCAGGATATTCTGGCCCATTTATTATAATTGTTCAACTTCTCAGAGAGGAAGCTGGGTGGGTTTCAAGTGTTGTAATCCTAAGACAAGGTGTTGTCTTACTGTATGCCCCCAAGATAGTTAAATACTAGGCTTGGCATTGTTTCCCAAGATAGTTAATACTAGGCTTGGCATTTCAGCCCCGGGTTACTTATTTCGCACAGATTGCCTATAATTCGCTCTCATAGTTGGGTCAGGCGCTGGGCGTCTTATAAAAACTAATTAGTTGTCCCAAGCTAATATTATCATTCATAGGATTGTGCTATTCGTCACTCGTGTCGGTAACCACCAGCTTGGCTTTTCGTAGTAATAAAATCTTGTTCAAAAAAAAAAAAAAAAAAAAAAAAAGGGAAAAGAGATACAATGGCGGAAGAAAAGAACACCCCTATTGAACAACTCGTGGCGTCGCTCGTGTTTAGGCTTTTTGGGAAAAGAGTTGCGAGATTCGTTGAAAACCGAAAAAGATGGAAAGAGATGAACGCGCGGAAAGGCGACTTTGTCGCAGTAGAAGCGCAAGAAATAGAAAAATTAAGGATTCAGGCTAACAATGATAAAGAAACGCAGGAAACAGAAAGAATAAGGGAAGCGCAGGAAACAGAAAAAATTTAAGGAAGCGCAGGAAACAGAAAGAATGAAGGTTCATTGAGTTAGAGAAAGTGAGAATAAAAAAGGGAGACCACCGAGGATGGGGTTCAGTTTCCAGGGGACTGTGCGCAGTTACGCCCCCCGACCCAAGTTGCCAAAATTCTTGAGGAAACCCGATTCGATTGATGCATACATCAGTCGTTTCGAAACGTTTGCGGACCAGTCAGGGTTGGCCTTCAGAAGAGTGGGCAGTCATTTTGTCAGCGTTTGACGGGTAAGGCATTACAGTTTTTCACGGCATTACCAGCAGACCAACAATCTGATTTTGGTGCTGTGAAGGAATCGTTGATGAAGGGATTTGCCCTCACAGGGGAAAGGATTCAAAAAGAAATTTCGTTCAGCTAGATTGCAAGCAGGGGAAACGTACACTCAGTTTGGTGCACGTCTAGATCACTATTTTGAGAAGTGGTTAGAGCTGAGTGGTACGAAAAAGGAGTTCGCTGAATTGAAAGAGCTAGTTATGAAAGAACAGATTTTGTCAGGTTGCGGCCCTGAGTTAACCATACATTTGAAAGAGAGACAGCCAGAGACAGCAGGAGAGTTGCTGAAGTTAGCAGAGGTGTATAGAGAGGCACTTTTTGGGCACTAAGGTGCAGGAGAAAACAGGTGCCGGGCACAGGTGAGAAGAGTGAAAGGAGACCAGGGGAGTTTTCTGAAAAGTCTGAAAACCCCAGTGGTGGGGCAGAAGGAAGGGCAAAGGGACATTAGGTGTTTCATTTGTCACAAGAAGGGACATGTGGCGGGGATTGTCGCATGAGGTTCCAGAAGCAGCAGCCTTGCAAGAGGGTAAGGGTCCCCAGGGGAAACGACCTGCAGTGGAACCAAAAGGGATTCAGTCTGAAGAGGGTGGAGTGCGGCCTATGGCAAAGCACTGGACAGCAGTCAGTGTCAGGATGGAGGGCACTAGGCTGAGTGGTTCATTACCAGTGGAAGAAGGGTGGATTGGCCAGCAGAGGGTGAAAGTGTTACGAGAACACTGGTTGTTCATGTGGTGTAGTTAGAACAACGCTGGTCGGAAAGGGGATTTGACAGGGCAAATCCAGACCTGTACTCTAATCGATGGCACTGTGAGGAGTTTCCAGTTGCTAAGATAGAAGTACGTACCCCTTATTTCTCAGGTGAGTTGTCTGCGTGGTGATGGAGAAACCCCTTCATGATTTGATCATTGGAAATTTTCCCAGGTGCAAGGGATCCAGGGGATCCTGAGTTGTTGATGCCACAGGGGCAGCATTTTCAAACCGGAGCAAGAAGGAGGAAAAGGTTGACAAAACCGTTAGTCGTTCCGCAAGGAAGTCAGCATAGATGTGTCCCTGATGAGTTTAGGGCAGCGCAGGAAAAAGACCCTTCGCTCGTAAAGTCTTGGGAGTTGGGCAAGGGGTGGAAGAAAACAGGTGGTTAGAGGAGGTGAGACAGAATTTCTTGTAAAAGGCGGGCTGTTGTACCGAGTGTTCACCAAGGGGAAGACAGGTAAGGTGACCACTCTTTTGAGGTCCCAGCGGGTTTATCGTGACACTGTCATGTCAGTGGGTCACGAGTCGCTCATGGCGGGTCATCTCGGCACCAGCAAAACAGCTGCCCGAATCTTCGAGATTTTCATTGGCCAGGGCAATGGCAGACATCAAGCGTTTCTGCATGTCATGTGACGTGTGTCAAAGGTCAGCCACAAGAGGGGTGAAGAGGAAGGCACCTCTTAAACAGCCCCCTTTAATTGACACACCATTCAGGAGGGTGGCTGTTGATCTGATTGGCCCAATCGCGCCCTGTTCCAAAGGTGGGCACAGGTATGTGTTGACGCTCGTGGACTACGCGACCAGATACCAGAAGCAGTTGCATTGAAAGGCGTAGATACGCAACAGGTCGCTGAAGGGCTGGTAGACAAACTTTTCTCGCGTGGGTGTGCCAGCACAAATTCTCAGTGACAGGGGGTCACAGTTCACCTCAGGCGTGATGAAGGTCAACGGCTGCTAGGGATCACACAGCTTCTCACTCCCCCATACCACCCAAAAGCAATGGCTTGGTGGAGAGATTCAATGGTGTGCTGAAGGGCATCTTAAAGAAGCTCTGTGAGGAAAGGCCAGCAGATTGGGCCGCTACATTCCAGGCACTGTTCGCCTACAGGGAAGCCCCTCAGCAAAGCACAGGCTTTTCGCCTTTGAGTGCTGTATGGGCGGACAGTTCGGGGGCCAGTGTGCATTCTCAAAGAGCTGTGGTCGGAGAACAGGAGTCAGAAGAGGTCAAAACCACTTATCAGTATGTGGTGGACCTACGCAATAGGCTAGAGGAGACATGTAAGGTCGCAAAGGGGAGTTTGCAGGAGGCTAGGGTCGTTCAGAAGAAGCAATATGACAGGAAGGTGAGGAAGCAATTCCTCAAGGTGGGAGATCAAGTCCTGTTACTGCTTCCCCCGGATCACAAGCTGCTGATGCATTGGAAGGGACCCCTTCACCATCATTGAAAAGGTAGATCAGGACTACCGAATCGATGTTGAATGGGAAATCAAAATTTTTCATGCAAATTTGCTCCGCAAATATATTCAGCGTGAGACTCAGCACATGGCGCAGCAGCAATCATTGATGGAGGTGAAGGAGACCCAGCAGAAGAAGGGGAGATTTTGTTGCCTGAGTTTCAGGAGAAGAGTCATACAGGATGTGTCACTGTATGAAGGGCTAGACAGTAGGAGACAGGAGGAAGTTAGGGGGCTCCTAGAACAGTATAGGGGGTCCCTGACTGATAAACCAGGCAGGACAAAATCTAGAGACATGTACGGTGGAGTTTTAAAATCGCAAAAACCCGTACATGTGAAAGCCCACCCGATCCCATATGCCCCAAGCAAGTGATCGAGGAGGAGGTAGAAAAGATGTTGGACTTGGGGTGATTGAACCGTCCAAATCATCGTATAGTGCACCCGTCGTCTAGTGAGGAAAAAGTCAGGTGAGCATCGATTTGTGTTGACTATAGACGTCTGAACAGTGTCACCAAGGTCGATGCAGAGGTCATACCGAACATGGAAAACCTGTTCGCTCAGATCGCCACAAAACAAGAGCCAGTATTTCACCAGGATAGATCTGAGCAAGGGTTACTGGCAGATAGCCTTTAGTGGGACTCGAAGGAAGTCACAGCATTCTCCCCTCCTATGGGGCTATACCAGTGGCGAGTACTTCCTTTTTGGGGTGGTCAACGCACCTGCAGTCTTCTCTGGATGATGAGGAAATTTTTGACGGGATTGGAAGGCGTTGTGAATTTCATGGATGACATTCTGATAGCATCCGAGACATGGAGGAGCATATGAGGCAGCTAGGAGCAGTTTTAGAGAGGTTGAGACAAGCCCAAACTCACAGCCAGACCAACAAAGTGCCAGGTTGGTTTTCCAAGCCTGGATTCCTAGGTTTTGTTGTCGGGGCGACACAAAGCAGCCGAAAGAGGAAAGGTGAGAAGATGATGAAATCAAGAGACCAAAAACCAAACAGAAGTCAGGAGTCTGCTAGGTTTTATTGGTTTCTATAGGGAGTTTGTTTCAAATTTCGCAGCAATCACGAGTCCTCTCAGTGATTTTGGGCAAGGCAGGGAAAACCGGCAGTGGTCGAGTGGTCAGACGCTGGGAGAGCAAGCACTGCAGGGCGGTGCTGGAAAGACTAGGTTCCCGTCCCCTCTTGAAGCTACCAGATATGTCAAAACCATTTTTGTTGCGGACGATGCTCAGGCGGTGGGATAGGTGCAGTATTGTTGCAGGAGCATGAAGGGGTCGAGTTTCCTGTGAGGTTGCTAGCAGGAAGTTGACAAAGTGTGAAGAAGGGTACGCAACGGTGGAGAAGGAGTGGTTTAGCTGTCGTGTGGGCCGTGCAAAAAGTTCCACAAATACTTGTATGGGAAAGAGTTCGTGATAGAGACAGATCATCAACCACTCAAATTCTGCAGGAGGCGCAGTTGAAAAACAGCAGAGTGCTGCGTTGGGCAATGGCATTGCAGCCCTACAGGTATCGAGTGCAGTACAATCCAGGTCAACAGAATGTCGGAGCTGATATTTAAGCGTGTAGTCTAGCAAGCTGCACTCAGAGGAAGTCGTCATATCCGGGGTGCTTTGTTGATAATATGTGTTGATTACAGTTATGTTGATTGGATATGGGTTCATTCCCAGTTGGCTTGGTTCATATTTTTGTGTGAGATTTGTTCATGCAAATGTAGTTTGTTGGGCATTTCAGTCGCTTGTGTAGTGATGCATTATTTGCAATAAGTGGGATGGAGATTCCTCAGTGAAGGTCATTTGGGTCGTGATCATTATTATATTGTGCTTTTTTATAGAAATTGTAAAGAGAAGATGTGGCAAATCCGCAGGTAGGGGGAATTGCTAGGGTGCGCACAGAGGTCGTTTTAAAATGAGTTGAAATAATGCAAGAGCGCACGTCAATGATAAACTCATTGGAGTGGTATTCACTATTTATATATTCTATAATTTATAAACCGTTGGGTTTTAAAGTATTTTTCAAACTTTGCACGTGTAGCTGTGTGGTCAGCAAATTCGGGTTGTTGTCTTTTTGTACCGTTGTTTTGAGACAATGCGGTGCATAGCCTTTTGCAAGGGGGAAATTGTCACGGTCAAAAATAAACACAACCAAAGCGTGGTCCGTCGCCACCAATTAAGCATAGCGGAGAGGCTTTTACGGAGACGTCTGTCCAGCCAGACGGACTAAGTAGCTGCCGACGCCTCGATGTCTGGTCAAAGAGTCTCGACGCCCGGATCAGACTATCCAGCCCAAATTGGGCCCCAGCGAGGAGGCTAATCCTAATCCTCCACGGAGACGGGGCGGTCCACCCAGACAGACTAAATAGCTGACCGACGCCTCGATGTCTGGTCAGACGAGTCTCTACGCCTGGGGTCAGACTCATCGGGCCAATTTGTGGGACCAGTGCCCACAATTAGATCGACGTAGCCCGGGAAAGGGGGAGGGGGAAGGTAGTGCGTGGTGGGGGTGAAATCAAGCTAATCAATTAAAAGACCCAAATTTACCACCACAGAGGTAAGGCGTGTAGGCGTTTACTGTCATGATTTGAATTTCCAATGGGAAATTAGAGGGAGATAACTCGGGTACGAGGCGGTTAAAAATACTGACCAATGGTTTCTCGCCTTGGACCGTAGGTAGGGAATAAAGAATGTGTGAGTGAGAGAGAGGGGAGAACGAACAGAGAGAGAGAGAGAGGAAGAGGTTCTGGGTGTAGGTCTGCTGGAGAGAGAAGCAGAGAGATGAGGGGAGGAGAGAAGGGGAATCAAGTTGAGAGCACGGCTTGTTCAGAGCAAGTTACTTAGTTTTGAGTCGCAGGGGGGTTTACAGCTGCAGAGACCAAGCTTTTGAATGCAGGTTAGGGAAAGGAATGTTTTCTGAGGCCCCTCCCACCAGCCAGCTAACCGCACTGATTCGGCCAACTGAATGTCATCTGTGCATAGCTGGTCTGGCAGCAATGCGTTCGGCAAGGTTGAGCGGCCATTACAAATGGGGCTGTAGGTTTGATAATTAGTTATTGTCATGAAAATGTAATATATCTGCCTATTGAGATGGCTGAATTGGCGAATTTCCCCAACAATTCTTTTAATACCAAACTCGACTGGGTTTTTTTTCTTGTAGATAACATAGATGCCGCATGAAAGCTTGTACGCAAGTGGTCAGGCAATATTAGAACAATGACAACAAACACAATATTGTGCAAAAATGACGTCATCACTTTCTGGGAAATTAATTTTCCATAGTTAAGTAGTACACAAGTTTGATACATGCCCCTGCTCAGACTACAGCAACAAAAATATTGGATTACAAATGTGTTAAAGCTTGTTTGTTTGCCCTTTCACTAAGTGTCTCAATAAGGACGGAAATGTAAAGCTGTGAGAGATTAGCACGTAGATAGTCTGCAGAGGAAGGACTAAGGAGAGATGTGGAGAGAGAGAGTTGCTAACTAATGAAGAGGAAAGAAAGAAAAGAAAAAGAAAAGAAAAGCAACCATGTCCATTTGATAGAGCAGACTAGAAGAGAGAGAGAGAGTGCCATGCGTTAATGCAGGAAGGAAGAAAGGAGAACAGATCGATGTTGATAGTCACTGTTCTATCTTAACCGGGGTTCGACCTCATACCTGGCAGCGTCACTTCGTCAAGCAGAACCACAGACCAACGCCAGGGCCAGCAGTCTAACCTGACCAGGTGCCAGCAGACCAAGACCAGTGCCAGCAGTTGTGTCGTGCTTGTGAAAGTGACAGTGAAAAGAAAAAAAAAAAGAAAAGAAAAGACGGTGATTCGTGAATAGTTAAGATCACCCGGCCAGGTAAAGTAGAAATCTATTTATACCCGGGTTAGTTAATGATGTTTTAGGTAAATGATTTTGTGAAGTTCAGGAAAGAGAGAATGTTTTATTTTGTTTGATTCCATATGCATTGATGTTTCGTTCTATGATCATGTGTAGTATTACTAGTAAAGTTATAGACTTTACTAGTGGTTTGATGTGACGAATGCATGATATATGAATGAGATCGTAAGCAAGCTGTGAGTGTGTTTGGGCTGTGCGCTAGTCCTTCTCCACTGACATACCCCGAGGTTGACAGTGTTCTTTTGCCTTTTCTCATGTTTGTCCCTTTCTTCCAAGGCTTATGTAAACATTTCAATCGATTTAATTTTAAGAATGTGTCTTTTAAAGCATTGTTTGACCTTACGTTTTATTCTCTATGCAAGAAATATAGACACATTGGATTTTTCCCCCTCTTTCTCAGCATTTCAAACACATCAGCATATGATTGAATATTCTTTGCATGCAAACCTTGGAATGAACAGATGCTCTCACTAACACCTAGCTTCAAATAAAGAGCGGGTTATTTCCATAAGAAGATCCTGGAAGTGCTAGTTCATGTCACAGTGTTTATGGGGCCTTTTACACTTCCACTTTTTACCAAGCCTAACTATCCATTGCTTGAGCAACTGTATTGACTGTAATTTAATACTTTTTCGATGCTACCCATTACTGCGCCATGGCCCTGCTTCTGAGTGATCCAAAAGCAGGCCAAACATGGCAACAATCTTTTTCCGCATGTCAGCTGAGGTTTAAAAAAAAAAAAAAAAAAGGCATTAAGAACAGCCATAAGTTTCGTGACAGATGATGTCACAAAAGCGCCGCGTAACTCAAGTGTGGACAGGTGAGGCCATTCAGGAGAAGCTGGCCATGTACTAGTCACAGTCTTCCTCCCCTTCTTCCGTAGAGTCTCCACGATCAACAGGCTGATTATTATGAGACTGAAATGGGGGATCTGCTGGAAAAGATAAAACAAAAAACAAAAAAGCCCCACCCTATTCTGATTCCTATTTCATTTACATGAAATTACACATATTCATACCACAAAGTGACACCCCCCACCCTATCTTGCCTACTCACTAGCCTACACCAAAAAAAAAAGCAACCAAAAAAAAAGGGAAAAAAAAAGGTCAAAGGTAAGTGTGGAGCTGCCAGCAGGCTACCACGGTCGCTTTTCATCCATTACTATGGACTAGCTGGCCCCAGGCTGCAGTAGGCAGCTCAGGCCCGCAACATCCTTCACTCATCCATTCACACAACAAGACAGCGTTATGTAAAAATCTACTGAAGATGCCTGTTGACCCGTGACACAAATGTGCCAGGGGTTTTGGCATCAACAGTATCCTGGGAGAGGGAGTTCCAGTCCACAATTGTTCTTGGGAGGAACGACATCAGCCGGTGGTCGGTGTCTGCAGCTAATTGATTAAACTGTGATTATGACTTTGGCGCTCTCTCTTCATGGGAGGATGGAGCTGCTGTTTCAACCTCGGGCAGCTGACTAAGTTGTTCTTGATTTTATAGAACATGGAGAGCCTTGCTTTCTTCCTTCTGTTCTCAAGGGACATCCAACCTAGAGTCTGCAGCATGTTGGTAACGCTGGCAGTACGTTGGTAGCGGTTAAGCACAAAGTGGGCTGCCCTACTCTGGATTTTTTTCTAACTTCACTTGTGCTGTTTTCATAGGGGTCCCAGACGGATGCTGAATATTCCAGCAAAGGCCTAACAAATGTTTTATAGGCTTTAGCCTTTATGCTAGGGGAGCTGATTTTCAAATTAGTCTGAGAAATCCAAGGGCCTGGTTGGCTTTGATCCAGATGGAGTTGATATAATGTCACATCCACCTTGTTCTGCAGAATGACTCCAAGATATTTCGCAGTCTTACAACTTCAGGGTGTGGCTGTGGAGATGGTATTCACACTGTAATGGCCGTCGCTTTCGTGTGACAGGGAGGGTGTTGCACTTTGCTGGGTCCCAACTTTCTCCCAAACAGCAAGCTGTTGGAGGTCGTGCTGTAGTTGGGCTTGATCCTGGGCAGATCTGACCCTGTTGTATACCGCAGTGTCGTCAGCAAAGAGTCTGCTGTTTGTGGTCAGATTGTCGGGCAGGTCGTTTACGAGGGTACGTGCCAGATTGCCGCGTGCCACTTTGCCGCGTCACCCAGCTGCTTCCGCGGGCCCGCTATTGCGCGGCTAACCGTAACCCTAACCCTATCCCTAACCCTATCCCTATCCCTAACCTAACCCTAGCAGCTGTGTGACGCGGCAAAGTGGCACGCGGCAATCTGGCACACGGCAAATGGCATGTCTCCGTTTACAAAGGCCACAAATAAGAATGGTCGCTACGGTAAGTCTGTCTCCTTTGAACTGGAGGCTGTGCTACTGGTCTGTCATGGCACACATGCCTGACATGCTCATAAACCAAAGTACTCTGCAAGTTGGAAATCCATCCTCTATGACTACTAGTATGAGCGTAGGCGTCGTACTGTCGGAACGTGTCTGCTTGTTTATCTGACCGTTACTGAACACGTATCAAGCAACGTGTACTTCGCCGCGTTCGCCTGTATGCACAGCATTCGTGTGTCACTACATTACCAAAGCCGTTATTATCTTCGCCAACGCTTTTGTTACAGCTATGCTCTGTCCAACAGTCCGCATGTATCTAGTTCTGGAACCCAGCAATTACAAACATCTTGAATTCCGGAGTCATGCGTGAAGTCGCTTGGTTTCATCTATTGCCGTGTAAACGCAAAGTAGCATGCGACTCATGCCGTGCCATACCGTACTGGGCTGCCACGAGACAGGCCTAGATATGTGACCTATGATTACCAACTGAGAAAACCCGGGCGATTAATTTCAGTTACTTGCACACATCACATTCAACAGTTTGCCATAAATCATGGGGAAACAATCAACTCTTGCACGCAAAAGCACCAGTGATAAAACATGTTTAAATTAAAAAAACTTACACAAAATAATTATCATAATCTGGACTCGCTTGGCTCATGTGCCATCAGCAGGTTTTTGATTTCGCCGCCATTTTGTTCGGCGTTTCAGTAGGGTAACACTCCGTAAACACACAACATACACACACACACACACACACACACACACACACTCTCTCTCTTCTCTCTCTCTCTCTCTCTCTCTCTCTCTCTCTCTCTCTCTCTCTCTCTCTCACACACACACACACACACAAACACACACTCACACACACACACACACACACACACACACACACAACACACACACACACACACACACACACACACGCGTGCGCACACACACACGCACACACAAACACGCGCGCGCACGCGCACGACTGGAGTAAGTCAGAGTATATAACAAAGACAATACCACTGCTCAGCAAAAACTGAAGAACAGTGAATTACGAAATATTTCGTGCAAACACAGACAGATAGACAGACAGACAGACAGGCACACGCACATGTATGCATGCATATATGTATGTATGTATGTATGTATGTATGTATGTATGTATGTATGTATGTATGTATGTATGCGTGTATGTATAAATCTATGTATGTCTGTCTGTCTATCTATCTGTATGTGTATGTAGTAGTAGTAGTAGTAGTAGTAGTAGTAGTAGTAGTAGTAGTAGTAGGGACTGGCTTCATTAGCCTAGACCTCGCGGTCTATCATGTGTCCCTCTAAATTTCTTCACTTTTTGGGTCATATGGCATGCTACAATTAATATCTTCATTGCAATCCATCATAGTCATGAAACAATTCTCTAAATTTTGAATCATTATCTAGAAAATTCTTGAAAGTATTAATATCAGGTGCAAATTTAATGGTAGTAGGTATTTCATTCCAGTGGTTAGCAACTCTATAAGAAAGGGAAAATTTACGTTGATTAGTGTTACAGTGCTTTATAAAAATTCTTTCCTTCAGAGTTTCTAGTACTCGAAGTTTGTGCAGCAGAAAATAATGTCTCAATGTCAATTTTCATCATAGCCATTAAAGATTTTTAAAAACTTGAATTAGGTCACTTGATCCTTCTTCCCTCAGCGAGTGCAGTGGTATGTAGTAGTAGTAGCAGTACTTTAATTTTACGTCTTTTCAAAAAACTATGTGATATTAGACAAGAAAGGAGAGATAGACAGGCAAATAGAGGGAAATAGATAGGTTTGTTCATGTTGCATCAAGTGTGTGTGTGTGTGTGGGGGGGGGGGGGGGGGCGGGGCTGGGAGTGAGCGGAGGGTGGTGTACATAAAATCAGAAAACAATCAGAACACACAAACGAAAAAAAACAAACCTACACACACTAACAATGTCAGATTAAGCAAATACCTGACTGGACTACAAATCAAGCAGAAAGTAACTTTAAAAGCAAAATCAATATCAGAAAAAATATCTGTCACAGACATGCCTGATAAATATGGCAGATAAATCTCTTGTCAATTTTGTTTCCCCGCATATGCATTTTGTTGCAGAGCTATATTTAGTTCTAAAAGCATCCAGTTTCAATCGAGGAAATATTGAAACGAAAGTTCGTATTGATGCATATCATAAATGTGCAGTTTTTGGATGCTTTTGAAATGATCAATACAAAAAAGAGGATTATTTTGTGTCTGAACATGAATAACAGCGTTGTTTTTCCCATTTCTGAATATTCCCAAGCTGTTTTTTTTAAAATTTGTTGATTTCTTTTTTCAAAGTGAACGGTTTTGGAAATAGTTTTGTACCTTCGTTCCATTTTCAGCGCCTTTTTTCGCACATCTGTCAGCAAGTTCATTGCCCGAAATTCCACAGTGTGAAGGAACCCAGAGAAAGTTATATGTATGTGTATGTGTACGTGCTTATGTGTGTGTGTGTTTTGTGTGTTTTGGTGTGGTGTGTGTGTGTGTGTGTGTGTGTGTGTGTGTGTGGGGTGTGTGTGCACGTGCGCGCGCGCTTGTGCTTGTGTGTGTGTGTGTGTGTGGTGTTGTGTGTGTGTGTTGGTGTGTTGTGCTTGCGCGCGCTTTGTGTGCCTGGGCGTGTGTGTGTGATTGCACGCACGTGTGTGTATATGTAAGTGTAAGCACAATATCCATTTTGTATGAACTTTCAGAGATTACACACGTCTTCTCCCCTAGGATTTCATGAAGATTAATAAACAGGTTTTTTTCCCCTTTTAAGGTGAAATAGATGACCAAAATTAAACAGACATAATGGCATTTTCTGATGCAAGATTTAAATTTTTTTTATTTGTATCTATTTATGTATTCGTTTGTTTATTTCACGCTGAACGTGTACACACACCACACACACACCCCACACACACACACCACACACACACACACACACACGCACGCACGCACGCACGCACGTACACACGCAACACACACACACACACACACACACACCCCACACACACACACACACCCACACACACACACACACACACAATGCGCGCGCGCGCGAGGTCAATTGCCTGCATACCTTGAACTTGAACTCGAACTTGTAGGTGTTAGAGGCCTTAGGAGGCCTGTTCGCCATTCTAATAACCCTATATAATCTCTAGATAAAAAAAACCCTCTGCATGCATGGAAGGAAGAGAGTCACAGATGAGACTATCTACGTCGATAAACATTCTGGATTGTATTTTGTCAGCAGTTCCTGCCAATGAGTATCTACCGTGATTTGAAGATGTTAACTGTAGGGCTGTTACTACAGAGTCAGGAAGACCTTTCCCAGACATCAATCACCCGAAGAGAGAATGTTCAGTCTGTGATGAATAGGCCCTAGTTTAAAGTAGTGTCCTCTCCCTGCCCCTGTTGGTAAAAAATTTTCCAAACCGTGGTTAATCACTTCGGTAAATGCCATCTATATACTTGTACAAGTCTATCATGCCACCCCTTTTTCTTCTGTGCCCCAGGCTTGGAAGTTTGGAGTAGAGAGACGCTCGGGGGGTATGGTTTATCTTTAAGAGATGCTAAAAGTTTAGTTGCTTTGCGCTGAACATCCTCTACATCCTGGCACAGTGTTTTGTGGTAGGGTTCCCAGACAGAATGTCCTTTACTCTAGTACTGGTCTTACAAGAGACTTGTACAGTTGTAGGAAAATGTCTTCAGGAGGAATCTTAAATAAATGTTAGGAACCCCCCAGAGAAACGTGGACAAACGAGCCCAAGACAAAACACTACGCGTTTCGACCTCTTAGGTCTTCTTCAGGCAAGATACAAAAAAATAGAACAACGAACATTCACTTAGTTTTGATCGCTTCAGGTTCAGCGCAGGGAAAGGCGTTGAATGGGTGTGTGTGTGTGTGTGCTTGCGCGCACGTGTGCGTAATGTAAAGGGATTCAACGCCTTCCTCGCGCTGAACTCTGAAGCGATCAAAGCTAATGAATTTTCGTTGTCCTATTTGTTGTTTTCTTGCCTGAAGAAGACCTAAGAGGTTTGAAACTCGTAGTGTTTTGTCCCGTTTCTCTGGGTGGTTCGCTAACATTTATTTAAGTTTGTTTTTGATTTGCAACTAGATCTTCGTGAGGAAGTCAAACGGATATACCAATACTCTATATTTTGCTTCAGCAGTACCTTCTTTGACACACACTCACACATTTGGAAGGGGTGGGAAGGTCAAGTGAAATACGGCAACTCGATTAATGGGGATAGCTCGTTTTTGCTGTTATGGTAAAAAACCCAAATGTCGATTCATCGTTCCTCAACGGAAAAAAGATGTACTTCCTTTATGCAGAGTTATCATTTTTTTTTACTTTCATTCATGTGAAGCAATCCCGGTAGTGCAACTGTCAAGGAAAATCGAGTCCGCGGGGTCGATATATGATTTATCTGGTAAGTTGAACCCCACAACACACACAGAGGCAACGCATTCACACATTGACAAAATAACAGCCCACACTGTGAATGTGATGCTTGCTTGTTGCCACCCATGTAAATCTGTAACTACGCCAACATTGTTTCATTTCCAGTGAGTGTGTACACATGAAAACGTTTCATGGAACACACAGCATGCAAATTCACAAACGCGCATGAAAATTGTGGATGCACCTGTAAGCTTTGCCTTAAGCTGTGTAGACCTTGGTTTATATATACATGTCTGGGGACTTGAAAAGACCATACCCAAAATCATGCACATTTGTATTCCACCCATCCTTCCTTCCGCCCCCCGCACACCAAAACACACGCACACATATACACACGCGAACAAGCGGTACGTGCGCGCGCGCGCGCGCACACACACACCACACACACACACACACACACACACACACACACCATTACTTCAGTTTGTCTGCATCACGTTAAGTGGAAGACGTTAAATTGAAGAATAACACACATCTCATACTGTCATAGTTTAAAGGAATTCAGTACTCTATAAAAGTAAAAGAGTGAATACATTACAGTATTCAGTATTGCAGCGTTATCTTCAGTATATTATGAAATTGACTGTAGTCTATTAGATTTTAGGTAAAGACTAATCTATGTATTCACTATATGATGCACAAATAAGAGCAGTGCAGAAGTTGTCTGTTGGTTTGTTGCTATTGTTTTTGTTTAAGATTTTTAGACTACAGACTAAGAGTCTAGGTTCCAAGAAGATGTCATGAAAACAAGTCCTGTCAAGATAATCTCCCAGTTATTTTATTTTTCAATATGCGCGCTGGTGAAACCCACTCGTTTTTGAGTGAACCAGTATTTAGGAAGAAGAAGAAGAAGAAGTTCAAGACAGAGAAGCAGTGAATACCAAATGAGTTAGGAGCTAACATTTCTGTGAAATTTCAGAATGTTTCATGTATGATGGTAGTGCTAAAAAAAATCCACCTTTGGAGTCATTGACTCAGTATGATGATGAATTTTACTTTTTGGGTTTTTTTGTTTCAATGAGAGACTGGGTGTTTATGAACTGTCAGCTTGACAGTCATTGTGAGAACATTTTACTGGATTGAAATTCACACACACACACACACACACACACACACACCACACACACACACACACACACACACACAATGCATATCAATTACTGTTGCTGGGCTGCTGAGTTGGATCATAAGATTTTGTTTATTTGTCCTTGAGGTGATGATAATGCACTAAACACAGATGAATTATGCCAGGGATGGGCCACCCAACTAGCAAAGTTTTCTGTTAAGCCAATGAAATGCTCCCGGCTGGATGGTTAGGCAGTTGAGGACAATATTTCTCTGAGTCCCACTTGCACCTCCAGGTATACATTTTTTTGCCAAGGATTGACCAACACAACTAGCAACTTTCCACTGTTGAGCCAAGGGAGTGAAATGGATTTGGTAAAACAAACGATATTTATTCAAGACAAAGTTTGGTAGTTCCTATGTGCTGCTCTTTTGATGTAAAATTTACATTTTAAGCAATGCCATCTTCTTCAAGCTGGTGTGTGTGTGTGTGTGTGTGTGTGTGTGTGTGTGTGTGTGTGTGTGTGCAGGCGCATTTCTGTTTGTGAATTTTTTAAAAGCCCTTAAATGCCCTTAATGATTGGGTTTAGCGCAGGAAATGGACGGACTAATTCATTCGCTATGATTTGGTTGCAGATTTATCTCTAAGGTCACAACTTCTGTGGAACTCTACAGCATGCCTAAACATGCCAAAACAAAGGACCCGCAGTGGTCCAGCTTCTTCCAAACGGATCCGCTATGTTTTCCCTTTGCTCGTGGCTTTAAACACAGGGATGGAAGTGCTCGTCTACTTGCTCTTGGATATGGCAAGTCGGCAAACATTCCTCGAGAATTCTCTTGTGTTCCCAGCACACATGGAAGGACTACCATCATCTCTCTCAGGAAGTATGTGTCTATCTCCTTCCCATGCAGAATTCTTCAAGCCTTACCTCACCAACAAGTCCTTTATGATTGGTTGGCGCAGTATGATGAAGATGGACAGACATTTCCCACAGTTCTTAGGAAAACCCTTGGCTGTCAAACCGCAAGTCAAGTACCTCAATCAAACTTTTTTCAGCAAGGAAAAACTTTAAGAGAGAAATACCCTGAGGGCAAAATTTGTTGTTGCAGTTGGGAAAGTTTGAAACCAGTATGTGGAATTTTCTGCCTTGTTGATTATACCAGCAGATTTTTGTGTATGCAGTGGGGGCAGTTGCCCCCCTTTGGAGCTGGATGTGCGGAGGGGGGAAAGGGGGTGGTGGTAGATGATCCAGTCGTCGTGGAAGTAGTGGCGCAGCACAGTGTAAACGCACCCAGCTCCACTGCCGTTATAATGCCAAAAACGAGGCATATTCAGCTTCGAGTGGATTCAGTTCTGTCCAAACTTCGCACGTAATACCTGCTCAAGCTCTTTGCTTGATTGCCCCCACAACTCTTGACCTGTATGGAGATGCCACAGACTGTTTGTGGAGGAATGGCAGCGGGTTGCAGAGAGTGGCCGTTTTTCAGTCTCTGTCGCTATGATCCAACCCCCACTTTCTCCACTGAACGCTGGTACGACATTCAAACCATCCCCCCGACCCATCACATTCTCTGAAAAGTCACGCCCGATGATTCATCGGTCCTGTAAGCTTGTTGTCCATGAGATTCTCACCTGCTGGGTGTAGACCACTGTGTGTTTTATGACTGCTGCATGAACGGTTCTGGTCATCTGGAGGAGGATTTCCGCCAGCCATGCACCTGTGTCCTGTTGACCTGCGTAAGCTGCACACTTTGGTTGGATTTGATGTGCAAGAGCGGTACAAGTCTTTGCAGCACTTCTATGCCAGGCATGGGTTGATTGGAGAAGCCAGATGGGTTGATCAGCGTTTGAAATATCTTGACAGTATTGATGACTGCATGCAATGAACACTTTTTTCCCATTTATTTATTTTCTTTTTTTGCTTTCACCTCCAGTTTAGAGGTACAGTATGGGTAAAAATGTATGGTCACCGCTTTAGGTCAGGTCTGAGTTTAAGCCATGAAATTGAAAAAAGGTTGACCAGTTGTCATGACAAATTTTGTGAATAACCGTACTCTCAGGAAGCATGTGATGATGGTCCCCATTTTGAAATTTAGTTTATGAGATGTTTCCCAAGTCTGCCACTATGTTAATGTAGTCGGTCATAAGAGGAGTCAGTTGTTGACATCTTTTTTTTGTTTGTGGATCTGTTGGATCATGTTGTCTTGAGCACTTCCAAGTAACTAAATTACAGAGTGTGGTCATCCCCAGTGTGTATTATGGTGACCTGACTGATCTCTTTTGTGGATCTCTGGTATCAAATGTGATAGAATGGGCCCAGTGATTATAGTTCAGAGAAATCAGGATGATTGCACAAAAATTACACTAAATGATAAGAGAAAGGTCAATGTTATCTGCTGGACTAAAATTATGAAGATGGTTTTCAACTTGTAAGAAAGAAAAAGAAAGGAATAGAAACCTTCTGTTCTCCAATTAAAATATGAACTGTACAAAAGTTGCATTAACTTTATTAGGAGTTTCATTTAAACTGATACTGTGATAGTGATGCTGACAGCAAGATGAGAAACTTTGTTGAAGAAATGAATAAAGACTCATCAGGCAAATGTTTTGTTGATCTACATTAACCCTGAAATGATCACTATACATTTGTTAACAATATGTGTACATTTCTTATTATTTATTAATGTTTGGAGAAAAAATGTCAACATGATTATGTGCATACAGACTGCTTTGTATGTTTTTGTACATTTTATTTATCAAATAATAGAAGACATTGTCTGATCCTGCCATGTATGTTAAACACAGATTTTTATCTGCATGAATTAATGTGTTTATTCCTAGCATTTTTTCTCTTCATGGGTTTTCCTCAGGTGGTGCAAATGACTCATACCTAGAAGGTTTGACCTGTGGCCTATGTCGTGTCACATCATGTGACACTGACAGTACGTTGTCGGTCAGGCTGTTGAAAGGTTGACTCAGGTAACAAGTTTAAAGAAGTCTTCATTGTATACACAAAATTCACAGTTCAATCTTCAAATGACTACAGTCTCAGTGGTTCCACAAGAAGGGACGTGTCCCCTAACATCAACAAAAGTCATCAATTACTCCTCAAATATCTCAAATCTTGATTGTTTACAATTTATTACAACAGAAGTTTGAGATTTATGGCATGTAATACATTATAGTGCATGGAATATTCTTTAAAGTTTGAGAATCATGATATAATTTTAATAATCGAAAAGCTTGGAACATTGCAAAACGTTCAGCATCGTCAGGTAGTATTGCCAGCCAAAATGCATGGAATATTCTAAAATCCATTGCTGGAAGCTTATGGCACTCAGAGAAAGTTTCTGGAACTCTCAAGAAACTTTTAGAATTATCATGTTCTAGTGCATGTGTCACTTGGCAAATTGAAAAAGTGTGGAACAGTTTTTCAAAATGACTAGCAAAACTCGAAACATATGGACCAGAATTAACAAATGATGCAAAGCCAGCTTGATTAAGCACCCAGTACAGGTTCAAAAGCTAATGAATGGCTGAACATTGATCGTGCGTGTACAAACTATATTATCTAGTAATATTGATATAATGAGTATGAACTGTACATCCTGTAACGACAGTATGATTGTTGAACTTGGAAAATGTCAAAGATTACCCTCCAATCCACCCCTGCATCCCTTTTCCCTCCCTCTCCCCTCCCTCCCTGCAGTAAATGAAACTTAAAATGCTTTCATACCGGTGCTGTAGTGCGGTGCTTAATAATATAGCACTTTCTTTTTTTATTGGCAGGTTCCATGTTAGGAGGTTGTGGATTCGAGTCCCTCATTCTGTCATTGGCATCTTGCGCTTTCTTTCTCTCTCTTACTTTTCTTTCTCTCTCACTCACTTACTCTATTTATGTATGGGTGGCTCTTGTTTAGTATGCAATAGATTAAAATTAGACCACGGTTCAAAAGTCAACTGTCGGGATTTAATTCACTTTTTGGATCTTTGTCTGAGAGCTCTGCTTGGAATTCCTGACCAACACTGCAAGTGTTTGTCACTCGGGCAAGGAATCGGCAGCACTGCACATACAGGCTGAAGTGCAGCATTGCCTAGTGTTATGTTTTCTTACATGAAATAGAAAGTTGTACCGTCCTCTGCAGTTGTCATCCTCATTGGTCATTAAGAAAAAGAAGTCTCAAATACTGCGCACATTCCTCCTTAACCAGGTCTCCTGGTGAACTCTATTGATTTCCTCTTCACATCCATATCCCATTACAGAAGCATTGTAGCACATTCATCGAGACTTGTTGCCTATTACTTAAAATGTGATTTGTCCTTTTGCCACCTTCAAAACAAAGAAATCATTGTCCTCAGAAGGGGCCTTAGTAGTTGGTGTCCTGTGTCTACATGTAGGACGAGATTCCCGTACCACTATCCACCACAGTGGCTCAGCAGCAATGCACTATGCCCTTAAGTAGATTCCTTCATGATAACTTGATATAGAGTCATTTGGTGTGGAATGCTGGTGTTGTGGCTGTGAATGATCAAGGTTAGTTGTGCATGAAAAAAACGCTGGAATGAGTGGTTTGGGAGCATCAAAACCACTTAGATGAAACAGAAGATGAGTTAGCAATACCAGCAGTGATAAAGCTTTCATTTAGGGTGCCCCTTCCTAGCAATACCAGCAGTGATAAAGCTTTCATTTAGGGGTGCCCCTTCCTAGCAATACCAGCAGTGATAAAGCTTTCATTTAGGGGTGCCCCTTCCTAGCAATACCAGCAGTGATAAAGCTTTCATTTAGGGGTTGCCCCTTCCTAGCAATACCAGCAGTGATAAAGCTTTCATTTAGGCGTGCCCCTTCCTAGCAATACCAGCAGTGGTAAAGCTTTCATTTAGGGTTGCCCCTTTCCTTTTCTCTCCGTTTTTCTTCCCTTTCCCCCCTTCCCCTTCCCATTCACACACCATCTCCACCCCTCCTCCTGGCCTTCTTGCAAATGAAAATGGGGTTTTAAAACCAATAAGCTTTTGCAGACTATTAAAATAAAAGGGATGTTCCATCAACAGCTTGGCTAAATTCCATGGCTGAATTTTATATATATTCCCAGTTAGCTGTGAGTTTAATGATGTTGAGAATGACTAAATCTAGTCTTTAGTACTTGTGCATGTTGTATGTTCTCTTGTCCCCGTGGGTATGCAGGAAGCTCTTTCAGCATCAGTTTGTACACTTACCTTCTGTAAATTCTGTGATGGTACTTTCCTCTTTTCTGTGAACTTGCGTGACTGTCTTTTTGAGATTATTTATAAATTCATTTTCCTTTTCTGTTGTTCATTCAGTGATTCACCTGTCTTTATTAGTCTGCAAAGTGTTCACATCTTTTTCTCTTGTTGCAAAGTACTACATTCTGCTCCAGCTTTTTTGGTTGTAGTTTTGTGACCAGGTTGTGACCGTGTCCGAGTGGACACCAGCTGCTTTGTGTAGAGTTGCCAGTTTGAACACAAGTTTTCACATATTTTTTGTGTCACTAATTTATTTTTTTTATTATGTGTGGTGTTAATTTTTTTTTACATTCTTGAAGATTGACTGATCAGTGGACTTGGCCTTTATGATACGTCAAGATGTCACTATAGTTCTGTGAAGGCTTACTAATTACACACACATTTTTTTTTTTTTTTTTTTTTTACAAAGGAAGGCTGGAACTTAGAAAGTAAATGAACGAAAAGGATGGCTGGATGAATTTCTGCTGAGTTCATTTGACAGTTATCTGCTAATGTCTGGGGTATTGCATAGATTCATTAACTCTCTTGAGGGCACATAAGACCGTATGGCGAAAGCTTGGCTGTGTCTGGAGTGGCACTGTCTTCATCTGTCCGTGGGCAGGGTGGTTGGGTCTGTGGGGTGTGCTCGGCAGCTGGAGGGTGGTGTTTTTTCGCCGGTGGGCTCTGCAGTCATGAAATACGGGCTGGTACACCCATGGGGATGCTACTTTAAGGCTGTTATGAGCTGCATCCTGTAGTCTAATTTACCTCTGTTCAGGAGCAGTTATGTCCCTTGATATCTTAATGGAGTGTCCTGCGCGTGCCTGTACCCATCGTCAACACAGCGCAGGCCTCCAAGGGTGGTACAGGACTGCTCTAAAGGCGGGTGAAGACAGTGCTTCTCTGGGTCCTCCCCAGCACCTTCGGGTGTTTCTTTTTCTTCTAGATTCATTAACCTTTTGTGAGTGTCACCTTGATGTTTGTGTTGAGCACTTTTACCCCTTATGATTTTTCGAGTGCATTTTCTTATTGGGGATGTAGTTTGTGTCATTCCAGCAGAATTAGTGTCATGATTGAGCTTAGTCTCTCAGGTCTACCAGAGTGTAGGCAGAACTTCTACTTAGTTTTGATATACTGAAGCAAAAGTGCTTTAACTTATAGTTATACAACTGCAACTTTGTGATATGAGTTTTAAAAGCTCTAGGATTATGTTTCGTGTAACTGATTCTCTACCTTGTCTTTGCATAGCCCTAGACAAACTCTCAGGAAAACTGTAAAGTTATGAAGAAAGGTTCATTTACTGTATGGCTTTTACTTCCAGTTCAAATGTGTGGGAAGCTTGTGTTTCTAATCATGTATCATTTTTGCATCACATGCATACAATCCTCATAAAAGTGGTCAGTTTCTAGACAGAACCAGTGTGTCATTTAAAAAGAAATCTTTAATGATGATAAAGAAGGTAATGAGTAAGATTCAGTCTTTCAGTATTGTTTGAATTTTGGGATTGTTGTTGTTGTTCTTCCATTTTCCTCAGATTTTCTTTCTTTTTTTTTTCTTTTTTACACTTTAGTCTGGTCATCTCTGAGAGAGACTTTATAGCTTATTTGCAAGGAATTGAAAATAAAGGTTGGAATACTGGGCCTCCAGATGAACACAATGAACACTTAGAGTAACAAGCCTCTATCTGCTGGTCTTCCTCAGGCAGTGGAAGAAAAAACAAACAAACAAGTAATGGAGATTAAGATGATTATAGGGGCAAAGACAAAAACAAGCACAGGCAAAGAAGTTGTCAGTCATTATGGAAAGTAACTAAGCTAGGATTTCAGATTCTGTTGGATGGTCATGTTCTCCTGATGAGGGTGGGAAAAAAACACAAAAACAAATAGCCAGCTGTGGAGGGACACCAGAAAGCAGAAGTTGACCATGGACAGACGTGAACAGATGGCTCCATATTTATACAAGTTAGAACTCAGTGGTTATCATAAGTATTAGTGAAACTGAAAGGTTTACTTTCATGCCCTCTTTTCTCATTCCATGTGAAAGTCACCCCACCCACCCATCTCTACCTACCCTACCCCTTTTTCCCATCTACTGTAAATCTTTGCAAAGTATTTTTTTTTAATGGTGATGAAGGACTTGTTTAGCCTGCACTGATTTCATTTTCAGCGCCCACAACTGATTCCTCTTTGCTTTTTGTTTGCTTGTGAACATTGTTTTTTTGTTATTTTGTCAGGGGAAGACCAGTAGTTCTTTGGTTTAATGTTTTTTTGTTTAGTGTTCATTTGGCAGCCCAGTTTTCCAATATTTATTCCCATGTTTTAAGTTCAACCTGAAGTCATTATCCTGTCAAATTTAGCGAGGTTTGGTTTGGCATGTGATTTGATGCGTTTTTATTTACCACCTGATGTATGGAGGGATTGATTGCGCAAATGCTTGAGACTCACTTAAAAAATCTCTTCAGCCTTTTTTGTCTGAAATAAATGTACATTGTTTTTCTTATTAAGTTCGTGTGGTACCACTTTTTAACCTGAATAGTATGAAATAAAATGATACATGTTTATGCAGTGCATATTGATACAAATTTTGTAATATGACATATTTGTGCACCAGTATACATAATCAAGTTATGTATTTATTCACAAAAGTGCACTTGGATAAGTTTATGTTTCTTGTTTAAAGAATGAACACAATAATCATTAGGCAGCATTGAAATTATGCACAGGTAAAGAGTGTAAGTGTGCTGATTAGGATATATTTCATAGTTGATTTGATAAAGATTAGTTTTAACTTTCCTGCTTCAACTTGTATTGCATTAAGTTTCTCATCCACATGTATATTTTTTTATCAATGTGAATTTTTGCATGGGATAGTCAGTGAGTTTTTGTGACTCTGTTGCTGTGATTTGTTTGTGACTCTGTTTGAAACTATCACTGTGTTACTTGACCTATATGAAAAAAAAACCCGCTTCAGTTGTTTTATGACATTTGAGTCATAAGACATGCATTAGCTGCTGAAACAGAAATAGTCAGTGTGTGTGTGTGTGTGTGTGTGTGTGTGTGTGTGTGTGTGTGTGTGTGTGTGTGTGCCTTAGTTAAACAAGTGAGTATTTATTCAATTGGACAGATGCAAAATTTGCTTCTGTTTCTTAATGTGCATATGAGCAATGGATCTCCACACAGTCAATGTCAGTGATGCATTCATCTCCATGATATGCAGGCACACACACACACACACACACACACACACACACATACACACACACACACACACACACACACCACACACACACACATCATACACACACACACACACACACACACGCACGCACACACACACACACACACACACACACACACACACACACATACACACACACACACACACACACACACACACACACACACACACACACACACACACACACACACATCATACACACACAACACACACACACACACACGCACGCGCGCACACACATACACACACACACACACACACACACACACACACACACACACACACACACACCACTCAACCGCACCCTCACGGACACATATGCAATCTCCTATGCCTTCTAATACACATCCACACCAGTTTTAGCTTTCAAGTGCGCTTTTTAAAGTTGAACTTTTGTGAATAGATGGATATTAAGTAAGGTGTTTACATAAGTGAATGTCAGAAAATGAAAAATTCATACATTTATAATGTTATCATTAAAAAACAAACAAACAAACAAACACCAAAACAAACCTAAAGGAGAGAGACACAAACCCACTCTGTGAGCTTGTTTGTACAGTTATATGACACTACTTGATCAAAGTGGTTGCTAATGTCTTTTCCTATTTTTAATTTCCTGCAGGGCATATTCGATGCAAATGGCAAATGGACATATTTTTTTTTAATTTGTAGGTGTTTTTTTTCATGTGTATATCATTTGTACACTACAGTCAAACATACATGAGTAGATTGTTACGTCTTGCAGGCAGATAATCTCATTACATTTTGAACGCTGTACATCATGGGTATGAAATGATAAGTTATCTGTTTTTCAAAGTGACATCTCTCTTCAGCATATCATTTTGTGTGAGTGGGATTATGTGAATAAGAAGCCTTTTTTTCCTTACCAGAAGGTGACTTCTTACACATTTGCCACTTTCTGGATATCAGCAAGTGTGTGTGTGTGTGTGTGTGTGTGTGTGTGTGTGTGTGTGTGTGTGTGTGTGTGTGTGTGTGTTTTGAATAGTCACTTCCATTAGTTGTTAATTTTTTTTTCTAATGAATGACCCGTCTCCAGCATAGTCCTTAAAGAATATTTTAGTATTTGTTTTGAATGGAATTGAGATCACCATTCCCCCTCCTACCCCCCTTCTCTTTTTCTCTGCTTGTCACAGTCTCCTCATTCCCCTCATTTCATTGATAGCGTTTCAGTTTCAAAATAATAGTTTTATGTCAGTGTCTTCTTGTATTACTGATTATCTTTGTTGGGTGGACCTTTCATCTTGATTCTTTCTCAATTTTTTTTGTGTTTTTGTTTTTTTGACCTATGTTTTGTTGGTTGATATTGCTGCTTTCCTGGTCTGTTTGCTTTGTAGTTCATTTCAAAGCGAATAAACAAGGACAAAAGCAACATTTCAAGTCCCCTCGGGGATGCAGAGTGCTTTTCCAGTACAAACAGCTTCCACACTGTATGGAAATTCTATGCGAATAACTTCCTCTTTCCTCTCACTCTGACTCTTCTTGTTTGATTTTTATTTCTTTTTGGTCTTTCTTTACTTTTTTTTCTGCCTTTGGTGGGTACCACTCTCCTGCCTTTGTTCTGGAAACCCTACTAGACATTTTTCTCTTATAAATGTTCAGAACGTCAGCTTTTTGTGTGGGGGTGTATGTGTATTCTTTGGTGTTATTAGTGTTGTTGTTATCTAACGATTAGGTGGTGAAAATTGGGCACTAACTGTCCATTCTATAGGGACTATTTGCCCACGTATTATTCATAGCTATCTATCTATATATCTATCTGTCTGTCTGTCTGTCTGTCTGTCTGTCTCTCTCTCTCTCTCTCTCTCTCTCTCTCTCTCTCTCTCTCTCTCTCTCTCTATATATATATATATTATATATATATATACATATATCCAAGCACTCATTTTCTGTCTTGGATCTTGGATTTTCTTCTTTTTGCTCAGGACTTCTCCTTGCGGATTCTGCTTTGCTGAGGCACTGTGTTGTGCTTCTTCAGTCCGTTCTTCTCAGCTTCTTAGGCAGCCTTCATCTGCTTAAAATATTTTTTTTTTTATTCTTCTTCTGCTTTCGGACATTATTCATCTCTTGGTCTAGACATTTTTCTCTTATAAATGTTCAGAACGTCAGCTTTTTGTGTGGGGGTGTATGTGTATTCTTTGGTGTTATTAGTGTTTTGTTATCTAACGATTAGGTGGTGAAAATTGGACACTAACTGTCCATTCTGTAGGGACTATTTGCCTACATATTATTCATAGCTATCTATCTATATATCTGTCTGTCTGTCTGTCTGTCTGTCTGTCTGTCTCTCTCTCTCTCTCTCTCTCTCTTTCTCTCTCTCGTCTCTCTCTCTCTCTCTCTCTCTCTCTCTCTCTCTCTCTCTCTATATATATATATATATATATATATACACATATATCCAAGCACTCATTTTCTGTTGGGTATTTAGTCAGCCTAGCAGCCATAACAGAGTTAGACCGTTTTCCCCTCCACGTTCATAAGTAATATTGGTCTAGACTGGTTGGTGTTGTCACCCGAATTTTGTTCTTTGAGAATGTACACTCCATCAGCTATATATCCACTGGTCAATGATCTTCAAGTTCCTCCTTACAGATCTTGTCATTTTGTTGAGCTACTCATTATATGTCCAGGTGAAGATTTGGGTCTTGCTTTCTTAACCACTTTCTTTACCTCATCCAGAGTTAGCAGCATGTCATTGAAGTTTTTCTATGGCACTGCAGGTCGTACCAAGCCCTGGATTTTTAAGTGCTGTTTTCGCTCTGAGGGCCCGAATATGTTTTCCTGTTGTTGTTGGGTTTTTTTCTCCTCAAGAATTTCTTTGTCCACTGTGAGTGTCCTTGATTTTGCCTGGCTCAAACAATTTCCTGGCGAAATGGAGGTCTTTAAGGAGCGATTTTGGGTTTTCTTCTTTTTGCTCCTCCTCCTTGCGGATTCGCTTTGCTAGGCACTGTGTTGTACTTCTTCAGCCCGTTCTTCTCAGCTTCTAGGCAGCCTTCATCTGTTTTTAAATTTTTTTTTTTTATGCTCTTCTGCTTTCGGATATTATTCATCTCTTGGTGGCGTCTGATATTTGCGTGTCATCAGCCCAAGTTGTTCAGTTCATAAGCGTCCCTACAGGTTCCGAGTGCAGTGTCTTCTAGTTTGCGCTCGGTATGCTCTTTCCTCTCAGTGCATCTATTTTTGTTGTTTTTTTGCTGTCCCCCAGTCCTCTTCTGTTGTTGTGGGTGACGAAATGAGTTTCTGGCGTTTGCATTGAGAGCTTGTAAAATCAGCTTGATGTCGTTGGCACTGTGGTTTGAATCCTGGCTTTTAGTTTTCCGACGTCTTGTCTGCTGGTGCGGTGTTATTATGTGTGTATTTTAATTCTCCCTTTTCACTATGATTTTTGATCCGGAATAATATGCATATCATCAATTTTAATTATGGGAGCAGAAGAATGTATCTACACTTTATTTTGTTTTGTTTTTGATATGAAAACAACATGGATTCAAGGCCTCTGAATTGATATTGCTCAACGCAGTTTTGCAGTTTGTGACTGCGGTGATGAAGCTTCTTTTTTTTTCAAGCCAATATATCTATGGTTGTCTAGTTTGTTTTATGTTTATCTGTATTTCATCGTTTTATTTGTTATAATTGTTCCATGATAATTGTTCATAAGGTTGCCATCATGGATGTCAGCCTTGTTCTGACCTGCGCCACATGCAACGAGGCAGATATTGTGTGATTAGCCAGTCCTAGTGTCAATTTGGACTTCCTCAGTCTCCCTGTGAGCCATTCGTCTCGCTTGTACCATGTAGAATGCTGTTGAACAAGGAGTGAATGGAAGATAGATTATATGCCCTTGCAACCTAAGATGGTAGCGTTTAGTACTGCTTGAATATACTCATCTTTGCCTGCGCGTGTGTACATGTGTGTTGATTTGCAGTCTACCATATATCTCGTGTTTATTGCATAACATCTAAATCATGTTACTGCATGTTATTTGGTGTGGAGGTTTAGTTTGATGTTTCCATTTCTATGAGATGCAATAAAGAGTTTGGATTTTACATTATGCAGAATGTCATTCTGCATACATCTGTTTAATGTTGGGCCTTTGTACAGTTTTGCATTATTGTATCAGCATGACGTTTTTCCAGTACAAATAGGCCTATTCACTTGCCACAATATAATTTTCTAGAAAGATGTGTGTGTGTGTGTGTGTGTGTGTGTGTGGTTGCTGCGCGCTGCGCGCGTGGCGGGTGTGTGTGTGCGCGCGCATGCGTGCACGTGCATGCGCGCGCAGTATGAAAACAATTATACATAGAATTGCCGCTATATAGCCAGGCACACGCACGCACGCACGCACAGACAGTACACATACACACACACCCGCGCGCACACGCACACACATAGAGAATTGCTCTCTGCCACCCCTACCCATCCTCCGTCTGTCCTCAATCAGCCAACAAACTGGCCAGTGAACCCAAACTAATTGCCAATTAACTACTTAGCTATTCCTTCGTCGTCCAACTGACTGACAACCACCCAGTGGATCAACAGGTCATCCAGCCAGTAATTTAACCAGCGAATCTATCGTGCAAACAGTTCTTTAAGTGTTAATTTGCCAAACTCATGAGTCATATGCACGAATAATAGAAGGCCAGCTCCAACCATGCTGGTAAGCTCTACATGCAGACCTCCCGATTTGATTTCATCTCCATGATTTTTCATGTCTGATTTGGCAACTATGGCATTATAATAATAAAACAAACATGGTGATGATGATGATGATTGTGATGATGATAACAAGAAGAAGAAGAAAAAGAAGAAGAAGAATGATGATAATAATAATAATTACGGAGACAGTTTCTATAGAAACGGAGGCTGCTGGGCGCTGACTGGGATTCATAGTGAAATGCGATTTTTTTTTTGTGGTCATACTATGGGTAAGTCGCGGTAATTAGTAAATTTATGTGGTAAGAGAACAAAATCTCAAAGTTGACGCCACGTTTGTAATAGGCGATGTTCGGAAGTATTGGAGACTGGGACAAACTACTTTAAACACAGCACGAACAATCCAAAGGAACCCGATCATGTTGTTTTTTTCCCCGGGACGTCTGTAACAGGCATTTTTGGGTTGCCAAATCTTGACGTGAAGATGAGAGAGTTGAGAAGCATAAAAACCTTACCAGTCTTTTGTTTAACGTATCTCGTCTGGCACTGTCCCCAATACAATTTTTTTTCGTATGAGCTCTGGGACCGAAAAGGCCGTATACAGCGTGCCAGCCACTCACACGGCCACCATCACGGAAGAAAAGCACTCTGGAAGTATTAGTGCGACACTGATTCTCCTGCAACAAATCACTGAGAAACAGCGGAGCCTCCTTCCCCAACCCCTCCCTCCCATCCACCAACAACCCAACCAAGGTTTTCTGGGACAGGTTTAATGGGACTCTGTCAACTTTATGAAACACAGTGATACCGCCCCCAAGTATCGCAAATCGCGTGCGTACGAGCAGACACGTGTGTGCGCGAGTGTATGCGTGTCAACCTCGAGTGATGTCAGTGGAGGAAGGACTAGCGCACAGCCCAAACACACTCACAGCTTGCTTACGATCTCATTCATATATCATGCGTTCGTCACATCAAACCACTAGTAAAGTCTATAACTTTACTACACATGTTCATAGAACGAACCATCAATGCATATGGAATCAAACAAAATAAAACATTCTCTCTTTCCTGAACTTCACAAAATCATTTGTCTAAAACATCATTAACTAACCCGGGTATAAACAGATTTCTACTTTACCTGGCCAGGTGATCTTAACTATTCACGAATCACTGTCTTTTCTTTTCTTTTCTTTTTCTTTTCACTGTCACTTTCACAACACGACACAACTGCTGGCACTGGTTTTGGTCTGATGGCGCCTGGTCAGGTGAGACTGTTGGCACTGGCGTTGGTCTGTCGATGAAAGTGGTGCTGGCCAAGTATGAGGTCGAACCCCAGTGAGGATAGAACAGTGACTATCAACATCGATCTGTTCTCCTTTCTTTCTTCCTGCATTAATTCATTGCTCTCTCTCTCTCTCTCTCTTCTAGTCTGCTCTTATCAAATGGACATGGTTGCTTTTCTTTTCTTTTTTCTTTTCTTTCTTTTCTTCTTCATTAGTTAGCAACTCTCTCTCTCTCTCCACATCTCTCCTCAGTCCTTCCTCTGCAGACTATCTCATGCTAATCTCTCAACTTGGTTCTCTTCTCTCCTCCCCTCATCTCTCTGCTTTTCTCTCCACAGAGATTACACTCAGATCTCTCTCTCTCTGTCTCTCTGTTCGTTCTCCCCTCCGTTCTCCCCTTCATCTCCCTGCCTTTTCTCTCCTGCAGAGACTATACCCAGAACCTCCTCATCTCTCTTTTCCCTGTTTCGTTCTCATCTCCCTGCCTTCCTGTAGGCGAGAGCCTACTCCCCGAACTTCTCCTCTCTCTCTCTGTCTGTTCGTTTTCCTCGTTCTCCACGTTCTCTCACTCTCACATCCTTCTTATTGTGTTCCGATCTGTCCAAAAGGGGCGAGTACCATTGGTCAGTATTTTTACCCCTGATACTCGAAGTTATCTCCCTCTAATTCCATTGGATATTCAAATCATGACAGTCACGCCTACACACCTTTCTCTCTGTGGTGGTCAATTGGTCATTTAATTGATTAGCTAGATTTCACCCCCACCACACACTACCTTCCCCCCTTCCCTACTTAACTGGCGCCGTGTGGCTTAACTCGTGGACACTGGTCACTCTAAGTGGCTAGATGAGTCTGGGTAGGCTCTCAGACGTTGGCTGGCAGACCAATCGAGACATTCGGCCAGACAGCTTAGTCCGTCTAGCAGACAGTGCTGTCTCCACGAGAGCTAAAAATAGCCTTTAATTGGCTGAGGCGACAGGTGAATGCGTCGGTCAGCTATTTAGTCCGGCTGGTTGGACAGACCGTCTCTGTGGAGGATGAGGATTAGCCTCCCCCTTTGCTTAATTGCCCGATCCGAACCATGGGGCCGTCCGCCTGACGCCCAGAATATTTGCGTTAGAGCTTAAGTCAACTGGGCTGGTGGCGATTGACCACGAATTTGGTTGAGTTTATTTTTGACCGTGACAATTTCCCCTTGCAAAAGACCATGCTCCGCATTGTCTCAAAACAACGGTACAAAAAGGACAACAACCGAATTTGCTGACCCACAGCTACACGTGCAAAGTTTGAAAAATACTTTACAACAACCGGTTTACAAATTATAACATATATCATTAGTGAATACCACTCCAATGAGTTGTCATTGACGTGCGCTCTTGCGTTATTTCGACTCATTTTATAACGACCTCTGTGCGCACTTATGCAATTCCCCTACCTGCGGATTTGCCATCTCTCCTTTTCACAATTCTTATGAAAAGCACAATATAATATGATCACGATCCATGACACTTCACTGAGGAATCTCCATCCTCACTTATTGCAAATAATGCATCACTACACAAGCGACTGTATGCTCCAAGCATAACTACATCCACATGAACAAGTCTCACAAGAAAATATGAACAAGTCTCACACAGAAATATGAACCATAGCCAACTGGGAATGAACCCATATCCAATCAACATAACTGTCGTCAACACATATTATCAACAAAGCACCCCGGATATGACTGACTTCCTCTGATTTGCAGCTTGCTAGACTACGCGACTTAAATAGTCAGCTCCGACATTCTGTCGACCTGGGATGTACTGCACTCGATACCTGTAGGGCTGCAGTGCCATTGCCCAACGCAGAACCCTGCTGTTTTTCAGCTGTGCCTCCTGCAGGAATTTGAGTGGTTGGTGATCTGTCTCTATCACGAACTCTTTCCCATACAAGTATTTGTGGAACTTCTGCACGGCCCACACGACAGCTAAACACTCCTTCTCCACCGTTGCGTACCCTTCTTCACACTTTGTCAACTTCCTGCTGGCATACTTCACAGGAAACTCGACCTCTTCATGCTCCTGCAACAATACTGCACCTATCCCACCACCTGATGCATCTGTCCGCAACAAAAAATGGTTTGGACATATCTGGTAGCTTCAAGATGGGACGGGAACCTAGTCTTTCCAACGCCCTCTGCAGTGCTTGCTCTGCAGCGTCTGACCATTCGACCACTGCCGGTTTCCCTGCCTTGACCAAATCACTGAGAGGACTCGTGATTGCAGCAAAATTTGGGACAAACTCCCTATAGAACCCAATAAAACCTAGCAGACTCCTGACTTCTGTTTTGGTCTTTGGTCTCTCTGAATTCATCATCTTCTCCACCTTTCCTCTTTCCGGCTGCTTTGTGTCGCCTCCGACAACAAAACCTAGGAACTCCTACTGTCTAGCCCTTCATACAGTGACACATCCCTGTATGACTCTTCTGGAAACTTAGGCAACAAAATCTCCCTTCTTCTGCTGAGTCTCTTTCACCTCATCAATGACTGCTGCTGCGCCTATGTGCTGAGTCTCACGCTGAATATATTTGCGGAGAAAATTCGCATGGAAAAGTTCTGGTTTCCCATTCACATCAATTCGGTAATCCCGACCGACCTTTTCAGTGATGGTGAATGGTCCTTTCCAATGCATCAGCAGCTTGTTGTGACCCGTGGGAAGCAGTACCAGGACTTGATCTCCCACCTTGAGGGATTGCTTCCTCACCTTCCTGTCATATTGTTTCTTCTGAACGACCCTAGCCTCCTGCAAACTTTCCCTTGCAACCTTACGTGTCTCATACCTGTGCCCACCTTTGGAACAGGGCGAGATTGGGCCAATCAGATCAACAGCCACTCTCCTGAACGGTGTGTCAATTAAAGGGGGATGTTTAAGAGGTGCCTTCCTCTTCACCCCTCTTGTGGCTGATCTTTGACACACATCACATGACATGCAGAAACGCTTTTATGTCTGCCATTGCTCCTGGCCAATGAAAGTCATCAAAGATTCGGTCAGCGGTTTTGCTGGTGCCGAGATGACCCGCCATGAGCGACTCGTGACCCACTGACATGACAGTGTCACGATAACCTGCTGGTACCTCTAACTGAGTGGTCACCTTACCTGTCTTCCCCTTGGTGAACACTCGGTACAACAAGCCCGCCTTTCACAAGAAATTCTGTCTCACCTCCTCTAACCTCCTGTTTCTCTCCACCTCTTGCCAACTCCCAAGACTTCACGAGCGAAGGGTCTTGTTCCTGCGCTGCCCTAAACTCATCAGGCGACACATCTATGCCCGACTTCCTTCCCGGAACAACTAACGGTAACAACCTTTTCCTCCTTCTTGCTCCGTGTTTGAACTGCTGCCCCTGTGGCAGTCAACAACTCAGGATCCCCTGGATCCCTTGCCCCTGGAATATTTCCAATGATCAAATCATGAAGGGTTTCTCCATCACCAACGCAGACAACTCGCCTGAGAAGTAAGGGGTACGTACTTCTATCTTAGCAACTGGAAACTCCCTCACAGTGCCATCGATTAGAGTACAGGTCTGGATTTGCCCTGTCAAATCCCCTTTATCGACCAGCGTTGTTCGTACTACACCGCATGAACAACCAGTGTCTCGTAACACTTTCACCCTCTGCTGGCCAATCCACCCTTCTTCCACTGGTAACGAACCACTCAGCCTAGTGCCCTCCATCCCTGACACTGACTGCTGTCCAGTGCTAGCCATAGGCTGCACTCCACCTCTTCAGACTGAATCCCTTTTGGTTCCACTGCAGGTCGTTTCCCTTGACGACCCTTATCCACCTCTTGCAAGGCTGCTGCCTTCTGGAACCTCATGCGACAATCCCTCGCCACATGTCCCTTCTTGTGACAAATGAAACACCTAATGTCCCTTTGCCCTTCCTTCTGCCCCACCACTGGGTTTGCAGACTTTGCAGAAAACTCCCCTAGTCTCCTTGCACTCTTCTCACCTGTGCCTAGCACCTGTTTCTCCTGCACCTTAGTGCCCAGACGTGCCTCTCTATACACCTCTGCGAACTTCAACAACTCTCCTGCTGTCTCTGGCTGTCTCTCTTTCAAATGTATGGTTAACTCAGGGCCGCAACCTGACAAAATCTGTTCTTTCATAACTAGCTCTTTCAATTCAGCGAACTCCTTCTTCGTACCACTCAACTCTAACCATTTCTCAAAATAGTGATCTAGACGTGCACCAAACTGAGTGTACGTCTCACCTGCTTGTAATTTAGCTGAACGAAATTTCTTCCTGAACCCCCCTCTGTGAGGTCAAATCCTTTCATCAACGAGTCCTTCACAGCGCCGAAATCAGACTGTTGTTCTGCTGGCAACGCAGTGAAAATTTGTAATGCCTTACCCGTCAGTAACGCTGACAAAATGACTGCCCACTCTTCTGGAGGCCAACCCTGACTGGTCGCAAACGTTTCGAAACGACTGATGTATGCATCAATCGAATCGGTTCCTTCCGAGAATTTTGGCAACTTGGGTCGGGGAGCGTAACTGCGCACAGAGTCACTGGAAAGTGAACTACCATCATCGGTGGTCTCCCTCTGTATTCTCACTTTCTCTAACTCCAATTGGACCTTTAGTCTTTCTGTTTCCTGCGTTTCCCTAGCTTTAATCCTTTCCGTTTCCTGCTTCATTCTTTCTGTTTCCTGCGTCTCCCTTAATCTTTCTGTTTCCTGCGCTCCTTTAGCCTTTTCCTGCTCTGCTATTTCCAATGCGACACGGCGTCTTTCCGCGCGTTCATCCCTTTCCATCTTTTGCTGGTTTTCAACAAATGCTCGCAACTCTTCTCCTGAGTAACCTAGATCACGAGCGACGCTCACAAGTTGTTCAATAGGGGTGTTCTTTTCTTCCGCCATTATATCTCTTTCTTTTTTTTTTTTTTTTTGAAACAAGATTTTACTACTACGACAGCCAACTGGTGGTTACCGACACGAGTGACGTAATAGCACAATCCTATGAATGATGATATTAGCTTGGGACAACGTAGTTAGTTTTTATAAGACGCCCAGCGCCTGACCCAACTATGAGAGCGAATTATAGGTAATCTGTGCGAAATAAGTACTCTGGGGCTGAAATGCCAAGCCTAGTATTAACTATCTTGGAAGCAATGCCAAGCCTAGTATTTAACTATCTTGGGAACATACAGTAAGACAACCCCTTGTCTTAGGATTACAATACTTGAATCCCACCCAGCTTCCTCTCTGAGAAGTTGAACAATTATAATAAATGGGCCAGAATATCCTGGCAGGCTCGCCAATAAATTGTCAACCTCGAGTGATGTCAGTGGAGGAAGGACTAGCGCACAGCCCAAACACACTCACAGCTTGCTTACGATCTCATTCATATATCATGCGTTCGTCACATCAAACCACTAGTAAAGTCTATAACTTTACTACACATGTTCATAGAACGAACCATCAATGCATATGGAATCAAACAAAATAAAACATTCTCTCTTTCCTGAACTTCACAAAATCATTTGTCTAAAACATCATTAACTAACCCGGGTATAAACAGATTTCTACTTTACCTGGCCAGGTGATCTTAACTATTCACGAATCACTGTCTTTTCTTTTCTTTTCTTTTTCTTTTCACTGTCACTTTCACAACACGACACAACTGCTGGCACTGGTTTTGGTCTGATGGCGCCTGGTCAGGTGAGACTGTTGGCACTGGCGTTGGTCTGTCGATGAAAGTGGTGCTGGCCAAGTATGAGGTCGAACCCCAGTGAGGATAGAACAGTGACTATCAACATCGATCTGTTCTCCTTTCTTTCTTCCTGCATTAATTCATTGCTCTCTCTCTCTCTCTCTTTTCTAGTCTGCTCTTATCAAATGGACATGGTTGCTTTTCTTTTCTTTTTTCTTTTCTTTCTTTTCTTCTTCATTAGTTAGCAACTCTCTCTCTCTCTCCACATCTCTCCTCAGTCCTTCCTCTGCAGACTATCTCATGCTAATCTCTCAACTTGGTTCTCTTCTCTCCTCCCCTCATCTCTCTGCTTTTCTCTCCACAGAGATTACACTCAGACCTCTCTCTCTCTGTCTCTCTGTTCGTTCTCCCTCCGTTCTCCCTTCATCTCCCTGCCTTTTCTCTCCTGCAGAGACTATACCCAGAACCTCCTCATCTCTCTCTCCCTGTTCGTTCTCATCTCCCTGCCTTCCTGTAGGCGAGAGCCTACTCCCCCGAACTTCTCCCTCTCTCTCTCTGTCTGTTCGTTTTCCTCGTTCTCCACGTTCTCTCACTCTCACATCCTTCTTATTGTGTTCCGATCTGTCCAAAAGGGGCGAGTACCATTGGTCAGTATTTTTACCCCTGATACTCGAAGTTATCTCCCTCTAATTCCATTGGATATTCAAATCATGACAGTCACGCCTACACACCTTTCTCTCTGTGGTGGTCAATTGGTCATTTAATTGATTAGCTAGATTTCACCCCCACCACACACTACCTTCCCCCCTTCCCTACTTAACTGGCGCCTTGTGGCTTAACTCGTGGACACTGGTCACTCTAAAGTGGCTAGATGAGTCTGGGTAGGCTCTCAGACGTTGGCTGGCAGACCAATCGAGACATTCGGCCAGACAGCTTAGTCCGTCTAGCAGACAGTGCTGTCTCCACGAGAGCTAAAAATAGCCTTTAATTGGCTGAGGCGACAGGTGAATGCGTCGGTCAGCTATTTAGTCCGGCTGGTTGGACAGACCGTCTCTGTGGAGGATGAGGATTAGCCTCCCCCTTTGCTTAATTGCCCGGATCCGAACCATGGGGCCGTCCGCCTGACGCCCAGAATATTTGCGTTAGAGCTTAAGTCCAACTGGGCTGGTGGCGATTGACCACGAATTTGGTTGAGTTTATTTTTGACCGTGACAATGCGCACGCGCGAGTGTGTGTGTGTACACGCGCGCCAGTGCGTGCGTTTACAGAATCGGTGTCAGAACTGCACCAAAAGAAGACCACTATTAACTTCGTGAGGGTAGTAGTAATAGCTATGTAAGAAGTGTCCAATTAAAAACCGTATTCACTCTGGTGTGGAAGTGATGGCTTTCCATTGAATGTCCAACTGAAAGTCCAGCTACTTCGATCAGAAGTCTAGGCAAGAGTGATCTCGGTATAATGTTAGTGATACCTATCTCTGGTTTATTCAACTGAAAGCTGAACTCCCTAGTTTAAATTAAGGATTGTCCATCTAAAAGCTGGATTCGCCCAAAGACAGACTCTTTCATGCGCACCACTATTGCTTATTAAGGACTGTCCATTTAAAAACCAGACTTGCATAAAGCCAGAAATACTGTCACCTCTACCACCAAAATGACATGCACATTAGGACACATTGTACTAAAGTACATATCAGAAATGGCACAGTAATATAAAGCACTGTGATACAGGAACAAAGTTGTTGAGATGGAGTCGTCCACTGGAATCCTAGCTGAAGATGTTGAGCTGATCAGGCAGAAGTATGGGAAGACTGTGAGGGAAGGAGACTACTAGGTTCTTTCATTGTTTTTCCCTCACTCCTTGTTGCTAAAGTACAGCAACATACTCTAGGGTCAGACGTAGTTTTGCCGCTAAAGACAACTGCCCCTCCCCCTTCTCTTCCTTTCGACACTTAATTTCCACTGGTATGTATCGAACCGAATATCTCCTCTTACTCCCTCCCTCCTTCTCCAACACACATATCCTATTCTATCTGTCTATTTCTCCGGTCACTCGAGCATGTATCTTAATACAAAATTCATGAAACGGTGGTCAAGTAGAGTGCAAAATAGGCTATATATTGCGGGATGGTGCGCATTCAGTTAAAACGGAAAACACGAGAACGATGACTTATGAATTGACAAGGAAGGAAACGTACTATACCAAAAAGCTGAAAAGAAACAACTGATTAGCTGCAATGTCTTTTGAGGTACTAAACGTTGTCTCAGAGTACCTCAATAGACACAGTTACTGCTTCAGTATCCCCGCCTCTCCTACTACACATGTAATCACAGTTTGTAAGATTGTTTTAAGTGTTCAGGAGAACGTGACCAAGAACATTAAGTTTTTCTTTAAGAATTACTTAAAATGTTATTCTACTCATTTAGTTTATTTAATCCAGTCTGCTGGGTATTGATCACGCATATGTTTTCTAACACCTCTCTGAAGCTATGTGAGTGAAGGACACAATTTCCAATCAGCTCGAAAACAAAAAGTTAAAATGTAGACATAGCACACACACACACACACAAGGGGTATGATTCCTATGTATCTATAGGTATGTGGTGAAAATTAAATGAAGCCATTTATATTCGGCCTTACACACCGTACCATGTCAAACTTTGTGCGAGCTAAGTTTGCCTGCTCTTCATGGCCAAAAATTTCGCAGCTGACCAAGACTAAATACAATAACCGTTACAATACTTCCGATCTACAATGACTTCAGCTTCCGTTCCCTCCTTTTCTACTCCAGACGTCGACCAGAAAGAATGTCAAGATTTCTTCTCTGCCTCGCCAAAGTAGCCCGGGCTAGGGACTGGTGCTCCCTGGACTCCGGCAATATGCTGATCCTTTGTTCCCAGTTGGCTTTCTTCACCAACCAGGAGAAATGTCATCTCTCTCTGAGTCAGTCTTTTGAACTTTTTGGGGAAGACATTCGACGCTGTGTCCATGACGGTCTCTCCTACAGCCGAGTGGGCATCCAGCTTCATAGACTTCATGAACCTAAGCCAATCCATTGACGTCGGCGCACGCTTGATCTCCTCCCTCCTAGAGATGATGGAATCTCTCGCAGCCATGATTCCCCAGAAGTCGAGTTCTCAAGCCCCCCCCCCCCCCCCCCCCTTTCCAGACGGCTGTCAGGCGTTGATGGTCTTCTGTAGTCTCAGCTCCGGGAGAACACGATTCCCTTCGGCCCCTGCACCGAATGGGCGACGAAGCAGCGGATTGACCCTTCGATCCTGACAACAGGTACCCCCATCTCTCTCCTCACTCACCTCATCTCCATTTACACGAAGGCCTCAAAAATCGGGCATGGACGCTCATGTGGGTTTTTTCCCACGCGTCCGGAACTTGGTCCCTTCAGGGGACGAAGCTGCTCATCAATGTCCTTAAACTCGAAGCGATTCGCCAGGCCCTTCCTCTGCTCCAACTGGCTTCGGGAAAGCCACAGTGGCGGTTAAAGTGAACAAGAAGTGGGACGGGAGGTTGGATGGGGGAGGGGGCTAAGGGGGGATGCACGTGAACATAGGGAGGGGACGGGGCGTACCCGACGAGTCTCTCGTAGGGTCGAGTCATTCCATTGTCACAGCCATGGCATCACACTCGCAGCCTTACACATAACCGGGAACCTCACCGTCCTGCTGGACTTCCCCAGCCGATCCGGCAGCGTTTCTCCAGACAATGTGGGTGCCCAACAGACACGCCCTGCTGGCAGTTTGGGATCACTGGTTCTGTCCAGATGTGGACCTCTTCGCCGCCAGACTAGCACTGTACATTTTTCCCAGTTCTGGACCCAGGGGCTTGGGCAGTGAACGCCCTCTACCCTACCTGAAACATAAGGGCCTGATCACAGAGATCTCTCTATGTCACTTCACTTTCTCTCAGAGTTTCTAGCTAAGAACGAGTCCTTGGACTTTCCATCTCCTCTCACGATCTGGCCCTTCTCCCGCCTCTTAGGAAGTGAAAACAAAAAGGATACGTCTCTCTGCTCCCCTCAAAGTATCTGGTATTCCTGGGAAAGATTCAGGCAAAGCAGATCCTCGCAGCGGCTGTCTCCACGACGCTTTCAATAAAATCTATTACAAAGACATCTCAGCAGGCACCATCTGCAGGTGGGATCTCCCCCACCATCCTGAAAGCTTATAAACAAGTGCGTAAAGACGCCTCACTCCTCAACCCTAGGGGCCACGAGATCCTATCCATCATCACCTCGGCAGTCTCCCAGCCCTCAGATCCCTCAGGACGCGTTTTGAAGGCAGCTTTCTGGCGGTCCGAAATCCCCTACATTTACCAGCACCTTAGGGATTTCCGGATTGCCAGAGCTGAATGATACCAGGGGTATTTTGTTCATCGGGGCAAAATCTTCTTTGGCTGGACTTTTGCTGCCACCTGCGGACCACATAGGCACAAGCCCATGTCCTCATATTTTGAATTTTACACAAAGTGTGACATGATTCAGCATATATTGGTATAACTTCATGACCCTAAATGTCGGATTCGTTCCTCAGCGAAACGGATGGAGAAGAGTCATCTCTCCAGTGAGTGCTTTGTGAAACCTGTTATTCATTCAAAAGGGGGAAAGGAGGTGTGTGTGTGTGTGTGTGTGTGTGTGTGTGTGTGTGTGTGTGTGTGTGTGTGTGTGTGTGTGTGTGTACGTGTGTGTACGTGTGTGTACGTGTGTGTACGTGTGTGTGTCTGCGTGCATGAATGCCATGCTATATGTGTACTGAACCAAAAGAAAACCTCAAAATAATCCTAAGTCATCAACAATAATTCCAAATCCTTCATGCAATTTTAAAGCACTGAAACTTTTGAAACTTTGGGGAGACAGGAGTCACGTAATCTATGAAGATCACTTGCTCAGTGCCAACATTGTGCTGTCTGTGCCTCTGGG
>CM031603.1:54334624-54349624 GCA_018398815.1 Conus ventricosus
CATTTTGACAACAAAAACAAATGTTCAACCGGGGTTGGATGAAGCAAGTTATGTTCAGCTTGACTTTTCTGTAGATCTAAAAGATTTGCTTCGCCTCGCAGGTGGTTACAGTCCTCTGGTCTTGCCGCTGTACGTGTTAAGAGAACGGTCAGTTTTGTCTTGGACGCCGTAGTTCAAGTCCGTGACCAGCAGCTGTCACGATACCTGCCCATGGCTCCCTGACTGTTGGCGCCAATTATTTCCTGGCCCAACATCTGCCCAGACGCTGAGTTAAGAGGGATGCACAGCGAAATTATTTTGACATTAACTGGATTGCAAAAAGTGCTTACCCCCCTCCCCCTATCCCTCCGGCAATAATAACGAAGTGCTGTATCTCCAAACTGCCTATGGGACTCAAAACCAGATTTACTGTCAGGGGTTCATTCCATTACCATGTCCTCTCTTAAGTACCCCCAATAGGCAGCAAAGGTATTTCTCATAGATGGGTGTTTGGATCTCAACCATCAAGGCATATCCAGCACTGGTAAGCCATGCTTAGTGTACGTCTTGAGGGTAACCCCTCCCGGTTTCCAACAGTCTAGCGTAGATTTTTTGATTCCCAGTTACTGTCTCTTGCCAGTGATAAGGCCCTGCACAAGATTTGTTATGGAAAGGCTATACATTAGCAGGTGAAATTTTTATCTCTTTCTCTGCAGTGCTGCAAAATATTAATGTTAGCCCGCGGCGAAAGATAAAAAATTAAAGTTACACGATGCGCAGGCCAATACATTTAAACGCACCACACAAATCATTTAACAGCCACTGAAACCAATGTACTTCCGAGAGATGTTTTATACAATTTCTATAGGTTGTTTCAGGGACTGTTCGTGGGACTGAGCTGTTATTGCTCTTGTGCCCCATTTGGAAAAAAAATCGAAGATCGGTAAAGGCTGAAACTTAACCTCTGTTCTGTGGTCATTCATACTCTACTTCTGTGCTTTTCGCTTCCGCAACCACTCTATTTAATTCATTTGAGTCAGTCTTCAGTATCACCATGATCACGGCACTGTGATTGGATGCAGATTGTGGCGCCAAGAAAGTATAGGTCTTAGTCGTTCAGGCAAACAGTGTTTGATTAGTGAGGCCACAGAAGGTGGTGACTTCGTGGGTGCTGACCAAACAGGCACCACCGAACACACCAAAGTGATTCAACATTCAGTGGTCTGCTCTGGAAGTCCACTCTCTTGTACATGCGTTGGTATCTCCTGCAGAGACTGTTTGAGACTTGGTGTGCCTGTGTACGGGCGTGTGTGTACGGGTCTGGGAATTAATGCCACCGAGAGGGCACTAATGATGGGAAATGACAAGGACGGAATGATGAATTGTTATACATGATTCTGGAGAGAAGGTAGAAATATCGACACCTTTTTCCCTTAAAAATAAACCGATTGAGCTCCTGTCATCTTTATTTGGAATCGATCTTAATATTTAACGGAATATAGGTGGCATAGTTGACGGAAAGGAAGTTGCATTCTTTCATCCAACATTACCCCCTTCCACCTGCGACCCCCCTCCCTTCTCCCCCACTAACATTAACAATGATAAAAAGAACAGCAAAGTTTTCTCTAAAACAATTCAGCTCTTAAGCGAACACAAAACATTTACTAGGCAACTTACGAAAATTAATTTGCAGTGAAAAAAGGAAAATTTAATGTCGAATTGTAATCCAAAGAAAGAACATTCATGCAAAGAGTTGACTCGACATGAGTGTCTTGATAAAAATCAATGACAGTGATTTTGATCTTTATTCTGCAATCTACAATACCAGGGGGGGGGGCACTACCATGTGTGCTGTATTCATAATCAGATGAAAGACACGGTACGATATCTTTCTAGTAGCCTTAGCCAAGACTGTATCCCTTAATGGCTGCATAAGATTAGGAGGTATAGACAAATGAAGGATTTATTGAATGTCTGTTTCACCGATTAAACTTGTGGTCGAAACAGTTGCTGACAAGAGACTTTTATGACTGTGTATTTGTTATAAAGATAAAAGAAAATTATGTAGTTGATAGATGAAGAAAAAGTCTAAAATAAATATTGTCTGTATTGGACCTTCTTGGTAAGTTTATGTGGTAGAAAATAAAAATAGTTATTGTTGATATTTTAATTAATTAAGTAAGGAGTTGGGATATGATTGTGTGTTGATAAAAATAGAGGATTGAAAAATTGTGTTAGTGGGATATTTTAGAGAAAGAGTATTTTTGAGGATGATTAAAATAAAATATAATAAAGGAATGGTAAAATAAAAAGATTTGTTATATGAGATATTGGCGATTTGATAGAGAAAGAAATTGTAAATTACGTGAAGTTTTTGTTATGAGTAGGTGTAGGGAATTTGGTTATATTTAATTAATAATAGATTGTATTTAGTTGATAAGTAGTTTTATAAAGAAGATAGGAAAAATAATAAAATGAAGAGGATAATGGTTTATTACAAATAGAAATAGAGTATTTTTAGAAATAAATAATGTACAGAAGCTCATGTCATAGAAAAAATAGATTATGATATAAATTATATTATTAATATTTATTATAGTGAAATATAGGTGTATGTGGTGTAATAAAGTGAAAATGTGGGGAGGATGATTTAATAAAATAAAATAATGAATGTATATTTAATGAGTATAATATTTTTTTATTGTTATTGTTTTTTTTTTTTGGTGTTGGGTTTTGTGGGTGTTTATTTTGGGGTGGAGGGTGGTATTAACAGAATAGAATGATAAAAAGATAAGAAACATACCCCACTTCCAACACACTACACGCAAAATCATATACAGAACCCCCCCCCCCCTCCCCCCCCCCCCCCCCCGCAAAAATAAATCCATTCAGCAAATGTTCACATGATCCACAATGGACAGCACGCTTCTACGGTGTTTACAATCAAAAAGCAAATCACGTGCGTGTACGTCATCTTGTAATTGCTTGTGATGATATTTCAAACAATCATGTTATTTATCAGTCTAGCGATGTGAAATCTCGGAACAATTTCTTTGTTCTTGTAAACAGATACAACTAAGCATTTTCGCAGATGTACTTGCACCTCTGCTGACACTTCCTGCAACGCTGCGCTGTTCACTCTTATGGGGAAGTGGAAATACCCGTCTCCTCTCACTTCTGCTCTGGCATGGGTTGAAAAGTCTTTCTTTTTTGACAAGGAGCTGCAGGCCGCGCTTCCTCAGGATGGTCGACCGCGCTGTCTGCCGTTAGGGGCATCAGTTTAAAAAAAAAAAAAAAAAAAAAAAAAAAAAAAAAAAATCAGAAAGATGCACCTTTGCTTGAAACTTGCGCTGGTTCAGGGTGTCACTTTGGGCAAACCAAAAGAGTGCAGACACGGCGGTAGGACAACCATCGTTGATCAGCATCATCCTGAGGGTGTGCCAGAAATGAACAAGTACCATCTTCTTGATTTCATCGGTATGTATTCTTGGCAACAAAGCAGTCAAATTAAGTCCACCCCTCCCATTGCTCATTGTAAAGCCTTTATGACGCAGGTCGCTGCACATGGACGTGTGATTTTCCTGTCATAGTCAACCGCTTGACAATGTTGTTCGGGGAGGTGCAAGGTAGGTGGACACAGTGTCACGGCCCTGGTAATCGTACCAACTGACGGCAACGATTGGAGTTTCTTCTCCCACAGCTCATCATGGTTTCCCTCCCTTTCTTTTCATGGTGTTTTCTGCTTCCCAAGCTTTACACCTGGATTCTGTTCGCCGAACAGTTCCAGTGTATTGAGCCACAATTCTCTTTCAACTTTATCACCATTGGCAATGGCTTAAAGAATGCTGCCGTGATTTTATAGTTCAATGCAGGCTGTCCAGGGACATTCTGGGAGAGATTGGCAAAGCTTCAGTACAACAAGCCCCAACACCTAGCACACTCTTTTCCTGACTCCACTGTTGCCCTGGTAAACATCAAAAGTCACAGAGTAGTGCCACTGCTGCCTGTTCTGGCCCAAACTTTTGATTCCCCCAGGTGCGCTTTCCCTTCACGTACTGCTTCAGTTTGCTAAAATTTCCCTTAAGGGAATCATCATCTCGTCAATACTGATTCATCCTCTTCAGGACAACCTTTACACAATTGCTTCGAAATTTCCTCCATCCATCCTGATTTTCCATAGCTTATCAGCCTATCTTCTTCGCCGACTTGATTGTTGTCTACAAAATGCAGCACCCCAAGATTTGCTGAAACCGATTGCGCTCATCACACAGCAACAGGTTTCATAACGAAGTTCCGGTACACAATACACCTGTTGCCAGGCATCCATTTGCAATCCCTTTCTGAAGAACATTGCCAATGACCTGCAAACATCTTTCTTGTGACTTTGATCGTGGGTGCCATCCCTTCTCAACACTGTAAACATTTGTCATTTTCACTAGAAGTTGTAGCATGTCATCAGTAAGAAGTCTTGAAAAAGGGGAAGAGCGATGGTACTTCAATATCCCTCAGGCAGTTCAAACACTTTCCACGAAAAGTATTGTCCTGGGCTGAACTTGTCTTATTCCCATACGAAAGATGACTGTTTCTCGAAGTTTGCTACGAAGATGTGACTGTTGCTAACGGTTTCTCTCATCAGAATCATAGAAGATTGTCAGCGGAGCCTCCCCACCTTGTCTAACTGCTCGGTTAGTCTCGCTGAGAATCACACCAATGTCGCTGTCGTCAGTGTCATGGCATCCAGAATGTCCAACAGCTGGGTCGCATTGTACACTCTTGCTCGAGCGGACAGCGGCGATTCAAAGTACTTGCCATCCTGTGAGGCAGACAACAGAAAGATTGATCATACATCACACACACACTACACACACACACACACACACACACACACACACACACACACCGTGGTGCACACACACACAACACACACACACACACACACCGTGTTCACAACACAACCACACAGCAACACACACACCACACACCACACACACACACACACACATCCGGGCACACAATCACACACACACTACACACACACACACACACCCACACACACACACAAAACACACTCCACAACACCACTCTCTCACACCACAACACACACACACGCAACACACACACACACAGGGGGGGGCGGGGGAGCCATCGCACATGAAATATAGAACACACTGTACATACTTACAAATACAAGAGTGCACCCTATATTGTTAATCACTAAGTATAAAAAAAGGCGGAAATAAACCATGACGCTCCCATGCAACTAACACCAACCCCATGTGAAACTAAAAAGTCCATACCTGAAAGGCCCAGTGGTCACCGGGAACATCACAATTTACAAAGCTATTTTTTAAAACACATCGCCTTATACAAATTCATCTGCAAAGCAGAATCTACAAACAATGTTTCAAGTAAAACTACCAAAGATATGTAAAATTTCAACCTTCATGGTGCATCCAGCGTTGAAAGTTGACAGAGCGGAGAACACGTGTTTTTGGCCGGGAAGAAAGAAGCCACAGTTAAAGGGAGAACAGTCGTTTGAAACATTAAAAGCAACCGGCTTTGACGTCCCTGCTCCTTGAGTCGACCCACTGGACTTCATATGCAAAATAAATGAAAATAAGTATATTTGACTGATCTGTCGTGACAATTAATTGGTTGGGTCCACAGGTGACCAGTGGCCTCTGAGGTTGTAAACCAACTTTTTCACTGATATTTATGTAATTTTTATCAGGTCTAGTTTGCGTATCATTCATAGGCCGCCTCCTCTCCCCCCCCCCCCCCCCGCTTCCCCCCTGAAAAAGACGAAGTTTGGATTTTTAGCATTTTGGGAACGTTTACAGAATATGTGATTATACATTGATGAAAACATTCCTTCCAGACTTTAGAGCCTAATTACAGAAACGCCACCGAAAAAATTTTCTTCGTTGGTTCAGTACCAGCATCTGCCATGTTTTGTCTTCCTGAAAACAGAACGAGTTTAGACTGAAGTTATGCTGTTTGTTTTCGACCACTGCTACCGGGAAAGTTTCATTTGTAATGATATTAAAACGACTGCCAACATTAAATCGAATTATGCATATAGTGCGCGCGCTTTGATACATTTTCGTTTTTGAAGACCTAGTTCTACGTAAATTTTCGCACGTCGTAAATACTCTACATCAAAGACTAATTTTTAACAACAATGTCGACACCGTTTTCAAAGCTAATCTGATAGCCTGCCTAGCTCGCATGATCCAGTGTGAAATCTGTCTGTCTGCTTCCTGATCAGAAACAGTCTGGAAAGAAGTTTTAACCATTTTTCGCTTTGGGACACATAGATTTATAGGATACTTCAGTCAGAATGGGAAAACAGCTGTTATAACTGTATGACTAAAATGCACGAGAGTAAGCCTACTTCCTGGGACTATGCAAGTGAAAAGTGGGCTGGAATTCACACATGTTCTGTGTAGCAACTGCAAACTATTGACATTACTTCTCATGTACTGTAACAGATGTAAAGGCATATAAAGGATTGTTATAATTTCAAGATGTCCGGACCTCGGTAATACGTATACAGTTGTATTTAGCGATGGGCCAGTTTATTGGACACACCATAATATTTGGGAATATCAGTGTCGATTTTCGAACACAACTAGCAAGCAAATACGTCAAACAGGTATACTTCTGGTGGTATCTTAATGTTGATGAAAGCTGTGCTTTAGACACTTTTCCTGACTTCTGGAACAGGTGTGCACACGAGTTCAGGATCTACTACCACATACGAAAACAACAAACTGACCATTACAGCTCAGCTGTCATCTCCATTCCCATCTTTCTTATTAAAGAAAAACTCACAACTATGGGCTTTGCTAACGACGATATGTAAGTACTGATTTTCAATACGATGAAGCGTGCCAATTGTCACCCCCTCGCTTTACTAAATCTCTTAGTTGCTGTCAACAGAAATAGGAAACTATTCATTTTTAGATAGCGTTTAGTCGTTCGTCTTACGTTTAAAGACCAACGCCAAATTATGTTATTACTTATTCGCTTTGGTTGTGTAAAAAAAACAAACAAAACCCCATAAACTGTGTGTTTTAGCAAGTCTAGACTGTGCTTTTTGGAAAGTCTAAGACTCTATTCAGTCACAAAGTAATGACAAAGAATAGTTATATTGTAAATCATGCTTACTTTACCAACTGTGCGGCAAGTTGTACACATTTGAAACTGATGTGTTTAACTGTATAAATCTGAATCATCTCTGGAAACAGAAAAGAACTCAAAGTTTTGATCAGTGCTGTTTTGGCTGTAACGTTTTGCCAAACAACCCCCAGAACGTTTCCCTGTAACGAGATCCCATAGAGTAATAAATGAAGATGTTGAAAGTAGCATTGATATAAGTCAGCATTTCAGTAATCCATACACTTGTCTGAAAAGTGTTGTGGTGGAGCCTTCCGCTCTTATTTCGGGAAGAAGAGCCAGCTGAAACGATTCACAGCAATGGGAAACAGACAGGTGATGAAGAAGATGGAGTTTGACAACCAGTATTTTGGTGAAAGCCAGTTCACGGGCTGAGATGGATGAACTTTCGGATCTCCATCTCACAGCCTGACGAAGTTTCACGATCGTCAGTGACGTAGTCGTCATGACGATAATCATGACGACCCCAGGCAAACCTATGCCAAAAACGAAGCTTTCAATAGGATCGATAAATTTTGTGGGCTTTGTAAAACTCACCGTCAATAGAAGTCATCACAGTTTTATCCATCTCAGGATCATAAACACATGCAACACGATATTTATAAACCACCAGGAAAAACAAACCCATGACCAGAACGTATACCACAATGATGAACGTCACCATGGTCTTCGTGCTAACCAAAGTCTGAAATTTGAGTGGACTGTAGATACAGAGGCATCTCTCCGTAGCGATAACGGCGGACAACACATAAGAAACATAACAGAAGCCTGAAATAACGTATAAGTTGTTGTCACTTAAAAGCTTCACAACTGGCCCAAACTGGACTTTTGTGGTGAATTGTATGTACAATTGTTCACCATAGTGCCACGTTGAACTCAAAAGCGTTAATTCATCCGTTAGAGACAACGCAAACAGACACATATTGACACGATCTTTGAGTCCATGTTTGTAAAACACCACCATGTTGATGATGTTTGCTGGTCCACCAATCAGAAACAGGAACACTAACAGGTTGTCCTTTGTTCGTCGTGCAATTATTTCAACATTTTTGCCGATAAGGTTATGGGATTATCCCAGGGTAAGAACTCCATGTCGCTGACTAGGATGCAATCATTTCGAAAGGATCTGTTGGTCGAAATGGTGGGAAGGTGAGTTGGAAAGTTATTTTGGAAGACTCATTCTCTCTCATATTTCCACTCTGGGAGAAAGTGTCGAAAGTTGTTCCTGGGAAATTGATGTCATATTACTGAACATGTCTCAGAGCTCTATTGTCATAAGCAAGATCAACGGGTTTTTTTTTTCTCTCAGATAAGAGCACCACTGCGACAGATATTAGGGTTTGATGCTTTCTTTCTTTTGTTTTCTTCATTTAAAGACACGTATATATTTCAACAAACCACAAGAAACAGAATACTGTGAACCTTTTGTTCAGAACACCCAGTTCGCATGATCAGATTTATACTCTATTTTGTCTGGTCTGCTGCTTCTGTCAAACCACAAACTGAAACACAAACACGAGGGTGTTCACACCACGTCCACTTTTATATAAGTGTAGACGCACATCTACTCCTTGTCATTAGAATGCTCAAGACTATCTGACACAAATGACGCTTTATTGGGAATGAGACTTCCGATTCTGCAGTGTAAGGATCTTTTTGCTGCCTAGTATGTACCAGTATGCTAAAAGAAAATTATGGGAGGACTCAGATTCCATTTAATGTTACGATCTTCTATCTTTTAATTTACACACATTCATAAAAAAAGATGCTGCTGAGACTAAACTTATGTGTGCGGCACACTGTTCACATGATCTGAAAACCTTACCAATACTTTAGATTTATGCACACGTCAGGCATCGGTTATATTTTATCTGCGCAACCCAGCTGCCCCTCCTGGTTATATGTTTATTAATTCATTAGAGTACTTTTAGCTCCTAAACACAGTGGCATCTGGACTCAGCAGATGTCTGCTGTAGCATTATGGCTAGTTCGCACAAAGTGATAAAACTTGCACTGACATCGAACATCTTAAAAGATCCACATTTAGAAGCATTGAAAATGAAAACAATCGAAGAAAAAGTAACCATATCCCACGAATATAATGTTCAAAAGATGTAAGTAATTATCATGCTTTTTTTGTAACAGATATTGCGCAATGCACCACAATGAGTGGTTGCCATGTTTTTTTTTGTTTGTTTGTCTGCTTTTTTTTGCACAGATATCATGCCAAATAACCATGCGCCACAATGAGAAATTATTAAGCTTTTCGCATCGATATCACGCCTAATAACGATATACCACAATGAGTTACTACCACGTTTTTTGAACAGATACCACACAATGGCGATTACCATGCTTTTTGCATCGAAATACTCATGCACCACAATGAGTGATTACTATACTTTTTGCATTGATATCACACCTAACAACGATGCACCCGAATGAGTTACCACGCTATTTGCACAGATATGGCGCCAAATAACGAGGCACACATTAAGTAACTACCTTGCTTTTTCCACAAATATCACGCAAGTAAGAGGCACCATAATAGGCATGGCTTGTTTTTCACATATAAACACGTAATAACAAAGCATCATGTTGAGTAAGTATCATACATATACGGAGATTTCATTCCAAATAACGCAGCATGAGCAATTACCTTGCTTTTAGCACTGATATCAAGCCAGATGACAAGGCACCTCAGTAAGTGATTTGGATTGTGACCATTTACCACAAAATGAGCGGTTTTGTACCTTTACTTTTCTACTGGCACCTAAAATAATGATGGGGAAAGAGAAGAACGGAGAGGGAGGAGTGATAGGGGGAAAATGGATGAGGTTATCGACTTAACGTTTAAAATTTTTTTTTTATTGGAAAGTATTTTACAGTCATTCATCAAAAACACAGTACCTAAATTCTGAAAAAGGACATTTTTTGGAGTGGTGCCACCCATTGACTTCGTCCTCGCAGAAACAGTTTAGTTCACATAAAAAAAAAGTTTCCACACAAAAGATCAAACATTAAGCTGGTTATGTTGTCAGTTTAATAACTTCGATTTGACAACGTTTTTATTATATGTAAAACATGTACTTTACGCATTACACACACAGAAAAGAATAAAAAAACGCTCTGAAAATGGCCCATAGATGCAATGTGTCTCATTCAGTGGTGAAAGGTCATAAGCGAACGCGCGCGCGCTCGCGCGCGCACGCACGCACGCACGCACGCACGCACGCACGCACGCACGCACGCACGCACGCACGCACGCACGCACGCACACACACACACACACACAGACACACACACACATACACCAGATCGTACAACGAGGTAGAGGACTCAACTACAAACCTCACTGGAGCGATACACTTCCAGAGCTTCCATGACCAACTCATGCACAGCAATAGAACAGTTTGCAGATTCACCAAGAAACGAGGCCACATGTGCCTACAAAAATGTCAAAGCAGCTGTTGAGGGAAAAAAAGCAAACAAATAAGAAAATCGTGGCTTGAGAAAACCAGTTCTCAAGTACAAGGAGGACACCACAAAGCTCTGCTATTAACATAGACTATGAATGACTACCACCGTTATTTTCTAATAACAACGTTTTTGATGGAAAATAGAGAGATGTAGACAAGAAGAAGGCCGCGTTTCTGTTGGCAGAAAATGTCAGAGATGTCAGTCTCCTTGAGTCTCTCTGTACAAAAAGGAAAGTCAGAGGGAACACTTAGAGGAGCTCAGAGAGCAAACGCTATCAGCTATAACTTAAGACTTTACCATCGAAGGGTTGGACTGTGTGATAGGACAGTTAAGAAAAGCTCTCAGAAAAAAGATGGGATCATAAAAAGAAATGATTAAACATTGCAGCAAGAGCACCTAGCAGACGTTACTGGATATATCCAGCCAGCCCTGAAATTCTGGTATGTTCCTAAGTCGTTGGAAGGAAATGATCGTAATACTCATCCTGAAGAAGGAAAACGCCAGGTACCAAAACACGGTATTTACCCATCAGTCTCCTCAGCTCTCTTGGTAAAGACCATGGAGTGAATAGTCCACCGAGTACCTCCAATATCACCAAGAGCCGCCTTTTAATAAGCTCCACACACTCAGGATCCTGTAAGAACAGAAGCGCTTACGACTAGATGGCGCTCCTAACTCAGGAGATGGAAAAGGATTCCAATGCAAAAAAGAAAATCATCGCACCTTCGTCGATCCAATTAAGACTTTCGACAAATTTGGGAAAGAAGACTTGCTCCTGAAGCTCCTCAAGAAGAAAATCTGCGGCAACATGTACCGCTGGATCCAGGATCCACAGCCACCTGTTCCAAAGGTCAACCATGTGTTCCAAAGGTCAGACCATGTAAAACGTGATGGTCAGATGAGCCAATTAGTGGATATCAGGGAGGCTGCACCACGAGGTGGAATGATATCGCCAACAGTCTTCGTGGTCTTCATTGACAACATCGTCGACCATTTATCCACCCACATCTCCAGGGCACTGCATTCTGACGTCTCAGCTGTATGGTACAAGTAGAGCAGATAATATAACAGCACACAGGGTACAGGCAGCCTTGAACTCAATCTCAGACCGGGCCAAAGAGAGCATGGTCACAATCATCAAAACAAAAACTGAGGTCACATGCTTTCTCTCTCCTCAAGAAATAAGAGTTAAGCCTGTAGATGTGAAGATCAGAACACTCCTCTGAGACAACTCAACATATCTTGGGGTTATGTCACTGCACAGGAGACTCAGCTGGTCTGCCCATGTTAAAGTCAGGCAAAGTGATCAAGAAGATGGCTGTGATGAAGAAAACATGCGGACATCAGTAGGGGTGGAAACATGAAGATCCCGACTCAGGTGCACACAAGATCTGTCCGACCAAAATGTTTGGTCCGACCCAATACGAAATCCACGTACACCTCCTGGTCTACTGGAACTAAACGTAAAACAGACCATGTGGACATAGCACGAATGCCAGCGTCCGAGGCATCCCAGGAGGCTTGAACAACACTCTGGTAGCTGGTCTACTATTATTCTAGTAGAGAAAAGAAACTCCTGATGCAAAATCAATAATACATTGTTCCCAAACCACTCCCAAGTGAGTGATTTGTAGCATAGCCCAGAAGCACCCTATGGAGTGACAGGGAGGTGGAAACGGGCACGTGCCCGTACATTCCATGTGTGGAACATGTCACTATGGTTGGGGAAGTAAGGGAAGGAATCCAAAGTGCTTAGGTAAAGAAAAGTACCTCAACGTGGTATTGGCAAGGCTGGCGAATCATATGGATCAGTTCTGCAAAAGATGATTCATCTGATTACTTTTTTTTTTGCTGTCCCAACCTCTGCGCCACCTCAGGGCAGGGGCACCACGCCGCTCATTCCGACACCCCGTCCACACCCACAGCCCGGTCGGCCCCGCCACACCCCCGGGCCCCGGCAGTCCACAGAGAGCAGTCTCATCTGATTACATTTAACTGCCAAAACGTGCACCATTCTCGAGTAATTATTATTAGAAAAGTATTTTGACTCAGAATCAAAAACTTACTTTGAGAATATTTCGAAGGGGAAATCAGAAACCTATTTTCCTATTCTCGAGTAAGTGAGAAAATCTGAATCTGAGATTTTACAGTAGAAAGATTTTCAAAAAGACTTCCGGAGTGTTTTTAGAAGGTGTCTTTCAAAGGGTTGTGTGAATGAACAACTTGTGAGTTGACTCAAATGTGGTGACAGGACTGATGTGGCCTGTGCGGTCGACTGGGCTATAAGCAACATTACCTTACCTTAAGTGAGAAAAATATTATTGACACGTCTACAGAATACGCTGGCAGCTGATACAGTTGATTTGTCTGGAAACGCTTCCTCAATGTGCCATATAACATTAAAAAGCTGCTTACGATTTCGGCCTCAGAAACTTACAGGCACGTCTATAGCTCGATCTGAAAACTCCCTGTATTTGAAGCAAGCCCTGAAATATGGATACCTTCACCATCAGGTTTCTCTCTCGCATTGCATGTTTCTGTTTGGGATGAATCGGCAGAATCAGAAATCGCTACCTTTTATAGAATGAATTCTTAAATCAGAGCTTTACCTGTACTGACCATCACACATGTGTTAGTCATAGAGGCAAAACGACAATCCCAACCGTTTGTTTTTCCGCTTCCTCTGCGGGCATTTGCGTGATCGCGCTGAAAGGAGGACGATAGTCACATTAAAGTCCAGTTCATGAAAACACAAAACGATTTATCCCCATGCACATAACCCGATTTTTGTATGTGCAAGACATGTTTGATAAACTGTTCATTCAGTCTGGAAGCATAAAGATTAAGAGTAGTGTCAGCTCGCAATTGGGAATAAGCGCTATTCACATGACAAAGCTTTCGAGCATTCCTCACAGCCCAAAATTAACCACCCCGGGACTCATGGTCGGGCCGCTTTTTTTCTTTTTTGCATACCGAAAGGCGTAATGTTGATTGGCATGTCTCACTGGATACGAAAACCAGTGTCAGGGGTACGTTGTGGTTTCCCCCATGTGACTTTAAATAACTGGAGCCCATAGGACGTTTGTATAGAACATAAGTATGTAAATATTGTGTTTGTTGTTTGTTTATTCTGTAAGATAGAACTTCACCCAATTTTGGTGACAAGCCCTAAAAGCACCCTGTGGGATCAGCTTACTTCATCAAACACCAAGTGTTGAATGTTTAAACTTAAAGTTGAATAGACTCTTTACCACAAGATCTATTTTGCAACAAGCAACTCAATACTTAGACAAAGCAGATTTCTGAACGCTATATCCAGTCACAAGCGTTAAAAGCTTACGTATTTTCAGCGTCAAGGATTCCTTTGTCAACGGGAAGCAAAAGTGGGTGATGGTAAAAGCCCAAAATGTACTTGTACTAAGGGGCTGATGTTCTCTGTTCACCACACCCCTATCACAATCTTACGCAATCTAGTGACACCCGTACAGTACTTTCCTAACAGAAAGAAAGATCCCCAAAGAAACCAACAGTAATAGAATTTTGGGGGTCAAAACTCGCCCCATTATCAAGTAGGCAGGGGAGAAAAAAAAGAACACTTGTACAGAACAAAGGGGGAGGGGGGGGGGTGTGTTCTTGTTTAAAATTTTATTACCATATCCATATAAAATGCAACTCTTGTTTTGCTCTTCGTTTGGGAAGGATTCGCCTCTTGTTTTATCCTGGCAAAAGTAAGCAAAGTATTTAGCAGTTGCTGAAAAGATGCAGTGTTTCTGATTAAAAAAAAGAAATAGCCGTCATTATATCACCAGTATATAAACGATACACACTTTACGAAAATCTCTCTGACATTTTTTTCAATTCAATGTGAAATGTTTTTAAAAAGGAGGATCCATCGTCATTCACTTAAATAGAAGCAGTAAGTGAAGACACATTTTCACCCTGCCGTACATTCATCTGTTTCATGATAGAAGCAGGCAAACTGTACCGATTGAAAAACACGCGACTTAATTTTCTGATATGTTAAGAACAGTTTTATTTAAATTTCCCCGTGCACCTTTCTAAACGAGTTTCCATGATTCACAACGCTATACACCATACAGAATCGAATGTTATGCCCAATAATCAATAAGAAGACCATTTCATCTTCAGTTAGAAAAAGGAAAGATAAACAGTGACCTAAGCATAAACATGTGTCCCACTACCTTCGAAGCTTTTAAAAAATATTTAAGTGTTCTGAAAAGAGTATGTTTTTCTTTAGGAATAAAAACCCTTAACTAAGATTTGTTATCAATAATACTGGTAGGTGATCAGCTCACGCTGCTGAAAAAGAAAAGAAAACGAAACAAAACAAAACAAAGCAAA
>CM031603.1:54352124-54353869 GCA_018398815.1 Conus ventricosus
TGGCCAGATTACATAAGCGGCATGTTATTTCATTTTCACTGATAGTACTGTACCTCAAACGATGACACGCAATGTCAGAAACACCAAATCGAAACTTACTCGGTGCGCTCTTAACGTATCTATTCCTTTCCATTTTAATATATGGTTCTATAATATGCGTTGTTTTAAAGAGTCTGTATATTGCTTCAAATCTGTCACTACTATAGATGTGATCATGCCAGTCCTGCCATCTGCAAGTCAGTTATTTTTTATTTAAAACATTAAAAAAAAAAGCCTGATATATTTTCAACTCCTGGTTATCCCAAACATAAGCAAAACCGTATGAAGTTAAGCACTGGCGAACATTAGTAGCCCATGTCTTCTTACCATTACAATCTAAATTTCGCAAACTTTGTAAGCTTTAAGAGGTATTTTAATTTCTTTCATTCTAGTTATTTTCAGCCATTACTTAATACATTAAAAAAACCGAATTAACACAGATCGGATATCGTCCAAGATCACCATAAACTAGAACATTAATTTTTTTTGGTGTTCAATTGTCTACATTTAAATTTTCTTTCATTGCATGCAAATGGACATTTTCCACTTCAACACTTGCTTAACTCCTCTGGTACACATGATATAATCTGATAATTTTGCTCTTGGAAAAAAGGAAAGAAAGCTAAGACTAAGAAAACGTATGTAATAATAACAAGCACAAAAGCTTACCTGTGGAATTGACGAAACTAATAACAATGAGCAAAAACGGTGTGTAATAGCTTTCCAGGGAAGTAACTGGCAAAGTGAGATAGAAATAACCGAAATCGATTTTAGAGCAAAGGATTAAAATAATCTTTGCTGGTTTAAGAATTTCTTGGGAGAAATCAAGCCGTGACTGTTGAAACAATTCCACTATACTGATCTTCGGGGACTAGATAATTGTCAGCGTGACGAAGTACTGGCGATCGATTATAAGTTTCTAGGAAATTACAAAGAAGTTCATGTAAGAGAAAAACAATTATTCGTGAGGCAAAGGATCACCAATATAATGATTCATTTTTACATTCCACGTTCGATCCCTGTATGCATATAAGCTAAATAGACGCAGCGAGTTTAAGCAATTAAAATGATTTTTTGCAAATATAGATTCTCTGACTCTTAGACTCCATGAGTTTCAGTGTGCGTGCGTGCGTGCGCGTCCGCATCCGTATGCGTGTGTGTGTGTGTGTGTGCTTGTGCGTGCGTGCGTACGTGCATGAATGCGTGCGTGCGTGTGTGTATATGCTTGCCGGTACATTAAACAGAATTCCTTCCTTCCCAAAGCCAAGGAAACACAAACTGTGCATCTTTAACCATCTAGTTTTTTTTTCATCCCTAAGAACATTTAGGAAATCTTGTCCAAAAATCACAAAGGAAATATCCGATCCAGTGTCAGATGCGCCATCAGACCATGCGATGACCTGCTGATCACAATCACGAGACGAGAGGTAAAGTGGCGCTGGCACATTTTTCAGAACCAGCAGCCCGACAGAAACCATCCTACTAGGCACAGTGCCAGACAAGAGGAAGAAAAGGCAGAACAGAAGAAGAGGTGGAATCACAACATCAGGGTATGAACTGGTCTGTCCTTTACCACCTCTTAATCAGCTGCAGAAAAGCATAACATCTAGTCATCTGTGTGTCTCTATCTTGCTATGACTTTACAATCACTATAAAAAAAAACACACCCACCCACCCTGAAATCGAGTGAAAATCACAGCTCAACA
>CM031603.1:54360969-54374445 GCA_018398815.1 Conus ventricosus
AGTGCTTACATACACGCAATTAGCTAATATCTCACACCACTGAGGAAAAGGTTTTTTTTAAATTTTTTAATTTATTATTATTTTTTATTATTCATTACAAATGTTGAAATCAAAACTCGATAAGTTCCCCTCCAAATACCATTTCAGAACTGAAACATAGGCCTGCCTTTTTTCTTTGTTTTGTTTTGTGTATTATTATCATTAATAGCAGATTTTTATCGTCACGTCTACTGAATCTCACCTCCGACTTCAACATTCTGACTGTTTCAACTGGAAGTTTGCGATTAAAACATATCAAACATGTATCCATTTATTGTCATACATATGTTAGGAAGAGCATTCTTGTAATGTCCAATATGGATTCAATAAAACTTGTTTATAAACGGAGCAAACGTTTTTCATACGACAGACCCACGCCCACGCCCGCGCCTGCGCGTACGCGCCTACAGACAGAACACACACATACTCATTCTCTCCTCTCTCTCTCTCTCTCTCTCTCTCTGTCTCTTTCTCTCTCTGTCTCTCTCTCTCTCTCTGTCTCTATCTCTCTATCTCTCTCTCTATATTCTCTCTCTCTCAATTGAAGTAGATTGAACATTTCACACACAAAGAAACCCTCTGGAAAACTATCATGACACGATCTATCAGAACGCGCGCGCGCGAGAGAGAGAGAGAAAGAGAGAGAGAGAGAGAGAGAGAGAGAGAGAGAGAGAGAGAGAGAGGAGTGAGGTGGGGTGTGTGGGGTGGTGTGGTGGTGCGTATATACGGAGCGCGAGCAAGTGCATGCGCAAAACCTATCCATATCCCGTGCGTCTGTGAAGCAATTTTCTTGCAATACACATAAAAGTATATACACACTGTTGAGAATGCAAACGACACTAAGGTATATTCTACTTCTTCTTATTGTCTACAATAAACCAATATCAACAGTCAATCAATCAATCAATCATATCAATCAATGTACACTTCACAGAGATGAACATTACTAGTGTGCATGCTTTGGGCTTGTATGTAGGCGCGGAGATAATGTCAAATAAAATCGTGTCATTGAAATAAAAAAAAAATCGATTCACGAAATGATCAATCCAGCAACGATACCACTGCAACAAGACGAACCAAGCTATCGTGTTCACGATATGGATGACGCAAAGACCTCGACAGATGAATCCCGCCGTTTAAGGATTTCTCAACATAGAGATATAACAGGAGAATAACATGTAAACATGGTCAAAGCTGACATAAACGAAGATGAGTACAATATTATCTAATGTTCATGGTGACATACCTTTTGTGCGACGGCCCAAAGCGCCACACCTCCAGAGCAAAGCGTCCATGCGGCGGTCTACTGCGCGATGCCCTATGCCTGATAGTTCTAATAATAATAATAATAACAAGTGTGTGTGTGTGTGTGTGTGTGTGTGTGTGTGTGTGTGTGTGTGTGTGTGTGTAGATGTGGTTGGCTTTGGGTACACTGTCGGATCATGCAGGCAATCTCTCTCTCTCTCTCTCTCTCTCTCTCTCTCTCTCTCTCTCTCCTGTGTCACACCACACACACACACACACACACACACCAACACACACACACACACACACCAACCCGTGCGCATGACACTCACAACTTTCGCTGACTTAAAAATTTTTGTTTATGAATTACTGATTAAAAAAATAACCCCCCCTTTTCTCTCTAGCACAGGCAATCCATTCAACCGATTTACTGATGCCCCCCCTCTCTCTCTCTCCTCATCCTTCTACTCTTCTTCTTCTCTCTCTCTCTCTCTCTCACACACACTACACACACCACACACACACAGGCAATCCAATTAAACCGATTTACTATGCTCTACTCCTCTCTCTCTCTCTCATCCTCTCCTCATCCTCTCTCTCTACTCCTCCTCACTCTCCACAGGCAATCCATTAAACCGATTTATGATGGTAATCGGATGGCATATCCGAAGATCCAGACAATGAAATACATTCATGTATCTTAACCCTAAATACTTTGAGAACTATTTTTTCAGTCTTAAACATCTAAAGAGGGTCTTTGATATTTACTGAGCCTTTTGTCTTGCAACACCACTCACCACTCACACCACCACCACCACACGCAACCACACACACGCATACTGCACGCTTAATATACATATTATGCGATAGTCCATGGCAGTCATCGCGGCGCAGTAGTCACGGAAACCCAACGGTAACTGATAGCAAAACAGAATACATTTCGTTTAACATCCTCGCATGAGTTGCTAGTATGCGATTGTTGAGAAAGAGGGACAGGGGAGCAGAAGGGATGCAAGGGACAGCGGGAACGGGGGGACGGGAGAAAGGGAAAATGGCCATGATTTGAAGTGATGGATGAACGAAGACACCTAAGCTCAGACGAAGAAAGCGTCTGATTGGGAGGTGGGATATAGGCATGGGCAGTACGGGGCAGGGGGGGGAGCCATGGGAAGGAAAGTGAGTGAGCTCCGTAGAGCGGCTGCGATGAAATGTAAGAGCATGATGGGGAGGGGGGAGGTGGGGGGGAGAGGAGAAGCGGAAGGCACAGAAATGCAAAGGAAGCAGGGAAACGAAGGCGTATGTTTAGTTACAGAACAACTTGACCGCGAGTCAGGCTGGCCTCAGAGGCGTACAAAGGTGGTTGGTGCCATTGAGCAAAGGTGAAATGTAGGTGGGGGGGAAACAACACACAATAGCAAAGGCCAGCCCATGGCGAACAGTGGCAAGTGGTATTTTTAGTTACTGCACACAACTTCATCCCCAGTCACGGCTCTGTCCCTACCACAAAGCACAGAACCAAAACAAAAGGAATGGTTTCAGTGCACATATTCTGAGATCAAAAGACACGTCTGACAGCTGACTGTCACCGTGCTGTGGATAATCATCTTCAATGTTAAAACACGGGGGTAGAGGGAGAAGGGGGTGGGAGTGTGAGAGGGAGTGGGTTTGTCGGGGGTAAAGTAGAGGAGAAGAGGGAGAGTGGGAAGCGGGGAGGGGGGGGGGGGAGGAGGTCCTCGGCCTGTCAGTCTTGAGTCGTTCCGGTAGACTTGACCGAATTCAATCTTATGCATTCTTGTTAAATGTCTAATTTTAGACACGTACAAATCTCTCTCTCTCTCTCTCTCTCTCTCTCTCTCTCTCTCTCTCTTTAACACACACTCACACACACACGCACGCACACACCCCACACACATACAGAGACTCACAGAAACAAAGATACCACACACGCACGCACACACCACGCCGCGCGCGCACACACACCACACACACACACACACAACACCCCACACACACAATACAACACACAAAACTCTCTCTCTCTCTCTCTCTTCTCTCTCTCTTTTCTCCCTCTCCTCTCTCTCTCTCTCTCTCTCTCTCTTTCTCTCTCTTGTACCTTGAGAAACACATCACCCACCTTATCACGCGAAATCTCAGCACGCTGTGTTGAACAGGAAATCAATCAAATAGTTATTGCTTGCTTGCCCACATTCTTTAAGCAAAGGACGATTTGGTGGGAAGGGTAATTCATATTCCACAAGCAAATTCTCTCTCTCTCTCTCTCTCTCTCCCTCTCTCACACACACACACACACACACACACAACAACACCCCACACACACACACACACCACACACACACACACACACGAATACACACACACGCACGCACACACACCACACACAACACACACACACACACACACACACACACACACACCCCACACACACACACCCACACTACCACCAACGAAAACACAGTTTGACAAAACCCTTTCTCATTAGGGATCATTCAAGTGCTGGCATTCTCCCAGTGTCTTCTCCCGCCTTATTTCCTTTCATTTCTCTGGTCGATGCCCGCGTGCCGAGACTTTTGACGTGCCAGCCTTCCCGTTTAGGAGAATGTGCATATATAAAAAAAGGGTCAGTGAAATAAAACAAAAAAAAACACACAAAGGTCAAAATCGGGTAAAAACGAACATTAACGGAAGAGGATAAAATATTTCGCAACAAATGCAAAAACAAGAAACAAAATATACTGCCCTTGACATATAACGAGATAACAGCGATTGAAATATAAGGAGAGACGAAAGCTAGCGAAAGTTAAGTCATCAGCACAACAACAACAGCGGTAGGGTAACATTTAAGGTATTGTGAGACCATAGCGAAGCATTCTGAATCTTTTGGCAACAAGCGTCTGGTAGTGTGTGTCTGTGTATATGATGGTAAACCCCAACCACCACAAAAAAATCCAGTGCCAATAACAAGAAAAAGAAACCCGGAAAACGATGAATACGATATCATGGCCCGGGTGATGTCGAACGACGACATTGAAGAAGAAGATAAGAACAGAAAATCAAACATGAAAGGATATGATCTCGGTGAAGATCTCGGGTTTTGGACTATGAATGGTTTTATGTCAGTTATTTATAGTCACGGGTCCATTTATTTTCGCGTCATCCGAAGAATACCAACATCAAACAAAAAAGACCAAACACAACAAGAAACTATAAAGAATATGCTTGACTATGCGATCGGGAAACGTCGATTCACCCGTTCTTGCAGTCGATAAATGCAGTGAGATAATCAGTGAGCGAACACTCGCTCCAGCAGATGTCCACGCGCTGACAGTGGGATAATGGTGTCAGTGAAATCGAGTGATCCGCACAGAGGAAAAACCCTGGCAATGGCGACCGGTATCCCGTTCCACAGACGGTCTGATTCGGCCCGGGGTAACATACCCTAACCACTCCACGCTCAAAACCAAATCCCCCGAGGGAAAATAAGAGCACGTTCCCAAACTCCACCTCATCCCTTACCACGAGGAGTAAATTCAGATGACCTTCTCTCTTGTTCCAAAATCACTCCCTCCTTCAAGATTCTCAAAGTGTCCGAAATGACAGCTTATATCAATCAGAGCACTTTGCACTTGATTTTGAGGGTGGAGGGGGTTGATTCTATAACTGACCCAGAGCTGCCCCTTCCCCAAACCTTATGCCAAACTCACTCCCCAGTGAGTGACAGGGGCATTGTGTAGAACCACCCAGGGGCGATACAGGCACACGCCCATTTCCACCTGCCTATGGTCTCTCCTTGTGCATGGTGCGTTTCTGGATCTTCTCCCCGTTGGGGGGAAGGAGAGTGTTGGGGGCGGTGACCTTGGGTACACGCCATTTCTCATCTAGGGTGTGATTTGGGGAGTGGGGTGATTTCGGAATTCAAACCGGTGTATCAAATTGTCACTCATGTACCATCCATGATGTTCTAGATATAGTGGCCAAGGTTTGTCTTTGGATTGAGGTGATGGCTACTTTCTTTTTTTTTATAAAGAGTTCTTCGTTTTCTGTACTCATCACCAATATACTTGATTCCATATTCTTATGAAGGTCAGGGATGCACACACATGCATGTCACAGTCTCAAACCTTTACTCTTCGAGTCAACGAAAAAGCAGAACCACGCAAAGAGCTGTGGGTGTTACACGTGACACATCGAACGAACGCGACAACAAAGACTACGTTATGTGATGCGCACAGTCCGCCGCAAGCTTAACAATACAACTACAGTGGACAATTTCTTCCTTGCATTTGTTTATCTTGTGGTCTTCCACAGTAATAATATATAATAATAATGGTTTCTTATATAGCGCTTAATCAAACGAATTTCTCTAAGTGCTTCACAAAGTCATACTACATTCACCCTTCTCATATACAATAGTACACCCTACACAGACTATAAATAAGTCTTGTTTGCAGTCCAGGCGATTGCTGTGGCCGTATCAACTGTAGTCATCTACACAAACGACTCACTGTTTAACACGTAATGATCGATAAGTATATCCACAATTATACTGCTCATTAAATCACGGCTGACCATTCTCAAAACAATATCTATGCGTTTTAGTCCACAACAGACTTTGTAAGAATGCTGCGAAAAATGAGTTACTGTTCTCTCTCCTCTCTCTCTCTCCTCTCTCTCTCTCTCTCTCTCTCTCTCTCTCTCTCTCTCTCTCTCTCCTCTCTCTCTCTCTCTCTCTCTCTCTCCTCTCTCTCTCTCTCTCTCTCCAACCAATGCTGATACAAAAGATATTAGCGAAAACGGCAATACGAACGGAATCCAAATTCCTCTTTCACATTTTTTACGTATATCTAGTGTCGAGCCAATCCTGCTTTGCATTGGTATCTCACACAAAACGAGCCTTAATGCAGAGCTGGTTCTTATGGAAACTTCAGTCTTCTTTGGAAGTCTTTCAAAGCCTCCGGCTGATGTCTGTAAACAATGAACACAGATGTTGTGTTAACAAGTCTGCGAGCAATGTGAAAACAAAACAGTATACTGCTGGTGTCATTTGATGCGGTCGTCATCAAACACATAGCTGTTTTCCACTGACACAGCAAATATGTCCCTGTACAATAGTCTCAATTGTCCCAAACTGTTTGAATGAAACTTCTAAGTCAGAACTGGTTCATGATAACAACCTGTAGAAACACACACACACACACACACACACACACACACACACACACACACACACACACACACACACATAAACGATGGTTAAAGAAAAATCAGACACGTCCTCATCTTTACCAAGTTCGTCTTCGACAATGTATAGAACAAAATACACTACGCGATTAAACAAAACAAAAACAACAACAACAAAACATGTACACAGGAAACGTCTGGACCCAACGCATGAAATACCCTCCTGTGAGATGTGCCGAAGAGATCCGGACTATACCTGACAGCAGCTCTTCTATCTTCACTCTCACCATCCCCCCCTCTCTCTCTCTCTCTCTCTCTCTCTCCTCTCTCTCTCTCTCTCTCTCTCTCTCTCTCTCTCTCTCTCTCACTCCTCACCCTTTCACTTTATCTTTCTCTCGAGGCCTCCCTTTCCCGTCCCCATCCTCCCCCTGCACCTTTCCCCTTTCTTCTTCTCGCAGCCTGTCTGTGATGATAGCTTGGAAGCCGCTATCCTGGTATTTCAACACAGCGAAAAACAACAACAACAACAAAAAAAACCCCGAAACAACGGAACGTCACCCCGTCGACAAAACTGTGATAGAAACCAGCAGGAACTATGACATTTAAGGTTCCCTCCTTACCCTCCCCTACCGCCCCCCCCCCCCCCCCCCCCTGCCATCCACGAATCGATTGATACGGTTCTCGTTCTTTCATTCTGCCACGTGCAAGCGAGTGTGTTTTCTCCCAACAGCTCAACAGCTGACGAACCTCAACACTAAGGCACAGTTCCCCGCTCACCACCGCCGCCACGGCACCGGTTAAAGCCAAGAGTACAGAGGTACAGGGTTCTATTCCAGGTCCATTCCACTGTTTGTTTCATTGTTTGTTTGTTTGTTTGTTCTACCGCAGTATGAGTCGAGTCACACGGTTCACTGTGAGAATCTGATCTCTGGTCTCTCTCGCTCTCTCCGGAGCTACGCAGCCAAACCTGTGACGATGACGTCAGAGAGGGTCAGTGTGACGGGGTCCAGTCATGACGTCGCTCACAGATCCGTCATCGGGATGCCATCCTGAAACGTAAGACATACGATGTTTTTGTTTGTTCGTTTGTTTCTTTCTTTTTTTTTATTTCTTTCTGTTTTGTTTTGGATTTTTTGTGTGTAAACATTACAACCCTGTTACATACAGTATTACAAACTGATGAATAATATTTGTATTCTCTAACCAGTTGTCTCGACAAGAGCTCCCAACCCTCTAACTGTCTCAAATGTGGCCTTGGAGTCCAATAAGCAAAGTCACAACTCAATCGGGTTGTAAAGCCAAACAGGAAATAAATGAAGTAAGTGCTTACTGAACAGGCATATACACTGAATTCAATGAAAGTTGGAAAGGAAACAAATATGTTCAGATTCAGGATCACAACAACTTCTCACTATAAAAGTAAGTTATTAAGAATGATTTCAGATGAGAACTAATAAATATCAGCGATGCTTTGACTTCCAGAGAATTCTTCAGGCTGCTAATTTGGTATGGGCTGCTAAGAAGTGGACATCATGAAATTCTACAACAACTACACTTTTAGTAAAACGCGTTTTCCGGAATACATAGAAAACACAAGAACGTTTTTGAAAATAGAGTGACTTTGAAATTTTTATGGCTTGTTAAAGACGAAATTAGTTAGGAAAAACGGTCTCCTCTGTGGCCTGTGTTTCCAAACTTTCATATTCTCTCTCTCTCTCTCTCTCTCTCCTCTATATATATATATATATATATATGCCTTTCTTTCTGTTTGTCTACCTATCTGCCTCCCTCTATATATCTCTATCTCTCTCTCTCTTCCGCACCTCTCCTGCAGGTAGATCAAGAGAGAGATGTACACTTCAAAGGAGCCTCATTAACGTTTGATTCAGAACGCGCACAGTTGCGAACCTTTAAAGAAGTTTCTGAAATGATCAAAATGAGAACTCAAGAAATCATGATGATTTCAAATGGATTTCCTAAGAAGAATTTTCCAGGATCCGAAGTGACTTGGCAGCAGTGCAGTGTCTCTTCTGGTGGGTTGCCTCGTAACGTCTTGACACTGACTGCTTCCTGTGACTTGCCAGTGCCTTGGTGTTGGGACGGGCGAGGCTGTGGCTGTGGTCGATGGGTCGGAATGAAAGCGTGGGTGCAATGCCACTACGATAGCACAAAGATAGAACATAAACAAATAAACCCAGAACCAACGCATGTTGTGGCATGTTTTGCATGTCCCTGAAGATGAACGCCATTCTAGCAGACACACTACTCACAGCACTCCTATAGGTTCTGGCACCGTCGAATTCTTGCAACAGCTCTCCGTGGAAATCGTCCCCCTCTTCCAGGTCGGGTATGAAACCTCCATTCTCATAGCACACTTCTCTTCTGGCAGGGGTTTCTGCAAACATTGCGAACAGTCAGTTGTTCGGTATTGTACTCTATGGTATTGCCCATGTTGTGCTGTATTGTACTGTAGTGTGGTATGTTGTGTTGTGCTGTACTGTACTGCAGTGAATTGTACTGTGTTGCATTATACTGTATTGCATCGTATGGTATTGTGCTGCACTGTATTCTGTTGCATTTTATCATGAAGTGCTGAAATCGATTTCCTAGCCAAGAACTTTGGATGCTATTCCATGGCAAGGCGCTTCACCATAGTTTATATACATACATACATACATACATACATACATACATACATACATACATACATACATACATATGTACATACATGCATACATATGTACATACATACATATGTACATACATACGTACGTACGTACGTACGTATGCACATACATACATATTTTTTAAGTTACCTGTTTGCGCGTGCTATTGTTAACGCATCCATTAGGATTTCCCGCCAAAGGTTTCCTTGTCAAAGGTTCTTTTGATGTGCGCTCAGTGCATGCTATATATGCGGGACCATGGCTAATCAGCTTAACATGCAAAACAGCTCTCAGAACATCATCTAACTTCTAAAGGCAGAGGGCGTGGGAGACAAGGGTATGAAACCCAGTCAGTACCTGACTCTAAGCACGGATCCAAGAGAATGTTGCTGATAGTCCTGTGTGGGCAACATAGCCTGATTCACCGTGTCTTTTAGGTAAGAATTGACATGTGATCCTCAGGATCTTCTGGCCGAACATCATCTCAAACGAAGAACTGAGGACTAGAACAGGAGTCTCCACAATACAGGACACCACCCAGGCGCGTCGATGGAGATGGCTAGGGCATGTCTGTCGCATGCCACCCAGCTCACTCCCCAGAACAGCCCTGCGCTGGACCCCCAAGGTAAAAGAAAACGGGGACGACCGAAGGAAACTTGGCGCAGGACAATAGAAAGAGAGCTGAAAGGCAAAGGACTGACTCTCAACACAGCCCCCAGAGCAGCCGCAGACAGAGCCAGATGGAGATCTCTTGCCATGCCTCAAGCGCCAGCAGGCACGGAGAGGACTGAGTGAGTGAGTGAGATGTGAAAACATGACCAAAAACGGATTCAACTTCCCTGTTAATCAAAAACTATTTTATCAACAACAACAACAAAAAACTATGCAAATTTCCTCTATATGCAGTTGGGGGGGGGGGGGGGGGGGGGCTGATGAATTCAATTTATTCTTTGAATGGGACGTAATATATGAAAAAGACGGGACTGCGTTATCCTTCAAACACGTAATAGCATGTGACACGATATGTACGTCACAGGTAAACAAAGGATTGTGTACATATACGCAAGGTGATGACTTCCAGAATCCTACTCTTGGTGAACGACTATCAGTTCTCTGACCACAGACATACTTTACATGGTTAAGTAAAACCTTGTGACCTCAGACATATAGTCAATGACTAATTAAAAGCAATCTTACGGAGGAATCGAAAAGCAGGATCTCGCGGGCTTAAGTCAGAGCGCATCTGCTATTTATACTCTTTCTCACTGAAAAGAACCAAGCTATCGCCAAGGCCGCACCAGGAATTAAAAAAAAAAAAAAAAAACACTTCCAACGAATACAAACACAAACACATCAATACGTGAGTTAGATCAGTTAAACAAGAGAAGAAAATAGAAAGTTCAAGATAATTTATCAAACGATTAAACTCCTGGACTGATAATGTCAAATGGCTTACATACACTTTGCATCGAAAATTCGATGGACTTGGTTTTCTTCCTGGTGTGTGTGTGTGTGTGTGTGTGTGTGTGTGTGTGTGTGTGTGTGTGAGGAGGGGGGGGGGGGGGATTGTGCTCGCGTGAGTGCGTGGGTGCGTGCGTGCGTGCGTGCGTGTGGTGTGTGTGTGTGTGTGTGTGTGTGTGTGTGTGTGTGTGTGTGTGTGTGTGTGTGTGTGTGTGGTGCGCGCGCGTGCACTTTAGCAAGGGTGTTCTCCCATGTGAACATCGGCTGCAAAATTATCCTGCTATCGGTTCTTAAAGAAAATAAAACAAAGAATGGACCAAGAAAGACAAAACAGCTACAAAGAAAATAGCAAGACATGCCAACACATTCAATATCAACCTGCTGTATCGGCCTTCTTGTCCTCTGAATTGATCATAGTTCGTTCATCTGTACTGGCGAATTCGAGGCTGCTTTAGTCGCTTCCTCGTCTTCGATTTGCACGCGCACTTCCTGCTCCATGGCGTGACAGGACAGAGAACTCTCATGCTGAAGGGAAGTAACTTCGCCTGTGCTCTTCCTCACCCTCATCTTCCTCTACCGTGTCTTCCTCCGTGTCTCTCTCCTCTTCCTCTCTTCTGCGGTTCCCCTTTCTGCCCGGGGACCCGTCTATCGTGTCTTCGTCTTCTGATTCTGCCGTGGTGTGTGGTCCACGAGCAGCTGTGGGCAGTTCCTCTGTCAGGTGATTGGATGATTTGACGTTTCTTGTGCGCCTGGAACGAGCCGTTGGGGACGAAGTCTGAAACGGAAACTGTGATTGCTGTTGATTCTGTTGGTGCTGGCTTTTCTCACAACTCTTCTTTGCGACAGTCGTTCCTTCTTTTTCGTTTGCTCCTCCCCCCCCCCACCCCCCCTTTATCTTTTCTTTTTTTTTTTCTTTTTTTTTTTTTTTTTTTGGCTTGTTTTTGTTTTGCTTGCCTTTGGTGTGATCTTTGCATCGATTTTTGTTTTTCGAAATGAAATGAATTTATTGGTCTGACTTAACGGGAAGAAAGAAATCAAACAATGGGAAACATGAAACAGACGTGTGTGCATGTTTCTATGCGTGCGTGCGTGCGTGCGTGGGGTGCTTGCTTGTGTGTGTGTGTGTGTGGGGTGGGGGGGGGGGTGGGGGTCTATCTATGTTGACTGTAACCGTGCCATCAGCAGTGGAGTGAAATGGACGAGGGGAGGAAGATCTGAGGAGGAAGCGTGTTTGAAAACAAAATCGAGTACCTTTTAAAAAACCGAGTTTAGTGCTCAGTGTGACAGGTAAGAGTAGTGGACATTAACCTGAAAAAAAAAAATCCCAGACAGACAACGTCAGAGACTAGCCTGGGCCCCTGCATTCTGTTGCACGTGTCTGAGATCTGTGGTCATCTCTGATCGCCTGGGTATCTATCACGGCACACCGCCTCCCGTCATATGACCCTGATGAACCGTAAATTTCGCCTATCCTTTTACTGCGGTGCTTACGCTCTTTTAGCCAAAACGTCACATCTGATTTCATATTACTGTTTCATTTCTGTGAATGTTTCTTCTTTCTGAATCATCGTCAGACAGGCGCAGGTTCCAGGAGATAGTTCGAAACTGCTTGGAACCCAGTCCATTTCAAAACAGGCCAGATCCTTTCCGCTGCCAGAGAGCAGATGCTGGTAATCGATCATGGTTAAACTGGAATCAATTACTGAAGTTTTTTAACACATTTCCCCTTTCTCCAAGGGTCCTTTGATGTCCGTTTAGTAATTGACTGCATTCTATCAGCACTCTGTGGCATCATTGTGTTCGATCAGATTGCACAAATACCGGGATCGTCACAGGGTTGGGGTTTTTTCATCCTAGCCTGGTTTCCGGAATATACCTCTGCCAATGATAACGAGTACATGGTACGATAACTTACTGTCTTGACTGCATGTTCTTGATTCTAAATCAACGAGACCGTCGCCAGTTTATTTTACGATGCGTTAATCACCACAAAGGCAGAAAAATAGTATACGAGAAACTGAGGACAGAAATGACAACAGTAAAGAAAGTTGGTGAAAAGGGCGGATCAGAGACGTAGTTGCGAGTACAGAACGAGAGGGAGTTATTTTCCTGAAGCCCCCCCCCCCCTTCCCCCTCGCATCCCCCGATGAACGTCACTTAGTTATTGTTTTATATCATAAATTGATCTTCTGTTATACCTGCATCTTTTCCAGGTACGTACTTGCTCTTGTCTTCGCTGATTAAACTGAAAATGCACTTCTTCTTTTTTTCTGGCTGCGACGCACGCTACGCAAGACATTCCAACGCTACAACGTCTCCAGTAGTGCTCCTTGTCTTCTGATTTTGAGGAACCGGAATGTGACATCGGAAAGGCCATTACGCAGTCAATAACCCGTTTGTTTGTAAATCTTTGTTCGGTGATCTTAACCACACAAATAAAATTATACCTCATTTTGAAAATTGTAAAGAAGGGAGTCACAGTACAATCCACACCCCCCACCACCCTCCCCTCGCCCGCTGGAGTTTTGCCACTGGGTTCATTGCTCTAGTCGGGGTTGCTACTTCTGGCAAGGTCATGTCTTCACCGTGCCTACTTGTTCGTCCCTGAACAAGACTGCGCAAAAGTTTTTTTAGTTTTATGTCCTAGTTGAAGTACACTTTGATGGATATAAAATATCAGTAATAAATCATTATGTTGTGTGTGTGTGTGTGTGTGTGTGTGTGTGTGTGTGTGTGGTTGTGTGTGTGTGTGTGAGAAGAGAGTAGAGTGAGAGAGAGAGAGGAGAGAGAGAGAGGAGAGAGAGAGAGAGAGAGAGAGGGACAGACAGACAGACAGACGGACGGATGGGACGGATGACGAGACACA
>CM031603.1:54375445-54392945 GCA_018398815.1 Conus ventricosus
CATCATTCTCATGCAACTACATATTTTACATACATGCATACAAGTTACATACATACATATGTACATATACACGTACGTACTACGTATGCACATACATACATATTTTTTAAGTTACCTGTTTGCGCGTGCTATTGTTAACGCATCCATTAGGATTTCCGCCAAAGGTTTTCCTTGTCAAAGGTTCTTTTGATGTGCGCTCAGTGCATGCTATATATGCGGGACCATGGCTAATCAGCTTAACATGCAAAACAGCTCTCAGAACATCATCTAACTTCTAAAGGCAGAGGGCGTGGGAGACAAGGGTATGAAACCCAGTCAGTACCTGACTCTAAGCACGGATCCAAGAGAATGTTGCTGATAGTCCTGTGTGGGCAACATAGCCTGATTCACCGTGTCTTTTAGGTAAGAATTGACATGTGATCCTCAGGATCTTCTGGCCGAACATCATCTCAAACGAAGAACTGAGGACTAGAACAGGAGTCTCCACAATACAGGACACCACCCAGGCGCGTCCGATGGAGATGGCTAGGGCATGTCTGTCGCATGCCACCCAGCTCACTCCCCAGAACAGCCCTGCGCTGGACCCCCCAAGGTAAAAGAAAACGGGGACGACCGAAGGAAACTTGGCGCAGGACAATAGAAAGAGAGCTGAAAGGCAAAGGACTGACTCTCAACACAGCCCCCAGAGCAGCCGCAGACAGAGCCAGATGGAGATCTCTTGCCATTGCCTCAAGCGCCAGCAGGCACGGAGAGGACTGAGTGAGTGAGTGAGATGTGAAAACATGACCAAAAACGGATTCAACTTCCCTGTTAATCAAAAACTATTTTATCAACAACAACAACAAAAAACTATGCAAATTTCCTCTATATGCAGTTGGGGGGGGGGGGGGGGGGGGGGGCTGATGAATTCAATTTATTCTTTGAATAGGACGTAATATATGAAAAAAGACGGGACTGCGTTATCCTTCAAACACGTAATAGCATGTGACACGATATGTACGTCACAGGTAAACAAAGGATTGTGTACATATACGCAAGGTGATGACTTCCAGAATCCTACTCTTGGTGAACGACTATCAGTTCTCTGACCACAGACATACTTTACATGGTTAAGTAAAAACCTTGTGACCTCAGACATATAGTCAATGACTAATTAAAAGCAATCTTACGGAGGAATCGAAAAGCAGGATCTCGCGGGCTTAAGTCAGAGCGCATCTGCTATTTATACTCTTTCTCACTGAAAAGAACCAAGCTATCGCCAAGGGCCGCACCAGGAATTAAAAAAAAAAAAAAAAAAACACTTCCAACGAATACAAACACAAACACATCAATACGTGGAGTTAGATCAGTTAAACAAGAGAAGAAAATAGAAAGTTCAAGATAATTTATCAAACGATTAAACTCCCTGGACTGATAATGTCAAAATGGCTTACATACACTTTGCATCGAAAATTCGATGGACTTGGTTTTCTTTCCTGGTGTGTGTGTGTGTGTGTGTGTGTGTGTGTGTGTGTGTGTGGTGGTGAGGGGGGGGGGGGGGGGATTGTGCTCGCGTGAGTGCGTGGGTGCGTGCGTGCGTGCGTGCGTGTGTGTGTGTGTGTGTGTGTGTGTGTGTGTGTGTGTGTGTGTGTGTGTGTGTGTGTGTGTGTGTGTGTGTGCGCGCGCGTGCACTTTAGCAAGGGTGTTCTCCCATGTGAACATCGGCTGCAAAATTATCCTGCTATCGGTTCTTAAAGAAAATAAAACAAAGAATGGCCCAAGAAAGACAAAACAGCTACAAAGAAATAGCAAGACATGCCAACACATTCAATATCAACCTGCTGTATCGGCCTTCTTGTCCTCTGAATTGATCATAGTTCGTCTCATCTGTACTGGCGAATTCGAGGCTGCTTTAGTCGCTTCCTCGTCTTCGATTTGCACGCGCACTTCCTGCTCCATGGCGTGACAGGACAGAGAACTCTCACTGCCTGAAGGGAAGTAACTTCGCCTGTGCTCTTCCTCACCCTCATCTTCCTCTACCGTGTCTTCCTCCGTGTCTCTCTCCTCTTCCTCTCTTCTGCGGTTCCCCTTTCTGCCCGGGGACCCGTCTATCGTGTCTTCGTCTTCTGATTCTGCCGTGGTGTGTGGTCCACGAGCAGCTGTGGGCAGTTCCTCTGTCAGGTGATTGGATGATTTGACGTTTCTGTGTGCGCCTGGAACCGAGCCGTTGGGGACGAAGTCTGAAACGGAAACTGTGATTGCTGTTGATTCTGTTGGTGCTGGCTTTTCTCACAACTCTTCTTTGCGACAGTCGTTCCTTCTTTTTCGTTTGCTCCTCCCCCCCCCCCCCTTTATCTTTTCTTTTTTTTTTCTTTTTTTTTTTTTTTTTGGCTTGTTTTTGTTTTGCTTGCCTTTGGTGTGATCTTTGCATCGATTTTTGTTTTTCGAAATGAAATGAATTTATTGGTCTGACTTAACGGGAAGAAAGAAATCAAACAATGGGAAACATGAAACAGACGTGTGTGCATGTTTCTATGCGTGCGTGCGTGCGTGCGTGGGTGCTTGCTTGTGTGTGTGTGTGTGTGGGGTGGGGGGGGGTGGGGGTCTATCTATGTTGACTGTAACCGTGCCATCAGCAGTGGAGTGAAATGGACGAGGGGAGAGGAAGATCTTGAGGAGGAAAGCGTGTTTGAAAACAAAATCGAGTACCTTTTAAAAACCGAGTTTAGTGCTCAGTGTGACAGGTAAGAGTAGTGGACATAAACCTGAAAAAAAAATCCCCAGACAGACAACGTCAGAGACTAGCCTGGGCCCCTGCATTCTGTTGCACGTGTCTGAGATCTGTGGTCATCTCTGATCGCCTGGGTATCTATCACGGCACACCGCCTCCCGTCATATGACCCTGATGAACCGTAAATTCGCCTATCCTTTTACTGCGGTGCTTACGCTCTTTTAGCCAAAACGTCACATCTGATTTCATATTACTGTTTCATTTCTGTGAATGTTTCTTCTGTCTGAATCATCGTCAGACAGGCGCAGGTTCCAGGAGATAGTTCGAAACTGCTTGGAACCCAGTCCATTTCAAAACAGGCCAGATCCTTTCCGCTGCCAGAGAGCAGATGCTGGTAATCGATCATGGTTAAACTGGAATCATTACTGAAGTTTTTTAACACATTTCCCCTTTCTCCAAGGGTCCTTTGATGTCCGTTTAGTAATGACTGCATTCTATCAGCACTCTGTGCATCATTGTGTTCGATCAGATTGCAACAAATACCGGGATCGTCACAGGGTTGGGGTTTTTTTTCATCCTAGCCTGGTTTCCGGAATATACCTCTGCCAATGAAACGAGTACATGGTACGATAACTTACTGTCTTGACTGCAATGTTCTTGATTCTAAATCAACGAGACCGTCGCCAGTTTATTTTACGATGCCGTTAATCACCACAAAGGCAGAAAAATAGTATACGAGAGAAACTGAGGACAGAAATGACAACAGTAAAGAAAGATGGTGAAAGGGCGGACTCAGAGACGTAGTTGCGAGTACAGAACGAGAGGGAGTTATTTTCCTGAAGCCCCCCCCCCCCTTCCCCTCGCATCCCCACGATGAACGTCACTTAGTTATTGTATTATATCATAAATTGATCTTCTGTTATACCTGCATCTTTTCCAGGTACGTACTTGCTCTTGTCTTCGCTGATTAAAACTGAAAATGCACTTCTTCTTTTTTTCTGGCTGCGACGCACGCTACGCAAGACATTCCAAACGCTACAACGTCTCCAGTAGTGCTCCTTGTCTTCTGATTTTGAGGAACCGGAATGTGACATCGGAAAGGCCATTACGCAGTCAATAACCCGTTTGTTTGTAAATCTTTGTTCGGTGATCTTAACCACACAAAAAAATTATACCTCATTTTTGAAAATTGTAAAGAAGGGAGTCACAGTACAACCCACACCCCCACACCCCTCCCCTCGCCCCGCTGGAGTTTTGCCACTGGGTTCATTGCTCTAGTCGGGGTTGCTACTTCTGGCAAGGTCATGTCTTCACCCGTGCCTACTTGTTCGTCCCTGAACAAGACTGCGCAAAAGTTTTTTCTAGTTTTATGTCCTAGTTGAAGTACACTTTGATGGATAAAAAATATCAGTAAAAAATCATTATGTGTGTGTGTGTGTGTGTGGGGTGTGTGGGGTTGTGTGTGTGTGTGTGTGTGTGTGTGTGGAGAGAGGGGAGAGGGGGAAAAGAAAAAAATGAAAAATGAGGGGAGGAGAGAGGGGGCCCCAGAAGAGAGAGAGGAGAGAGGGAAAAACGGGACAGACGGGGACAGACGGACGGATGACGGATGGGGGGGAGGGACACACCCCCACCCACACACACACACACACAACACACACACCCCCCAACCCCACAAACACCACACCACACAAAAAGATAGAGAAAAAGATGGGGGGAAAAGTGTCACTTTTATCGAATACGATTTCCAGTGTGGGGGGGAAATCCCTTTTAAAAACCTTTAAAAATTTGAAAGGGGAAGTCACAAAAGGTATGTACGAAACAATTTTTCAAGGGGTTTTTTCCCAACGTTACATAAAGAAATTGTATCATTCAACTGTGAAAGATTGTCATTTAATGTAAAAGGTTTATATTTTTTGGCCCCTGATGGGGAAAACAAAAACAGCTGATATGTTAGGAAATTGAGTCGGCCAAATTGTTCTCAAAGTTTTGGGGAAAATTTAAAGGGTAGTTGTGTTGTTGAGAGAAACTTTCCCTTTGGGGGTTCTTAAAGTGTGCGAATTCAGGCATCCCAGGGGGGGTACCCCGGTCGTTACTGAAGGAGGGAGGGGTGCGGGGAAAAGTTTTTCCCGTTTTGTCCGAGGGGTAGTGACAAGGGTTGGCGCCCGCCAGTCCTGGGTAGGAAAAAGGGTCCACTTTGAGCCCGGGTATTCCCTGGGCTCCCCTTTGGGCCTAAAAGGAAAGGGATCGTTTTCGGTGACCGTCACGGGTAGGTGACCGTCAGCCTCCCGGCAGAGTAAGGGGCCTTTTCAGTGTCCTGTTCTGAGGAAATAAATGGAAGGCTGCGGCCTTTGGGTTGGTTTGGCCTTTTTTGTCTAAAAGGGGTTAGAAAATCCTTAAGCATCGCCCATGGTTTGTAGAGGGCCCCGGCTGTTAGTTAATGGGTAGTTGGGGGAACGAACATGAGTTTGAATAGGGGTTATGCTTTAAAACCACTGGGTCCCCAAGTTTTGTTGGCGCTACCCGTTTGTGGTGTGGGGGTTTTGGTCTTTTGGTGATTTTGGTGTTTTCCTTTGGGTTTGGAAATAAAAATTTTTTGGGGGGGATTTTTGGTACAAATCGGTGATGTGTGTGGCCAGTGATTCCTTTGGTTTTGGGGCCCTTTAAAACTCGGGTTCTTCTTTCTTTGAGAACGAATATAAGGCGCGGGGAAAACCGGAAGTGTGTGACTCCCCTTTGGGAAAGTAAACTCCCCCGTCTTGCTGGGGCCCAAAAAATACAGCGTGGGAGAGGTTAGCTGTCCCCTTTTTGGGCCCCCCCTGGGGGGGGAAAGGGGGGTTTAAGGGACAGGGGGAGGTTCTGTCCCCTTCGGGGGCCGACGACGAGAAAAAATTGTCCCCCTTTGTGGCGCCGGTCGCCCCGGAAAGGGCCTTTGTCACCCTGTTGGGGCCTTTAGAAGGGAGTGCCCCCCAACGGTGGGGTTTTTGCAGCCAGAGGGCCTGTGGGGAGGCCGCCCGGACCCCTTTCCGTGGAGGGGGGAAAAGTGGGGTTTGGAGTCCGGGAGCCCGGGTGTGGGGGGTTTGGGGCCCAAAAGCTATTTTTGCCAGTGTCCCCCAACTGGGATTTGGCCAATGGGGAAAGGCCAAAAAACAGTGTGGCAGTTTCAGCTCGTGGGGTCGGGGGTGGGGAAAAACCCTTGACGGTAAACCCAAAGGAAAATGCGGGCAAGTTATGGACGCTTTTTTGTTTAATTTTTTAAAAGTGGGGCAAAAGAAAAAGGGAAAAATTTTGTCTTTCCCTGGCTAATTTTAAGAAAAACCTGAAAAGAACGGGGGATGCATTTAAAAAATTTGTCTGTATGTTTTTTAAATTGTTTGATACGTAGTTGTGTTTTTTTGTTAGTGAGGGGGGGGCTGGGGGAAGTAAAAGTTGAAAAAAAGGTTGTTTTTTCAAAGAAAGGGTTTTTGGTTTCCGTCCCCTTTGTGGGGGCCCCGCCCTTTGTGAGTGACAGAGTGTTTTTGCCTTTTGCGAGAGCCCCCTTTTTGGTTGGGGAAAGCGTAAATCCTTCTGTTAAACCCCCCCCCCCTCCAAAGAAAATCTATTTTTAAAACAAAGGGGGGCGTCGGAGCCCCATCAAAAATTTGGGGGGGCCTTTTCGTGGGGAAATGCATAAATAAAGCCTTTAAAGTGTTTTTGATTCGGGGTTTTGTTAAATTTTGCAGAGGGTTTTGAAATCTGTTTTAATTTGGAAACCTAGTTTGTTTTTCTTTTTGGGGAAAGACGTTAGGTAAAGCGTTGGTTTGTTTTGATCTTTTTTTTTTTTCATGACGGGGTTGTTTTTGGGAACTTGCTTGATTTGGTTGCTTTTGAGGTTTTTTGTGTTTTAGCAAAAACTTTTGATCGTTATTTAAAAGTGTCGTGTGGATATCTCGTTGTTACTGTGGTGTTTAAACTGCTCTCGAGGGTTAGATGTTCAAAATTGTCGCTGAAGGGGTGCTGGAAAAGGGGTCCCTGAAAACGTGGCCCCCCTGAAAAAGGGAAAAGCTTTAGGACAAAAGGGCCCGGAATAAAGGGGCCTATGTAGATGAAAACCGGGCCCCCGTGAAATCGGGGGCCCCGGGAAAATAAAAAAGGGAAAAGGGCCCCGGAGGGAAAAAGGAACGGGGAAAAAAGGGGGGAGAGAAAGAGAACGGGGAAAAAGAGGAGGGGGAGAAGGGGAAAAAAGGGAGGGGAGAAAGAGAAGGGGGAAAAAAGGGGGCGAGAAAAGAGGGGGGGGAAAAGGAGGAGAGGGAACGGGAAAGAGGGAGGGGAAAGGGGAAAGGGGGGAAAAGAGGAGCGAAAAAAGGGAAACGGGAAAAAAAAAGAGGAGAGAGAAAAGGGGAAAGGGGGAAAAAGAGGAGCGGGAAAGGGAAGGGGGGGAAAAAGGGAGAGAAAAAGGGGGGAAGGGGGAAAAAGGGGGGAAAAAGAGAAGGAAAAAGGGAGAGAGAAAGAAAGGGGAAAAAAAAAAGAGGAGAGAGAACGGGGGAAAAGGGGGGGGAAAACGGGGGAAAGAGAGGGAGAGAAAAAAGAAAACCCGGGAAAAGGAGGGGGGGGAAAGGGGAACGGGAAAGGAAGAGAGGAAAGAAGGAAAAAGGCAGGTTGATTTAGAAAAAATTTAAATTTGGAAAAAAGGAAGGGGGACGTGGCGAAAACCCCAAAAGGCACTTTGAACCAATGTCAGTCCCTTGATCAATATGCAAGGTTCGGATAACCCCCCCATTTAACAGATTTCCCCTTTCGCCCTTTAAAAAGGTTTGCCAAAGTCAGGGCTTACCCGCCCCCCCCCCCCGGTGGGCCAAAAATTTGTCTGGGGTTGCTGACCCCCAAAGTTGGGATGCTTTTTTTTTACCCCCGGGGCCAAACAGAAGATTTTGAGTGGGGTGGCGAGCTCTGTTTAAAGGGGGTACCCAAAAAACCCGCCGATAGTATGGAAAAATTGTTAGGGGGAAACCTTTTCGAAAATTTCAGGGGAGACGCACGTCCAGTTTCTTTTCGGCTTGGGGGCTTCTTTCCCAAAAATGGAAAAGGGGTTGGGAAAACATTGAAAAAAAACTTTTGAATCTTTGGGGGAGGGATGTTAAGGAGCAAATTCCTCCACTTTTTGGAAGGATCTCCAGTATTTTGGCAAAAAGGAAAAAATTAGGAATTTTAAAGGGGAGGGGTTTAGTAAAAGTTCAGCCCAGGTATAAATCTCCCCCATGTTCGGGTTAATGGGATGAAGGGATCAAACCCAGTCGACCCGAAATGCCCGACCCCCAGTCAGGGAGTGATTCCCCGGGGACTCCCTACAAAAGGGGGGGCGGGGGACCGAAAGTTAAAAAAAGCATTCTAATTTCCAAGGCAACAGGGGGAAACCCCGGAGCTGTTGAGTGAAACCCCCTGTTTTAAATGTGGGCGAGGGGTCATACCCCCGGGAAAATTTTAGGGGGACTGCGAATACTTCCGTTTTTGCTGTTGTACAATTCAACAGGAAGGCGGGTGCCACCCAAAACAAAGGGAAAGTGGTAAACGGGAAAACCGGGAAAACCGCTTATTGACCCCGGCTGACTCTAGCGGCAAAAAGGGAAAACCCCGGGTTTTTTGGGAGAGGGGGAAAAAGGGCTATACTGGGGGAAAAAACCTGCGTGCGATATGCAGATGGAAGAATTAACCCGGCTACCTTTGGGGGGGTGTCAAAGTTGGTTTGGTTTGTCCGGAGTATCTCACTGCCGCAGTTTCAAAACCCCCCTTCCCATCCCGCTTTGTTGGGGGGAAAGGGATATCCTCCTGAAGCCAAACCCCCCTGCCCCGTCAAGTAAAAGGGGAAAGCAAGGGTTTGTGCCGGGTAGGAAAGTAAAAAAGAAAGCCGGTGGAGTGCACAGGGGCCCCTAGCAGTGGAGCTGCGTGGGGGAAGGGGCCGTGGTGGTGGTTCAGGGACCATGAAATTTGGTCGTAAATGGCGGTGCCGTTGGCCTGGAGGTGGCCCCTAGTGGGGGTGCCCTGGGCCCTGGTGGGCCCTAGTGGTGGTTCAAAAAGTTGTTGGCGTTTCCGTGGCCCGTCAGAAATGTAGGAGCCACGGGTGGGGACCTCAGGGTCGGGGCCAACTTTGGGCCCCCCAGGGGTGACGGGAACCCGGGAGCTGGGTTGGGGGGACCCGGGGGAGTAATAACGCATGGGAAGAAGGTCGCCGGGTGACCAGCTATCGTTAAAAAAAAATGCCCAAAAAAGTCAGCTCATAGGAGCCAAAAAGCCAAATGTTGGAAAAAAGGGAAGGAAAATAAGGTCCCAAAAAACAGTGGGGATTTGGCCCTTGCGGGTTTCCCCCAAAAAAGGAAATTTTCCCCCGAGGAAGGAAATCGGTTTAGATAGGATGAAAATGGGGATCCTCTCATAAAATTTTGAAAGGGGGGGAGATGATCGTCCTCGCAGTGAAAGGGGGGGCGCGGCTAAAAGAGGTCGCGCGATTTTCACGCGCTCCTTTAAGGATAAAATGTGTGAAGGGGGCGCTGATCTTGTAAAACCTGGAATGCGCAAAAAATTTCTGCCCAGGTACTCTTGGCCAAACCCCAAACGGCGGTAGATTGAGTAGGTCCCCGGGTTGGAATAATGCCCCCTGGGGGTTGAGTTGTAGTGTGGGAAAAACAGGGGTAGAAAAATGGGAGGAGCAATGCCTGGGCTGCTGTTTTTGGTGGTGGTGTGAGCAGGGAAATTTTTCCCCGGGGCTTTCCCTGTAATACTGTGCTGGGGTTGTGTTATTTTGTTGGCGTGCCCATTTGGGGTGGGGTTTTTGGGGGTATGTTTATGTTTATTTCTCATTTTTTGTTGATGGTTATCGTGGTGTTTTCTTGGTTCATTGCCCTTATGATTTAGTGATGCCCCACGTGTTTGAGTTTTCAATTTTTTTGGTTCAATTTTATTTGCTAATGTTGTTTTGTCCAGCTCGGTTTAAATGTGGGAAAAAGTCCTTATGTTTTGAAAACAGGTAAAATTTGGGTTTATTTGCTATTGTGTGTTTAGGACCGTGTTAGCAGATTGGGGGCCCCCCGCCGGAAATTTTATTTTGATGTTTCGTAAGCGGGGGCCCCACGTGAATTTGATGTTTTTCTTTGTGGTTTTGGCTACACGCCCTAAAATTTTTTTTTGATGTTTTTTAAAAAGGGTGGGCCACACCTTTTAATTTGAAATTTTGGGAATTTAGGGTGTCTAAATTTTTAGAAGTGAAAGGGAAGGGTTTAAATTTATATGCAAGGAAATGCTGATAGCTAAAGCAAAAGAGGGAGTTTGGAATTTTTAAATTTTTTGAGGAGTTTTGGGGCTGAGTGATTCAATGGCCCATCTGACTGTTTTATTGTTTTTTTAAATTTGGAAAATTATCCCTGTTTGAGAGTTGATGGAAAAAGTTTTTTTTAAAACCTGGGTGGGAGTTTCTGTTATATCGCCCATGCAATGAGTTTGTTTTTTTCCAATTGGAGGGAAAATTCGTCTGGAGGGAAAAAGTTGATTGGGAAAAACCTTCTTAGGTACGGGGGGGGTTAAGGTCGGCCCAATGTTCTCGGATTTTGGGCAAATTAAAGGGAAATTGCTGTTGTTGAGGGGCAAGTTCCTTGGGGCTTCAATTTTGGGGAAATTTGGGATCACCGGGGGCTACCCCCCCGGGGTTATGAAGGAGGGGGATTTCGGGAAGTGTTTCGCATGTCCGAGGGGTGTGACAAAGGGTTGGCGACCTGCCAGTCCTGGGTGAGAAGAGTGTCCACTAGAGCACTGGCTTTTTACTGGGCCCCTCCCCTGGGCCCGAAAAGGGAAAGGGGATCGTGTCCGGTGGGGGGTACGGGTTTGGTGACCGTCGCCCGCCGGGCAGGGGTACCCGCGACCCTTCAGTCGTCCCCGTTTTGAGGAATGAATGGAAGGGGTGCGGCCTATCGAGTGGTTTTCGCCCTTTTTGTCTATAGAGGTAAGTAAATACTTGAAAAAATCAGTCATGGTGGTTCAGAGGGTCCAGGCTGGGTTTGTTAAAGGGGGAGCTTTGGGGGGAAAGGGCCCGAGTTTTTAAAAGGGGTTATGCATTTAAACCCCTGGGTGCCCCAAATCTTTGGGTTGGGCCCCAAACCCGCTGTGGTGGTGTGTGTCTGTGGTGATAGTGATTCCATTTTGGGGGAATAAAAAAAAACCCTTTGGGGGTTTATTTTTACAAATCGTGTGAGTGTGTGTGCCGTTTATTTTCCCCCGGTTGAGCCAGTTAAACTCGGGTTCCTTATCTTTTAGAAAGAATATAAAGGGGCTTGGAAAACCCCCGGAAGTTGTGACTCATTTAGGGGAAAATGGGAAATCGCCCCTCTTTGGGGGGCTCAAAGGGGAAAAAAAGCCGTGAAGGGAGGTTTGCTGTCCCTTGTTGTCTCCTGGGGTGGGGAGTAAAACCCCCGGGGTTGCCCGTAGCCCCGGGGGGGCCGGACGGGGAAGAATTTTCCCCGTTTTGGGACGGTCAAAAGCCCGAGTGGGGCAGCCTGTTGGGAGCTAGGGCGGGGGCTGCCAGACAAAAGGTGGGGTGTTTTTTGCAGCCAGAGAAAACCCGGGGAGAGGCCCACCGGAGCCCTTTCCGTGGAGAGGGCCAAGTTTGGTGGAAGGGCCGGGAGGGGGGGACTCGGGGGTGAGGGTGCGACTCAAATACGTTGCCAGTGTCCCCAATGGGATTTGGCCAATGGTGGGGGGGACAAACAGTGTGGCAGCTTTAGTCGTGGTGTACCGTGGATGAGAAAAAACTGCGGTAACCAAAGGAAAGGAAAGGGCAATTTTTGGGGGCTTTTAAAAATTTCTCTTTAAAGGGGTTTTAAGTGCGGGAAACAGAATAATGGAAACTTTCTTTCCTTTGGTAAGTAAGAATAACTGAAGAACAGGGGATTTCGATTTTTTGAAATTTTTGTATTTTCGTTTTCCCTTGTTGTAGGTCCCGAATTTTTGTTGTGTAGGACGGGTGGGGGTCGGAGTCAAGTTTTATAAAAAATTGATTTTTTTTCTTGAAAAGTTATTTGGGGTTTCCCCTTTACCTTTGTGCGGGCCCGATGTGGTGACCCCCGGGGGTGTGCCCTTTTGGGGAGGGCATTTTGGTGTGAAAGGTAAATACTTTGTCTTTAACCCCCGCAACCCCGAAAATGAAAAAACATTTTTTTAAAACGGGGGGGGAGCGTCGGGGGACCCTCACAAATTAGATTAAAACATTTTAAAGGGAAAAAAAATTTTTTAAAAATGGGAGAATTAATAAGATGAAACCCCCCTTATAATGTTTCTAAAAGGGAAAATAAGCTTAGCCCTAAATTGAGAAAAAATATGTACTCGATTGGGGGAAGGGAAATTTGCCGAAAACGGAACAAAATGGGTTTTCCCAAAAACCACTAATAAAAAGTATGTTAATAATTTCATGAAAAATAAATTTCCCCCCTTTTTTTTGCGTGTTTTTTCCCCCCGGGGCCCTTTGGGCATCAAAAGGAACAAAAAGAATGAAATTTTGATTAGAACCCCTTTTTCTTAAATGTCATGATGTCTTTATGAGGACCCTTGTGACTTTTTCATGATTTGTTTGATGGGTTTTTTTTTAAATAATGTCGCTGTTGTCCCGTGAAATACCTTTCTTTTTTGTGTGTATTAATTTTAAAAAAAAAAAAAACCCGGTTCTGAATTTCTGTAAAAAAAAAAGAATTGTATCAAAAATCCGAACAATACATTCCATCTTCGGGTCACCTGAATTCTCCTGCCTCCGGCACTGCGGCTGTTCTCCTTGAGGTCCTTTTTCAGAGCTGCTAATTCTCGTTCCAGTCTTTCGATTTTCTCCTGGGAGAAATGCACAAAAAGAAATGGATCATTCAAGCATGTCTACAGATAAGACGCAGATGCACATTCACGCATGGCTGCATAAAGACTACAATGCATGTCTGTGTTTGAGTGCGCATGCGTGTGTGTGTGTATGTGTGTGTGTGTGTGTGTGTGTGTGTGTGTGTGCGTGTGTGTGTGTGTGTGTGTGTGTGTGTGTGAGTGTGTGTGTGTGTGTGTGTGTGTGTGTGTGTGTGTGTGTTGTTGTTGTTGTTGTTGTTGTTGTTGTTGTTGTTGTTGTTGTTCTTCTTCTTCTTCTTCTTCTTCTTCTTCTTCAGTTTAACGTCCTTCCACTAGAAGTGATTCAGACAAATGTGGTGTGTGTGTGTGTGTTGTGTGTGTGTGTGTGTGTGTGTGTGTGTGTGTGTGTGTGTGTGTGTGGGGTGAGTGAGTATGTGTGAGTGGGGGGGGAGGGGGAGGGAGGGCGTGCGTGCGAGTGTCTCTGTGTGTGCGTGTGCGTGTGTGTGTGCGTGACAGACAGACAGACGCACACATAAACACCAGCACACACACACACACACACACACACACACACACACACACACACACACACACACACACACACACACAACTTTTAGAACTAAATATAGCTCTGCAACAAAAAAAAATGCATATGCGGGGAAACAAAATTGACAAGAGATCATGTGATGTTCGAATGTGTGCCTCTCAAGGCATTTCTGTCACATTTATCAGGCATGTCTGTGACAGCCAATTTTTCTGATGTTGATTTTGCTTTGAAAGTTACTTTCTGCTTGATTTGTAGTCCAGTCAGGTATTTGCTTTAATCTGATATTGTTAGTGTGTGTAGGTTTGTTTGTTTATTCGTTTGTGTGTCTGATTGTTTTCTGATTTTATGTACACCACCCTCCGCTCACTCCCAGCCCCCCCCCCCGTCCCCCCCCTCCCACACACACGCGCGCGCGCGCCCTCACACACTTGTAAGCAACATGAACAAACTCTATCTATCTCCCTCTATTTGCCTGTCTATCTCTCCTTTCTTGTCTAATATCACATAGTTTGTGAAAAGACGTTAAAGTACTACTACTACTACTACTACTACTACTACTACTACTACTACTACTACTACACACACACACTCACAGACACAGACACACACACACACACACACACACACACGCACGCACGCACGCACGCACGCACGCACGCACGCACGCACGCACACACACACACACACACACTCACTCACACACTCACACAGTGACAGTTTTAGACAGAGACAGAGAGAGTGAGAAAGAGAGAGAGAGAGAGAGAGAGAGAGAGAGAGAGAGAGAGAGAGAGAGAGAGAGAGAGAGAGAGAGAGAGAAGAGAGAGAGAGAGACAGAGAGAGAGACAGAGAGGAGACAGAGGGAGAGAGGCAAGAGGTAGAATGGACAACATGAGAGGAAGAGAACGAGGACGATGCGTGCTTTGCATGGCTATGTTGATCAGTTTACGTATATATGTTACCGTCAATCCGTGAAATCAGGCATTGATTTCACGGATTGACGGTAACATATATACACAACAGTATGCTTTGCCAAATGACAGCTTTCTTTTTCCCCCCGATGACGACCGCTTCGCTGCTTAGAATTCTTTCATGCGCAAAGTGAAAGCTGCACATGCGACCCCTTCTCATCCGAAAGAGCAGAGTCTATTGAAGATAGGGTAGAAAGAGAAATAAACTCCGTGTTGTGTAAAGTGTTGTGTAAAGACTGTGACTGCAAGTATGGTATCCTACTGGGAACTGTTCCCCTAGGATACCATCAGAGTTCCAGCTTTGCCTTGCTGGACGTACCTTTTGTTTGGCGTTCTTGGCGTCCAAGGTGTTGCAACGGTCCTGCATTTTAGAGGCCCCAGCCTTCCACACCTCAATCTCCTGGTCCAGGTCTCGCTGAACCCTCTCTGCCTTGACTGTGGACATCGTCGTCGTCATCATCATCATCATCATCATCATCATCATCATCATCATCATCATCATCTTCATCTTCATCACCATCATCTTCATCATTTTCACCACCATCATCATCATATCATCACCAGCTTCAGCAACAACAGCAGCATCTTCTTCATCATCATCTTCATCACCTCCAAAAGAATATTTGTTGTCGCCGCGTTGATTAATTATTGGTGTCATCGCCATTATCATCAGTCACAATATCATCATCACATCATCATCATCATCATCATCATCATCATCATCATCACTATCAACGTCGTCGTCGTCGTCGTCGTCATCATCATTATCTTCATCGTCATCAACATCACCATCATCATCATTATCGTCGTCTTTGTCACTGTTACATCATCATAATCATGGTCGTTGTCATCATAATCGCCATCGATGTTCTTGTTAGCATCATCATCGTGGTTGTCTTTCTTACACTGCCATCAGCATTCAGCAGTGCCTCCAGGACAATCGATGGAAAGCAAACACAGGGCAGTCTATATGGTTTAGTCAATCTTTAAGTCGAAGTCACCTTATGCTACAAAAGCTAAACATTACATTACACAGTGCAGCAGTATACGACACAATGTTTACACTGTACAACACTCCACGACGCAACATTCGTGTTTGCTTATTTTAACGTGGTTTCAATCGAAAAACAAATACACAGAACAAACAGTGGAGTTTAGCCATCGTTGTACAACGGATTTGAGACAACTGATATTTTAGAGTCTATCCATTTCAACCCTCTTTTGTATAAAAAACATCCTACCCTACAGACATGTACAACGAACATTTCATCAAATAGGCGTGTGGTGCTTCTAGTCGTGCATCACTGATTTAATAGACTATAATGCTCACATTATCCCAGCCTCAGTTGAAGGAAAACACAAATAGAAACATACATCTTAACAACAGTTAGCATCTGTATTTTATATTTAACACATGAACCCACCACCACCCACAACACTACAAGTCTATACATAGTCTGACTGACACACAAAAGCGAATCTGTTGCGCTTAATACACACTGTAGCACGAAGCCTTGAAACCCGCGGTGTCACATTAATCATGCTGAGGCTGATCGATTCAGCTTGGCGTCACATGACAGATGTGTCATACATTCGATTTATTACTATAGTATGCATGAGGCTACCCGCCTCATGACAGAATATTCTATAACAGTTTACAACCTATTTATATCCATTCGCTATCACAGGCCCAAAGATCATAGCTATCTCTTTAGGTAAATGTAACCATATACTGCTTTTACCGAGATTTCAGCACATTCGAGTGCCAAGAAACTTTCGGCCGTGTGTGTGTGTGTGTGTGTGTGCGTGCGTGCGTGCGTGCGTGCGTGCGTGCGTGCGTGCGTGTGTGTGTGTGTGTGTGTGTGTGTGTGTGTGTGTGTGCGCGCGCGCGCGTGCGCGCGTGCGTGCGTTCGTGCGTGCGTGCGTGCGCGCGTTCGTTCGTGCGTGCGTGCGTGCAATCGTGTGTGTGTGTGTGTGGGGGGGGGGGGGGGGGGCGAGCGTGCGTGCGTGCATATGTGTGTGTGTGTGTGTTGCTGTCTCATTTGTGCCCTATCACTAGTTTTTCTTCCTGGCTGCTTATTCTGTCTCCCAATGCCCAGCCACACCAGGGCCGCGCTGTCGCAGGCCTAGCATAGTACATGTATCCACGGTGAGCAATTCATATCAGATCTTCATGCCGCAACCCACCAGAATAGACACAGCACTGCTTCTCAGTCATTTCAGTGATGTTCGGTAGCACTGTTCTAATGCAACATGCTCAGGAAAGAACTAAAGAAGCCCCCCTCCCCCTCCCCCCCCCCTTCCTCAACCTCCCGGCCCTACTACTGATATTAATAGAAAGTTAGCATGGGTATCGACGTGGAAAGGTCACCGCGAGAGCAGGACATAAAGAGAAACAGAACGGCAATATTCTTTTTTTTTTTTTTTCAGACACGATCATTGAGAATGAGGATGATGAAGATGATGCCGTGGCGTTCCGTTCTGGCCTAAGACTGCACGACAGGGCTATTCTGTAAGCTGGCGTCAACCAGGCTTTAAGGGCACAAAAACACTGGCAGTTAGTAAAGAAACCATCTGAATCACAGCGAGGTCCTTACAAAACATCTGAAGTCGTTACTCTTCTAAAATCACAGCCCAGCCCGTAGGGCTGACAACACGCAAGAGGTTACATCTTGAGAGAGTGACAAGCAGCAGAGACAACTGCGATCAATGAACGACAAAATTAGTTGATGATACAGTAGTTAAACTATTTACATTTCAAAGGCGGACAAGACTAGGCTGTTTTAAGAGCGGTGGGCTTTCGCCTGGCTGGATTCTCCACTCCCAGATTAAAAAAGAAAGTGATTAAATTTTAAATGTATCAAAGAAAACATCAAAACGCCATATGGGCCTGTAGCCACGCAGAAAGAGTAGCTAGCGTTCAGTAAAATTAGAGTGTGCTTTTTCACTACTTAGTTGCAAGATTACAAGAAGACGGCGTGTCACAAACTGTGACAGGGAAAAAAAAATGGTGTTGAAAGTGTTTCCGGAACAGAGACAGGAGAATGGACCACAAATGCCAGAAAACAATAGACTAATGTCAGAAGAATATCTCAAAATAAAAGGGAATGGAAAAGGGATTTGGCCATACTTCTCCGGTCGGGAATATATTGTAACACTTGCGACGTAATACACAACTAGGCTTCATTTGCTTTTCCTGCCTTTCTTATGTTGTTCTCCGATACATGACTCACTGTTGCAGGCGTGAGGCAGACGCCAGAGGCGGAAGATGATGATGAAGGTGCAGACCTCCAGTTCAGGCAGACGACCGTTGACCTCGAAGGCGATCTCCACGGCCAGGGAGGCACACACCACCACCAGGTCCACCACCTGCAGCAGAACGGTCAAAGGTCGTCCTCATCTTGCTGTGGGTTCTTTCCATTGACGCTGGTACATACT
>CM031603.1:54407842-54425342 GCA_018398815.1 Conus ventricosus
GACAAAAACGAGAGAGAGAGGAGAGAAGAGAGAGAGAGAGGAGAGAGAGAGACGTTAGTTCATTCTAAGCGAATTCACATAAAGTCGATTTCAATAGGCCAAAAAGCACACTGGAAAGGGCATAGTTAAGCATTGCGCTTTGAAACAAAAGCAAATGCTTCTTTGACAGGTAAGTACCACGCATGGATCCATCGGCCTAGCGAACGATACGTTTTTCGCACGCAAACCTAGGAAGCTTACACAGGGCACTTTGTCAATCACTGAAACCCCCCAGGTCGCCAGCCAGTGCTGCACTTAAATACATCCCGCCTAAGTTTCCAACCCCAGGCCAGAAAAAAAAAAAATCTTGGAAGTTGTCGCTAAAGCTAGATAGGTCAAATAGGTCAAGATCAGACTGTGGAGGCCTCACTGTCAAAAGAAAAAAGAAAAGAAAAAAAAACGAAAGAAAGAAAGAAAGAAGAAAAAGAAAATGAAAAGTGAAAAAAGGAGGTTGGAAGACAACAAAAAAAAAGGACTAGACTGTGTTGCTAGCATAATGCCAATTTTTACACCTGCACTTTTCAGTTTTCAGTTATACAATGGTCATGTTTTAAAGACAGAGACAAAGAGGAAGGGGAGGGGGAGGGGAGAGCAGAAGGAAGGTGGTGGGTGGGAGGGAAACACAGATGGCTATAGACAGACAGAAAGGGCTCACAGACAGACCTACAATCGACAGACAGGCAGACGGACAGACAGACAGGGGAAGAGAAGGGAAGACGGGGCAGTGAAGGATAAGAAAGAGGGGGGGGGGGGGGGGTAGGGAGTAAGAGACATATACAGAAAAAAGCCAGGCGGCAGGCAGACACACAAACAGAGACAGGCACATGTACAGAGAGAGAGAGAAGAGAGAGGAGAGAGAGGAGAGAAAAGAGAGAGAGAGAGAGAGGAAGAGAGAGAGAGAGAGAGAGAGAGAGAGAATGCGAATGCGAATGCGAATGGTTTATTCAGATAAAGGCCATAGCCCATACTGAAGGGGTAACACCCGTACTACAACACACAAGAAGAATTCACAGTAAGAAAATGGAAAGAAAAAGCTATAACACGTCTATGCACTACGCAAAACTATTATGAATAGACTATTCGTATTCGCTTTTTGAGCTTCATATATGTATATGGCAAGGTCGAAAAGGTCATTTTCATTTCTTGTTGCTAACAATAAGTTGACTCTAAAACTACAGGGGTCACAATAATACTTAGTCTTAATAAATTTAACTCTAAGTCACTGAGTGCAGGACAGCACAGAAAAAATGTATTTCATCTTCCTTTGCCTGATTACACAAGCGACACATCAATTCGTTATCTTTCAGAACACTGTATCTAAACCGATGGCAAGCAATGTCAGAGACACCAAATCTAAACTTACTCAATGCACTCTTAACATACCTATTTATATTCATTTTAATGTATGGTTCAACCACATGTGTTTGTTTTAAAGAGTCTGTATTGCGCAAATCTGTCACTACTATAGATATGGTCATGCCAGTCTTGCCATCTGCAATCGATCATTCTTTGTTTAAAACATTTCAAAAATCCTGATATACTTTCAACGCCCTGGTTGTCCCAAACATAAGCAAAACCATAAGAATTTAAGCACTGACGAACATTGGTAGCCCATGTTTTCTTGCCATTACCATCCAACTGTCGCAATGTCTTATAAGCTTTAAATGGTATCTTACTTTCCTCCATTCTGGTTATTTTCAACCAATACTTAATACATCTACAAACAGAATTGAATATAAATTGGATACCTTCCGAGTTCACCATAAACTAAATCATTTGGTGTTCGATTGTCTACATTCAAAAATCTTTTCATTGCATACAAATGAACACTTTCCGTTTCGACATTTTTCTCGAGAGCCCAAATTTCAGCCCCATACTGTAAGATTGACTGTACCTGAGAATCGAATAACTTCGAAAAAACAGAAAACGCCACTACTATTCAATTTATATAAAATATGAAGAATAACTGTGACGCTCTCTCCTTGCCCTATTTGCTATATCTTGACACCCAAAAGTGAAACTTAATCTGGTAGTAAAATAAAATCCAAGATATTTGTATGCGTTTGACTACACCAACGAATTCACCCCCGTAGGTCCATTTTTCATTACGTGCCAAATATCCCCCTTTACGAAACACAATGATATTGGTCTTATTCATATTTACTTTTAATTCTAAATTAGTAGCAGCTGTATGCAAGCTGTTCAGTTGCCTTTGCAGACCAACAACGTTGTAGACAGTAAAATAATGTCGTCAGCAAAAAGTAATACAAACAGTTCCAAGAGATCAAAAGTAACACCATGTCGTCCATTTTGAATAATCTCCAAGGCCAATTCATTTATGAACAGAGAGAATAAAACCGGACTACAAACATCCCCTTGCTTAACCCCTCTTGTACACTTAACAAAATCTGATAATTTTGCCCCCGCTCTAATTCTTGCCTTTACCTCTTTATACATGCTTTTTACACAACGATACAATTTACCTTTAATTCCTTTTTTTTTAACAAAATAGGCCACATATATTCCGTGAAATTGAATCAAAAGCTTTTTCAAAATCTACAAAAGCTACATACAGCTTCTTGTTATTTACAAATTGTTTTTGAACTGCTGCTAGTAAACTAAACATATGATCAATGGTAGAATAACCTTTTTTAAATCCTGCTTGATGTTCACCAGTTATATCATTCTGAGAGGTCCATTCATGAAGTCTATTATTAATAACTGAACTATAAAGTTTACTACATACATTGCACAAGGAAATGCCTCTATAATTATTTACATCGTTTACCTCCCCTTTCTTAAATAACGGTAATATTATGGATTCTTTCCAATCTTCAGGATAAATCCCTGTATCAAATAAATGATTAAACAATTTAACTAGAAACTTAAAACAGTCGCCCCAGAATTCTTAAAAAAAATCCCCAATTAGGCCATCAGGTCCGGCAGTTTTACCATTCCTTAACTTCTTAATAGCTGATGTATTTCCTCCCTGGATATTGGTCTGTCGAAAGTATATTCTACATTACTCAACGCATTGTCAGTTTCAATGGACTCCACATCGTCCTTATCCAAAAGATGTTTAAAGTGTAGGAACCAATCCTGCACCGGAATGTTATTTGCAAGTCGGATTTTCTTTTTAGAAATCTTGCGTACAGTATTCCAGAATAACTGCTGATTTTTGGCCGAAGACAAAACACACACACACACACACACACACACACACACACACACACACACCCCACACACACACACACACAGAGTCACACACACACACACACACGCTTTTTTGTTGAGACGCACGTGTGCCCAAAGAAAACACTTACAGACCTGTTGTTTGTGAAAAGGTATAAGCCGACACTGACATGTAGCCGACACATACAGCCGTGGACCGTAAACAATAACAGCTCTGTCCTGATCTCATCTGATCTCATTATTCAAATGGTCGAGGAGACTTAGGTATCTTTGTTGTCCCCTCTCTCCCTACATAGCACTCCTCCCCCCCCCCCCCCCCCCCCCCCCCCTCTCCCCACGTCCACCCCTTCATTCCACCACGTTCAGTCTTACAGTCGAAATGTCTTACAGCGGATGTTAAGCCGTTCGCAAGAGTGTGTGTGTGTGTGTGTGTGTATGGTGTGTGGGGTGTGTGTGTGTGTGTGTGTGTGTGTGTGTGTACACACAGATAGATAGATTGTCACGACCGACCCCTGGAGGTCTGCCCTGACAGGATCGGTCTAGGTGGGAGTGAAGGGAGTGACTGACCTCACACGCTCCGCAAGAGACCACACAATAAAGATTACGATACAACACCCCATTTATTCACACCAGCAAAATAAACATTCCAACACACGCACCATGCACGATCACAATAAAGCACTCCAACGCACACAACATGCACAATCACGATCAAGCACTCCAACGCACACAACATGCACAATCACGATCAAGCACTCCAACGCACACAACATGCACAATCGCAATCAAGCACTCCCACACCCACAACATGCACGATTATAAATAATATATTTCACCATACGACGTACACAATCACAATTAAAGCATTCCAGCACATATGACATGTACACAATTATAAAGAAATATTTCCAGTATTGACCCTTTCTCACACCACGGAGTGCGTCCACATCCCTGCCCCTGTCAAGTCCGCAGGGAGCACCCTGTCGCACTAGGTGCTCCGAGCCGGGTTGGTTCTCGCAGGGAGTCGCCCAAAGCCGACACCCTCGACTCCCAAGCGGGCAATGAAGAGCGTGTCCCCGGGGGGGGGGGGGGGGGGGGGGTGGGGGGGGGACGTAGCTGTTACTGGAGGTCCTGGACGGGGGTCCAGGCCGGCCAGTCGAGACGGCGGGCTCCCCTAGCAGTCCACGGTCCCGACCAAGGCGTGGCCTCGACCAGCGCGTGGCACCATCTCGTCCGTGGTCTCAGCCAGAACGTGGCCTCGACCAGCACGTGGCACCATCCAGTTCGTGCTCCAGGTGAAGCCACCGGAGGGGGGAGGACGTAGCTGGGAGGAGAGTCGGAGAGGAGGAAAAGAAGAAGGAAGGAGGAAGGAAGAAGGGTACTGGAACCCTGCCGTCAGTACCGTCTGACCATTGCTGTCAAGTCTTAGCCACTCGCATGATGGGCGAGGGGAAGTGTATTCAACGCACACAGTAAATCCATTGAATCAAGTCTCCTCACACGATGCAGGTAAAAGACTGCATTAAATCAACAGGTTATAAAACAAATATGAATTATCTCCACCCTTCTCTCACTCACGCTTAACGTTTTCCTTCCTTAGGAAATAAATCAACACAGCGACCATCGCTTAATAACTGCCACCACATTTGCAAATAATAATTCAATGGCACAACTGTCACATTTTATAAACACATTTCAAAATAACACAAATCTCCAACCACGCATCCGAACGACAAATCATGCGCACGCACGCTCGTGAACATAAAACTCGCTCTCCTTGCACACACAAACAGACGGTGGCCGAAGGATAAAAGTCCGGCGAATGTGACAGGGGCGGACGAGCGAGACCAAGCAAGTTCCAACCCTGAATCACCAGGTTCTCTCCCTTCCCCACCGACTACCGCATCACCAGATACATAAACAGGAGAAAGAATTTTGGAAATAATTTAGAATGGCCAGGTTAAAGATTGAATTAACCAGAGAAAAGGTCTCACACAATATTCCTCTTACAATTTCGAAAACAAAAGAAAATTGCGCAAAAGTGAAGACTAAGCCGGCTAACAACAACAAATCAAAACAAACAGACCACGAAACTGATGCTTACCAGCTACCCGTGGGTGACCCCGAAGAGGCGGGCCAAAGGACTCTCTTCTACCCTCTGTCCAGTCGAGAGGACAGAGGCGAAGATGCGGAAACAGAAGAAATGATGTCCCTCTCCTACAGGCCGACTGCAGGAATTGAAAGTACTGACTGTACTCTCGACGATAAGGTAAAGAACCAGGACTGGAGCAGGCGCCCCCAGAGACATCTTCCGCTCGAGTGAAGAGCTAACCTCCCTCAGCAATGGCGGCCGACATGCCATGCTGCGTCACAGAGTGAGTGTAACAAAAGGCGTTTTGTCCCAGACAATTTAGAGCTGGGCCAAAAGAAAATAAGACACCCAGTAGAGGTTGTGCGTGCGCAGTTTGCGTGAACAGAAATCGCTCACCTGTTTGGAAGTCGCGAGCTGAAGTTTTAGCTGACACTGTTGACATGTCTTTTGCCTTGTAAAGGTATGTATTGGTTAAGCTTGTGGAGATAGGGAGATAGGAGGTTTAATATAATTCATGTATTGGAAACTAAACAATCTTTAGATATGTTGCAGAATTCCAACCCAAGTCTACAGTCGTTTTATAACGGGATGAGGTATTTATGTCGTGAATGTGATGTATTCCGTTTGAAATTAACAGTTGGATAAGATGAATGATGTTGTTCCTTCATTCAATAGTTTTACTTAGATGTTGAATAAGGAATATGTTGCTGATGGATAATAACACACACACACACACACACACACACAAAACACACACACACACACACACACACACGCACATACACACAAAACGCAATCAATGTATGGTCTCTCGAAAATTGATATGCTATTGTGTGATGTTTGATGAGATGTATAGTTAATAAGACAAGCATTTATTTTACAGAAGTGTATGTTTTTGTCTATAAATTGTGTCAACTATAATTGCGAATTTATCTGAAATCATTGTGGTTGATATTGTAAGAAAGGGGATGTAAAGGAAATGGTTATGACGAGGATAGTAAAAGGAAAATCCTTCTTGTTAAAATGGTATTGATGAGGTTGAAAAAGCGGAATTGTGCTTTTGCTGTTCTTGAGGGTAGTAATCGAATTTTTCCCTTTGGATAGAGGTTCATGTAAAGGTATGGTGTCTATGTTGTTGTGCTTTGTCTGCTTAGGATAATAAGAATAATTTTTATGGCCTGTGGATGGACTTTGGGGAAGAGGGGGAGGTTTGGAAAAGACGAGAGGTTTCAGGGCCATGGACAAAAAGGAGAGAGGGAGGAACACATGTTAAAAGACTGCCCAACTGTGCAGGCTTCCAGTGCCAGGACTGAGCAGGGGGTCTTGGTGCCAGGAGATGGGCACAGACAAACTGTCGGGTCTTTGACAGGTTACAGGCGTGACTTCTTCCCGGAACGGGGAGAATGTCAGACAATCAAAAACCCCCGAGAGCTACCTCCAAGCTGCCCGGAGTGAGGGGGGCGGGAGGAACAAACAAGAAAACGGTGTCTTCGCCAGGGTGGTGAATTTAAACCCTCTTTTCCTCTCCTCTGTCCATACCAGGGCCATAACCGAAAAGAAACTTACTCCTTTTAAATAAAAGGGTGTGGCTTAATCAGTTTTCAACTTTATTTTCCTTCCAGTGGGAGAAACGCGTTTGTCTGATTTGGAGTGACAGAGAGTACAGATAGCGGGGACACCTTCAAGCATGAACACATATCTTTATTCTGCCCTATCTGGGACTTTCTTTACAGTGGTGACCCCGATTCTTTTTCCCCCTAGGTTAGGATTATAAGTTGTTTTTTTTTCCGGGATAAGACACTTTGCCTGTTTCGGGGGTTTGCTTTGAAATACTTCCATTTGAAAAAATTTTTGGTCAAGTTGTTTTTTGCTTGTTTTTTTTTTCCCACCCCCGGTTTTTTGGGGGTGCCCATTGTACATAGTAAGTTTCTGGGGTACCGAGGACTTTAGGATCTTTCCCTTTTTGTGAAAAAAAAAAAAAACGTTCTGCCTGTCTAATTGATATTCACTGCTCATCTTATCTGACTTGTCTTCATTCTGTAGACTTTCTGTATGTCAGTAGTATGAGCCACACCCTATAGTTTGTATCTCTGTTCGTTTTGTCCGTTTCCATACCTTAGGTTTGTGTATTTTTTTTGTATATTTCTCTTTTTACATTGTATTGTGAAGAATATACCTATATTTTAAAATTTTTCTATTGTGAAAAGTGAATATGGATGATGAAACATTAATCGCCTGGTGAGACAAGCACAGGCACTTGGACTTGAAGGTAAAGGCTTTAACCAAATATATTGAAGATGCTTTGGAAAGAATAGCGCCAAAAAGTGCGCGAGATAAACAGAAGGAATTGGAATTTCAGAAAGAGGAAAGAGAAGCTAACACTCTGAAAGAAGAGAGAGAAAGAGAAGCTAAAGCTCTGAGAGAGGAGAAAGAGAGAGAAGTCAGAAAGAGGAAAGAGAAGCTAAAACTCTGAAAGAGGAAAGAGAAGCTAAACTCTGAAAGAGGAAAGAAAAGCTAAAACTCGGGAAAGAAGAGAGAAAAAGAGAAGCTAAACTCTGAGAGGGAGAAGAGAGAGAAGCTCAACTTGAGAGAAGGAGAGAAAGTAACCTACAAGAAAAGAAACTAGAATTAGAAGGGGAACGAATCAGATTGAAGCTAAGAAAATCGAGTCAAACCTCGAGAGAGAATCCACGGAAGGGCTGTATGACCTACTGTAAAGGGGCGGCGCTTCAAGATATCCTAAGCTTCCCTTTTTTAATGAAAATAAAGATGACATAGATTCTTTCATTTTTCGTTGAACCTATGCTCAAAATCTAAACTGGAAGAAACATGAATGGCAATGCTTTTGGGTGCAATCTCCAGGGAAGCGCGCTTAGCTTATACCATTCCTTTTTGTACTACAGGATTGGTAGACTATGATGAACTGAAGGATGCTTTTCTTACAAAATTTCAGTGTTCAAAAGATGGGTTCAGGGAAAAGTTCCGCTCATGCCGCCCTGAAAATGATGAATCATCCCTGCGTTTTTCATTCGTCTGACTCATCTTTTTGATAGATGGGTAGTTTATCACATATTGAAAAATCATATGCTGCTCTTCGTGACCATATTTTGTCTGAACAGTTTCTAACTGATTTCAGCAGGATCTATCAATATTTTTGAAAGAGAGGGTTTTGAAGGACAGTCAATCCATGGTTACAACTGCTGAACATTATAGAATAGCACACCCAAACAAAAGTTTCGCTCGAACAACCAGAGTGGACTTGGTCTTGCAGCTGAACCTGTGTATGACAACCTTAAAAGCCAACCTGGCTCCTTTTTCACTAATTAAAGGGGGCTCTCAATTTACCAGGAACCTTCGCCGCTCATCTCGTAGGGGTGGACAGAAAGGTCGCATTCTGAGTACAGGTGGCCCCTATCAAGACAGAGACAGAACTGCCGTTTGTTTTGAGTGCAGTGGGTACAGGTCATTTTAAAAAGGGAATGCCCGACTATTTTAAGCGCACTAAAAGGGACAAAAATGCATCCGTGCCACTTTTTTAGGGGTAGACAATCCATGTCTAACTCTCCTTCAAAGGTTTCTGCTGTTGGTTTCGTGGATGAGCCAGCTTGAAGGAAGATGTTCTTTGTTCAGGTTCTACTGCAGGATCCTACCAGTTGTGGAAGGTTTGGTCAATGGGTTTTCAGGTGTCTATACTGCGTGACACAGGAGCTACTACGGTGGTGTCAGAAAAGCATTGGTACGGTCTGATCAGTTTTGGGGGTCGCACACAGAAGGTTTTTCCCCTTTGGGAGGTAATGTGAGGTTTTTCCTTTAGCGCAGGTAGAAGTGGAATCGTTTTTTTTTTAGTGGAAAGCTTTTGTGCTGCGTCATAGATGACCCAATAGCCGTCTTATTTTGGGAAACGTAAGGGGAGTGTCTCCCATTCTTGGTCTTGTACTGGCAACGTTGATTCCCATGCTGCTGCTGTCATGACACGGGGGGCAGACAAAAGCCGAAGCAGCTTCCCAAACCACTTCATATTCCATTTCAGGATCTTCACGTTGACCCACCCAGAACTGAGAGAATTGCAGAATTCAGATGATTCTCTTCAGTACATTAGAGAATTGGAAACACTGGGTTGTCTGTCAAAGCAGGAAAAGGTTCGGTTTCTTTTTTCCGGAAAAATGGCATTCTTTTCCGTCGATTTTCCAAGGATGTGGTCCAGGTTAATCGGGTGGTGGTACCTGCTTCTCTCAGGCAGAGAGTACTCTTTACAGCTCATGATGGAGTACTGGCAGGTCATTTGGGGTCGGAAGACACTAGGCAGGGTTGCAAAATCGGTTCTGGTGGGCCCGGCGTCACCGTGATGTGAGACATTATTGTCAAACCTGCACTGTTTGTCAGAAATGTGCAGCGAAAGGTCGAACTCCAGATGTGCCCTTGGAAACCATGCCCAAAGGGTTGAGGAACCTTTCTCTAGAGTCGCTGTGGACATTGTAGGTCCTTTCTTCCACCTTCTGAGGAAAAACACAGGTACCTGTTGACTCTAGTTGATGTGGCAACACGCTTTCCAGAGGCCATTCCGTTGAAGAAAGTGAAATCGTGTTTCGTAGCAGAGGCACTTTTTTTCCGTTTTCTGTCGGTTGGGGTTCCGAAAGAATTTTGTCTGATAAACGGATCCCAGTTCACATCTGAAATGTTTTCTGAATTCCTTTATCTGCTTTCGATCAAAGGTGTCCACTCGTCCCCCATACCACGCTCAAACGAATGGAGTGGTGGAAAGGTTTCATGGAACTTTAAGCCCAAAGCTGAGGAAGCTCATTCAGGACCAGCCAAACTTTGGCATCGTTACATTCCCGCGCTTTTGTTTTCTTGTTTGTGAAATGCCGAATGAATCGACAGGATTTTGTCCCTTTGAACTGCTCTTTGGGCGTCGGCCCGGGGGGCCATTGATTTTTTGGCAGACTCATGGGCTGGACAAAAAGAGCTCACAGGAGGCAAAAAAAGTCCGTGACTATGTTTTTAACCTGCGTAATACCATTGCAGAAATGGCTTCGCTTGCACACGATTCAGTTTATAGGTCCAGACGGATTCAGAAACATTACCCTGATAGAAAGTCGAAGCATCGATCATTCAGTGTTGGTGATGAGGTTCTGGTTTTCCTGCCCTCCACTTCGAACAAATTGTTAATGGGTGGAAAGGTCCATACAAGGTGTGCAGAAGTTGGACTATGACTACGTCATTGACATGGGTGGAAAAAGGAAAATTTTCATCCAACATGCTGAAGAAATATTTCACTCGAACTGTTGCATCTGGATCAGTCTCAGTTACTTGTGGGGATGACATTTCTTTGAAGACATCCTTCCGTCTTCTTTGTGGCACAGTCGGGAGACTTGCGTCTGTCTGTCTCTGATATTCCCGCAACAAAGCTACCCTGTGCAGGAATGGTGGCTGTTGTATCAGACTTCAAGGAATCTGCTGATGTTCGCCTTTACCACTTACCTACTCTTCCTTCATCGTGAAGGAAAAATTTCAAGACGTTCATGTTGATTCCAGCTTGTCATTGTACAACAGGAGGAATTGCGAGATCTGTTTGCTTCTTTTTCTCAACTTTGACAACGGAACCAGGCCAGTGTTTTATTGAATGTTTTGCATGAGATACATCTCCCCCACTGAGCAGCCAGTTCAACGGAAACAGTATCCGTTACCATTCTCTGCTCATGAAACTATTAAACAGGAGGTGATCAACATGTTAGAAATGGGCGTAATCGAACCTTCTCAGTCTGCTTTTTGTGCTCCTGTGTACTGGTAAAGAAACCTGATGGCTCACAAGATTTTGCTGTGATTACAGGGAATTAAACAAAGTGACAGTGGTAGATTGCTGAACCTATCCCTGATCAGGAGCAGTTTTTCTCACAGCTTGCCAGTGCCAAATTCTTTACTAAACTGGATTTAAAAGAAAGGATATTGGCAGATCATTGTCAGTAAAGAAGAAACGCCACAAAACTGCCTTTCAAACACCTCTAGGGCTTTTCCATGGGTGAGGATGCCATTTGGTTTGGCAACTGCACCAGCTACATTTGCCAGGGCTATGAGGCTACTGCAGCTGGGCGACCATGCCATAAATTTCTTCGATGACAAAACTGTACAAAAGTTTGTCCTGGAAGCAGCATCTGTATGATGTTCGTAGGGTTCTCTTGTCCCCTTTAGGAGGGTGGATTTACTGCTCGTCCAACGAAGATCTTTACTGGATTTTCAGGGAAATTGAGTTCTGGGACATGTTGTTGGTCGTGGGATTTGTCAACCCCAGACGGAGAAGATTGAGAAGATCTTACAGATTCTGTCCCTTCCACAAAACGTCAGATCAGAGCTCTGTTGGGATTAGTGGGGTACTATAGGAAATTCATTCCGAATTTTGGCCACAGTCACTGCTTCCCCTCTCCAACCTGTTGGTGGTAAGTCCCCACGTCGGATTGCTTGGACTCCCGACTGTCAGAATGCTCTGCAGCTCTCCAGGAGTGTTTGTCAAGATCGCCTGTTCTCTTATTGGCTGATCTTTCCAAGCCATTTGTGGTAAGAACAGATGCCAGTTCCATTGGAATAGGTGGAATTCTGTTGCAGAATTTTTGAGGGCACTCTGCATCCTGTCACTTTTGTCAGCGAAAGCTACTTCCCAGAGAAACGCGGTTTCAGCATAATAGAAAGGGAGTGTTTGGCCATTGTTTGGGTCATTTCAAAGTTGGGCAGGTACCTCTGGGGAAGGGAGTTTCTGTTGGAAACAGATCACCGTCCTTTGACATACCTTTAGTCTGGGAAAGGTTTTAAAAATTCCAGGATCATGAGGTGGGCACTGCTCTCCAAGAATATCGCTTTTCGGGGTGCAGTCAGTCAAAGGATCTGAGAACCTTTGGGCCCATTTTCTCAGCGCTGATTATTGGAAGTATGTTGTGCGTGTTCGTATCAACAGGATGCTGGTTTTGTATGTTCCTTCTATTTTTTTTTCTGTGTCGAACGTTGGCACGTTCTTTTTATTAGGGGGGGAAACTGTAACAAAAGGCGTTTTGTCCCAGACAATTTAGAGCTGGGGCCAAAAGAAAATAAGACACCCCGTAGAGGTTGTGCGTGCGCAGTTTGCGTGAACAAACGCCACCTGTTTGGAAGTCGCGAGCTGAAATTTAAACGACACTGTTGACATGTCTTTTGCCTTGTAAAGGTATGTATTGGTTAAGCTTGTGGAGATAGGGAGATTTGGAGGTTTAAAATAATTCATGTATTGGAAACTAAACAATCTTTAGATATGTTCAGAATTCCAACCCAAGTCTACAGTCGTTTTATAAACGGGAGAGGTATTTATGTCGTGAATGTGATGTATTCCGTTTGAAATTAACAGTTGGATAGATAATGATGTTGTTCCTTCATTTAATAGTTTTATTAGATGTTGAATAAGGAATATGTTGCTGATGGATAAAAACACACACAACCCCAACACACACACACACACACACACACACAACACACACACACACACACACGCACACATAACACACACGCAATCAATGTATGGTCTCTCGAAAATTGATATGCTATTGTGTGATGTTTTATGATGATGTATAGTTAATAAGACAAGCATTTATTTTACAGAAGTGTATGTTTTTGTCTATAAATTGTGTCAACTATAATTGCGAATTTACTGAAATCATTGTGGTTGATATTGTAAGAAAGGGGATGTAAGGAAATGGTTATGACGAGGATAGTAAAAGGAAATCCTTCTTGTAAAAAGGTATTGATGAGGTTGACAAAGCGGAATTGTGCTTTTGCTGTTCTTGAGGGTAGTGAATCGAAATCTTTTCCCTTTGGATAGAGGTTCATGTAAAGGTATGGTGTCTATGTTGTTGTGCTTTGTCTGCTTAGGATAATAAGAATAATTTTTTATGGCCTGTGGATGGACTTTGGGGAAGAGGGGGAGGTTTTTGGGAAAAAGACGAGGGGTTTCATGGCCATGAAAAAAAGGGGAGAAAAGGGGGAACACATTTAAAAGACTGTCACTGTCACCCTTCCAGGCCGGGCTGAGCAGGGGCTTGGGCCAGGAATGGAAACAGCCCAAACGTCAGGTCTTTAAAAGGGTTTTACAGGCTGACCCCTTCCCCGGAATTTGGGAAAAAGTCAAACAATCAAAGAACCCCCAAAGACTACCTCCAGAGCTCCCCGGATGGGGGGCGGGGAACAAACAAAAAACGGTCCTTCCCCAGGGGTGGTAAATTTTTAAACCTCTTTTCCTCCCTCTGTCCATACCCGGGCCATAACCAAAAGAAAAAAAACTCCTTTTATAAATAAAAGGGGTGGCTAAAAAGTTTTTCAATTTTAGTTCTTTCCAGTGGGAGAACGCGTTTGTCTGTTTTTTGGGTGACAAGAGTACAAAATACGGGCACACCTTCAAGCATAAACCATAATTTTTAAATTCTGTCTATCGGGACTTTCTTTACAGTGAGCAAATTTTCAAACAAAAAGGAACAAAGCCCCTTTTGCGACGGGTAAAAAGACAGGCAAAGGGGCCCGACAGCCCAGAAATTCGAGAAAAAGGGTCCCGGGGCCAAACCCTGAACTTGCAGGATGAATAGCAGGGGCGGGGGAATTTAAGAGAGAGAAAAAGAGAAAGCAGACCGAATTTTGAGCTAAACCCAAACCCCAAGGTGCAACTGCCCCATACGCCACCCAAAGGGACGGATACACAACAACACAACGCAATAAACAAAAAAAATTTAATTCCGCCACCCTGGGTGGGTCGAACGTCGTGGGCCCTTTCGTGAAAACCCCGTGACAAACCCCCCCTTCTAAAAGCATCTTTTCTCTGAATCCCAGGGGCCCCTTTTTGGAACCTTGTCCCCATGTGAAAACTTCAAAACAATGGGACCAAACCCCAACCCCTCTGTGGAAAGGTCAAAAAACCAATACAAAAAATTCCCCCGAAGAATAAACACCCGGGGAAAATACATAACACACTTTTACCCCAACAACTAAAAAAACCTTCCAACCATGAAAGTAACAATACGAACCTTGGGTAAATTCACTACCGTTAACCTAAACCGAAGTGACAACTTTTCCACTAAAAACCTATACAGAGACCAAAAAGGGGATATAACCCTGGCGGGGGGAAAGGGGGCCCCCTCTGCCCTTTTTTTTCCAATATCTAACTAGGGGAGCTCCCCTAAGATATCAAAACCGTTTTACGGAACCCTTGATATGAGGGAAAGTGAACGCATGACTCTCAGCCCCACTGCCTAACTCATATCGCGACTGACGGCCGGAAACCGGTCCAGCACTGGAAAAGGATAATAAATCGCCTCCATTACAAATTTCCCGGGCCGTATTTTCTTTTTGGGGCCCACGCCAGTGCGCGCCCCAAAACGCCTGAGAGTTTCCCACAACGTAGGGGCTGGGGAAGACCCTAAGGGGGAAACAGTTTTTGGGTTTAATCGCCCAGTTTTCACCACTCCCGAAGTTAGCGGTGCCGCGATGGGAGGGGGAAATTAAGGGGCCCCACCAGGTCGACCCCGCCCTTGCGAAGGGCCCCCCCAACCCGTGGCACGGACCCCCAGGGAACCCCTCAAGCGACCCTTGGGGCTTTTGTCCTTTTCGGGTATCGCAACTGCGGCAGTACTGCCTAACCTTGGGGTTCATCCCTGGCCAAAAGAAATCCTGCCTAACCCCCTCGAGAGTCCCTTGGAGCCCATATAAACCTCCCAGGGGGGGAATCGGGGCCTGCCGGGACAGATTTCTCCCCGGTTTTTGGGGGAACCACAAGCTGCGGGCCCACACAAAAACTCCCGGGGTAAAAACCTAAAAAGGACCCCCCTTTGGGGAGCTTGAAGCCCCCCTTAGCATGTGGGGCAGACTGGCGGGACATTCACCAGTCGTCGCAGGCGTTGGACGCCAAGCCCTTTTCCCAAAAGACGATAATGCAAGCGGGATGGGCCCCTTGCCAGAACCTCGTTAGAAAACGCTGAAAAAAAAAAAACCGGGACGCAATTCCTTTTCCCCTGCTTCTTAGCTTTGGCGCGGGTTTTGGGGGGGGCCTCCCACACAGGCCTGTACGGGAAAATCCTAAAACCCGGACTACGCGCCCCGTCGCAAAGGGTTTAAAGTTTTCCCCTATGTTTAAGGGGGGGGGGAAATACAGGGGGCCCGCTCCACCGCAAAAACCCCATACCTCCCCCACAAAAGGGGGGGAGATGGGAAAAAGTACAAAAAGGGCCGGGTGGAGGTAAAACCCAGCCCCCAAACCCCACAAAACAAACTACGCCCCGCCGGCCCGGGGGAAACCCAAAAACCCTTTATCAAAAAAGGGAGGGGTTGATGCCCCCGAATCCCTGAGGTGTCGACCAAGGAAACCCAAACAACGAGAAAAAACACTGGGCCCCTCTAAATCACCAAAAGCTGGGATGGAACCCACGTTAGCCGGGGCACAGGATGCGGGAAAGGACTACCCCATAAACACCAGGGGCTCTAGGGCAATCTTTCCTGATGTGGCCAGGACACCACAAAGAAAAAAAAATCGAGGTGCTGGGGTCCCCGAGGATTTGCCTCCCTTTGTTCACCCCACTAGCAGTTGTGGGGCCCCCTTATGCTACAAAATCCTGTGGAGGGCTTCCTTTTTCCGTATCTGGGCGATGCCCAAAAGCCCGCGAGCCACAAACACCCACTGGGAATCGCAGCCCCCCGGAAATCCGGGAGGTGCTGTCTCCCCCAAACCGATCCTCAACTCGGGGGCCCCAAAATGTTGGTGAGCTTTTCAATGGGGATCAAACCCCACCCCCAAACTTAGCAAACGACGCCAGTACCCAAAGCGTTTTGCGCAGCCTATCACCAAACTGAAAAAAAGGCCCTCATCATTATTTTCTTCAGGGCCCCTAAATTTCCTCCTGAGGTCCGGGGGAAAAGGTGGAAACGTTTAACGCAGACCCAACTGCATGTCTGAATAAGACGCACCTTCATTTAAGTAAACCCAAAAACACCCCCCTTCCCGCACCAGAAATCCAAAAAAAAAGGTGCAACCCTTTTTGCCCTCAGACAATTGGTAGAACAAGCAACCTTGTCGAAATGCCTAAGAACATATCAATGCCCCACTAGGTCTGAACCCCGGAAGCTTTAACTTTGGCCTCAAACCCTATCACCCTCCCCTGGTGATTAACCCCCTGGTTTACAGTTTGGGGGAGCCTGCAAAAGAAGTTGTTCCATCTCTTCCCTACGTAGAGCCTCCTGTCTGGCAGCCCCTCTCTACTTGACCCAACTCTTCCGACGGGGGGCAGCCTCCTCCCCTACGCTGAGCCTCCGTCTAGAAACCTCCCCCTAGGGGCAAATACCTTTTCCTTACGCAAATCTCCTGTCTTCATTCTCCTCTCTGCCAGAGCACCCCTCCTCTTTTCGCTTTTCCCCGGGAGAGTTTCCCCTGCCTAGGGGCCCCCCCCTCTACCGCTCTTCCCTACGCAGAGTTTCCCTTTCCCCTAGGCCTTTTTCACTACTTAGGGCTTCCTGCCAAAGCAACCTTTTCCCCTACTTTGGGGCCTCATCCTCCCGTCGCTGTCGCCTAGAAACATCGGACGGAAGTGATGTCCTGGGCGGGGGTTCACCACTCCCCCACGGGGGGAACCGTCTACCCGTCCCCTTTTGGGCTCGACTTTCCCCTAAGGAAAGTCTTCTGGGGCATGCCCCTTACGAAGGGGGGAAACCTGGGGAGGAGAAGGTTTTTTTCTCTGCACACAACAAACCCCCGTTGCTTCGCTTACTCTGACCTTTCCCACGGAAGTGCCATCGGGGTCTCAACAGGAGACCCCCCAGCGAAAAGGTAGTAAAAGTACTCACCCGGGCAAACCCGCTACAGCACGGAAAGGTAGAAATTTTCCGTAGTCGAATACTGGGACAATAGTAGGGGCAACAGTAACATTTTTTTAAAAACCCCTTTTTCTTTTGACGCCCGCGTCGCCAACCACCAAACGCCGGGCTTTGCCCTGGGCAACAATATCCTACAGTTTTTCCCAAAAACAGGGGAAAAACAATTCCACTAAGAAAAAAAAAAAAAATCTTTTTAGGGGGGTGGAAAAAGTTTAAAAAGTGTGTGTCGTTTGTGCGGGCAAATTTCCCCGGGGCCCCCATCCGGCAACACCGCGCTCTACAGCACGACAACAGTGCGGTGGGCTCACC
>CM031603.1:54432842-54435342 GCA_018398815.1 Conus ventricosus
AATTAAATAGCATATTTCCTTTAAAACAAAGTTTTCAGAGTTTAGAACTGAAAAACCTGATAGATTGTAGTACTGACATTGAGTCGACACATAACAATACTTGCAAGATTGATTGCGGTAAATCAATTAAATATGTCAAAGCCATTAGTATAGCTATCATTTCGGTGACTAAGATAGATCGATTTTTTCCTATTGAATACGCTTTAATCTACTTTAAGTGATGGAATAACAAAAGCGAATCCAGCGTTTTTGTTATTTGTCATGGTTAGGATACTTGCTTTGCATATGCATCTTTGCTGAATATGACAAGATATGCGGATGATCAGCTTTTTTAGCATCAGTGTGATTAAGGTCAAATTTTGCCCTGTTTCTTTCCCAGCTTGGGATTGGATCAGTATGAGAAATCTTTGCCAAAGAGTCGGGAGTCAAATCAGTTTTCTGCAACAAATGGGCAGAGTACGAGCCAATAGTAGACAAGCAGGAAATGTTTTTCGCTCGTTTGGGGTAATCAGTAGATGGATTTAAAGAGATTTCTGTTTCATTTACACCTTTCAAAGCTGTACATTTCACAACATATTTTGCCAAAGTGAGTGTTCTGTATTCGTTAAAAGGCAAAACACCAATTTCCGAATATGTCCCTACTGTAGAAGCATGTACAGGGATTCCCAAGCATAATTTAAAAGCCTTGCTATCAACACTTTGCAGTTTTTGCAACAAATATTTAGGAGCACAAAAGAAAGCTTCTTGAGCATACGATAGCTTAGAACGAACGAGTGATATTGCCAGATGTTTCAATGTTTTTACATCCTGGCACCAGCTTTGCTTGCTTAAGATTTTCAAAAAATTTAAACTTTTCCTAGCCTGGTTTAAGAGATAATCAATGTGAACTTTCCATGTCAATTTAGATGTGAAGTAAACTCCTAAGAATTTTACTGAGTGGACATACTGAAGTGTTATTCCATCAAGTCTAAAAGACGGCAGATCAACAGGATCATCACCATTATTAAATAACACTATATACGTCTTTTCTTGGGAAAGTTTCAGTCCATTTTCAAACAAGTACTTACTAAGATTATTTAGCTCTGCCTGATATATTTTTTTGTAATAGCTGATTGATCTTTTTGGCGTGTTTTTTCTTAGACTAGCATTTATCCACATACACAGATCATCAGCATACTGCACAACGGTAGCGGTTTTAGTTACGTGCTTTGGGAGATCATGTAACAAAATATTAAATAACATTGGAGCAATTACGGAACCTTGAGGAATGCCCATTTCTAACGATTTAAAATTTGAATATGTGTTTTCTACCCTGACTTGCAAACTTCTTTCTGATAAAAATTCTCTAACGTAGTTATAAAAAATTACCAGATATGCCAATTTTCTTCAGTTTATAAACGCAATCTAGCATGCCACACGCTATCAAAGGCTTTTTTAACATCAAAAAATGTCGCCTGAGTACTCTTTCGCCTGGCAAATTGATCCTTAATTTGTGTTGTTAATTTTACAATGTGGTCAGTTGTTGATCTTCCTTTTCTGAAGCCTGCTTGATTAACAGGTATTATTTCATTTTTATCACAAAAATAGATAAGCCTATTTAGTATAATTATTTCCATAAGTTTTCCTACATGAGCAGTCAGAGTACAGGACGGTAACTGTGGACACTTGTGGGGACTTTCCTTGCTTTACAATGGGAATAATTACAGACTGTTTCCAAATTGATGGCATAACACCATTATTCCAAACCCGTTGGAATATTTTCAATAAAAAACAAAGATAATTATCTGGTAAATGTTTTAGCATTTCATTCGAAACAGCGTCCAATCCAACTGACGATGATTTATTACCTATCAAGGAGATGGAGTCGTTTAACTCGCATTTAGTTATGGGGCCATTTATAATAGTGGTCATTATTTGAAATTGGCTCTTCGTACATCTCGTTTTTTCTTCCCTTTTCCTATGTTGTATGCAATCTTGTGGAAGACTTTCTAGACGCATTGTCTTTGTGTGTGTGTGTGTGTGTGTGTGTGTGTGTGGTGTGTGTGTTTTGTGTGTGTGTGTGTGTGTGTTGAACGCGTGCATGCTTGTGTGTGTGTGTGGTGTGTGTGCGTGCGTGCGTGCGTGCGTGCGTGCGTGCGTGCGTGTGTGTGTGTTGTGTGTGTGTGTGTGTGTGTGTGTGTGTGTGTGTGTGTGTGTGTGCGTGTGTGCGTGTGCATGTGTTTGTGCGTGCGGTTAAACATTATCTCCTAAATATGACTTGTTTTTTTTCATCACCTGCTGATCTCTGTACTGTTCTCAACGGATTTTTCTCATACAATCAAGTCCAGCCATTCTGTTTCTCAACCCAGCTAACCAACGGAAACATATGAGGATTCAAAGCGAGTTCAAGTCAGAAAAACGTACCAGTCAATCACTGAGGTCAGAATTCCAAAGAACAATCGCTTGCAACTAAAAGGCTGGTTCAAAGCGAACTGCAGCGGAATTTAAAAAAAAAAAAAAA
>CM031603.1:54445342-54465342 GCA_018398815.1 Conus ventricosus
CATTGAACAGGCCAAGACCACCATTCTGACCATTTCAAAGATAGGAAGATGGACAACCACCTTGGTTTCTGGACCCACACATGAACAGGCCAAGACACCATTCGACCATTTCAAAGGATGGGAAGATGGACAACCACCTTGGTTCTGGACCCACACATGAACAGGCCAGCCCCCATCTGACCATTTCAAAGGATGGGAGGACTGAGTTCGTGAACAGAATTGGAAAGGGTTACTCTGATTTGTTTTTTTTTTTTCCTACAAACTGAACGTGTGTGCCAGGATATAAAAAAGACTCTGCTGGACGGTGACGTAACTCGTTTTTGAGTGAACCAGTATTTTAGGAAGAAAGGAGATTATAAGCATTGTTAAACTGATTTTTTGTCCAGTTTATTTTCTGCCGTTGCACTTTCCTTTTCCTCTGTGAGTTCTGAATAACTGGCATTGTCTGGCGATCCTTAAACGTTCGTGTTTAAAAAGGGAGGCAGTCTTTTCTTGGAAGACAAAGACTAAAGGAATCTTTGTTCGTATGGTCTCTTTTGGGCAGTTTTGCTATATTTTTAGTAGAGTTTTATTTAATTCTGCGTGGCAGTGTTTCTTCTCAATGCGATCAAGTCTTTCTCCTTCTTAATTAGCATCCTCTCTCTCTCTCTCTCTCTCTCACTCTCTCTCTCTCTCTCTCTCTCTCTCTCTCTCTCTCTCTCTCTCTCTCTCTCTCTCTCTGGAAGACAGAATTACTAATTTTCTTTCCCTTTGATCTTTAATTTGGAAGATATAATGACGATGACATAGCCATTATCTTGCAGACAGATGGCAACCAGTTTTCTTCACCCACCAGGAAAAAATAGGAGGGCGAAAAAGGTAGAGGTTGGTGTGTGTGTGTTGTGTGTGTGTGTGTGTGTGTGTGTGGTGTGTGTGTGTGTGTGTGTGTGTGTGTTGTGTGGTGTGTGCGTGCGTGTGCGTGCGTGCGTGCGTGCGCGCGCTCGTGTGGTGTGTGTGTGTTGTGTATGTTGTGTGTGTGTGTGTGTGTGTGTGTGTGTGTGTGTGAAAAACATAAGGGAAAATAAAAAGAGAGAAGAAAAGACCGGAAGGACAAAAAGCAACCTTGAAAGCTAGAAAGAGAAAGAAAGAAAGAAACAGGGAGGGGAGGGGAAACGAAAGAAACTCAACGAGGAAAAGTGATGGGTGTGAGTGTTAAAAAATGCAAACCAGCCATTTTCATCATCATCATCATAGCAGTCACTATTGCCATTAGTACCATTGCTGTTATCATACCCATCAGTACTATAACTACCATTGCTTCCACTAATACTACTGCTGATGATGCTGAAGCTGATGCTACAGCCACTACTACCAGAGAAAATGAGACGTGTCTCCACTGTTTCTGCTACTGCTGCTAACCTTGATGCTGATCGTCTTCTATTTCAGCCGTTTAGGTTTTCGCTGCTGCTATTATCGGTCCACTACTGTGAAGCGCGTTCTGCTGTTGTTGTTTGTGTTCCTGTTGCTGCTGTTTGTGTCGAGCTACTTTCGTGTTTCTGCTCTTGTTATGTGCGTTTCTGATGCTACTGTTTTGTGTTTGTGCTGTTGTTTGCGTTTATGTTGCGATGGTCTGTGCTGTTGTTGTTTGTGTTTCTGTCGGTTGCGTTTGTTGTTGATGTTCGTGTTTGTGTTCCTGTTGTTTATGTAGTGCCTCCGTTGTTTGTGTTTGTGCTGCTACTGTTTGTGTTCGGGCTGCTGTTGTTTTTATTTGTTATGTTGTTTGGGTTTGTGTTGCTGCTATTTGTGTTGTGTGTTCTGTTGTTTAGTTTGCTGTTGTTGTTTGTGATTGTGTTGGTTGTCTGTGATGTTTGGTTGTCTGTGATTGTGCTGCCGTATTCTGTGTTTGTGCTGCCGTTGTTCTGTGTTGTGCTGCCGTTGTTGTGATTGTGCTGCCGTTGTCTGTGATTGCGCTGCTCTTGTTTTTTGTTTGTGTTTCCGTTGTTCGTGTTCGCGCTGCTGTCTTTTTTTTTTCTTCTTTTTTTTTTTTTTAGCTGCTGTAGTTTTATGTGCTCCCCTTGTTTTGTTTGTGCTACTGTTGTTTTTAGTGTTTGTGCTACAGTTGTTTTTAGTGTTGTGCTACTGTTGTTTTTAGTGTTTGTGCTACAGTTGTTTTTAGTGTTTGTGCTACAGTTGTTTTTAGGTTTGTGCTACAGTTGTTTTTAGTGGTTGTGCTACTGTTGTTTTTAGTGTTTGTGCTACAGTTGTTTTTAGTGTTGTGCCTACTGTTGTTTTTATGTGCTGTACGTGTTTTTATGTTTGCTACTGCTGTTTTAGTGTTTCTACTGCTTGTGTTAGTGTTTTGCTACTGCTGTTTTTAGTGTGTTTGCTACTGCTTGTTTTTAGTGTTTGCTACTGTTGTTTAGTGTTTCTACTGCGCTGTTAGTTTTCTAACTTTGCTGCTGTTTGTATTTCTACTGCTGCTGTTGTTTTCTGCTGCTGTGCTTTGTGTTGTTGCTGTTTTCATTTCTGCACCTATTGCTTGTGTTGCTGCTGCGATGTTTGTGTTTCTGTTGCTGATGTTACCATTTTTTTTCTATTGCTGTTGTGTTCCTGCTGTTGCTGTTCGTGTTTCTGCGGCGGCTGTTTTTGTTTTTTTTCGGTGGTGTCTGTGTTTCTTGCAATTTCTGTTTGTATGTCTGCTACCGTTACTCCATTTCTGTTGCTGGTTTATGTAGTGTGGCTGCTGCTGTTTATATGTCTGCAATTGTTTTGTGCTTTCCCCCTTCTGTGTGTGTTTCTGCTGTTGTTTTTTGTGGTTTTGTCCGTTCTGTTCATCTGTTCTTTTTGTTTTCTTCTGCCTGTTGTGTTGTTACTCTCCTTCTGTCCTATTGTTTCGTGTTGTTTTCTGTTTGTTTGTTTGTTTGTTTGTTTTTTTGCTGATGTTTGCGTTTTCTGCTGCCTGTGTCTAAGACGCTGTTGTATGTGTTTCTGCCGACACTGTGCGTTGAACGCTACTTGGGGTATTGCTGCAACAGCCAATACCTACACCATTCAATATGACGAACAGGTCCTCCGGCTCACAGCTCAGGCTCGCGCTGTGTGGAGGAAGACACCGTCTCCCTGCAGATCAGCTCTCTCTCCCTCCATCCCTCCCTCCTCCCTCTCTCTCTCTTTCACACACACACACACACACACACACACACACACACACACACAGACACAAACGCGCACGCACACACACACACACACACACAACACAAACGCCACCACACACACACACACAACGAAGAAAGAGAGAGAGAGAGGAGAGGAGAGAGAAGGCAGAGAGAAGAGAGAGAGAGAGAGAGAGAGAGAGAGAGAGAGAGAGAGAGAGAGAGAGAGAGAGAGAGAGAGACACGTACACGCATGCAAACCCTCTTGTCTCACTGTCTCCGTCTCTCCCTCTCTCTCTCTCTCTCTCCTCCCCTCCCTCCCTCCTCTCTCTCCTCTCTCTCTCTCTCTCTCTCTCTCTCTCTCTCTCATCTTTCTATCTGACATGGAACAAGTAAAAAGTGTGTGTGAGGGGGGTGGGGGGTGGGGGGGGTTATGAATGGACTGTCAAAAACGAAGAACAGTGCAATGAAGATGAAATAAAGAATGAAGGAGAAGAAAAGTGTAGACAAATTAACATTCAGTTTGGTGACAACGTGGAATCACGACACAAACGACAATAACGACGACAACGACAAAGACAACATCAGACAACAACGTCAAGGATGACAACAACAACACCGATCATGACAGCGACGATGACGACACAAAAACAGTGACCTGTGGCATTGCTAACGGCGACAACAACGAGAGCAACGGCGACAACAAAGATGGTAACAACGACAACAAGGACAATGAAGAAAGTGACAACAATGAAGATGACAACACACAACAACAACAACAACACAACAACAAGATCGAGCCACAGGCAAACAATAATCACACACAACACGCTACTTCTTTACAATCGCCAAACTCGTGATCATCGTCAACGTTATCATCAATCACCAGCATCATCAACCTCAACCCTCAGCCACAACAACACCAACAACAACACCAACAGGACCCACCCCAAACACCTCAGTGATCTTCCGTTTGCTGTCTGTCGCTGGGTGTGACCCGAAGGAACTGGGGAAGGGTGGGCCCAGACATCGTAGACCTTGGACATGGTCGTCTCTCACATCATAACCGCCACTGTCCCCCCTCCCACAGAAATCCTGGGCAGTGTCCACACCTTCCTCGGCCGCACGACACCAACAACACGATAAATCCGAGTCCTGTCTTATATCAGAGGAAACAAACCTAACAAGAAGTCCGCACGTCGCAGTGATATGAGCGCACTTCGATCGTTCTCGACTGGAGGTTGTCATCAGTAGGGGGAGACGTCGGTGTTGAGGTCATTAACGCCAGCTGATGACCACTGCACGATGTCCCAGCACGCCAGGACTGACCACTGAGCGATATTGGCTGTCTTAAGTGGTGGTGATCAGTCCCCGAGTGCCATTCACGTACATCTGTCTTAGTTGTGACGGCTAATGGATGACCCCGACCGCAGAGGACACGCCCAGCTCGTAAAAGCTATTTCCACAACAATTCTCCGTGCCTTGAACTACGTCAAGCGCGTCACAGCAGTCGATGAAACATAATCACTTCAAGCAGTTTGAACCTTTTTTTTTTTTTTTTGCTTACCCGCGAGCTCAATGTTTTGATGTGCTGTCTTTGTTGTCTCTTCAATGACAACGCCGCAGTCCAAGAAAATAAACCCACAAAATCAATACAGAAATTTATTTGCAGTTTTTTTTTGCTTTTCTTTATTTTGTTTTGTTTTGTTTATGTTTATGTTTTGTTTTTGTTCCCTACCAGCTGATGCTAGGCTGCTCCCATCTTCCAACAGGAGTGGTGTGACTGAACGAGCACTGTCTCAAAACCAGGTCAGCCTTTCACAGAACTGAGAAACATGCACAACACCACGTCGCTGACACCGCGATACAAACCATTTCTTTCCCCAACTTTCACTGCGGGCCAAAGACCAAACTGTCCGGGCAAAAAACAAAAAGCACGTCATATTTTCTTTCAGAAATGACTTTCCCGACTCGCCAATACCTCCCACAGACAGACGACTTGCGAAAGTATCGGTCTCCTGTCGCGACTGTGACTGTCCTGTCGACCGGCTCTCGAGGCTCAAACGGACACAACAATTCCGTCCACCTCACTCCTTCCACCTCACCGAGGCCGAGTCACTGTTTCTCCTGAAAACGCCACCGAGCGCAGACAGGCAGGCAGGCAGGTAGGCAGGCACGCAGGCAGACAGACGAATCAATCCCGTGGCAGCCACACGTAAATGCCATCGATTTGAAGTGGTGATGTCAGCTTCTTTGTGTGTGTGTTGTGTGTGTGTGTGCAGACCCCCCCCCCCCCCCCCCCCCCCCCCCCCCCAGTTCTGTGATAGCACTGAAGGCAGTCATTGCGCGTTTGTTTGGTTCCACTAGCGTATGTCGTATGCGTTCCACCCAGAGTGACCCGATAATTAAACTCGGTTCGCCTGCTCTTTGATGGTGCCGACGCTCTCAAAGCATTCGTTGGGGAGTTTCTCGCTTTGATTCTTTGTCCCGTTTTGTGGAGCCACCGGTCCCGTTTCGACTGTTTCATGTGAAACTTGTAGTTCTCAAACCTGTCTTGATACAGGCCAAATATGCCCACGAGGGTATTCAAAAAGTTTAACTCTCTCTCTCTCTCTCTCTCTCTCTCCTCTCACCCACCACTCCCACACACACACACACACACACACACACACACACACACACACACACACCGGTTACCATGAACACTTGCATCTGATTCAACAGGTCAGTGAAAATGTCATGCTGTTAGTCGCTATTCAACCTTTTGTCCAACTTCTGGATATATAATATATATAAATATATATATATATATATATATATATAATTAATAATTAATAACAACAAACTAATAAATTCCAAGGATAAGTACCGAGCACCGTTCCAGCAACTCTCTCTCTCTCTCTCTCTCTTCTCTCTCTCTCTCTCTCTCTCTCTCTCTCTCTTCTATATATATAATATATATATATATATATAAGAGAGAGAGAGAGAGAGAGAGAGAGAGAGAGAGAGAGAGAGAGAAGAGAAGAGACTGAAAAGAGCGTACGGTGTGTGTGTGTGTGTGTGTGTGTGTGTGTGTGTTGTATTATGTGTATGTTAAAACTATCCTGGATCCGTAGGACTGAGAGATCAAACCACAAATGGAAACAAATTCTTCTCAGTAATTTTCCTCATTGGCCTCATATGAGTAAACATGGTCCAGAGATTATCTCAAAATTTACAAAATATAATCCGTTCTGGGCAGATGTCCTTGAAGCTTACAAACTTTTTTATTACAAGTGTCTGCCAAAAAAAAAATCCGCTGAACTACTTCGTGAACCAGTTTGCTTCAACAAACGTATTCAAGTTGGGAAAAGACACATTGTCTCTAAAATGCTTCAAAACAAAAGTGTCTATTATCTCGCACATTTTTTTGATGATAATGGTCAGTTTCTTTCCCACGCGATTAAGGAAAAATATGATGTCAACATTGATTTTCTAACTTATACAGGGTATAAGTTAGCAATATTGAATTATAAAAAGATTCGACATTACCATCGAAAACAACAAATGTATTACTTCTCCATTCTGTTTTAAGATAGTGTTCGCCACTTATAAAGGTTCAAAGACTTATTACGATATACTGATTGATAATCAGTTGAGAGCTCCGTGCTGTGACAAATGGGACATCAAACTTTCACAAGCTCATGACTGGAATTCATGTTTTTTTTATGCACATAAGATTACAGATGTAAAACTTAAGTGGTTTCAGCTAAGAATAATTCACAGGTGTTTAGGCACAAATGTTATTTTGAAAGAAATCGGTGTTACTGATAATGATAAATGCAGTTTTTGCGGATTATTTAAAGATTCTATTGACCATATGTTTTGGAAATGTACTCATGTCAAATGTTTTTGGAGTAGGTTAATTGATTTGGTAAAAGAGAAATGCACTCATGCACAAAATATACGCCTAACAGAGTCTCTCATACTTTTAGGTTTCGACAGAACAATCGCAATTGATTACATTTTTTACTTCATTATTCTTCTAGCAAAATATTACCTATATAAGTGTAAGTTAGAAGGCAGTCTTCCACATGTAGCAGTTTTCTTGAAAATGTTGACCTATAGATATAAAATTGAAAAATATAATTCATACCTAACCATGAACCACGTGGATTTTCATGCCAGATGGCTTGCTTATGAAGCTTTGGTTTCTAATACCTAGCTGCTTTAGCTACTGTCTCAGGAACAATATCTTTTCTGTATAATATATAAATGCGTTGATGTATAATATAACAAAAAATTTACGGGGCTAATCATATTATCTTTTTTCCTTCTTTTTTTGTTTTTGTTTTGTTTTGATCCTTTGCGGGGTATCCTTGTGGCCCTTGTCTGCTGCTGAAATATTTATGTTTTTGGCACTCAAGAATAATGTACCTTATGATAATAACATGTATTATCTTCACTTGCTGTGACCCAACCCTTTTGTTACCTTGTGTATCTGTCTGCCCGGGCTGTTTTTGTTTTTTTTCCCCTATATTATTTGTGTGTACATGCTGTTTTATCTTGCAATATATAGGTGTATGTTTATGTGTATATGTGTGAAATATGTGTGTGTATATATTAAGTATGTGTGTATTATAGTTTTGTGAAATTGTGTATATGTATGTATGTGTATATGTATGTATATATATATATATTATATATATATGTATATGTATATGTATAATATAAAATATATATATAAATTCCTTATAGCATTGTCAAAAAGTAACCATGTTTTTTTTTTTAAATGTTCTATACATAGACAATGTTATGCTGAAATTCTCTCTCCTCCCTCTCTCTCCAATCTCTCTTCTCTCTCTCTTTTCTCTCCTTCTTTTCTTTTTTCATGTGTGTGTGTGTGTGTTTTTGTTTGTCTGTTTCTTGCTTTTTACTGATTTTTAGTTATGAGTGTCTGCCCTTCTTGATAAAATTGTAGGGTGTGAGTCTGCCCTTTTTTTTTTCCTTTTTCTCTTTGTATGAGGAATAAAAATAAAAAAAATAAAAATGTTAAAAAAAAAAGAAAAAAAAAAGAGCGTACGGTGTGTGTGTGTGTGTGTGTGTGTGTGTGTGTGTGTGTGTGTTTGTTTTATGTGTATGTTCGGTGTCCCTTTCTGTGCGTGTTTCTGTGTACATGTATACGAGGTGTGTTGTCATGCGGTTTTCATCTCTATATAGTGAACACTTTCAGAGAGATAAAAGACATGTGCGTAGAATACATAAAAAAAGCAACTGATGCCCTTATTGAGTTCATAGACGAAGCGGGAATATACGACTCGGAGTAATCATTCTGCGTTTAGGCAAAACGAGAATATGCAATCGTGAAGGCACCAAAAAAAAAAAACCTCTGCGCTTGTCAGAAGCGTCCGACAACTTTAGTAGTGAACGCTGAAGGGATTATCGTTCGTGGCATAACTCAAACGTCTGGATGACACGGGGAAAGAGAAAGGACACCGCAGGCCATTATTGACAAAGGAGGCGAGTGTTCAAGCCAGAGTGCGAGAAACAGAGAAAGAAAGGAGGCAGTTGATGAACAAAGAAAGGAGAGAGAAAGGGGAAGGGATGGGGGGAGGGGGGGGGGGGGGGGGGGGGAGGGGGGGAGAAGGGAGGGAGTGGGGGATGGAGAAATGGGTTTTAAGGTATCGACGGCCCGGATTTAGAAGAGAAGGGGGGGAAGATTAAGGGGTGGGTGTGGAGAAGGAGGTGGAGGTTGACAGGGAGAGCGAAGCACAGGCTGCACCCCCTAAAAAAAATTAATGTCCCAAGGCCTTGTTAAGGCGTTTCGATTTATAGACTGGCGCAATTAGATCGTTTTTTTTTTCGAGAAGTTTCATCGGGTCAAAAAGTTGATTCTCCTCATTTTCTTTCATTTTGTCATCAAAGTACAAGCCAAGTGGTTTCAAGCATCCAATCAAAATCAAAGGAATGGGACTATTTGAGGGCTTTTCCGGCTAGCGCAAAACAGAGCGAGTGCAAAGGCCTGAAATGTGACGTCAGCTGAGGGGGAAAGGGCATGTATTTGACAATTGTAGTGATTTTGTCAGTGGAGATCCCCCTAAACAAAAGACATAATTGGTGGGGGGTTTTTCCCTTTTGGACAGTTATCAGCTGAACATTAAAAACTGGCTCAAACTTATGTTTGGCCTCAAACGCTTACTTTTTTTTTTCTTCTTTCTTTCTGCGTACGCAGGCTGTACTCCTGCGGACACTCCCCGTGTAGACAGGCAGTGGGGTTTTGTGTGTATGACCGTTTTTTTTTTTCATCCCGCCATTAAGGCAGCCACACCCCCATCTTCGGGGAAGGTGCATGCTATGTGTAACGTGTCCCTCGAAAGTGGTGATTGCATTTTAAAGTGTGTGCAAGATGTTGTGCGTGCGTTCACACACGGAACCTCGGTTTTTTAGTCTCATTCGAAGGACTGTATGCGAAATGGAGTCAGAACCAATGTTAACTCCGAGGAAAAAAAAAAACCCTGTACCGAAACAGCCCGGCGGAGATTCGAACCCGCAACCCCAGGATCACGAGACCGGAGCTCTACCAACTGAGCTATTCCGGCCCCCACGCTTACAATGAATTATATAGTGTTTGTGTGTGTGTGTGTGTGTGTGTGTGTGTGTGCAAAATCCTAACTGTGGAGTGAGGACACAGAAGGAAAGTGACGAAGACAGGCAGAGAGAGAGGCTTCCATTCAATAATGCCCTAAAAGAAGGTGACCCTGCCCCACCTCTCTTAATACTCTCAGACAAGGGACCGCTCCCCTTCTCTCCCTCAAGCATCCTCTTCTGATGCAATGACGTTTTTCACTACAGCCCGCAGCGCTGATCGATGGCGAACCAATGGCTACACACTGACACGCTTCACCGAGTATTCCTCCTCCATGACTATCAGGGCGAGTTTCATCCTACCTGCCTGTCTACCTACTTGCCTGCCTGTCTGTCTGTCTGTCTGTCTCTCTCTCTCTCTCTCTCTCCTCTCCTCTCTCTCTCCTCTCTCTCTCTCTCTCTCTCTCTCTCTCTCTCTCTCTCTCTCTCTCTCTCGCACCACACACACACACACGCACACACACACACACACACACACACACACACACACACACACACACACACACACCACACACACACACACACCTACCTTGCTATGTCCAAAACGACAACCTTGTACTCCTCTCTCTCTCTCTCCTCCTCTCTCTCTCTCTCTCTCTCTCTCTCTCTCAACTTCCTCTTGAAAAACGTCGTTCTCCTCCCCCGCCCTCTCTCTCTCTCTCTCTCTCTCTCTCTCTCTCTTTCAACTTCCTCTTGAAAAACGTCGTTCTCCTTCCCCTCTCTCTCTCTCTCTCTCTCTCTCCTCTCTCTCTCTCTCTCTCCATATTGTTTCTCTCCATCTTCAAATGTATCTCTCTCCTTCCCCTATTCCTCTTCTTTTTTTTTTTCTTTCTTCTTCTTTTTTTTTTTTTTTTTTTTTTTTTTGGCTTACTTTCTTCTGAACTAGGTTTTTAACAGCCAACTGACCTGGAGAGTCACACTGAGAACAAGATCGACATGACAGACACAAATCAACCATCTCATCACAGTCACACCACCCACCAACCCGTCCCCTGCTGCGAAGCTCCCTCCCCCCCCCCCCCCCCCCCCCTTCCCATCCCCGCCCTATTACGCGCTTTCCCCTCAACGTCCAGGTGATGAACTGGAAATGTGTGGGTCTTACAAAAAAAAAAAAAAAAAAAAGAAAGAAAATGCGTGGGATCGGAGGGAGCGGCGAAAGGGGGAGGGAGGGGTGTGTGGGTGGGTGGTGGGGGGGGGGGGTCTTACATTTTGCTGGCACAGGATTGATGGCCTAGGGAATGGCCCCTCTGGTCAAATGCAATGCTAATGGCCGATGGACAGATCGTTGCATAGATAGCCATCATAGGGCGCCACTGGGGAGAACGTGGCCGAGACTGACAGGTGATTTACCTGATGTCCTTTGGACGAGTGAGTGAGAATGGATGGAAATGCATGCGCGAGCGCGCGCAAGTACAAATACTTGCGTATGGGCACACACACACACACACACACACACACACACACACACACACACAAGCAAATTATGACATAGACTATACAAGTTTAAGAAAACGTGATGGACCCTTGCTGCCAACGTATGTCAAGTCACATATAAATGAAACTTATATAAATCACCTTAAAATCTATACAGATGGTTCTGTACTAGACAATCATTTGTCTGGTTCAGCATTCATAATCCCATCCTTAAAAATAGAGAAAGGTTACCACCTTGGTGAGAATATTTCCATATTTACTGCGGAACTTGTTGCCATTATTATGGCATTAAACTTTCTTCTTGATTTTCGATTTCCTGTATTTCAAATACTACTTTGTGTTGATTCAAAATCAGTCCTACAAGCTCTAAAATTTTCGAATACAAGTGTGAGAGCAGAACTTATATCAGAAGTGTACCACTTAATTCATTTTTTGTATTTACGTGGTTCTTATGTCGATTTTTGTTGGGTTCCATCACACTGTGGATATCTGCGAATGAAAGGTAGACAAATTAGCCAAAAAGGCTGCTATCACTGAAACTGATTTAACAAAGATACACATTCCTTTATCCTTACATGAGAGTTATAGTCTTTTAAAATACGCAGCCTGGAACTCTATTTTAAATAAGGGAAAAGGCACCAAAACAAAAGGGGATATTATTTAACAAGATATCAGACAATAAAACAGGTATCAAGAATCTCTACCAAGAGAGGATTTTAAAAAGTTTGATTTTTAGATTGAGGCTTGATGCCTTTAAAACCAAATTCTGTAAACATGTGACTTGTATTTGTGGCCAGCAAATCACTCCGTTCCATCTACTTTTTTGTGCGATAGAATGAAACCCTACTTACCTGCTTGGTTGTTGAACACTGAACCGTCGATGTCAGTCTTTGAAGACGTCATCTCTAACGAATCAAACATTTTTGAAGTCGTTCAAGGACTGATTAAGAGCCCAATTGGACATTTATTTTAACGTCTATGTTATTTTCCCCATCTTGGTGTCAGTTGCTTATTTAGTATTTCTTTTAAAGTTTTGGATTCAGTTATGTGGGTTTTTTTTTTTTTTAAATCTAGGCCTAATTGCATTATACATACCTAAGTACGCCCCAAATCAACACCAACCGTTCGCATGCATACACCCAAAAACATCACATGCACACGCACATAACACTTACATACTGTCTAAGATCACTGTTAGGTGGATAGACGTTAAATTAAAGAACGAACACACACAAGCGCGCTCACACACACACACGCACACATACAGATACACTCACAAACACACACACACACACACACACACACACACACACACACACACACACACACACACACACACACACACGCACACACACACACACATACATACATACACATACATACACACGTACCCACACACGTGCATACACACACACACAGACACACACACACACACACACACACACACACACACACACACACACACACACACGCGCGCGCGCGCGCGCGCGCGCGCGTTCGGTGTGTGTGTGTGTGTGCGCGTGTGCGTGTGTGAGTGTGTGTGGTGTGTGTGTGTGTGGTGTGTGTGTGTGTGTGTGTGTGTATGTGTGTGTGGTGTGTGTGTGTGTGTGTGTGTGTGTGTGTGTGTGTGTGCGAGCGTTCGTGTGTGTGTGTGTGTGTGTGTGTGTGTGTGTGTGTGCTCCTTGGACTTTATGGGAATGACTGGGAAAACCACAGAGTCTGAGAAAGCCCCTAGGGGGGAAGGGTCTGAACACACCGACTGAAAAGAGATCGAGCTCCGCGCCTTTTTTTCTCTCTCTTTTTTTTCTTAACAATAACAACAATAACGTGTGTTTACCACAACGATGACAGCTGGGAGAAACAGAAATGCGCTACGGAGGGAAAGAGAGGGCGAGGGGAGGGGGAGGAAGGCAAGGGGGTAGAGAAGGGGGGTGGGGGGGGGGGGGGGACAGACATCCTTCTCCCTCGAACCGTCCTCCCTCCCATTTTACAAAATATTCTATCAGGGCAATAATGTTCACCTCTAGTGACATTCTTGTCTTGCAAACACTAAACTTCTAATGGCGTTTCTTTTTTCTTTTTTTCTTTTTTTTTATCTGTCATTCTTTAGTTCGACCTGTTTCCTAAAACCCGGATGCGTTGGTAGCTGGTGAGAACGAACGTTTAAAATCGCTTTTTCGGGAAGACCATTTTTCTCTCCCAAAAATTTACAAAATGAACACACCTTTTTTTTACTCTGATCTGTCCTGTCCCCTGCCCCTTTTTCTTTTTTGAAACAGATTTTGGTGTTTTCCCAATTTTGGGCAAAAGGGTTCTTTCGGGTTTCAGTTTTTCGCGGGTTCGAAACGGAGGAAAACTCAAAAATCAAAAGCTATTTTTGCCCTTTTCCTTGGATGAAAAAAAAAAAAATCGGAAAAAAAATGAGGAGGGCATAAACGATAAACATTTAAACAAGGGGGGTTAATGTTTTGCTCCCATAAGAAAACAAAACCAAAACGAGTAACTTTTTTTTCAAACTGGCACCCCCTTTTAAAAATTTTAATAAAGTCAGACAAATCCTAGAGAAAAAAACTAATGGGGGGGGAAAAAAACAAGCGCGGGCCAAAAACTAAACCTGCTTCATAGTAATGTTTGGGCAAATTTTTGGGACTTAGGGGGGGAGGGGGGGGGGGGGGGGTTTGAAAAATGGAAAAAAACGGGGAAACATAAAATTAAAAAAATTTTAAGTTACAGAAAAGAAAACTTTTTAAATAGCTGCAAAAGGGGAACCCATGCAACCCCTTTTTAAAGGGCCAGATTTTTTTGGTCTTGCCTGCTCCAAAAAAAAAAAAAAAAAAGGGAAACATGTTTTTTCCCGGGTTCCCGTTTTATTTACGCTAGTTTTCCCCAAGGGGTTCCCGTTTTTTTTTTTTTTTTTTTTAACCCCCACTTCCGTCAAGCGACTCATGTTGTGACAGGACCGAAAATAAGGGGAAAAGGGACAGATACTTTTTCCTTTTTTCCCTCACCCTTTCTTTTTTATTCTTTTCCCAATATCCCAATGCTGACCCGTTTAAAAAATTTTTTTTGGCCCCCCCCCCCCCCCCCCCCAAAGGGAAAAAAAACCCCTTTTTTGGAAAAGGGGGAAAAAAAGGGGGGTTTTTTTAAAAGAAAAATTTTTCTTTTTAAATTTTTTAAGGAAAAGGAAAACCCCCCCCCGGGGGGCCCCCCCCCCGCAAAAAAAATTTTTTAAAAAATTTTCCCCCGGTTTTTTTCCCCCCCCCTTTTTTTTTTAAAAAAAAAAAATTTTTTTAATTTTTTCCCAAAAACCCCAAAAAAAACCCAAAAAAACCCCCCCCCCCCCCCACCCACCCCCAACCCCCACCGGGAACCCCCCCAAAAAAAAAAATTGCAACCCCCCCTTTTTTCCCCCCCCCCCCCCCCCCCCCCCCCCCCCCCCCCCCCCCCCCCACACACACACACACACCCCCGGGGCCCCCGCAAACGCCCCCCCCCCAAAAAAAAACACACACACACAAAAAAAACAACCCCCAAAAAAACAAAAAAACCCCCCATTAAAAAAAAGGGGGGGGGGGGGGGAAAAAAAAAAAAGGGGGGGGGGGGGGGTTTGGGAAAAGGGGGAAAAAAGGGGGGGGGGGGGGAAAAAAAAAAAAAACCCCCCCCCCCCCCCCCCCCCCCCCCCCCCCCCCCCCCCCCCCCCCCCCCCCCCGGGGGGGGGGGGGGGGGGGGGGGGGGGGGGGGGGGCCCCCCCGGGGGGGGGGGGGGGTTTTTTAAAAACCCCCTTTTTTTCCCCTTTTTTTTCCCCCCCCCCCCCCCCCCCCCCCCCCCCCCCCCCCCCCCCCCCCCCCCCCCCCCAAAAGGGGGGGGGGGTTTTCCCCCCCCCCCCCCCGGGTTTTTTTAAAAAAGGGAAGGGGCCCCCCCCCCCCAAACCGGGGGTTTTTTTAAAAGGTTTTTTTTTTTTTTTTTTTTTTGTTTTTTTTTCCCCCCCTTTAACCGGGGCCCCCTTTTGGGGGGGGGGGTGGGGGGGGGGGGTTTTGGGGGGGTGGGGAAACCGGGGTTTTTTTTCCCCCCCCCCGGGGTTTTTTTTTTTTTTTGGGGGGGAAAAAACCTTTTAAAAAAATTTTTTTTTTTTTTTTTTTTTTTTTTTTTTTTTTTTGGGGGGTTTTTTTTTTTTTGGGGGGGAAAAAAAAAAAAAAAAAACCCCAAAAAAAAAATTTCCAAAAAAAAAAAAAGGGGGGGGGGGGGGTTGAATTTTTCACCCCCCCCGGGGGGGGGCCCCCGGGGAAAAAAAAAAAAACACCCCCCCCCAAACCCCCCCCCAACCCACCCACCCCCCCACACACACCCCCCCCACCCACACCCCCCCCCCAGGGACCGCCCCCGCCCAGCCCCAAACAAACCGCAAACTGCAATCGATATGAAAGAACAACCGTGCCTGCTTGCAATCAGTGAAGGGGGGGGGGGGGGGGGGGGGGGGTGCAGGGCGACAGAGGGAGGGGGAGTTGGTAGTTGGAAGGAGATACATGACGGATGTGTCCAATTACCATTGTCTCCCACCCCCCCCCCCCCCCCCCCCCCCCCCCCCCCCACCCCCCCCCCCCCCCCCCCCCCCCCCCACACACACACACATAACGGGGGAGGGGGAATCCCCCGCCTCGCCCATATCTATAGAGAATGATGAGGCTGGTCGCCTATCCCATACCGTTCCCTCATGTCTGTGGTTATATCATGTACATTGTCGTTGTTGCGTGCACTGCAAGCCGCTCTAAACAGTAGCATGAAGAGCCCCGCACCTGTATCGATCCTGTGGGCCTTGTTTTGTCCTTGCTAGGCGCGAGAGTGTGTGTAGGTGTGCACGTGTCTAAGCCTGTATGCCGTTCTGTGCGCCTACGCGCAAGCATGTGTATGCGAGTGCCCCAGTCCAAACCAAGTCTTAAGACAGATGCCGTTTGCCTTACTGCAATGACAATTTTTTTTTTTTTTTTTTTTTTTTTTTTTTGGTGCACTGTTCAGACGAGAATAACGGCTGGCCAACTTTGGAATGTAAGTGAATGGATAAATTGCGAATGAATTTAACGAGGAATGATGAATCTATCTGAAGTCTGTCCGTCTATCTGTCTTCTGTCTGTCTGTCTGTCTGTCTGTGATTATCTATCTTTCTATCCAGTTTATCGGTCTGTAAGTATGTCTGTCTACATCAATTGCTGTATCTTTCTTTATATATGTCTGTCTTTCTGCATTCCTGTCTGTTTGGTTTGTTTTGTTGTTTTTTGTTTGTATGTATGTGTAGTGTGTATGTATGTATTGTATGTGTATGTATGTATGATTGTATGTATGTATGTATGTAATGTTATGTATGTATGTATGTATGTACATGTATGTATGTATGCATGTGTGTATGCATGTATGCACGTACGTATGTATGCACCTATGTATTTATCTATGTACGTATGTATATAAGCATATGTATATATCTATCTCTTTCTGTCTGTGTTTCATTATCTGCGTGGCTGTACATTTGTCTGTCTCTCCATATTTTTGTCTTTCTCCATATATGTTTTGCATGAATGTCTGTGACCTATTCCTATTTACCCATATAGCTTTCTGTATTATTGTCTATAAATTCTTCTTATCTGTCTGTCTGCCTAAATATTCTCACTGAATCTGTCTGTCTGTCTGTCTGTCTATTTATCTGTCCATCCACCTGCCTGTCTGAATGTAGAAATATTGGTAAGGGCCCGCTGCTGATTTCTCTGTATGACAATGCTTAAAACAATGCCCTGTATCACCTGTTTGTTTCAATGTAGCGATACTGGCAAGGGCTCACATGGGATTCTTTTGATGGCAACACTTTAGGAGGGCCCTGCAGTTTTACAAAAGCATCAGACATGGCAGCAATGTGTGTGTATGTGGGTCAAGAATGTTTCCTTTCGGACCAGACACCGGTAAGATATCAGCATTTACTTTGTCTGACAATGAACAAAAAAAGGATCACATCGTGATGTGTTCTGTCTCATCCCTTCTGGGTGTTGCGATGTAGATTTTGATGCTTATTGTATGGAAGAAATAGAAACACCTAAACGGAAATAAGAAATCAGTCTGACAACTATGGTTGATATTTCCAGGGGGTTGTACCTGTCCATACGCTGTTGGGACGGGATGGGGCTCCACTGGGTTAAGATGGGTGGGGCCTGGGTGATGTGTTGGGAAAGAGGAGTAGAGCTGGTCGGTTCCGAACGCTTCAAGGTGTGGATTTACAAACTAAAGCTGTACTTAAACACTCTGTCTCTGCTGCACTCGAAGCGATCACGGCAGAGGAAAGAAAAGGAGAAAATAAGACACAGAAATAGCCAACCAGCTCCAAGTCCACCTTACCATACACCTGCGCGGACGCAAAAGCAACACACACACACACATACGCGCGCGCGCGCACGCACGCACGCACGCACTCACCCACGCCGCGCGCGCACGCAGCACGCACACACCACACACCACCACACACACACACACACACACACACACACACACACACACAACACACACACACACACACACACACACGAGTGCGAACACAGAAAGGTGAAGGAATGAAAGGATACGAATCCAGTTAACGAATAACTTAGCTGCACCTGTTTGTTCAAATTTTGTTCAATGAATTAAAAAAGTTGTCACACACTCTGAGAATTTCCTGTTCATAAATCGAGCATTAAACTCTCTGAGGATCTAAATATGTTTTACGGCCTTAGCTAATTAGAATTCAACTGACTTTCAGTGTTGGATCAGACAAGAGAGAGAGAGAGAGAGAGAGAGAGAGAGAGAGAGGAGAGAGAGAGAGAGAGAGAGAGAGAGAGGAGAGAGAGAGAGAGAGGAGAGTGGGAGGGAGGGAGGGAGGGAGTCAGGGACGAAGGGAGAATGTTGCTTACAGCCCAGCCGACCGCAAAGGGCCATGTCAGGCCTGTTGCTACATTGAATTCAACTTTCAAGTCAAGAAAGGAGAGAGAGAGAGAGAGAGAGAGAGAGAGGAGGAGAGGAGAGAGAGAGAGAGAGAGAGAGAGAGGAGAGAGAACTCAGAATTCAGATGGCTTCTTTAAAAAATAAAAGGCCATTGCCCCTTATGAAGGGGGACATGGAGAACGTAATGACAATTATATGAATTTTGCAGAACACAAGAAAGACTGGATGGACTTCTCCCTCACGAAGTCATAGCTGATCGAAACTAAAATGCTTTGAACAAATGAATTCTTACTATGCTTTCATTCTGAGATGCCATAAGCAAACTTAACAGAAATTGACAGGGATCCCTGGAAAACTTAACTAGAGAGAGAGAGAGAGAGAGAGAGGAGAGAGAGAGAGAGAGAGAGAGAGAGAGACAGACAGACAGACAGACAGACAGAGCCACACACATATACATACACACATACAGAGGCAGACAGACAGAGACAGAGAGGACAGACAGACAGAGACAGAGACAGAGAAGAGAGAGAGAGAGAGAGGAGAGAGAGAGAGAGAGAGAGAGGAGAGAGAGAAAGAAGATGATTCAATGATCAGAAACGTGCAAACAATGCGCTTCATTTTTCCATACACAACTCCCTTCAAAATATAACCATGGCGGATTATGTCGTTCAACTTACGATCTTCCCTACGAATTCCTGCAGGCTAAGTTATCCGACAAAGAGCATAACTTAACATACATCCGACGATTATGAGGCTTCACCTTTATCCGGCATACTATCATTTTATACATCCTTTAACATTCCGACACCCCCCCCCCCCCCCCCAGCCACATCCCAAGTCCCATCCCTTCACACACACACACACACACACACACACACACACACACACACCATCCCCTACCCCTCCATCCGCCTCTCATCCCTTCACAAGCACACCCTCCCCGCCCTCTCCATCAATGTAGCATTTTATCTCATTTTTGTGTTTGCTTAAACTAGAGTCCTTCAATGTCGTGGAATACAGAAGAGAACATTACAAAAGCACAAACTACAGCAGTGATGGTGGTTTAGTCACAAATTTACGTTTCAAAACTGAATTTAATAAACTACTTAGATCAGCCTGAGCGAAATGAATTAGTATTAAAAGTACTGTGTACGTCAGTTTTTCGTTTCCTCCCCTATATTCCCCCCCCCCTCTCCTCCCCCACTCGATGATTGAAGCAGGGAATAGCACAGCATCTAATATGTTATGTGGTACACAGTTTAAGAGGTGTTTCATTCATATTTTGATTTGTTTGTCTGTTGTTATGTTTCTTCAATTGTCCAAATTTCATTGTTCGTTGAAACAAGAAATATTACCCTTACTGCAATGGGGGAAGACCGGTTCCACGACACCAATCATTACAATAAGTGAAAAATCACCAGGAAAAGGTTGGGGGGGGGGGGGGGTGGTGGAAGAGGGCACAGTAGGAAGGGAGAGAAGAAATGCGGTGGAGCAGGGGAAGGGGGATAGACAAACAAAGAGAAAAGCGAGAGAAACAGTCAACTGACCATGTGTAACCTGCCTTACAGTTTGACAGAAAGGAAAGCCTACAGTATATTGTCTGGGTGTGTTACATTCTTTAATTTCAAGTCATTAATGCACTCTAGATTCAGTAAACAGTAGACTAGAATGGTATATGGAAGAGAAAAAAAGTCGGCCTCCATTGCAGTGAAACGGATCATGGATCCCCCCCATTTAATCCGGATCCGCAGCATGGATCCATTCCCAAATTCAATGGGATTGTCCTTGGAACCCACTCCATCTTTTGACCGAGTTCTCTTCAATTTACCTCTGCAAATTCTGTGTAATCATTCTGAC
>CM031603.1:54477842-54482842 GCA_018398815.1 Conus ventricosus
ACTGGCCATCGTAAACATGTGTGTGTGTGTGTGTGTGTGTGGTGTGTGTGTGTGTTTTGCTCGCTTTAGATTTCAATTAGTGATCATTACAGTTCATAATACAGTATATGGTCTCGCCGACCACGACTGGGTTCAAAAACATGTCCACATCAAAACAATCCTGACTCAAAGCCATTGATTAAAGGCAAAAACGGTGAACATTCAGCACATGTAATCACTGACACAAGTCATTTTACCCTTAATCTTTAAAAAATAAGATATATAAAACTTTATAATGCCGGAGGTGCCAGCCATTCCAATGAACTGATCCCCACTCCAATAAAGAAAGACTTGAACAAAAAAATTATCAAACAGGCATCCAGGTTAGAAAAAATTAAAAACAAAAATCAAATACCAAATGTACAAATGGCCAAGAACAGTGAAGACCAAGTAGTTAACTCTTATCGGTTAGCTCCCTCAATAGTGAATATCTAAATTCGATGCCATGCTCTCACAATTTTTCCATCGTTACTGTTCCAGCAACGACAAATATTCTTGTGGTCAGATTCGGCAGATTTCTAGACAATTCTAATACAAATATATTCATCCATACTTTTTACATGTTAAATGACATATTTTCATGCAAGTTTTTATTTTATTTTAGGGTCAGTAAACTGTCATAACCCGATGCAGTTAAAAGATTTGCATAAATTGTCCGAACTGGTGAGAAAAATCACGCCCGCCCCCTTGTTGTCTGGCAATAATTTCATGGTCTGGAAATGACGACTTTGTGAGGGAAAAACATATAGGCGAATGGATTGAGAAGACAAAAACAAACGGTCACAGAAAACACAACGAAAGAAAGCCAGATAAGTGACTGTTTGTTCCTCCTTTGTGTTCCTTATTTTGAATATTATTCGTCCTGCCTTAAGAAGATCAAGTAGGTCAAAATGCGTTGTGTCTGTGCGTCTGTGTATTTTTTTTCTGGTAATTGTTTGTTTCTTCGTTTGGCGGCTTAGTATTTTTGTGTGTGTGTGTGTGTGTGTGTGTGCTCTTGAAAGCAAAACAAGACAAAAAATATAACAGAATAAAAGGCAGACGCATTTCTTTAAGACACAGAATAGGGGTTCAATTTCTATCAGTTTTTTTTTTTCTTTTTAATCTCCTTAAAATGGCGATATTGTTTTCAACGCCCCCATCCCCCTACCCTCCACCCCCTCTCTCTCTCTCTCTCTCTCTCTCTCTCTCTCTCTCTCTCTCTCTCTCTCTCCTCTCTCTCTCTCGCCCTTTCCCTTACTCCTTTACTTCTTTACTTCCCCTCTTCTTCTCCTTCTTCACCTGTCTCCGATCCTATCCCTTCCGTCGGCATTCCACTGGGGACATTGAATGTAGGAGATCAGGAAACAACACAGGGTGAACAATGCAGCCACACACACTTTGGCCACCACCAGGACATCACGCCGAAGCAATCGGGTCCAAGAATCACGCTTCCATTCCGTCGTCAGACAGCTTACTTCTCGACAGGCTCAACACAAGGGCTTGCCCACATCAACGTGGGCCACCAGCTAACATGGCTTAAGTCCCTGCAGACGTGTCCGTGACTGTGCACACCCAATAACCGACCGCCAGTCTCTCTTCGTGTGGGCAGAGGAGGCGTGAATACCTGGCAGTTCCCATGTGTTCTGGGCGGAGAGCATATCCGACACAGCCATGAATGAGGCATCAACGCTACAGCTTTATGATCGTGGTGTGGTGTGGTGTGTTGTGGTGTGGTGTGGTGTGGTGTGGTGTGGTGTGGTGTGGTGGGTGGGTGTGGTGGTCGGGTCGGGTCGGGTCGGGTCGGGTCGGGTCGGGTCGTGTGTTGTATTATGTCGGATCGTGTCGTTTCGTGTCGCATCGTGGTGAGTCGTGTCGTTGTCACATCGTGTCGTTGTCGTGTCCGCGTCGCGTCGCGTCGCGTCGCGTCGCGTCGCGTCGCGTCGCGTCGCGTCGCGTCGGTGTCGTGTCGTGTCGTGTCGTGTCGTGTCGTGTGTGTCGTGTGTCGAGTCGAGTCGAGTCGAGTCGAGTCGAGTCATGTCGCGTCGTATCGCGTCGTATCACGTTGTGTTGTAAGGTATCGTGTCGTGTCGTGCCATGTCGTATCGTGTTGTCTTTTGTGTCTTGTGTTGCGCTACGTTGTGCTGCGTTGCACCGCATGGCAATGAATTGTACCGAGTGTGTTTTCCGTAACATTGCTTTGTGTTGCATTGCAGATGTCGACACAACAGTATCTTCTATTTCACATTGCATGTAACTGTATTGCATTGCAGATGTCGGCCACAACAGTATCTTCTATTTCACATTGCATGTAAATGTATTGCATTGCAGATGTCGGCACAACAGTATCTTCTATTTCACATTGCATGTAACTGTATTGCATTGCAGATGTCGGCACAACAGTATCTTCTATTTCACATTGCATGTAACTGTATTGCATTGCAGATGTCGGCACAACAGTATCTTCTATTTCACATTGCATGTAAATGTATTGCATTGTGTATGTCGGCACAACAGTATCTTCTATTTCACATTGCATGTAACTGTATTGCATTGCAGATGTCGGCACAACAGTATCTTCTATTTCACATTGCATGTAAATGTATTGCATTGTGTTGCTGAACGCTCTTCAGTGGTGTGGTTAAAAAAAAAAAAAAAAAAAAAAACTCATTAGCTGTCGGCTGACGATTTTCATTTCCAAGTAATCGAACACTACTGATCTGCGTGGCGTCCCGACACCGTGGCTCTCTGTGGACTGTCGGTGCTGTGGCCATAAGCAGCACGATCTGGATGTGGCTGTGGGGGAATGAATGAGAGGCATGGGAGTAACGTCACTGAGGAAACACTGGACAAGAGACAACAACAACAACACTAAGAAGAGTGGTACAGTAGCGAGTCGGTGCCACATTCACCGTACTGATCATTGTAAACAACGAGAAAAATTAGTGACATATAACGAAAAAATAATTCTCCAGCCAGTGAGGTAGTGTGTTGCTTATAGCCCAGCCGATAGCAAAAGGCCATATCAGGGCTGTCATCCGTTGAGGTAAGCTCACAAATCGTTCAAAAACAAAAACAAAAAAGGAAAAAAAAAATGGAAAGAAAAAGAAACTCATTCGCACAATTCCTCGAAATACGCCTTCTAAAAAAAAAAAACACCGAAATTTTTGTTAAAAAATCCTTCTTCTGTAAAATCTTAGATCAGATGAAAAATATTGATCTGTTTTCAGAAATTCAAAGATCGCATGAGGTGGGGACCCTCTGAATAGGGTTTTCACGGAGTCTGCTGTAAAATGTTTATGCCTCCCATCATGCAAGTCCCAACACTCTGAACGAATCTGTTTCACTGTGTGCGGTACATGACATGGAATGCACCACGGAGCTTCTTCACCTTTTAAAAGATAAGAATGGGTGTAAAAGGAGTGTGGCCTGTACGCAAGCAGCACCGGACTGTTTCTTCTTTACGGCCGCCTCGGGAACCTGGTAAAAATTCTTTCAGGTTTTGACGGATTTTGAAGTTTGTCTTCCGTTTGCGAGTTCCATTCCTCTTGTTAGGTCTTTGACGGAAGACTGGGCTTTGGGTTTCAGATCAGTGTGAGGGATAGACAATCTGCTTAACTAGCCAGTCAGTCCCACATATACCATACCGATCATTGTAAACTACCAGGATAATTAGCGATATATAGCGAACATAAATCAATAGCAAGTCAGTCCACATTCACTGTACTGATCGTTGTAATGTATAAGGACAACCTGAGTTTGTGACATCTGACGGAGATTCAGCCCCGCATTCGCCATACTAATCACTGTAAACTACAAGGATAATTTGTAATATATAACGAAAATTGTATGCTTTGCCGGTCAACCCCACATTCTTCACACTAATCGTTGTAAACTACAAGGATAATTTGTGACATATAAAGAAAATCATATGCTAGCTAGTCAGTTCTACATTGACCATACTGACCTTTAAGTACAATTCAAGGATAATTTGTGCTATGCAACGAAAATTATACACTAGCCAGTCAGCCCCACATTCATAATGATTATCGTAAACTACAAAGATACTTTGTGTTATTTAACCAATTTTTCTACGAGCCTCACATTTACCATTGTGAACTACAAATGATTTGTCATATATAGCGAACGTGGCACACAAGCCAGTCCGCCATTCATTCATCTTAATAGCCACTGTAAACTACAAAGACAATATGCGATGTATGATGAACATAATACACTAGCCAGTCCGCCATTCATTCATCTTAATGGCCACTGTAAACTACAAAGACAATGCGATGTATGATGAACATAATACACTAGCCAGTCCGCCATTCATTCATCTTAATGGCCACTGTAAACTACAAAGACAATGCGATGTATGATGAACATAATACACTAGCCAGTCCGCCATTCATTCATCTTAATGGCCACTGTAAACTACAAAGACAATATGCGATGTATGATGAACATAATACACTAGCCAGTCCGCCATTCATTCATCTTAATGGCCACTGTAAACTACAAAGACAATATGCGATGTATGATGAACATAATACACTAGCCAGTCCGCCATTCATTCATCTTAATGGCCACTGTAAACTACAAAGACAATATGCGATGTATGATGAACATAATACACTAGCCAGTCCGCCATTCATTCATCTTAATGGCCACTGTAAACTACAAAGACAATATGCGATGTATGATGAACATAATACACTAGCCAGTCCGCCATTCATTCATCTTAATGGCCACTGTAAACTACAAAGACAATATGTGATGTATGATGAACATAATACACTAGCCAGTCCGACCCACGTTCACCTTACTGGTCATTGTAAACTACGTGGATAACGATAAACAAGTGGGGTATGTTTTGCTCCCATAAGGAAACCTAACAGGTTTCCTTATGGGAGCAAAACATACCCCACTTGTTAGGGAGCAAACATACCCCACTTGGGAGCAAAACATACCCCACTTGTTAG
>CM031603.1:54495342-54500342 GCA_018398815.1 Conus ventricosus
CTTCCTCTTCGAGGTCTCTCGATGGACAAGATACACCAGAGAACTGTTAGTTTGAAAATGATTCACATGGATCATTCCGTCTGGAATCCCAGCAGATCAAAATTACAACCACCTGTAATTACAGGAGTCGGGAAAGAAAGTTGGCCGCTCATCATGGTACACACAGGATTAGTCACTCAACGGCTACATGATGCATAAGCGACGAAGTTGTCCCCTCCTTCTCTAAGGCACAGACGCGCGAACTGTTACGAAGGTCGATTTGGATTTGACTGTAGCAGAGCGGTCAGGCAGAACAGTGTGTACAGCTGAAGTGGGCGGTAATTCGGTGATCAGCTCGGCGGAAGAAATCCACCTGCACTATCGTTTTGAGAGCATCGCAGATTCTGCACATTATCTACCCCCTCTTCCCACCCTTTTCAACAAATGTGCCTTTGCCACCAATTTTCGAGGACGTTAAATATCATGCCAGACAACAGCTTGGTCCGGTACCTTAATGAAGGGGAGGGGAAAGAAGTTAGGAGGTGGGGAACAGAGTGGAGGTACCGTGAGCATGATAATTCGAAGACTCTCGGTGCAAGTTCAATCTTCTTCAAAGAATACAAAGACTGACACATCATACAATTTTTTTTGTATACAGTAATTGATGTCATTTTCTCACCTGGTTTTGGCGGCCATGATGACGGTGACCAGGCTTTATTCGGTTTCATATTGATCGCTTGCAGTCTGTCACGGGTGCCCGAGTCAACCAGCCTCTCTGTCCACCCAACCAGACACGCCGCGTCGATCGATTCAACCGTTTCCCAAGACTCCCAGAGCGGAAAGGCGAATGTAAACCAACGGCCCGGGGGAAGATTGTTTATCATTTCCCTTTTGGATTTTTTATACATTCAAATGTATTAAACCTGTCTGATTCACTTTTGCTGCAATTTCCGAAGGGTAGGGGAGGAGGTATTTGTTCTGAACGAGTTTCGCCTGTTCCAACTTTACAGGAATTATTTTTTATCCATACGATCGTCAAGCACATAAATTCAACTTAAGTCTTTACTTTCATTTTTTTTTTTTCAATCGAAAATTCCCGCCACAGAAAATACTGTGCGCGGACAGACTAGGCCCTCTGAACTTTCTGGAGCACTATTATACCTTAAAACCACTTTATACATCTTACAATACTGTCTAACTCCCCAGCTTGGCTTCCTCCGTCAGATCACACACACGTGTACGCCCAGTTTTGACCCAAAAGACAGACGTCAATAATACTCCTCCATTGTCGTCTGCTCCTGCGTAGCGAGTCAAAGGAGCATGCTGGCAAGTATGGCCCCGGCTATTGAACGGAACGAACGATTTTGTCGCGCGCGCTTCAGTCCAGGTGGCAGGGCAATACAGCACGCACGGTAAAAATGGGTGGGTGACCACGTGCAGCAGAGGTGAAACCCTGACACATCCGTGACGTGGCACGGCTCCTAAGTTCAGTCAGTACTTTTTTTCCCCTTTTTCTCTCTCTCTTTTCTCTCTCTCTCTCTCCTCTCCTCTCTCTCTCTCTCTCTCCTCTCTTTTCTTTTAGTGATCAGTTGTTTTTTTACAGCCAACATCTTTTTCCATTCCTTTTCTTTCCTTTTAAATGAATGCTTCTTCCTTATCTGTAAGTAGTAGCTCTTCACTAAAATGTGGCTGCCTGACCTAGAAAATTAATCCGGTTGATTCTGGCTTACAGCATCTATTGCGATATTAAAAACAGCGAACGATCCAAACACGTTTTTCCTACTTTACGCTTTATAAACAAAAAAGGTGTCGCCCACAGGGGTCCAGCAGTAATGATCGGGTTATGCCGTTGAAACTCTGGGTCCCGACAGGTCTTTGTTTCTCTATGGCCATTCCCCCGGGTCTATGTTCTTCCAAGGTTGTGCAGGCCTATACAGTTACCGGGATCCATGTGTAGCTACCTAGGTCTGCTTACGTTCCCCAGATCTATGTTTACCCAGGTCAATGTTACCTTAGTCGTTGTTTATCCAGCTCTGTGCTCCCTCGGGTCTGTTTTCCACCGTCTCCCGTTTAAAATCCCATGACCCTGTATCTACTAGTTCAGCTGACACAGGTTAAGGTGAAAGACCAAGTGACCAAGAAATTGCTGTCCCGATCGAGAGTAAATGTCAGATAAACCCCGTGTTTGTTTATTGGATTGTTTGTTTTCGTCAGTTTCAAACAGATGTATCCATTGCACTAGAGGTGTACAAGAAACAGGACTAGCATTTCGTTTCGTTTCGCCTGTGTTCGTCTCTGCCAGGTTTCATTCGTTCGCTGCAGGTAATGTACCACTTCCTGGCGAGAGAACTGTTCGGTTGCCTGGTGTGCTCTCTCAGGTAACCACGTGCACCAGCATCTTCTCGCCCGCTGTTCGCCTGCATGTAGCTTTTTGCCTGCGCGTGAACCAGCGTGTGTGTGCTTCACATCCGACGATCTGACACTGTCAGTTGCTCAGTGCGGTGGACAGACAGCAAACCCGTGAACAGCTGGCAGACACACAGACAGTTCAACCAACAGGAAGTAACAAACAATAAACAAGTACGGTAACTCTTGCTCCCACAAGAAAACATTATTCAGTTCTCCAAAGGAATTGCTGCTTGCGACATCGAATCGTCTAGCAGACATGACAGCACAGAGCAGACAGAACTAACAAGGAAACCTCCCCAGGAAGTGTTGAATGCCTTCGGTGTGCTCGGTTGAACTCCAGCTAGCAAATAGCAAAAGTATTAATTCCGTCGTCTCCCCCCCCTCCTCCCGCCTCCCCCACCTCCTCCATCACCTCACCCCCATCTTCGATCGGACCCAAAGCTGGTGTTACCAACCGTCAATACCTATCATTGACGGTTGAAAAGTACGTGTTGAAAAGTAAATTTACACCGCTTTAGGTCAGACTGTAGAGGTATATAATCAATCATCTGAATCAAGAGACGAAACTCCTTGCGTGTGTGTGTGTGTGTGTGTGTGTGTGTGTGTGTGTGTGTGTGTGTGTGTGTGTGTGTGTTGTGTGTGTGTGTTGTGTGTGTGTGTGTGTGTGTGTGTGTGTGTGTGTGTGTTGTGAGAGAGAGAGAGAGAGAGAGAGAGAGAGAGAGAGAGAGAGAGAGAGAGAGAGAGAGAGAGAATGTGTATTGGAAAAGATGCATGAACAGGTCTGAATTAAAAATCATAAAAGACATTTTAAAAAATAAAAAGTAGCGTTGCCTGGTCGACACTTGCAATAGAAAAAAAGTTTTGAAAAAAAGTAACGCTGACTGATCAACATATGCAATGACATGTAATATAAAAAAGTGACGTTGGCTGATCACACTTGCAATAACATGTTGTAGAGAAAAAGGTCATGCTGGCTGTTTGTCACGGACTGTGCCTGGATTGGTGACTGCATGCGAGGAAAAGGCAGTCTATGAACACAATGCTGAAGCCTAATTAGACAGGCAGGAAACAATCCTCAAGAGTCCAGTTTAGCTCAGCAAAACCGTTCACAAAAGTCAGGAGCTGTATACACTGGAACCTAGTGAGATGTTTGTCATCTCTCCTAGGGTCGTCCTTGCAGTCCTTTTCGTCTGTATTCTTCAAGGATGATTACCGGGAGTGTTCACAGGTTCGGGAGTCACAGCGACGGGTGCTGAAACTTGAATTCTTTTCTTATAATCCTAACCACATTCCTCATCCGTCAGACATCTGAACGTTTGATGTGCATTTCTGAAGCTTCTACACTTAACATTTCTTCGTCTTTTTTCCCTCTGTCTGTCTGTCTGTCTGTCTGTCTGTCTGTCTCTTCTTCTCTCTCTCTCTCTCTCTCTCTCTCTCTCTCTCTCTCTCTCTCTCTCTCTCTCTCTCTCTCACACACACACCACACACACACACACACACACACACACACACACACACACACACACACACACACTGGCAAAAACTGAAAGAGAAGAAAATGATGAAGTTTATTTTTGTTACATATGTGTTGTTCTCTTTGCATAAGCAGCACATTGTCAGAGTGAGAGTGCCAATACATCACACATTAGAACATTAACAAACCCAGACACTTTGTATCAAACGCCAATACACTTAAATCAGCAAAAATATGTCCATTTGAGAGAACATACAGACATTGCATGGTGTGTAAGAGACTGGTTGGAGAAAGAAAAAAAAAGGAAAAAGGAAAGAAAAAAAATTAGCAGTGGAAATTGTTTTTGTTTTGTTTTGTTTTTCGCCTTTATTTTTGAGCAGATGAAGAGGACAATGTGAAGCACCAAAAAATGAAGAGGTGGATTTCGGCCTTAGGGGGAAAAAAAAAAAAAGAAGAAAAGGTCACCGCCTTAGGTGCTCCATTGATTCGATAATGATGCCACCAAACAAACAAAAAACAACACAAAAAAGGAACCTAGTGAGAAAGTGTTGGTTAAGGGCGTCACAGGGGACTGGGGCAGAAGCACAAAAGGCATGTTTTAGGGCAAAATGGACAGACCACTGATCGCGATCCCACCTGCATCAAATAGCATGGGCTTCAAAACGGAACACGAAGGCATCAATGTTGTAGCTAGTCTCTGTAAAAAGGGGAAGACGAAGAACATTTGGGGGGGGGGGGGGGGGGGGGGGGGGGGGGGGGGGGCTGTTGGAGAAGAAGGGGGGGGGGGGTATGCTCGGGAGGAGGGCCTGATTTTGTAACTCACTTTTTTGTTTTCAACTGAAATTCATGTTCTCTCTCAACTGTCTTGTTTACTTCACTCTCTACTTTTAATTTCGTTGTTCAGCCTCACACTCTCTTTTATTTTTGTTGTGTGTCAAATTCAGCATAATTTGTTGTTTTTACTTCACACTTTGTTTTGGTGCTCTTCGTCTTTTTGTGTGTTTCAGTACGCCATTTTTTCATTTGCTGTTTTTTTTTTTTTGTTTTCAAGCCCGATTCTGATGACGTCTGATTCTGCTTTTTCAGCTGCTAATCTTGACGCTCTTTCTCTTAGTCTCTGCTCTCTATGTTATGAATG
>CM031603.1:54508025-54533025 GCA_018398815.1 Conus ventricosus
CCAAAACCCTGTTCTGAAAGGACTTTCTTTACTTTATGAGCCCAGTTTTCTTTACCTTTTTCCATTTGTCATCCAACCACTCCAACGTGTACAGAACTCTGCAGCCCGTCTCATTTGCAAATCTCCTAGGACCCAACCCTGCAGCCCTCTCTTGAAAAAGTTGCACTGGCTCCCCGTTGAAGAAAGAATTAAATACAAATGTTGTCTTTGCTTCAAGATTTTCACTGGCGATGCCCCTGCCTATCTTTCCGATCTCCTTCAAGTATACGTCCCATCACGAATGCTTCGCTCCTCCACCGACACCAGGACCTTCCGCTTTCCCAGTTACCGTCCCCATCGCAAACAGCATGGTGAACGAGCTTTTTCATACGCAGCCCCCAAACTCTGGAATAAACTCCCCTATGACTTAAGACATTCTCAAACCTTTTCCTCCTTCAAAACCTCCCTGAAAACCTACCTTTTCAAACAATATTAAGAAGACAGCTATTACCCGATGGTTTTGATTGACTCTTGTTGTCTCTGTGGATCGCTAAATAGTTTGTGATTATTGCGACTGTTATGTATTGTGTGTTTATGCGTGAGAGTGTGTGTGCGTGTGGGAGAGAATGGGAGTGCATTTTCTTTATATCTAGCAATTTGTATTTTTCTTTTCTGCCTTTGTAAAGCGCCTTGTGCCGTGGAAGGCGCTATATAAATCCCCATTATATTATTATTATTATTATTATTATTATTATTATTATTATTATTATTATTATTATTATTATTTCTAGAAGCATCATATCATAGGCTTGCCTGCTCAAACGGGACTGGGGTAGCTTCAAGATCTTCAACCAGTACTTAACAGATTTCACAAATGTACTTATATGCAAAGGGTATCTGCCCATTTCTCCATATAAAATGGTGTTGGATGAATGAATAGGTACTTGAAGGAAACGCTTTATAGCATACGTATGTACTTTTTCCATCTGCGAATTTTCATGTAAGCCCCAAATTTCAGCTGCATATGTAAGAAGAGGTTTTATCTGTGTATCAAACATTTCCAAAATATATCACAGTCTGTACAATTCAGTTTTCTCAGGGATTTAATTATTTCAATAGTACCTTTTTTCCCTTTCTCTAGAGATTCTTCCCATGCGTAATGGAAAGTTAATTTTGTTGAAAATATCATTCCAAGATATTTATATGAATTAAGTACTTGAACATCTGCATTTCCATAAGACCATTTTTCATACACTGATAGGTGGCCACCCATTCTAAAGACCACTATTTTCGTGTTATCCAAGTTAACTGATAAACCTAAGCGGTCTGCTTATTCTTTCAGTACATTGCAAACCTACAACTGTTCCGGACAGAAGAACAACATCATCAGCATACAGTAGTAAAACTAATTCAACTGCTCCAGTTATCATCTGGATACCATGTCTTCCTTTGCGGGACAATTCCACCGCCAGTTCGTTTATGAAAAAAGAAAAGAACTGTGGACTCAACAAGCATCCTTGCTTTACTCCATTTGGACAATCAAAATAATCTGAATACTCACTCTTCACATGCACACATGCAAGCACTGAGTTGTAGACCCCTCTAATAGCCATGTACAATTTACTATTAATACCACTTTTACGGAGTACATTCCACAGAGCATTCCGATTTACCGAGTCAAAGGCCTTCTTGAAATCTACAAATGCAATGTAGAGCTTCAATTTACAGAGTAAATGTTTCTGAATCAAAGAATATAATGTAAATATATGGTCTATGGTGCTGTAACTGGTTCTATAACCTGCTTGTTCTTCCACTATTTTTTCTTCAGTTTTCAGCCCATTCAGTTAATCTTGCATTTAGTTTGTAAGTGTAGATTTTACTTAAAATGCTGGTAAGTGACACTCCACGATAGTTGTCGGGATTGTTCACGTCTCCCTTGTTTTCGTAAATTGGAACAATTATAGATTTAGCCCATTCTGATGGAAAGATACCATTATCAAAAAGTTGGGTGAATAAATGAACAATAAAATTGATTACAGTTGCGTTTGCATTCTTCAACATTTCTGCTATGATTGTATCTGGTCCTGCACTCTTTCCTAATTTTAAATGTTTAATACCAGCAACGACTTCTTCACTGGAAATAGGTTGATTAAATAATGGCTAAATTTCATTTTCTTCTACCATACCGGTCTCTTCTTCCTTACTTTTATTATCGAAACTATGAAAAACGCCCCCAAAATGGTCATGCCACTGTTGAACGGATATTTCGTAATACACAAAACTCATTTGGTTTATAAATCTTATCACTGACCAGAACATTTTAGAATCGTTGACTGAATGTTTAAGTTTCTTTAACCTACTTTCTTTAAGCTCCAGTTCCTTTAATTTCCTTAGCGTAACATACCCTTTAGGTGATACAGCGCATTATTCTCTTTTCTTACTTTTATCCGTGGCTGTTTTGCATCTCTGAAATCTTTTTAATAACCTTTTAACTTCCTGTTTCTTTCGTTCGCACTCATTATCAAACCTGTCATTGTATGTTCTGCTGTCTCTACAAATAACTTGAAGCATACAAGCTGCGGCTCCGCACAAAGCACTGACAAATAAATGACACATTAATGTGTAATAACTGACGCGCTTTCTGCATGCTGTCTAGAAATTCATCACATTCAAGTTCATTTCTGAGAGAGAGAGAGAGAGAGAGAGAGAGAGAGAGAGAGAGAGAGAGAGAGAGGAGAGAGGAGATGAGAGAGAGAGAGAGAGAGAGAGAGGAGAAGAGAGAGAGAGAGAGAGAGCAATCGCATTCTAGCATATTTTGTCTAGATTTCCATCCCTGAAGACGGAGTGTAACTTCTTTACTGGTGACATTAAAGATGGTCAGTACACAAACATGCCAGCAACAGCTCTGGCCTAGGAGAGTAGAATAAAGTGGAAGAGGAACATGCATGTTGTGGAGAAACGTAGCACTGAAATATATATATATAGATATATCTATCTATCTATCTATCTATCTATCTATATATATATATAATATATATATATATATATATATATATATATAGAGAGAGAGAGAGAGAGAGAGAGAGAGAGAGAGAGAGATCAATGTGGTTAAAATACCCAAAATGATTTCCAGAGCGCTCAACCCCTTGGGGAGCAACATTTGTTAAAATAAGGTATTAAAAGAAATCTACAAATTTGTTTCGAACGCCTTGCGCTGTCATCAGGATGGCTTTTGGTTTGCCCACCGCCGATGTTATATAGCGTGTGGGCTCACGTTTGCGGTTGTTTGCACGTGCGGGTTGGCTGCACGTGTTTTTTGGGGGCTTTCAGGTTTTTGTTTTTGTTTTTGTTTTGAGCGTGTTCACTAACAACGATTTCCATTTATGCCTGCAGTTGTTTACTATTTTCTGTTTTAGTGTTAAAGTTGCTAAGTGTGGTTTGCATAGTATCAACCATTTTTCAGTTAAACATAAGAGAACTGATAAATGCCAATCCTAGGCCAGCTGCTCCTCAACCAGTTTCGGAGCAGCTGACCCTAGGATTGGCATTTATAGTTCTCTCATACTCAGTAGACTTGATTCTACTGGGCATGCGCATTAACGAGGTAAAACCAACCTGCATTACACAGTTCAACCAGTTTCGACGGTTGACTTCAATAACCAAAAAATAACTGCCCTACAAACAAACATACTGTGCAGGGTTATCCGTTTTCAATACTAATTTACTAAACTTTTCAGATTTCAGTTTTTGCTTAATCCTGTGTTTTTCCTGATCATTTTCAATAACATCATTTTCGCGCAAACATTCTTCAAATGAGTCTCTGTCTTTCATGTGAAATAACACTACAGTCTTTAACTGTTCTCTAAAGTCTTTTAAAACCGAGTTATATTTCTGGCATAAAATCCACACACTTATTCCCATCATGTCTTCCGCTGAAAGCCAGCTTTGACAAAGTGTTTCTCTTTTTAACTATATCTTTTTCTGCCGAACAGTCATCTATAATAAAGAGTGTCTGCGTTCCTTCAAACACTTTATAAAAGTATTCTAAACACTCACTCAGTTTAGTGCTAGGATTAACTAAATATACGTCATTGTCTGTCCATATAAACCTTCTATCATGATATGCTTTGTTCCTTTTAAGTGTTGGACAGAAAATCACAATATGATCAAAATTATAGCGATAAACTGTTTGTAATAAGTCTAGGACAAATATTGTTTTTCCACAACCAGTCTGCCCACAAATCATTGAACAATGAGGGGATTTTATCATAAAGTTTAACTCCCTCCATAGTTTTATAACAGAATTTAATCTAATCCAGTTATTATTTTTATCATGCTCTCTGTCAAAACTTGTTCAGTATAATAAAACCCTACAAGACCTAAATGTGTAAGATTAATCAATTCAGTTCTGTAAGATTGTTTCTATTTAAGTCAACATTGATTTTGTTGCTTGTTGTTATAACCTTAATATCCTCACCATTGTGAAGAACGACGATGGTAACGTTAAGGCGTTTAACGTCTAAGTTTTGCCAGCTAATATTAATTCCTTTTATAAGGTCGTCACTAACGCCACAAACCCCGTCCCTCTCTACATCTTTAAAACAGAAATTTCAAATATTATTGTGAACGTGTCTCCTAATTTTCTGCTTGGAAAGAACTGTAATTTTGTAGAAGCTTTTTTTACAACTGTTTCTTTTCTGTGGAGGATGTACTGTTTTTTCCCATACGGCGTTATTTCAATTTCTTTCCGACTATTGTCGTCCGGCATAAGACTTACATGTAAAGGGCCAGAGTTGAATGCTTTTCTGAAACTTTTTGACGGCATAAAATATGTAAATGGGCTTATGAATTCAAATTTTATTTCCCATTCTAAATATGGTTCTAAGTGCCATTTGAGGTCAGGTTTTCGAACTATTTTATATTCATACTGGCCAACATTATTTGCCTCTAGATTGCGCAGTTGTTCTAGTTTAGGAAACTTTTTGCTGTCGCCAACCTCTTTGCGTTTTATAATCACCATCTTTAGTGTACTCAAAACCATACAAAGCATCTATCTCCACCGTTCTGTTCAAAGTCCGCAACGTCTGCAAGGTCTTTTAATTCTAAGGTTATACACCTTACAGGCGCTAATGTAACTCCCGGTTCTTCTGGTCCACGCGACATGTTTTAGTACAACTAATTATTTTATTTCCAAAACAATGTGCAGGTTATCACATTTTACAACTTTCCCTGCTTTGTCTGCAATTTTTATATTAAATGATCCGACCCTCCCACAAACTAATCTTTTAAACTGTAAATTAGGGAATTGTATAATTTCATAATCGCAATATGCAGCTTTTCCTGATGGAAGAGCTCTTAAAACAGTTGAGGGCCTTCCATCATATAAGTTTTCATCAGTGCTCAGCTCGTCCAAATGAACATAAAGTAATGAATGTAATGCAAGATCGAGCGGATTTTCTCCCTCATAAGTAGTTTTGTTTGGTGTAACTCTAAATCTATAATTGTCAGCTGCAAAGCCTAACATTTTAGCTAGCTCTTTATCAAAATAGTAACCCCCTTCTTCTTCAGGCTTGAATGTTAACATTGTTTTTAGATTTGCCATTGTTAAGTTTGAGAGTAATGTCGAAGTTACCCATTGCTTCTTTTAGTGAGCAAAACCCGTAATAACCATCAGGTATTGTTAACTGGCTAACTTTGGCCCCTGTTTTGTCAACTTTTAGAACCGTATTATTCTCCTTGGCTTTGCTTATATTAAACCATACGACTTTGTAGAATATTTCATGGAGCGCGACCGTGCTGGTTCCGCATTCGTTATCAATAGCATGCTCTAAAACGAAGGACGGTCTTGAGTTGTTATTGTTACAAACATTTTTTGAACGAAATAAAAATGAGCGCGTTCAAATATACTAAAGATGCAAAATATTCTGTGGGGCCGCACTACAATCTTAAAAACATAACAACTAACACCCTCGACATTTCTGTGTCTCAGTCTGACGCCTTTCAAGTAAAGGTGAGTACTCCATTGGACAAATATCTTAACCCCCTATTAAAAAAGACTACATCCAAAATTTTGGTTTAGTCATCCGATGCAGTTTTATCAGAACCAGTTAAACTTTGCCGTGTTTTTGTGCATCAACTGGGTGTGGAGTGTCGTATGCTGATCATTTAAATCATCCTGATCCTTTGGTGAGGTCAGTGTACAGATTTCATTTTTATTACACCTTCAGACGTATTTTGACTGAACTGCAAGCGCCATTACCAAATGACAAACCGTTTAATCCATTCAGCAACAGAATAGACATGAAGGCTTTTGAAAGGATCTGTAACGAATTTAATATTAATGTTAAGACAGACTTTAGACAAAGTTGGATCTTAATCATGGCTTAGGCACCCCATATTATTGGGGCGTGCACAGAAAGTATAACTATGACTGGAATCCTCCTTACACATCTTTCTCTTCAGGCACAGGCGTTCACCTCGGGTCCATAGAGCAAGAGCATAAACAGCGTGGACAACATTTATTTTAGACACTTCTAAGGGCCTAACTAAAGCAGGAATAGAACGAATAAACGACTCTGTTCGTACTTACGTTTGGTGTTTGCTAGGCTCGCAAGCACAAACAAGATCGAACATAACAGATCCTCTACTGGTTTTGACGCACAAAAACAGTACTTGGCAAATTTAGAGGACGCCATTAATTCTACAGTTGATTTGCCTTCAAGTATTAAAAGGTACCAAAATGTTTTACAATACGCAAGATCGAAAGCAGACTTTGCTGTTGGCACTGGTTTATACATGCTACCTTCTGACCTTAGACTCCAGGTAGGAACAATAATGAACTACAACAATGAAATTCTTGTTGCAGGAAATGAACAGAAGGTTGGACAAAACGACATAAATTCTGAGCCAGTAATATTGCAAGCAGTAAAAAAACAAGATGACCTCCCAAGAATAAGTCATCCAATCCCCGTGGCCCAAAGCCCGAAGACCGTTGAAGACGTGGACTCTGTTCGCGATGACCATGAATATGAAAAGACAGCGCTTGTTCTTGGATTAACTGGCCTAGGATTACTTGGTCTTTATCTTACTAAAAATTAACCCAACTATTAAGAGAACTAATGTCCATAAGTGCTCGGCCATAAGGCCAACTACTTTGCTTGCAGTAGACAAAAGCCAGCTAACAACACCCCCTAATATACCAGGTAAAGAGTCTATAGCTTTACTGGCTAATTTTTTTAATAAATCCGCAAGATGACAAGCTGTTTTTTTACCCATGATTTATCAGGCGGCGATGGAGGCGATGGTGGTGGAGGCACTGGGCTTTGACCACTGCCGCCTGTATAGCCAACACCAGTGTACTTATTGCAAATCCTAAGGCCGTTATAAACGCTTGCTAATGTGACTCCTTGCTCTCTAAACAGTGTTCTTATTCTTTCTGCTAGCGTTGTGTCTTCATATAAAATTCTTTGGATAGTTTTCTTATTCTGCCCACTTGAGTTCGTAATTGTTCTCGGTTAGTAGACAACGCTTCTAGTCTTGCTGATCTTTCTTGTTCAAGATCTTTTAGTCTTTGGGTTATTCTTTCTTTAATATCAGGCCCTAAGTTGGGGTCATCAGCCTCAACGAGTTTTTCTTTTCTCTTTTTATATGCTCATCTATTTCACCCAGTTTTGCTAAATTGTTTGTTAATTCGCCTCTGATGCTTCTCAAAGCATGATCAAGGGCCGCTATTTCCCGCATAGGCAATGGGGAATCATTAATTGTTTTTAACGCTGTTTCTTCTGAAAACTGGTTTCTGCTTCTATTGCATTTATTATTTCATCTGCTGATTGATTTAATTCTTTAAGTTCCATGTTTTGTATTTGGTTAGCTGTTGGGAGTTCCTGCAGTGTGTTTTGAAGTTTAGAAACTGCATCCCTATCTAATTTTGGTTTAGAAATGCCAAGGCGATTTTGTTCGCTCACACTGAGCCTTTGTCTAATTGTACTTTTTTTAAAAACTTTGATGAGTTCTGGTTTAGATGTAAGCTGAACAAGTTTGTCCTTGATCGTTTTTTACAAACAAATGGTCATCTTTTACTTCAAAATCATTAGGGTCTATAAATTCGGGAGGTTCTTGGCCTACACTTTGATAAATGATCTGACCTTACTTTCTGTTAATTCACGCCGTAATGAGAGCGCTGAGCGATGCCGTGTCAAAGGGATCATTTCACTCATGTCGTCTCCACGATCAAAAACATCAAAATCTTCTTCATCTTCAATTCCTGCCATGTTTTAAATAATTAACTTTTTATTTGCTTCATAAAAATGTCACAAGCATATGGCTCAATTCTGACCCGCATAGAAGACTGAAAGAGCCCTTTGGCGTGAAGGGAAATAAGCAGAATATTACTGTTCCAAATAATCCGTCTACTATTGATGCAGATCAAATTCTTACTGTCAAATTTCCAGACCTAGGAGCGGATGAAGTGATTGTGCCAGGCTCTGCGCGGCTTACTTTCAAAATAGAACTCGCTTCAACAACAGACCCAAACAGGACAGTTGTACAGAATCTGGGCGGGCAATCGTTAAGAAAATTTCTATAAAACTTGAGGGGCAAGAAATATTTTCTTTACACAATGCAGACATATTTTTAACCTATTCTGATCTATGGTTAACCGGGAATGAAAGGGCCGATCTTGCGTTTCAAGGAATCGAAAATGAAGAAGCACTAAAACATAGAATAGGCGCTGAAGATGCTAAAGACGGCAAAAGGTTTGTAGCCGTAAGTTATGCGTATGGAAATCGCTTTTTCATACCCCTAGATTTGAGTTGTTAAAAGCGCATGCCCCATACTTTCAAGGAGCATTAAAGACAGATTGTCATATGAACTAACTTTTAATGACCACAAATATGTTATTATATCTACAGACAAACCCAAGCAAAGTACAGCATTTCTGACATCTCGTTAGAGTTTGACACTGTTAGCAACCCTGACTTAGCGAGGTTGATCCAGCAACAATATCAGTCAAAATTAGCAATATATTACGAAAGAGTGATTCATCATTCTAAATATCCTAAAAGCAAGGCAGACACTATATGGAATTTTAGTTTTAGTGCCACAGCAAGATCGCTTAAAGGTATTTTATTGCTGTGCGAAGATGAAGAACCATTCCAAAGACAAACTGAAAATTTTGTTAATCCTAAAATAACGAAAGTGCAATGTACAATTGAGGGCAGTCCTAACCAAATCTACGCTAGCGGGCTTAAACCTTATCATCATTTTGATGAAATAAGAAAACTGTTTGGAGGCGGGAGGTGTAGAAATCCGACAGTTGACCTTGTGTCTAAAGATCTGCATCTTCACAGTGTTAGACTTGACCATTATTTAACAACGAAATACGGTTTATGGAGTTGACCTAAGATCAACGGAGGATAATCGGTTACATGGAAGCGGGAGAACTGTTAGAGACATAATAAACATTCAAATTGATAAAGAAAAAGAGGCCGAAAACCGCTTAATGTGTATTTGTTTTTAATATATGATGCGCAGCTGAATATTCAAGATAACAGATTAGAAAATATACAATACTAAATTATTTTTTATTTTATAAAAAAGCATGTCTGTTCAGGTTTATCCAAATGTGCCTACAGCGCCAGAGTTGCCAAGAGAAGAGATAGCCCCCGACATAAAAACCTTTAGATTAACAAACATTACACAAATGCAACAAAAACTAGAGCAGGACCTTTCAAAATACAGCAAAACCAAACGAAGGTATTCTGCTGCCTTTAATGCTGTAACATATGTTAATACTGGAACATCAACTATAAGTGCACTATCAGCAGGAACGAGTGTAGGCCTCTTAGCAACAGGCATAGGTGCACCCGCAGCTTTACCTCTAGGCGGTTTGTCTTTAGCTCTCGGCCTGTGTTCATTAGCTGTAAGTGCTGCTGGCAAAAAATTAAAAACTAAACTCCAAAAGCACACAGCCATGGTTCAACTAATAACAGCTAAACTTAGCTCGTTCAAACTGACAATAAATAAAGCACTAGCTGACTCAAACATCGCGGATGAAGAATTTAATCGTTTACAGGCCGATTTTGATGACTACAAAGACAAAGGTTTGATCTTCAAAGAAAGGCGAGGACAACTTTTTCTCAACAGCCAGACGCCGAGCAGATAAAAAGGAATGCTTAAAAAAAGTAAACGAGACATTAAACTCTGTTCTAAACAGCTCACATTAACAACGCCAAAAGGTGTTTATACTTTAGTTTATGAGTCCAAGCGCAAAAAGACCGTTGATATTGATTCTGATTAAGCCGTTGTATTTTTTTAATTTAAATAAATATGTTGGCTTAGAAAAGAAAGACAGCATGGCTAAGATATATGAAGGCCCAGATGAATTGTTTGAAGGAATGCTCGAGAAAGAGCGTTTGTCAAGAGCACTGAATGTATTGATTTAGAAGTTATTAATCCAGAAAACGTGCGGCAAGCGTTGTACATGCAATTTCTCAAGTTCCAAGTAAACTAACAATAGACCCGCCAGTTAAAGATAATGTTAGCTGTTTTAATCGACTATATAACAATAAATGAAGAAAATCTAGAAGTCTGGGTCTCGACTAAACAACAGACTATTCTTTCTCATAATGACTTAACACCTGGTTGGGCAGACCAGCTGCTTACGCAGTTTGACGCTGCCGCTGAAGAAGCTAAAATGAGAGGCTCTGGTTGGTCAGAGGGCGAAGTCTTAGAGATTAGATTAAAACAGGCTAAGTATGCACCGATTGTAGGCAAGGCTTACATTCCGCTACCTCGAGAGTTGGTTTCAAAGAGAGCAGTTTTTAAACATAAAGAATTCAGACGACAAATGTTTCATGTGGTGTGTTCTTGCAAGGCTGCATCATGTCGCGAACACGCAGAGAGAGTGACTAACTATCGGCAATACACCAAAGATCTTAACTTCAATGGAATATCCTTTCCTGTTAGTGTAGATCAAATTGATCAGTTTGAAGAAAAAACAAACCAATAACTGTTAATATTTACACATGGGATGAGGAAACAAATCTACAGCCCATTAAAGTGTCTAAGAACCGCCCAACGATTGGTGATCCAGACAAAAATCATGTTGACTTACTACTGATGTTTTCACCAGGGGCTACCACATTACACATTGATACGAACAATGAGTAAACTAATGCAGCATACTTCAAAGAATGGACATAAACAAGAATTCTGTAGAAAATGTTTAACAAGAATTCCATCTGTTCAAGCCGCGAGCGAACATAAGAAACACTGTATCGGCCCAGTTGACTGTAATACAGAACTAATTACGCCCCCTCCTGGATCTAAAGTTAGTTTTAAGAACTGAAACGGATGCAAAATTCTCCATATTTGTTTACGCAGACTTCGAATCACTCATTGTTCCTTATGAAGGGCCAGCGCCACAAAAACTTCGAAAAACAGTCTTAATGAGTAATCATCAGATTTGTTCATTTGCCTTCATTGTTGTCAGGTCGGATGGCGCCCATTCAGAACCAAAATTGTATAGAGGCCCAGATGCTGCAGAATACTTCTTAGAACGCATGCAGCAAGTGCGTAATGACTGTTCTAATAATCTGAATTATCTGAAATCATAATGACTCCTGAAGATCAACAGCAGTATGACTCAGCCACTCACTGTTGGATTTGTGGTTTAGGTCTCTCATCAGACGCAGAGAATCCAACAGTAAGAGACCATGATCACATTAGCGGAAAGTTCAGAGGAGCAGCGCACAGTAAATGCAATCTTCAACTAAAGTTTGAACCAAAGACATGGAAGCTGCCTGTATTCTTTCATAACTTGCGAGGTTACGACTCTCATCTTATAATGAAAGCAGTGGACGATGCCTTCAGGGTGTCATGCATTGCACAGTCATCAGAAAAGTACATGTGCTTTAATCTAAATAACATGTCTTTTTATGACTCTATGCAACACATGATGGGTTCATTAGAGTCACTGGCTATGTCCTTAAAGTCCTGCCCAATAACGGAAGAACATTTTGACTCAACTCTTGTTAGAAAGGGCGTTTACCCTTATGAGTACATGAACAGTTGGGAAAGGTTTGATGAAGACACACTTCCTCCTAAAGGCGCGTTCTTTTCTAGTCTCAGAGGAAAGGACATCAGTGATTCTGATTACCAGCATGCTCAAGATGCGTGGCAGAAGTTAGATTGTAAAACGATGGGAGACTATCATGATTCATATTTAAGGGCTGACGTTTGTTTGTTGGCGGACGTCTTTGAAAATTACAGAAAGACCTGCATGAAACATTATAGCCTGGATCCCGCGCATTACATTTCTGCGCCCGGGATGAGTTGGGATGCTTTCTTAAAGTTTACTGGAGTACAGATTGATTTATTGTCTGACCTGCCAATGATTCAGATGATTGAAAACGGATTGCGTGGAGGAATTAGTATGGCGTCGCATCATTACTGTAAAGCAAACAACAAATACTTGGACGACTATGATCCGAGTAAAAAGTCTAACTATCTCATGTATTTAGATGCAAACAATCTGTATGGATGGGCAATGGCGCAATCACTTCCATTACGTAACTTTAAAATGTACACAGGCGGCGATCCGAATAATATTCAAAAGGCATTAAAGTGGTTGGGCAGTTTAACGCCTGATCAACAGCGTGGTTTCATTCTAGAAGTTGACTTAGAATATCCTCAGGAACTCCATGACCTGCATAATGACTATCCATTAGCAGCAGAAAGTCTAAAGATGGATCCAAGAGAACCACCTAAACTTGTGCCTAATCTTCGCAGCAAAAAAAATTATGTCTGTCATTACAGACTTCTACAATTTTATTTAAGACATGGTTTGAAGTTGACAGCAGTTCATCGCATAATTGCTTTTGATCAAGAACAGTTCATGAAACCATACATCATGAAGAACACTGATCTCAGAACCAAATCCACAGATGCTTCAGAAAAAGACTTTTTCAAGTTGATGAACAACACTGTTTCGGAAAGACTATGGAGAATCCCCACAAGCGCAAAGATGTCAGATTGGTCACCAGAGAGAACGAAGCAATTAAGCTGACTTCTAAACCTAATTATCAGGACTTCAGAAGATTTCATGATCAGCTTTTTGGTATAATGATGAAAAAAAAGAAAGTCAAATTAGACAAACCTGTATTTATTGGGTTTACTGTTTTAGAATTATCAAGCTTTTGATGTTAGAGTTTCTTTATGACTACTTTAAGCCCTCGTATCCTGAGTCCAGAGTACTTTACACAGATACAGACAGTTTTGTTATAGATATCCCTACTGAAGACATCTATAAAGACATGGAATTAGAAGTGGCTAAAGGTCATGCGGGATGGTATGACACGTCCGATTATCCTAAAGATTCGCCTTTGCATTCAATTACTAATAAGAAGGTTTTAGGAAAGATGAAGGATGAATTATCTGGAAAGGTGATCAAGGAGTTTGTTGGTTTAAGGTCAAAAATGTACAGTATTTCGAGCCAGGAGAAAATCATTAAGAAAGCAAAGGGAATATCTCGCAGCGTTGTGCAGTCAAACATATCACATGACAACTACAAAGAAGCATTGTTTGGCAATAAGACTTTTCATCATGACAACGTAAAACTGCGATCTAATCTACATGAAATCAACACAACAGTTGTAACAAAGAAGTCGTTAGATAGAACAAACACAAAACGGGTGTTTGTTAATCCAGAGTTTTCATATGCAATCGGGCACTGGAGGACCGCATAAACAGGGGGGTTTATATTTTTCATCAACTTTTGTTATAAGATCAATCATAGCTTCATCCAATTCATTTAAATCTTTTCTCATGTTTGCTTGATGCGTTCGAATTTTTTTTATTATTTCAAGATATTCTTTTTCCAATTTGGGGTTTGAGTTGTAGGTGATCTGGATGATTTAGCATGCATTGATTAATCCCCGAAAATGTTTCCTTAATAGCATTACACGCATGAAATGATTCCCGTATCATTTTCAAGGTCTCTTCCTTTACCATTCTTGTTTCGTTCTGCGCTTCCTTCTGGCCTTCCATTTTAAACCAAAATATGTTTACGTAAATTAATTAAAGCGGAACTGTGTCTGGCGGAATTATCTGCAGTTCTTCCTTCACAAAAGATCTTTGAGGAGCTGGTTGTTTTGTTGTGTCAGTTTCTCGTAAATAATACACGGGCGGATTCATCTTTACAATTCTTTTTATTTCATACGGGTCAACACTCCAAACTGGATCAGTTGCCCTAATGCGAGTGTCCCCTTCTGCTTCTCCCGGTAAATAAAGGTGCCTTACTTTTAAACCAAACGGTAATAGTTTGCTGGGTGTACTGGAGTCTTCAGCAACATTTATTGTTTGTTTTTTGATTGCTTGTACTGGTTTTAGTCCTTTAAATTCTTCATTATTCATTGCGCGCAAAACTGAGGGCAGTCTTCTAACCCATTCTGTGTTGCGAGAATTGTCAATAAGCTCTCTGTGATACTGGTAGGAAAAAAGTCTTTCGGATAACTGTTTGTTAAAGTTTTCAACTAAAGCCTGTGATCTGTGAACTCCTGGAATGCCTCTTTTAATGGTAACTCTATGTTTTAACAATAATTGATTCACTTGGCCTTTAAATTCTTTCCATCATCGACTTGAATCATGCGAGGATAAGTTAGCGGGCCTCGTTGATATATTAGTTGTATAGCAACAGCAACAGCAGAAGCACTCTTTTGTGTTAATGGTTCCGCATCTTTGTATCTTGAAGCTACGTCAATGACTGTAAGTGCGTACTTAAATCTTTTTCGTCTAATCGTATCAGAGGGTAAATATAGAAGGTCCATTGATGGGTGTCGTTCGGTATTGTGTTCACAAAGTGTGTCTCTGTATTCGTCTAGGCGCTGGTAAATAAATTTGCCAAATCGCTTGTTTAGATAACCATTCTTTTGCTGTTTGTTCACTGACCCAGCTGCTTGGCTTAGCTTTTAATTGCTGTGATGCCCTTCCAATATCCTTTGGGCGAATAATAGATTTTGTTCATTTTTATTCAGCCAATATTTTTGCGCAACAAAATACACAACAGTCATACCAACGACAATAAACCCGATTTCTTGCATCTTTTGTTTTTCTGATGGTTGATAAAAGTCACTGAATTTTGGTGGGGCAATGTTTCGATTGGTTTGCCTGTTACAAGATAATATTCTTTTATTGCCTGGTCAACATTTTTAAATGTGTAAGCTGCATGCCCCTGTTTTTCAGTGTGTTATTAATAAAATCTAACTGCTAAATTCTCTGCTTTCATAGTGATCTTGTGCTGCGGCTAGTTGCTCCACAGCTTTGTTATGTCTTTTTCTCTCGCCTTCATCCCCTAGTTTACTAAATGCGTTAATTACTTCCGCTAAAAGCGAGCGCATTAACCACAGCGCCGCCTATCATCATTACGAAGTGAAGCCATTTTTTATAAATGTATTTTTTATTTACATATTTATACTGTCTGGAATTATTCCTTGCTTGACTAGAAAATCTTTCGTGGCAAACGAAGCTGCAATGATAGCAATTAGCTTTGCTGAATCCTCAAAGTCTAGTTTGCCAAGATCTGCTGGTTTAATTCTTAACAAGCTTTTACCAAGCATTGAGTATCCTACACTAGACCTCCAATAACAGCAGAATGGTATACAAGGTTAGCAACAGTTTTTCCGGTGCTCATTTTTAGAAAATAAAATAATTATAATTAATAAAAAACATGAACAGTGATGATCTACACAGCTACAAGGCAGCCTAGACCTTCCTGAACTTATGAATGACCAAGTTGATGGCCAAGCTGTTATGCCCCAAAAGGAGAGGTTGTATTCTTTGCGGCGTGTGGAAAAACAAAACAGTTCCTCGGAACTGAATTCAGCATTGAACAGATTCAACAGATGTCGCCGCAAGACATTTTAAAGTATCATAACAGGTATGAAGCGCAGCTGGGTCGAGAATGGTAAAAAGCGTTGGCAAACGGTTCTTAGTTTGTACACTAAACTAGTTAGTAGATTTTGCTCCCATTGATTCTGAACAAGATCTTACGTATGATTTAACGCAAGATCCAGTTTTAACAAAGTCATTAGAGTCTCTAGGGTGTGATCTGTATTACAGATTTGGAACATTGTTATCGCCATTAATCATGGGATTAATTACTTTTAATCATATAGACTTTATTTCCCTTCAAAATGAACGAGCCAGAAAATCAGCAGAATCAGAAACGCTGAATCAGGTGGAGAAAGTAACCAAGCCAGAAAATCAGCAGAAAACACTGAATCAGGCGGAGACCAGTGAAAAGCATCCTCATCCTGGGCGTGTTAAAGCAGGAAAAAAATTAGCAGAGTGGAACAGACAAAAAAAATTAATGTTACAGAATATAACTTATCATGAAAACATAACGCCGCCAACGCCAGAACAATTGATTCAATGCCAGCTATAAAAACTCCATGTGATTCAAGGCCTACAGCACCAAAGGCTTCATGGTATATTGAACTTAAAAACTGTTGCCATTTTTGGCGCCCTTGCTGCTGTGGGGGCGGTTATTACTGTTATAAAATATATAAAACAATGGCAGCCAAAACAAAGCAATCAAAAAAATCTGAACCGCTAAATACAAAAAACAACAGCACGCCACACCGGCCAATAACAAAAAATCATTTTGATCCATTTCAGATGGAATAATATTTTAAGAACTTAAATTTAAATTTTTTAATAAAAATAGAACATGGGTATTATAAAAGATGGTGTCAATAAATAAAGACATGGAGTCTATAAAAGACATTTCCATAGACCAGAATTGTAATCAATGCGGTTGCTTAGGATGTAAGAACTTCATTAAGATCTATGCTAACCGATCTCGCGCAGAGAACGCCAAGCAAATATTCTCAACGATGACGCGTTTTTTTGAGGCGTGTGTGTACTATATTAGACATCTACTATTTAAGATAAAAACATAGATTGTATTTTTTTGATAATTATAAGATAACTTGAATAAGAACTTGGTTGTACTTAAAGGATGACTTAGTTATGATCTGAGTGATTTGAGTAAGAACTGAAGATGACTTAAATAAGAACTTGGTTGTACTTAGAGGATGACTTAGTTATGATCTTAGGTTGACTTGAGTAAGAACTTGTGGATGACTTGAGGATGACTTGAGACAACTTGAGGACAACTTGAGGATGACTTGAGGACAACTTGAGTAAGAACTTAGAAGTGACTTGGGGTGACTTAGGTTAAAACTTAGAAGTGACTTGAGTGCATGCGTGGGGTGGGGTGTGTGCATGCGTGGGGTAAGACACAAACACCAACAAACAACAAGAATGGAACTACTAGCTTGCTTTGTGACTAAACAGGTTGTGTCCCGGCGCAACCTCAATCAACTAGGCCAAGTGATCACATAGGGTCGTTTGGCCTAGTTTGCCGCTGAGCTTTGCAAGTGCTGCCGCGCTTTGCAGGTCAAGCGATCATATATGATCACTTGCCTAGTTTGCCGCCAAGCTTGCAGGTCAAGTGATCACATAGGTCGTTTGGCCTACAAAGCCCAGCAGTAAACTAGGTCAAACGACCCTATGTGATCACTTGACCCACAAAGTTCAGCAGTAAACTAGGTCAAATGACCCTATGTGATCACTTGACCCACAAAGTAAACTAGGTCAAACGACCCTATGTGATCACTTGACCCACAAAGTAAACTAGGTCAAACGACCCTATGTGATCACTTGACCCACAAAGTTCAGCAGTAAAACTAGGTCAAACGACCCTATGTGATCACTTGACCCACAAAGTAAACTAGTCAAACGACCCTATGTGATCACTTGACCCACAAAGTCCAGCAGTAAACTAGGTCAAACGACCCTATGTGATCACTTGGCCTAGTTGCCGCCCTAGTAAACTGGGTCAAGCGATCACATAGGGTTGTTTGACCTGCAAAGCTCAGCATAAACTAGGCCGAGTGATCACATAGGGTCGTTTGACCTAGTTGATTGAGGTGTTCGGCAGAAAAAGATATAGTTAAAAAGAGAAACACTTTGTCAAAGCTGGCTTTCAGCGGAAGACATGATGGGATAAGTGTGTGATTTTATGCCAGAAATATAACTTGTTTTAAAAGACTTTAGAGAACAGTTAAAAACTGTAGTTTTATTTCACATGAAAGACAAAGACTCATTTTGAAGAATGTTTGCGCGAAAATGATGTTATTGAAAATGATCAGGAAAAACACAGGATTAAGCAAAAACTGAAATCTGAAAAGTTTAGTAAATTAGTATTGAAAACGGATAACCCTGCACAGTATTGTTTGTTTGTAGGGCATTATTTTTTGGTTATTGAGTCAAACGGTCGAAACTGGTTGAACTGTGTAATGCAGGTTGGTTTTACCTCGTTAATTGCGCATGCCCAGTAGAATCAAGTCTACTGAGTATGAGAGAACTGATAAATGCCAATCCTAAGGTCAGCTGCTCCGAAACTGGTTGAGGAGCAGCTGGCCTAGGATTGGCATTTATCAGTTCTCTTGGGTGCTCTGACGCGATTTTCTTTTCTTTTTTTTCTTTTTTTTTTCTTTTTTTTCTTCTTTTTTTAAACATACTGCGGCGAACCCCCTTTTTTTGGCGCATTTTCATGTACTGTGACAGGCGGTGTGCTCGATTGCGACATCCGCGGCGTAATTTAAAAGAACCCTCGCCGCTTTGTTTCTGCGTAGTGACCAGCCAGACCACCAAAAGAAGACGGTGTGCACTCCTCGCTGTGTAACCTAACCCTTCGTCACGTTCACAAAGAGGAACTGGAGCTGTCCGCAAGCGGCGGGGAGTGTCACCCACTAGGTCCAGCCACTGGCCTGAGTAATGTGAAAATGGCAGACCTTCAGTGTCCCAGTGAGATTTGGCAGTCATGGTGCGTTGCCCTGACATGGAGCTGTTGGAGCATCTTGATCGAAAGGTCCCCAGTGGTGTCAGAATCGGGTTGGGGGTGAGGTGGGTGGATGGGGAGAGCAGGGGGCAGCGTCTCCCCCCCCCCCCCTCCCCCGCCTCTCCCCTGAAAACCAGACTATATCCGCCCCCCCCCCCCCCAGACACACACTCGCTCAAAAAAAAAAAAATCTAAGAAATTATGACAGCATATTATGGTGTGTCCCCCGCATCATTCATAGGAATTAGGAAGAGAATGAATACCTTCTGTAACATAAAAAAAAATGGAAAATGGTAATCCTCCCTTCCGCGCTCCCCCCCCCCCCCCTCACCCCAACCCCCACCACCAACGCCCCCCCCCCCCCCCTCCCGACATCTCCATCCCGCTTTTACTGCTTTCCTCCTCTCGTCTCGGTCTCGTCTCTAACCCTCACACACAAACCTGTTTTGTTCGCGTGGGCTGTTGTTTGCACACAGTCCCTAAATACCCACAGCACCTCCTGGTAACGTGATATGACAGACGTACCGAGTGGGCGGAGAAGTTCAGACGATACTGGAGTCCTGCAGGTCTGATGCTGGTGTATAGCCTACGGGGGAAGTTGGTTAATAGCGTTTCTCTTCTGCCAGGCTGACAGAGAGTCCGTTTACACTGAGACCTGTCTGTGTGCCGACCCGTTGGAGACATAATCTTATACTCGTAGACTATCCACTTTAACTTGTTCACATTAACTGCAGAGAAGTCCACGAGCTTTGTCATGACCCGCGAGATTCGGCCCCCCCCCCCCCCAAAAAAAAAAAAAAAAAAAAAAAAATTAGCATCGAACGCCATGACTAGTTGTTTCACAACAAAACGTGTAAGCGCCTAGCGCTTGTAACTCCCTCCCGCTTCGTTTCATCATCCGATTGCTTAAACCAGTCTTTTGAAGTGAATGCAATTCTTTCGGGATCGCACTTATCTCTTTGGACATAGATTGGTGACTTGAGCAATTAAAAAAAATCTTTATTTATTTACTTACTTACTTATGTATTTATTGTTTGGTCGGTCCAAACTTGAACGGGGAGTCTGCAGCCATAGCATCGAGAATGTGCACAATACCTGCAGCTGCTGGCCATAGAAACTTCAAACTTCGCAGCACTGCTGCTGGAATGTTTTCCGCATCATATTACGTAGACGAAATGGGAGTAGACGAAATGGGAGTAGACCAAATGGGATGTCACCGCGACATCATTGGCCAAAGACTGTTTCTATTCGATTCGGTTATATTCACACACACACACACACACACGACACATGCGCACGCGCACTCTTATCATTTGCGCGGGCACCGGTCTTCCTATCGGTGAATAATGGCGGCCTTTCCTATAAAATATTCCTACAAGTCCTGCAGAATCAAACAATTACCAATTTCTCTTCTTTCCGCGTCCAAAATCCACTTCGTAGGCAACACAAACAAGATAACTGTGATGTGGGAGAGGTCAAAAACGACGATCCGTTATCATTGTGTTCACCATTATCCCCCCTCCCTCCCCCCAACCTCTTCCCCTCACCCTCTTCCCTTTCATCAGTGATAATAACAACCACAATCGGTAGGTGTCGAAGCGCCCTGAAGTTTCAATCTGATATAGGTCATTTTCAACGCATGCGTGGCGTGGGCATGTCTCATTATTTGCTCAAGCCACCTGTATACTGAAACGAGACTGAGAAGAGTGAGAACGCTATAGATTTCTGTAGCCAATCAGATGGGGCATGAAGAATAAAATAAAGGCTTATTAACACGAATCGAAATGATTTCGTTCTCAAGTCAACATTTTAAGTCAATATTTACCTTGTTCGTATCGAGGTTGCAGTGGATTTTAAAGTGAAATCATACACGGTGAATTGTTATTCAGATTGTTTAAACTCTGTCTTTTTTAAATTTCTGTTTTTTGTTGTTGGTTGTTGTTTTGTTTTTTTAATTCATGGACAGTCTGTGTTCCTTAATAGAATATGTCGGCCTACGTTGTTCGTCTAATTTTGTACACTTCCTTCTGACAGAAATACAGAGCTTTCATCATACATCTTTTGTTTGCCAGAGAATACCGGAAGCCGGAAGTCAAATTTTACCACCGCCATTCCCATGATTTTAGGCTTAATTGCTTAGTAGCCGTCAAGACGTTGTTTTCGATCTCTTGATTCATTATCTGGTGTTTTTACAGCGTCCAAACCAGTTTAAAAAAAATTCGCAATTTAACTGTTTTTGCTTGAAAAGAACTGGGTTGGCGTTACAACTATAGATCACTGACAATAATCATCATCATTGCTCTCTTGTTTGCATCGTAAAATCGGCGTTATATCGCCGTTTGAAACAAGAAAGCCTTGGTCAGTTTTAAACGAAGTGAATTGCATGTTCCTGAACAGGAAACAAAAAAGCTTTGTGGCCCAGAATTAATTTTATGATGAGCTTGGGGGTTCTGGTTTGTGAATACAGTGTGACCAATCTGTCACTGTAGGTCGTGATGTGAATCATGTGACTAATCTGTCACTGTGGGTCGTGATGTGATGTAAATCATGTGACTAATCTGTCACTGTAGGTCATGATGTGATGTAAATCATGTGACTAATCTGTCACTGTAGGTCGTGATGTGAATCATGTGACTAATCTGTCACTGTAGGTCGTGATATGATGTAAATCATATGACTAATCTGTCACTGTAGGTCGTGATGTGATGTAAATCATGTGACTAATCTGTCACTGTGTGTCGTGATGTGATGTGAATCATGTGACTAATCTGTCGTTGTAGGTCGTGATGTGATGTAAATCATGTGACTAATCTGTCACTGCAGGTCGTGATGTGATGTGATGTGAATCATGTGACTAATCTGTCACTGTAGGTCGTGATGTGAATCATGTGACTAATCTTTCACTGTAGATCGTGATGTAAATCATGTGACTAATCTGTCACTGTGGGTCGTGATGTAAATTATGTGACTAATCTGTCACTGCAGGTTGTGATGTGAATCATGTGACTAATCTGTCACTGCAGGTCATGATATGTATCAGGTGTGTGGAGATGCAGCCAAACACTCGAGCAAAAAAAAAAAGATTCCATCAAATCCTGATCCAGATTTAGAAACCTAGTTTGCCAGCAAGTAGGGTGGGGAGTGGTATGGTGGTAGTGGAAGAGGTAGGGTGGGGTTGAGCCAATCAAATCAATATCTGCGGACCAATGTCATTTCTTTAGGGCGGGGAGGGTATGGGGAGGGTCTTCTTTGTTTGTTTTGTTTTTGGTTGTTTTGTTTTCTGTTTTGAGTCTTGCTGTCATTCGCCTCATTGGGGGGTGGGGGGGGGGGGGGGGATCATATAATCTGCTGGCAAAGAAAGGCAGATCTGTTGATGCTAAGCTGGCCAGTCACCAGCGTCCAGTGTCTATGGTTGAGTACTTGGGCCTGTCAGTCAAGTCACAAAATTTCTCACACATTGATACCTGATTGGCCAGGATTCAGGAACCTGGCGAGCGAATATATACCGACGACTCTTCCGACCAGTCACGAGAAGGCTTACAGAAATCGGCGGATCAAGTCCACACAGAGAGAGAGAGAGAGAGAGAGAGAGAGAGAGAGATGAAAAACGACTTAGAGAGAGAGAGAGAGAGAGAGGGAGAGGTAAAACGACGCCTGAAAGGTAAAGCGATCTAATTCTGCACATTTCAAATCCCCTTTGTACTTCAGTATTTACTTACCTACTCTGCTCTTGCCAGACAATAGACCATCAACAACTGCACGCCAATGACCATGGTCCTGTGCAGTCTTTTCTATTTCGCCTCAGCTGTAACCCATCTGCCTGGTGTCCACCTCCACCTCCAGGTCCCTCCTCCAGGTGTTTCTTGGTCTTCCTTGCTTCCTTTTGCCTTGAGGATTCCAGGTCAGAGCTTTTCTGGTGAAGCTGTCTGGGGTTTTTTGGAGGGTGCGTGTCCTATCCACCGCCATCTTCTTTTATGGATGTTTAGCCTTACTGGCAGTTGGTTACTTCTTTCCCAAAGCTGTTTGTTGCTGATTGTCTCTGGCCAGTGGATGTGGAGGCAGCTGTTAATGAAGGTCTGTAGTTTGTATATGGTGGTCTTTGTGGTTCGCCAGGTCTCTGATCTGTATAAGAGGACAGATTTGATGTTTGAATTGAAGAGGCGGATTTTGGCGCTGGTGGTGATTAGTCGAGATTTCCAAATGTTTTTCAGAGTGATGAAGGCTGCTCTTGTTTTTCCCATTCTGGTTTTCACGTCGGCATCACTTAGACAGGTGAAGCTAATGACTTCTTCCAGTGGGGCCCCACCTAATATCAAAGAGTCTAGACTGACTGTGCTAATCCTGAGTATTTGGGTCTTCTGTGGATGGATGGGAAGGCCAACCTTTGCTGCAAAGATTGACAGGTCTGATTCTTGTCCTGCATCTGTTGTCTGGTATGGGAAAGCAGGGCCAGAATGTCCGCGAAGTCCAGGTCTGTCGAGCTGGGTCCAGAGTGTCCACTGTATGCCATTCCTCTTTTCTTCTGTCGTCCTCATCATCACCCAGTCAATGGCCAGAAAGAACAGAAATGGTGAGAGGAGGCAACCCTGATGGACTCCACTCCTCACCTCAAATCGACGTGTTGTCAGTCCTGCGTGAACCACCTGGCATGCTATTCCTTCATAGGATTTCTGAATCAAATTGCTGATCTTTGCTGGCGCTCCATAGTGCCGTAATAGTTGCCACAAGCTGTCTATGTGCAAGCTGTCAAAGCAAAAAAAAAAGGCTTTCAAAGGCTTTCTGAAAGTCCACAAAATGTATGTAGAGAAGTGTTCCATTCTAAAGTTTGTTTGACGATGATCCTTAGAGTGGCAATCTGGTCTGTGCAGGATCGATCTTTTCAGAAGCCTGCTTGTTGGTCCCTAGCCCTAGGTGTTTTGTCTACTTCATCCTTCATTCTCTCTAAAAGAATCCTGCTGAAGACCTTGCCTGGTACTGACAGGAGAGTGATGCCTCTATAGTTTCCACAGTTGCTGAAATCTCCCTTCTTTGGTAATTTAATGATGTGTCTGTCTTTTCAGTCTGTAGGGACCTCTTCGTATGTCCATATCTTCTCAAAAAGTGGTTGAAGTATGTCTGCTGTGGGGTCGATGTCCGCTTTTAGTGCTTCTGCCGGAATTGTATCTGGGCCTGCTGCCTTCAGTACAACTTTTTTTGTTTTGGCTTTGTTAGGCAGAGGTTAAAAAAGAGGGGAAATCTAATTCGACTTACTAAGTTCAGTCACTGTTTTCCCCTTAATGCACCCAAACAGTAACGTCCTGTGACTGCTAACAGGAGTTGTCGTTAATTTGACTTTTTTAGGGAAGGAGAACAGAGCATTCGTGGTGAAATCCAAGACCAAAATCCAACAGAGAGAGAGAGAGAGAGAGAGAAGAAGAAGAAGAAGAAGAAGAGGAAAAACAGTGGTGTTACCTGTCATAAGAAAAGATATCATCTTTAACATCCTTTTTATCTTTTTTCTTTTTTTCTTTTTTTTTTTTTTTTTTTTGGGGGGGGGGGGGGGGGGGGGGGGTCAATGCCGTATTTTTCTTGTGTTTAGCAAAAGATGCAGTGCATTTAAAGCACAAATAAACGAATCAGAGTCCAGCTTGTTTCAAAGACGTAGATGGAAGGGAATCGGTGTCTCTCGTCACTTTCCCCACTGTTCTCTTCCTCGGAGTCCCGTTCGCTCGCGCACGAGGGTAACTATAACTACATCGGGCAAGAGAATAAGTTCAGTTGGCTGAGCTGCCCTTTCTTGTGACAGCTTCTTTTGACTGCTTTTCAGCGAGGGCGGCCAGCTGCTTGCACATAGCCTTTGCTTGCATGCGAAACCCAAACGTGTGTGTGCTTCAAAACTTTTACAGTTTGACATTATCCGCTATAAAGAAGCCATCCAATCCTGGTGAGCGAGCAGGAGGCAGAGACAGGGCCAGTCAGATCAACAAGAAGTGGTGATGCCTCCAGTGTGTGGCCACAGGACTCCAATTACGACAGGCAGAAATCCTGACCCTGTCGCCCTTTGTCTCCTTGATTGTTGAAACTTTCTCTCCTTTTTTTGGTTTTGTTTTTCTTTATCTGTTTGTTTGCTTGTTTTTC
>CM031603.1:54540525-54653025 GCA_018398815.1 Conus ventricosus
TATCTTATGCAACATGAAAAAAACGCAACGAAAACGAAATAGAGAAAGCTTGAAAGCGCACTGAAGCGTTAGAAAGACAGAGAAGCTTAACAAATATTGAAAGCAGCAGTTACATGGTGATAAAGATAAGCTGGTCGCTATTAGAGCACATAGAATGGAGGGAGTGTTTGTTGCGATCAAGGGCTCGATGGGTGGCCGAAGGGGAAAAATTGAATAAGTATTTTTGTTGTTTAGAGAAAAGAAATATGTTACTAAATGTATGAGTAAAATTGTACTTGATAATGGAAATGAATAAAAGAAACCAATGATACTGTAAAAGAAGTAAAACATTATAATGAAAGCTTTACGAGGAAAAGGAAGTGGAAGACAGTGTTATTAGTGAACTTGTAAATAACCTGCCTACAATAACAGCGGATGAAAAGGACTTAATGGAGGGATGATAATTTTAGATGAGCTAGTGAGGCTTTAAAACAAAGTGAAAAATAATAAAAGTCTTAATGGAGTGTCCTGCGCGTGCCTGTACCCATCGTCAACACAGCGCAGGCCTCCAAGGGTGGTACAGGACTGCTCTAAAGACAGGTGGAGACAGTGCTTCTCTGGGTCCTCCCCAGCACCTTCGGGTTTCTTTTTCTTCTTTGCCTTAACTAGGCTGACCCTGGAGAAAGGTCCAGTGACGGTGAGGAAAGACCCACTGACCACAGGGAAAGTCCTGTTGACAGTGGGAAAGACTACAACTTTGGATCTCTTCTGAGGGCACATAAGACCGTATGGCGAAAGCTTGGCTGTGTCTGGAGTGGCACTGTCTTCATCTGTCCGTGGGCAGGGGTGGTTGGGTCTGTGGGGTGTGCCGGCACTGGAGGTGGTGTTTTTTGCCGGTGGGCTCTGCAGTCATGAAATACGGGCTGGTACACCCATGGGATGCTACTTTAAGGCTGTTATGAGCTGTATCCTGTAGTCTGATTTACCTCTGTTCAGGAGCAGTTATGTCCCTTGATATCTTAATGGAGTGTCCTGCGCGTGCCTGTACCCATCGTCAACACAGCGCAGGCCTCCAAGGGTGGTACAGGACTGCTCTAAAGACAGGTGGAGACAGTGCTTCTCTGGGTCCTCCCCAGCACCTTCAGGTGTTTCTTTTTCTTCAAATGAAAATAATAAAGTCCTGGCACAGATGATTCACCGTTGAATTTTTCAAGGTGTTTTGGGGTCAATTAGGAGCGCTCATAGTAAGGTCGTTAAATGAGGGATTTTGCAATCAAGAACAATCGTTCTACTCAAGAGGGTCTAATTGTTTGTTTACCCAAACCTGATAACGATAGGAGTAGATTACAAAAATGGAGACCAATATCATTATTAAATCTGGCGTATAAAATTGGGTCTGCATGCATTGCAATATGAATTAAGCTCATCTTACCTTCAATCATAATGAAGATCAGTCAGGTTTTGTGCCTAACCGCTTTTATAGGTGACAACATTAGATGATATATATGTCTTAATTGATTATTTGAATAAGAATAAAATGATATATGTCTTAATTGATATTTGAATAAGAATAAAATGCCTGATTTACTTTTATGCCTAGATTTTCAAAAAGCCTTTGATTCTGTTAGCTGGAAGTTTATGTCAAAAGTTATACGTGCATTTGGCTTTGGTCCAGATATATGCCAGTGGTTCAGTACTTTTTATAGAGACATTAAATCAGCAGTTTGTGTTAATGGGATTATCTCTGAATAGCTTCAAATTGGGAGGGGCTTAGACAAGGGGACTTATCTCTCCATATTTGTTTATCCTATGTGTGGAAATCCTGGGTTGCATGATAGTCAAAATAATAAGATAGAAGGAATCAAAATAGGTGATACAGAATATAAAATTTCTCAGTTTGCTGACGACACTGAACTTTCTTAAATTACAAAAAATATCATTTGAAGAAGCTCTGAGCACATTAGATATGTTTGGTAACAAGTCTGGTTTAAAACTTAATACAGGAAAGTCGGCGCTTATATGGTTAGGAAACAAATGCAATTCCCAAGATAGATTTATGCCTCATTTACACTTTGAATAGAATCCCCGAAATTCAAAGTGCTGGCGTCTGGTTAACTAATGATTTAACTGACTGTACGAACTTCAATTTGAACGAAAAATTTGCAAAATTAGAAGACTGTACAAATATGGCTTAAGCGAAACATAACGCCTTTGGGTAGAGCAGCGGTTCTCAAGTCTTTAATTCTGTCAAAAATTACTTATCTATGGATGTTGCTACCAAATCCACCCGACCAATTGATAGAATCAATACAGATCTCGGTGTTTCAGTTCGTTTGGAGTAGGAAAAAAAGATAGAATCAACAGGAAAGTAGCTGTAAGAAATATTAATGAAGGTGGACTTGGAATTCCTCATATTAAGGATGCAGTAACAGCATTAAAACTCAGCTGAATTCGAAGACTGAAAAATAGTAATCACAAATGGAAAAGATTGCTCACAACAAGTTATCCGAACATAGCTAAGTTAGATTTATTGGGCCCATCAATACCTGCTGAGAAACACATGTTAAGCAATTTTTGGATCAATGTCTTCGAAGCATATGAAATATTGAGCTTAAAGGTAATATTGAAACATCAAGTGATTTGCTTTTGGAACCTATTTTCTATAATATAAACATTAGGATAGGTCAAAGAATCATTTACTACAAGAGATGGGCTGACAAGGGTATTTTTCTGATTAGAGATTTGTTAAATGATGATGGAACCTTTTTGACTATGAATCAGTTTAAACAAAAACATGGTGTTAACGTCGATTTTGTCACTTATAATGGATGTGTGGGTGCTATACGTTGCTATATCAACAACACAGGATTAACCCTTAACAGTAACGATTCCATTGCATTGACTCACAAAACGCTTCAATTGATACATTCCATCCCAAAAGGAACGAAGTTTTATTATGATTATGGAATGAAAAAATGAAAGAGAGCTTAACTGGAAAAATATTTTCATCAAGACCAAGAAAAATGCAAGAATTCAAACTGAAATGGTTCCAAATAAGAATTCTCCACCGAATATTAGCAACTAACGTCATCCTTGCAAACATGAATGTTGTTAACTCTGAGGATTGTTCATTCTGTAAAAACGTGAAAGACAGTATTAGTCACATGTTTATGGGGATGTCCACATGTAAAACGTTTTTGGGGACAGTTAGAAGCATGTATCAACTCCAGCACAGAAACTAGCTTTAACCTTTTACTTAACGAAACGTTTGTGCTATTTGGATATGAAAAGAATACAAAGTCAAGTCATGTCCTTGATTATATTATAATCCTTGACAAAATTTGTTATCTTCAAATGTAAAACGGTGGGAAACTCTACCACTCTATGTATGTTAACTTTAAATCCTTCTTGAAGATTAAATATGAAACTGAAAAGTATATTCTTTAACAAATATGAGATATAACAGTTTTCAGGCAGAATGGTTTTATTTAAAAAAAAAACTTTTTGAATAGATAAAGCAACGAGCTAGCAAACCATCGTGCCGTTACTTGTTTTTTTTTTTTTTTTTTTTGCCATACTTGTAATGTGTATTAGACGTATAAATATTCATGCCTGTCACCAGGAATACTACAATGTAACTACAGATTCTTGTCCATCTAGTATTCAAGCTACAGTTCATTTCGGTCTAGATGTTTACTTGTAGTGCCCTTTTCATTCAATTTTTTTTTTTTCGTTGCTTTTGTTTGTACGGTCTCCTATATCGTCATTTTGAATTATGTATGGAAAATGTAAACAAAACAAAAAAAAAATCATTAAAAAAAAAGAAAATGTTAAAGGTTGTGTGTGTGTGTGTGTGTGTGTGTGTGTGTGTGTGTGTTGTGTGTGTGTGTGTGTGTGTGTGAGAGAGAGAGAGAGAGAGAGAGAGAGAGAGAGAGAGAGAGAGAGAGAGAGAGATGAGCATTTATTTAGTCAGGCTAATGAGGTAAGCCTACCCATTCAAATACCTTTTTCTCAGCCATGTGGCAAAAATTCAAATCAACAACCACCCTGGGGGAAAGGGAGAAAGAAGGGGGGAGAGAGAGAGGGGGGGGGGGGGGGAGGAGGGCAGACAGACAAACAGAGACAGATACAGAGTGTGTTGATATCTCTCGGGTAATGAGGTAAATATAATGATACAAATGCTCTTTTTTCCCCCTTTGACCTAGCCATTTTGTGACAAAACTGAAAAATAAATAATGCACGAAAGATAGCACAAAGGGGAGAGAGAGAAAGAGAGAGAGGAGAGAGAGGAGAGAGAGAGAGATGAGAGAGAGAGAGAGAGTAGAGAGAGAGAGAGAGAGAGAGAGAACTGCCGAAGGTCTTGGTCCTAGGACCTGTCAGAGGGTCAGAGACTATGTTGTGTAACGAATACGGTCTGTTTGAGTGCGATCCGATCCACGCAAACAGATATTCACTCGGTATAAGATATTTCAGTGTATTGATTTTGTGTTGTCTCCCACACCAACCAGCGCGCCAACCAGCGCGGCGCGCCGTGGCATTGGTGTTCGCTGGCCGCGGGAATGTTCTGTCATTTTTTTTCCTTTACGTCTCTGGTCATACGTATACGGGTTCTAAAAATAGGTTTGTCGATCGGGCTACGTCATGTGTTTGTATCGCTTTTGATTGGTCCGCTTTGGAGTGACTTGTGACGTCAGACACGTGGCCAATAAAATAACTGTGACCTAGGTAGTTGTGTCAATTCCAAACAAAACTTTCGAGTTGGAGAGTACGTGAGAGAGGAGAGGGGGAGAGAGAGAGTGTTCATGTGTATTGTGATGTGAATTTGTTCTTGACGTTGAACTTACCTGGGACTTGTTGCAGTTCCTATGAAAAGAAAATTCAGTGAATGAGATCCGGATAAACCGACCACGTCAGGAGTTCCGGGAATTCCGAATCAGGTGATGCGAAATAAAATTTTCCTTCTTTTCAAACGCTCGTCTTTGGGCATTCCCATTCGGGTCAACAGGACTCGGGTTTGGACAGTGGCAATTGTGGTTTTATTGCTTATTGATTCAGCTTCGACCAAATATGTGTAACAGTAGTAAAAAATTGGTGGGACCAATCATCTCATTCAGCATGTCAGATGTTAACGAAGTTCACGTTGACTCCAAGACATAGTAAAGTTTGATTTGGAATAGAGTGTGTCAGTGTTTCAGTTTTACGGTAGTATGGGTAAGGTTGATTACGTTTGTCTGAAATGTTGTAAGAAAAAAAAAATATAAATAGCATTGTGTTAGCTACTTAATCGTTTCAAGCTTTCGTGCGTTGCAGAGTGAGGAAATGGAACCCATTCTCCTTTTATTCTCACTGCTCATTTACGAGCGATAGATATTTGTTGTTTGGTGATGAAACTTCATAAGTCTATTTATACTCTCCTTTATCAAACGTTTTATCCACCATTCAAGAATCACTCGCATTTCTACAAGCATTTGCCTGTGCATCGGAAGCATACTTAAGCTTATATGGGTATTTCGAGCTTAGGTGCGCAGATGCTGATTTGTCCAAGTAATATATTATTTAATGGCCGTTGGTGGCGATCCATTTACGAGGGGAACAGACATAAGCATCTATCATAGATTTAGCTTACAGGTAGTGGACCTAGAATTGCTTGAAAACGTGACATACTGATCGTTTTGTAACCCGTTTAATAAAGTTAGTCACTGGACTCAAAAAGATGCGGAAAAGGAAGGGGGGGGGGGGGGGGGGGGGGTATGCGTGGGGAAGATTAGGACTGAATGTACACAGGTCTAGCGACAAAGTGAGGCGACTGTAGGCGGAAATCTAAACAAATTTGAAAAAAAATATTGATAAACCTCCGCCCGGAAAACGTCGACAAACGAATCACCGAGACAAAATACAAATCTTGTGATTCGTTTGTCAATGTTTTTTGGCGGAACCTCATCAATAACATTGCACACAGTTTTGTGCGAGTAAAACAAATTACGTTTTTTATGATATATTTATAGTTAATCGTGTCATTTGATGGATGTTACTCTCTTAAAATGGAAAGTTGTGGTATAGTGCATGCTCGTTCATTTTGGGCCTTAGCAGACGACCCAAGGGAAACAACTCTAGGCAGTTCCTGCAGGGCACAAGTTTCGAAGATCAACACTTCGTGTAGGCTCCATTTGTTCGTTTGGGCACAATAAACGTCTCGAAGATCCATTTGTCCATCTACAGAATATCACAACTGCACAGCTGACGGCGGGCGATCTCCACACATGGAGGAACTGTGGCGGCACAAAGTGTCGCAACTGCACGAAGTGTCGCAATGCGACACTTTGTGTTGTGTTCTACTCCCTCCCCAGCACAAAGTGTCGCACAGCACAAAATTTTACTTGCGACTGATCAGCCTATAATTTTACTTGCGACTGTTTGATCAGCCTTACCAGCACAAAGTGTCGCAAGCACAAAATGTCGCAATGGCGCTATTCTGTACATGTATTAAGTGAGCAAGTGAGTGATGGTAGGTGAAGAGAGACACAGTAAAGGTAAGACAGACAGACGGACAGATATATATATATATATATATATATATATATATATATATATAATATATATATATATATATATATATATATATATCATAAACAGTATAAAAACGTCCTTAAAAAATCTGAAAAAGCTCAACCCCTTATAATCCAAATCCGAACTGGGCCAAATAAGCAAGAGAATTTTGGAAAAGGCTATAGAAGATGTAAAATCAAACACCGAATACAACCTTTGGAAAAACAGCTATGAAGTCATCCAATGGTTTAAGGAACTCAAAAAACAGAGAAATACAGTGTTTATCACATTCGACATAGTGGATTTCTACCCATCCATAGATGAAGAACTACTCACCAAAGCTTTGAAATTTGCCAACAAATACACAAATATAACAGAGTCAGAAATGGAGATTATTTTCCACACCAAGAAAACCCTACTCCACAGCAGAAATGAAACTTGGATCCAAAAAACGAGCAAAAACTCCACATTTGATGTAACCATGGGATCGTATGATGGTGCCGAAACATGTGAACTAGTCGGACTTTTCATGCTATCCAACATCCAAAAACAACTTGGAAAACAGGTCGGTTTGTACAGAGATGACGGCCTTGCTGCATTAAACAATAATCCAAGAACTATTGAAAACAAGAAAAAAGAATTATGTAAAATCTTCAAAAACCACAATTTAAAAATCACAATAGAAGCAAATAAAAAAGTAGTGAATTACCTAGACATAACATTAGACCTCAATGACAATGTGTACAAACCATACAAAAAACCCAATGACATACCAATCTATGCAAACGTCAAAAGCAACCACCCACCATCTATACTAAAAACAATACCCAACGGTATAAACAAGAGACTATCCAACCTATCATGCAATGAAAATGCATTCAATAATGCAGCAACAGAATACCAAGAAGCATTACAAACAAGTGGTTACAATTACAAACTACAATATATCCCAGACAATAACACGAACAGAAATAAGAAAAGCAGAAAAAGGAAGATCATATGGTACAACCCACCATATGATGGACAAGTAAAAACAAATGTAGGAAAAGAATTCTTTAAAATCTTGGCAACATCATTTCCAAAAGAACACAAACTGTCCAAAATATTCAACAAAAACACCATTAAACTATCATACTCATGTATGCCCAACCTCAAAAACATAATTGACTCATCTAACAAAATGAAAAGCAAACACAAAAGAGAAGGTGCTGAAAGGATATCTTGCAACTGCACCAAAAAAAAAACAGTGCCCCTAAGCAACAAATGTCTTCACAGCAATAGTGTATACCAAGCTACGGTAACATCAGAAAATGAAAAAGAAACAGACATAGGGATTACTGAAAACACTTTCAAAACCAGATACGCAAACCATAAACAGTCATTCAAAAATGAAAAATACAAAAATCAAACAGAACTGAGTAAATACATTTGGAAACTCAAAGATAAAAAAATAGACTACAGCATATCATGGAAAATCATAAAAAGAGCAACACCATACAACAATATTTCCAAAAAATGGAACCTATGTTCCACAGAAAAATGGTTAATATTATGCAAACCATACTCAGCAACTCTGAACACAAAAGTAGAAATAGTGAATAATTGCAGGCACAAGTGGAAATCTTTGCTAGCACATTCCACCTGAACAGGCCCAAACAAAACAAAAAAAAAAGAAAAAAAAAACCACACACACACACACACACACACACACACACACACACACACACACACACACACAAGCCCCACGTGCAGCAAACGAAACCCGCACACACAGAGACAAGATCATGTCCCGCACGCCATAAAAGACCGTTGGCGTGCCACAAAAAAGTCATCCTGAGGAGAGAGACATATCTTGAAACAAGCTTGTAGATGAATTTTAGCACTTCATTTTAATAATATTTTTAACATATATATATATATATATATATATATATATATGGGGGCCGGACAGCTCTGGGGTTGCGGGTTCGAATTTCGGTATAGGGGGATTTTTTTCCTCGGAGTTAACATTGGTTCTGACTCCATTCCCCATATAGTCCTTCGAATGAGACTATAAACCGAGGTTCCGTGTGTGAACGCACGCATAACATCTTGCACACACGTAAAATCCCATCACCAACTTTCGGAAGAGAAGGCCAGTTTGGCCGTTGGTATGGATGACACGTGACACATAGCATGCACCTTCCCGAAGATGGAGTATGGCTGCCTTAATGGCGGGATAAAAAAAGGGTCATACACACAAAACTCCACTGCCTGGCTATACAGGGAGTGTCCGCAGGAGTATCAGCCTGCGTACGCAGAAAGAAAGAATATATATGTGGGGTGTGCTCGGCAGCTGGGGGTGGTGTTCTTCGCCGGTGGGCTTTGCAGTCATGAAATACGGGCTGGTACACCCATGGGGATGCTACTTTAAGGCTGTTATGAGCTGCATCCTGTAGTCTAATTTACCTCTGTTCAGGAGCAGTTATGTCCCTTGATATCTTAATGGAGTGTCCTGTGCGTGCCTGTACCCATTGTCAACACAGCGCAGGCCTCCAAGGGTGGTACAGGACTGCTCTAAAGGCAGGCGAAGACAGTGCTTCTCTGGGTCCTCCCCAGCACCTTCGGGTGTTTCTTTTTCTTCTTTGCCTTAACTAGGCTGACCCTGGAGAAAGGTCCAGTGACGGTGAGGAAAGACCCACTGACCACAGGGAAAGTCCTGTTGACAGTGGGAAAGACTACAACTTTGGATTCTCTCTTGAGGGCACATAAGACCGTATGGCGAAAGCTTGGCTGTGTCTGGAGTGGCACTGTCTTCGTCTGTCCGTGGGCAGGGCTAGTTGGGTCTGTGGGGTGTGCTCGGCAGCTGGGGGGTGGTGTTCTTCGCCGGTGGGCTTTGCAGTCATGAAATACGGGCTGGTACACCCATGGGGATGCTACTTTAAGGCTGTTATGAGCTGCATCCTGTAGTCTAATTTACCTCTGTTCAGGAGCAGTTATGTCCCTTGATATCTTAATGGAGTGTCCTGTGCGTGCCTGTACCCATCGTCAACACAGCGCAGGCCTCCAAGGGTGGTACAGGACTGCTCTAAAGGCAGGCGAAGACAGTGCTTCTCTGGGTCCTCCCCAGCACCTTCGGGTGTTTCTTTTTCTTCATATATATATTTATATATATATATATATATATATATATATATATATATATATGTGTGTGTGTGTGTGTGTGTGTGTGTGTGTGTGGATAGATAGAGAGATAGATACATTTCCAAAACAAAAGCACAAGAAGCTGTTGTGGTTATAGTTGAAATGTTCGACTTTATTTGCCTTCAACCACACTGAGTGCCAGCAGTATGGTAGTGAGGGAAGAGACGTATACGTATGTCAAGCGACTAACTTCTGAAACGTTATTACTACTACTATCTTCTGAAAACACTACTATAATTTTCATAAGATAGTAGGAATATCTTATGAAAAGCAGTGGTCAATATCATTGACCAGTGGTCATTTTGGCCCAAATTCACTGTTTGACAGCTAGTTAGTGTAGAACGTGTTCAGGTGAACAATTTATGACGTTGCTGTTGCTGACCAGTGGTCAGTGTCATTGACCAGTGGTCTTTTTGCCTTATTTCACTGTTTGACTGCCAGTTAGTGAAGAATGAGTTCATCCGAGCAATTTATGACGTCGAAAGTGGGTCAAAATGACCACTGGTCAATGACATGACCACTGGTCAACCACAACATGAATTGTTCACATGAACTCGTTCTACACTAACTAGCTGTCAAACAGTGGAATTTGGGCAAAAATGACCATGGTCAATGACACTGATCATTGGTCAGCACGTCATAGATTGTTCACATGAACTCGTACTATACTGATTAGCAGTCAAGCGGTGAATATAGGCCAAATGACCATCTGGATAGTAATAATATTAAAAAAGAGGACATAATTTCTCACTCAGGGATCATTTCACTAGATAGTCGCAACGCTAAGCTACTAACTTCTGAAACGTTACTAGTACTACTATCTTCTGAAAACACTACTATAATTTTCATAAGTTAGTAGCATTATTAATATACTATCTTATGAAAATTATGTAGTGTTTTCAGAAGATAGTAGTAGTTCTGAAACATTACTATAATTTTTCATAAGTTAGTAGTATTACTACTATCTTATGAAAATTGTAGTAGCGTTTTCACAAGATAGTAGTACTAGCAACGTTTCAGAGTTAGTCACTTTACACACGTGCGTCACGCGCTTTCCTCGGCGGCACTCGGTCCGTACGACCTGCTACAGCTTGTGTTGGATGGCATTAAAATTCAATCCTACTTCAATGCTTGTTGTAAGGCAAACTAATGGTAGATCTAGATGGTTGTTGTGTTTGATTGTTTCCGATTTATTACATGTTCCTTGTATCAGTAATATACAAAAGTAGCTGATAATGAACAAATAAGGGTATGTTTGTGTCAATTAACGAACAGTACTTTTGCTGCTTCTATTACGCACTGCACGTTACAAAACTACTGTTATCATCACAAAGAAGTTGATTGATGATTAAACAAGAAATAAAGCGGAAAAAAAAAACGGAAAAATGTTTAGTCTGCATTTACAACTGTTTACATCATCAATATTTTTTAGTAGTAGACTACTACTACTGCCATTACACCTGCAACATATTTGTTCCTCCTTTTGGTTGTTTCTGATTTGTTACATGCTGCTCTACCAAAAGAAAGGGATAATGAATTGAAAAGGGTGTGTTTTGGTGACATTTATTTATATACTTATGTGTGTGAAACTACTTTTTACCACCACAAAGAAACCAACGTACAATCAAAACAATAAATGAAACGAACACACACACACACACACACACAAACACACACACACACACACACACACACACACACACACACACACACCACACACACACACACACACACACGTTTACTAAGTATTAGAACTGTTTTGAAACAACAGCAATAATTTCTCTTTTAATACTATTTATAAAACCAACTACAAGTGCTGCCATTACATTTTCCTTCAACTTGATCTTCTTCTGCTACCACTACTTCTACTCCTTCGTTCTCAGCTTTCAGATCATTCCGTCGTTTTGACCTCTACTGTTTATCAGTCGATGATGAACCTAAGATATATATACCCGTGGGAACACCGCAAAGTGTACAACCATCTGGCCGAAATGCTCGAACTTAGCCAGTGTGTGGGTCGTGCACATTATGTCCCTAGCACCATATGGGGCTTTCCCGGCATAAACTGTCGCATGTTCCAAAGTGCGACACTTTGTGCAAATCTTCTCAGCACAAAGTGTCGCACTTTAGCACAAAGTGTCGCATGCGACACTTTGTGCAGTTGCGACACTTTGTGCCGCAACACACCCGCCTTAAAGCACGCATTCTGTATGTCCAGAAGAGCGCGTTTTACAGTTAATAATTTATTCGCTTCTGGTTGAAGCTATGTTCACCCTTTGACAGTGAGAGTAAAAACAACAAAATTATCGGGTAAACTGTCATGACTCGACCTCTACAGTACACGTAGAAAAACAACGACGATGAGTGTGGAGGGGGGGGGGGGGGGGGTGTTGACGATGAAAGAGCGGGAGGAAGAAATGTCGCACAATTACGACTGTTAGTCAGAGAGTAAACGTTGTGAGGAATCTTCCCACCAATCGGTGAGGAGAGAGAGAGAGAGAGAGAGAGAGAGAGAGAGAGTGGAGTGGTGTGTTGTGTGTGTGTGTGTTTGTGTGTGTTTGTGTGTGTGTGTGTGTTGTGTGTGTATGTTGTGTGTGTGTGTATGTGTTTGTGTGTGTGTATGTGTATGTGTGTGTCACAGTGTCACGAGCGCAAGCAGGTTTGTGTGCGTGTCACAGTATTGCGTGTGTCCAACTGTGTGTCGCATCCCAGACCACACCCCTCTCACCCACCCCGTCCCCAAACAAACTGTCCCTTGGAACGCGATAGCCTGTGGGAATATCGTGTCCCACCACTCCTAAAACTTCGTATCTTCACAAAGAACAGGTCGATAGGCCTATGGTCCCCGTGCCGCCTCAAGTGCTGGCCCCCACAGGACAGTCTGGGTTGTGTGTATGCCTAACCCACACCACATCCCGCCCTCTTTCCCAAACTAACGCCTCATCCCCGCTTGAATTGTTCCATTACCTGCCCTGTTTGTTACAGTAAAAAAATAAAATAAAATAAAATAAAAAGCAACTGACTGTAATTAATGTTAAATAAAAAACAACATCTAAATAGTGAAAGATGACCCCGTGGCGGTCGTTGTTCAGACTGGCATGAAAAGTCCAGTTTTACTGTTCCAGTTGTTGATTAGACCGACACAAATAAATTGCTCTGTGTCATGAAATGTCTTTGACTCCAACTTAACATTGATATATTTCAGTCTGACAGACTCTTCGCGAATGTTGCATGTATCTGAATTTAGTTATATGGAAACGAGGCTCGCGGGACTTGCTGTTAAAGTTAAACACTTACTGGAACGGACTCGTAATTTTGTGGAGAATCGTAGATGTTGCGTATTTGTTGACGAAAAGGAACCCCCACTGACTTCTGCCATTCTATTAACCATACAAGGTCCTTTCAAAAGGGGGGAGGGAGGAAGGCAGGGAGAAGGAGGAAACCCATCGTCAACATTTTCATACACAGTGTGTGTGTGTGTGTGTGTGTGTGTGTGTGTGTGTGGTGTGTGTGTGTGTGTGTGTTTGCGTGCGTGCGTGCGTGCGTGTGCTGTGGTGGTGTGTGTGTGTGTGTGTGTGTGTGTGTGTGTGTTGTGTGTGTGTGTTGAGGAGGGGGTGGGGTGGTGAGAGGATGAACGAAGAAAAGAGGTTATCCATCGTCAAAATTTTCATACGTGGAGTTGTGTGTATGTGTGTGTGCGCGCGCGCGCGCGTGAGCGGCGTGCGCGCGTGTGTGTGTTGTGTGTGTGACGGGGAGAGAGAGAGAGAGGGGGGGGGGGGGGGGGGGGGGGGGGGGAGAAAGAGAAGAAAGAAAGGAGAAAATGAGGTCACCCATAGTCAACATTTTCTGACACTAGGTCGTATGCGAGTGTGTGTGTGTGTGTGTGTGTGTGTGTGTGTGTGTGTGTGTGTGTGTGTGTGTGTGTGCGCGCGCTCTTCCAAATTATTATCAAAGCTGACAGGGAAGGGGTGGATGAAGAGAATGCCGTAACACGAAGACGAAACAAAATGGCACCACGTGATGCCACTTGAGCTCAGATACCTTTACACATTTCAGCCACGTGCCTTCAGGAAGAACCGAAGTAATTTTTCCCCCCTTTTTGTTTCCTTTTCTGGTCGTGGTTGTTCTTTGGCTTCAAATATTGACAGGGCCATAAGATATTTTGGCCCCTTCCTCCCCCCTCCCCCCATACACTCAATATGTTTAGGTTCGTGGCAAGGGAGAGGTTGCTGGGGGGAGGGCGTGTGTGTGTGATCCCTCCATCTCTATCTCCATGGTTTCTTGAACTAGAACTTAAACTTGAAATTTAGAGTTGAAGGCCGTTTAGGTCTGTTCACTTTCCTTCGACAGAAATTCTGGTACTGTGCAGCATGTGTGGCTAGTTGGTTAATGTCTATATTTCCACTGGTTATATGTTGCTCACTGACTGCATTCCGGATCGTAACAGGATTGGGAGGTTGGCCCAGTGGGCGTCGAGTTACTCTTAAACGTGCTGAGGTTGTGTGTGCCTCGGTGACTGTCTCAGGTAGGCTGTTCCACAAAGACACTATCCTTTGGGAGGAATAGGAGCTTCGAAGTTGTGTTCTGGAGCGGCGTTTTGCCAGTTTTAGACTGTTCCCTCTGGTTTCTCGCCCGCTGTGGAGCTCAAGTCGCGGCCCAAAGTGGTGTAGAGCCCAGTGAGGTGCTTGTAGGTGTGGATCATGTCACCTCCTTGTCTGCGATATTCTAGGCTGGGCAGTTTCAGTATTCTCAGGCGTTCAGAGTAGGGTTTGTCTTTGAGTCTCCCTATCAGCTTTGTGGCCCTTCGTTGTACGTCTTCAATAGTTCAATGTTCTTTTTGAGTGTCTTTTGGGATGGGTGCCAGACGGAGAGCCGTATTCCAGCATGGGTCGTACCAGTGTTTTGTACAGTTGGACAAATGTATGGTCGGTGAGGTAGTCGAACGTGCGCCTTATGACTCCCAGTGTTCGGTTTGCTTTAGCCATGGCTTGTTTAACATGGTTCCCGAGGGAGAGTTTCCTGTCAATCACCACTCGTAGGTCTTTTTCTGCCTCTGTGTGTGCCAGTTGTTTCCTGTCTTCCCCTCTATCTGAGCGAGCTTCCTTCCTAGTGTACATGTGGTCTTCTTCTGTTGTGGCCCAGCTGCATAACGCAGCACTTCTCGGGATGGAATTTTAGAAGCCAGTCCATGGACCATTGATGAAGGCTGTCCAGGTCTTCTTGTAGTGAGTGTCTTACTTCCTCTCGGTCACTTTGGGCGAATAGTTTGGTGTCGTCAGCGAAGATGCGGACCTGGGTGTTATGTGTTGTGGCAGATCGTGATGTATATGACGAACAACAGTGGGCCCAGTACGCTGTCTTGTGGGATTCTACTTGTTACTACTGCTTCTGCAGAGATTTCTCCATTTACATTGACTTGCTGGGTGCGGTTGCTCAGAAAGTCTTTGATCCATTGATGTGTCTTTCCGTCTGTTCTATGGGCATGCAATTTGAGCATAAACCTGCGGTGTGGTACAGAGTCAAAGGCCTTCTGGAAATCCATATAGATTGCGTCAATCGATCCGCCCTGGTCAAGAATTTCTGTCCAGCAGTCGAGTGAGCCCAGTAGTTGGGTAGTGCATGATCGGTCTGGTGAGAAACCATGCTGTTGCTGGCATATGAGGTTGTTCCGTAGCAGGTGTTTCATCATGTTTCCTCGTATCAAGAGTTTCCATCACCTTGCACAGTATGCATGTGAGGCTGACTGGCCTGTAATTGTTTGGTGATTGCCTGCTACCCATCTTGAATCTTCTTGGTTCTGACACCACTTCTGCACATATCCCAGGACTCAGTTTCCAGCGGGAGCACTCGATATTTTCATATATCCGTAATTTAAAGCAATTTATTCATCTTCCTATTTATTGATTTCCAAACTGTTAAGTCATTAATGGTCAAATCACATATGTGAAGTAGTCTTCGTCATGCCGAAGGCGTTCACCTGAACGGGATCTGGATCTGGATCTGGATCAATACGTCGCTAAACATCCATTTACTGGCATAGGCGCGACGATGGAGGTGCGCAGCACGATGGTATTATCGGCTTCTGGCTTTTGCCAGAGCCGACTTGAAACTGTCGACTTACTTTTGGTGGGCGATGGTATCGTCAAGGTGGTTCCACTCGGTTATTGTCTTGGGAAGTATGAATGACGGTACCGATCGCTGTATGTTTCAGGAACGCAGTAGCATCTATCGTTATTCCGTACCTAGTTCTCCACTGGGTTTTGTGTCAGGTACGTACTTTTGTCTCTGGTGGGGGATGCGTCGTCCTGGGAAGGAAAAACAAAAGCTGGTTCCGTTCAGGAATATGAGGTTAGACACTGGTGGAATTTTGAACATTGGCGTTTTGCGCTCAGTCTCTGTTGGAGAGAGTGACTTGAGGTTGGGAGTGAAGGTGGGTTGGGAATGTTGAGGTAGGTTGGTAGAACACTTCGAGCTGCCAATTTCCCAAACCGTCCAGCGGAAGCACTGCGCAGGCAAGAGTTCGGGCTAAACTAAGGGATCCTCCCGTAACTGTACTCAAAATCATTTAACAGCAACGCAACTAGTTTGGTTCAAGTTTGTATCGGCATTAGCAAGATTCAAAATATACACGCTTTTTTGACAGAACACACTTCTAACGTATACGGTAAGGAAGAAAGGATAATTTAACTGAAACATGAATTCAACATAATAAATCTCCCTCTCCGAAAGATGAAACAAGGAATTTCCACGAACTGTTTATAGAGGCAAAGGCGTATGACTCGTGTCCCAGGTTAGTTTTAGTTTTACTCTTTCGTACTGCCAGCCTCTATTTTTACCGTCGTACGAAACTTTACATCTTCGGACTGGAAATTTTACATGTAGGCCTACGATCTATCGATTTGAACATGTACTAGGTTAGAGGAAAACCTGTATTCACGAGGGTTGACGAGAGGTTTTGTGACTTGTCAGAAGGCCTTGAACGTGGTGTCAGCTTCGTGTGTGTGTGACTGTGCGCACTTCTTTCCGTTCATGCCATGCCGAAAATGTGAAGTGTATTGTCCAAAGGTTTCATGATTGAAACGGTACTGATGTCCCGCCCGAGGCATTGTAGTCAACGTAAGTTAACTCTCCGAATTTGTCTTTGATCTGTTTCTCGGATACTTACGACGAGGATCGTCTAGAATGGTCTTTTTGTGTGTGTGTTCATTTTAGGGTTGGATGATTGCTTAACGAAACTTCCTGCACATTTCTGAAGGTTATGTCCCTTTTTACTCCATGAATTAAGTTGGTTTTTGGCGAATGGAATGAAATTATAATACTAGTATATTGAATGTTGTCGACTATGAATATCCCCCTTTTTTTAATTTAACAGTTATATATCTGGTCAATAAGTGAGAAAGAATGTTCTTCAGAACTTTTTGAGAAGAGACGTTTCCTTCATTTACTGTGACTCGATGATTCACCGACAGTTGGACAGGTCGTCGACTTCGTCAGTTGATGGCTCACAATTAATTTGTCGATCATTTTGGTAGGTAACAGACCAAGAGGGGACTCACTGTTATCTTAAAACATGGGAATATGTGTCAGGTCCAGTTTTTGTTGTGGTGGGTTTTCTTGCTGGCTGGGTAGAGAGGGGGTGAGGTTATTAATAAACAATGTTAAAGGCTATATTCTCAACACATTGAGCATGCAGTGAGTAGTGGCCCACACAAGTTCTGTTCGCATTGGATCACAGTCATTCCATACCCTGATTTTTCTTGAATAAGGTGAATAATTCAGTCCATGCGCTGGACCTTTTCAGCTGTTGTGAGACTGATGACTAGGAGTTGACAGGAGTTCCACTTCTGACAATTGTTCATTAACTGCTTGTGATGTTATAGGACGTCAGTGTTTGAGAACATATCGCTAGTTTTGTTCTCTGACAGATCCTGAGTCTGACGTTTCATGGGTTCTTTTTATGTTAATTGATTTCTGTATTTTGATTATCTACCTCACACAGTAGCCCAAACTTCGTTTTTACAACACACAGACAGCCCAAACTCATGTTCAAAAAGAAAGGTCATTTAAAATTTAAATCTGCCCTTAATTGTAGTGGTCATCCCTTATCAATCACTCTTTTAGTCTTTACCTTCACCCCTCATCCCCTTCTCTGATTCCCTGCTTCTCATTAATCCCCATGGATTTGGAATGTTTATCGAATTCCCAAACTATTAACAATGTGGAAAAGATGAAGAAGAAATTATCTTTGGTATTATTTTAAAAGACCATTCTGTACAAAAGCTCATCATTTTACTGAGAGAAAAGTAGTGTATACTACAAGATTGTCATTTTTATGTCCTGGCTTGTTATCTTGTGTCCTAGTTTGGCATTTAAACATAAAAGTACTGTGTAAGTGTTGATTATGATAGAAGATAAGATAAGATAATGTTGCTTATAGCCCAGCCGACCGCAGAGGGCCACATCAGGGCTGTCACCACGTTAAAATCAACTCACCAGTCATTTAAAAAAAAAAAAAAAAAAAAAAAAAAAAAACACTTTCACACATCTCGTTAAATGACATCGTCTACAAACGCACCAGAAACTTTGTTAAAAATCTTTCTTCCGTAAAATCTTAAATCAGATGAAAAATGTTAATTTCTCTCAAAAACTTAAGGATCACGTCAGGCGGGACATCCCTGAACAGGATCTTCATGGACTCCGCTGTAAAATGTTTGTGTCTACATCGTGCAAGTCCCAACACTTAAAGAACATGTTTATTGTGAGTGGCGCATGAATGGAATTGCACCAAGGAGCTTCTTCACTCTTTAAAAGGTAAGATTGGGTAAAATACGAATGGACGGTGTGCAGCCGGCACGGAACCGTTTCCTCTTTTCGACCACCCGACGTTGATGGGAGGAAGTCTTTTGGTGTGGACGGATCTGATTGAGTTTTGTTATTGTCTGTGTGTTCAATCTCCTGCCAGAGTCTCTCACATATCGTTTATTTTTGGGTTTCACATTAGAGCTGGGGATATAAGTGTTGGTCAGTTTCTCTCTTCCGTGGCGTTCTTGGCTAAAGATCACCATTCGTTCCCGACGATGCCAACATGGCAGAACGCAAGCAGAGTAATGTTGTAACCGTCAGCCTTCAACTTGCTAAAAAGTTCAAAAAAAAGGTAAAAGTTCTGGGATGCAGTAGGTTGCGGCCAGCTATGGCCTCCAAAGCTGTCTGCGAATCCGACCAGAACCAGAATAGTCCCTCCTCGAAGAATGGGAGATTATCTTCAAGCCAGTATAGAGCAGTAAGTTCAGACGAATAGACAGAAAGCATCTGGAATGTATATGTTCCAACAATATCTGAGAAAGAGCCCCAGGGCAGTAGAGATGCACCAGGCCCACTCCATCCTCAGACTTGGAACCATCAGAAAAACTTTTTGATAGGATGGGAATTTGGATACACAGCTCGGCCTACAAAGCCTTGTACGCAGTGAGCTGGTAGACTCCTTAACGGAAAAGCTGACGAGATCGAAACGAATCTCTGGTGTGAAAATGGTCCATGGAGGTTGATCCGGAAACTTGGAAAAATCGGAAACTACTCCAGGTCTATACCTGCATTCCGCACGTGAGGCTGCATACGAAGCCCAAACGGCGGAATACATTTCGGGTTTGTTTCAAACTTACTTTGGAACGGAGGGTCAAAAACACAGTCATAGGCAGGATTCTGCGGTTCTGAGAACAGTCGGATGTAATAATTCAAAGACAGTTTCAGCCTGCGGTTGGACAAGTGAAGGTTCGCCTGCCTCTGCGTACAGGCTGTACACAGGGGTGGTGCGGAACGCTCCAAGACAGAGACGAAGCCCTTGATGGTGGATAGGGCCCAAAAGAGTTTGAGGTAAGATGGTCTTGCGGAGCCGTAGACAGCACAACCTAGTCCAGTTTAGAACGGCCCAGGGCTCTGTAGAGGTGAAAGCAAAGTTTTCTTATCAGCGCCCCAGTCTGTGTGGCTACGACCCGCAGAATATTCAGTGCTTTTGGCAAGCAGTTTTGAGGTTTTTATATGGCTGAGAAAGTTAAGTTTTGGTCAAAATGACTCCCAGAAATTTGGCCTCTTTAACAGCTGGAATGGGAGATTTCCCTACTTGAAGTATCCGGATCTGGAAAAAAACTGACGGAAATTATGGAAGTGAATACACTGGGTTTTTGTAGCAGAAAAGGTGAAACCGTTTTCATCCGCCCACCGATGGATTTTATCTACGCAAAGCTGGAGCCTGCGCTGGACACTGGGTACAGGCTTCCAGTTGCGTAGACAGCAAAATCATCCAAAAACAATGAGCAGTCTAAACCCCTGCTGAACTGATTGAACAATGTTGTTGATCTTAATACTAAAGAGGGCAGGAGATAGTATGCTCCCTGGTGGAACACCAACTCCTGCTCGTGGACATCAGAGAGAGTGGTGCCAACCCGGACCTGAAACTGTCGTTCTGCCAAAAATTTTGAATAAAAAGCGGAAGATGACCTCGAAAACCCAGATCGTGGAGATCATGAAGTATCCCCGACTTCCAGGTGGTATCGTAGGCCTTCTCCAAGTCGAAAGAAAATTGCCACTGCATGCTGTCTGTTTAAAAAAGCGTTCCAAGTGTAGATTCCAGACGAATCAATGGTCAACGGTACTACGATGTTTGCGGAAACCACACTGTTCTTTCGCAAAAGGCCATCGGTTTCAGTTTCCACATGAGCCTAGCATTGACCATTTTTTCCATCAATTTACAACACAGCTGGTCAAAGCTATGGGACGGTAATTGATGGATTAGAAAGATCTTTTCCAGGTTTGGGGATGGGAATAATGAGGGCTTTTCCGCCAAAGAGGGTGGAAAAACCTGTAGTCCACACATGGTTGTATACCTGTAACAGGATGTTCAGACCTTCTTGCGGAAGATGTTTCAATAGTTGATAATGAATGTCATCTATACCTGGAGAGGAATCGCTGCAAGAGAGTAAGGCAGATTTCAGCTGTTTAATGTGAAAGGAAGATTGTAGTCTTCCATGTTGTCGGATGAAAAATTGCAGGGTGATTTTTCTTTTAGGGCTTTGTTTTTGACAAAAGTGATGATTATTAGAAGAGGAGGAATTCTTTTCAATGGTTGAAGCAAGCAGATTAGCAACTGCTTTCTTCTTGTTATTAAAGAATCCGAAAACTTGAGATGGTTCACAGTGGGAAGGTGTTCTTCCCTTTGATTTTCTTAATGATGTTCCACACTTTTTTCTTAGAAATTTGATGTCAGCCTGGAGCAGAAGCTTCTCCAGGACGACGTTTACTGATTTTAAAAGTGTGTCTTGATTTAGCACGGAGTTTCTGATGGGCTCGAGCGTTGGGACCCGAAGGTCGTTGGTATACCTGACGTGAGCCCGTTTTCTAACTTTGGAAATTTGTTGGCATTCTGAATCGAACCAGGGTGTTTTGGGGATTTGAAGTTATCGGAAGACCGGAATACAGCTTTTAGCACATTTTATCATAGTGTTAGTCAGTGATTTCTGCGGTCGGATCTGAAAAAATCAGTGTCCTGGAATTCTTTAGAAATAGTGGCTGCAAATAGATCCAGTTTGCTTTTCTGTATAATTGAGATGTTGGAGACAGAGACGTGTTCTGTTATACAGGTTGTAGAAGACAGGGAAATGGGCACTTCCGTGCAGATCGTCATGGACAGACACTCATAGTCCAGGACAGCGAGGGGTCACAAACGACAAATCTAAACCACGAAAGTGAACTGTGGGAGAGTGGAGGTATAGTGCAGAAAACCGTCGTTCAGACAACACAGATCAAATCGAATGGAATCCTCAACTAGCAGACATCTGGATGACGTTTTCCGGACACATACCCCAAAGAGGATTGTGACCGTTAAAGTTCACCCAACAGCTAAAAGGGTTCGAGGAAGTTCTCCTATCAGGACTGACAAGTTCCTGACGACAAACGGGAATGAAAGGAGTAGATAAATTAGAACAGATTGTTCAGTCTTGTGGAGAGTGAACTCTCGCCAGAAACAGGCTGAGGGAGGTAGACAGAAGCGACAGGACTATTAACAGAATATTTTTGTGTATGAGAAGGGAACACCGCCCCCGACGTCCCAACGTGGATGGTTGTGCAGGATTTGAAAGATTATTAAAGCCAGAATGAGTAAAGGTCTTCTGGCTTTGAATTTGAGTTTCCTGAAGAGCCCACGACGTTTGAAGTTTTATAGATGACCAGAAGCTGCAGCTCCTCAAAGTTGGAATTTAGACCACGGATATTCCAATGAATATTGTTATTATCCATGGTGCAGAGGGGACGAAACAAGTGAGAGATCAGGTCATCTCCTCCTCACGTCTGCGTCCAATGGAGAGAATATATTATTAGTTTAACTGGATGTGAGTGGTCTTGGACCTGCTGGCAGACTTGCACGCAGGTGACAAAGGCCTGGGATTTTGGAGATGGTTGGAGGTCTGGATTTGGGAGATGGTGGAGGTTTCTTCCCATTCCACATCTCCACACTGGGTTGTTGAACTCCCTTGGCCTGCAAAGGCACTGGACTGCGGAGGTTCGGGTTGGGGGCGGCTTTTTAACTGACCAGCAGCAGATGTTGTGACTGCCTGGGCAGGTTGAGGGGTGGCAGATTTGATCCACATGGGCACTAACTTGGGTTGTGAGGTGGTGGGACCTGCTTCACCAGAGTGACTGTTTTTATTGCTATGTCTTCGAAAACGTAATGTTATCAGTCTGACAGCAGACTGACGTTTGGAACTGTAGGAACTTTCTTTACGCCGAAGCTTACGAAGAAGCTGTCGGCACTGGTTTGCCTCAACCTGTTGCGGGCTTCAAAAAAAGGAGATCTTCTTTTCTGTCTTAACTCTTTGTATTGTAGATTCCTGAATCCACAGAGGACAATTCCGTGAAGAGGAGGGATGGTCGCCACCGCAGTTTGCACAATGTGCCGGATCTTTACACGGCCCATCATGGGTTGCCTTGCAGCAAATACCACACACCTCCTGCCCAGAACAACGGTCTCTGACATGGCCAAACTTCTGGCATCGGAAGCACCTCAAGGGGGACGGAACGAAACAACTGAACCCGGACAATCAGGTAGCCGACTCTGATGACCGGGGGCAGCACAGGGTTGCAGAATGTCAGAAAGAGGGTGTTGGTGTCCACTCTTTCTGCACCCTTCTTTACTGTCACCCTGCGTACCTCCGTCACACCCGGGGAAATGCCAGCTCCGTTCTGATCTCTGCCTCTGAAACACCTGATAATTCCCTGCAGCGAATCACTCCTTTTGATGAATTTAATTGTTTGTGGGGAGTTCCCCTGACCTCCCTGTCCACAGTTTCGTACCCTCAGCAGCTGTTCAGATTGCTTTTGAGACTTACAGTGAATAAGAAAGGAACCATTCCTCAACCTCTTGATGGACCGAGGGTCACCTGCTATACCTTGAAAGCCCTTTTGTATGGCAAAAGGGCTCAAAGCTGAAAGGGGTCTTTCTTGTTTCCGTTCCTTCCATAACGAGCCAGGAAGCCCAAAAACCTGTCTTCTGTCGTACCTCCATATCCGAATCGCTGTCAGATGCGAAATCCCCCTGAAATAGGGGATGCTGCCTTCCTCTTTTTTGGGGGGATGTGTTTAGAAAAAGCCATATTGAGTGAATTTGTTTCATCCCTCCCTTACCCACCCACCTTGGAGTCCAACTAAGGGGCCGGGGCCAAGAAACCAATGTCTTGACCCCTTCCAGGCTTCGGGAGAGACATACGACAAACAGAAGCAACTAACCCTATCCCCCCTGATCATGCTCAACTCCCGGGACAGAGAGCTGAGCACTGCGGGGGTTCACATGGCCAGCAGGGAACTGCTTGTCTTGACCCAGCCCCAAGAAGGGGAGCCGATTAGTACACCCGGGCCAAAGTGTACTCCTGTCTAGGAAGGTCCGAGCCAAAGTGATGTGTTGAGAGCACAGGCCTCCTCAAGCACTGGCCCTCTCAATCACCAGGACCTCATTCCCCTCCGACACAGGTCGCACCGCACGGCAAACACGGCGGATCTTAAGGAGCCCACAGAGAGAAAAGGAGTGTGGAAAAGAAGACTTAAAGGGGGAGACGAAGATAGAAAAGGGCCAAATAAGGGAGGCAGAAAACAAGAAAAGGAGAAAGGCGGGTTACTCTTAGTCGGGATCCTCACCCTTAGCCTATCTGACATGGGAAGCCCTACCAGGGGCATCAACTCCTTACCAGTTAGCTTAGGCCAAACAGCATCTGCACCTCTCAGGCCTAGAAGCAGTTTTAAAAAACCAGCCTAAGCCTAAGGGAAACACTGGATCACGCAAGCCCTCCGACCACGACAAGGTCGCAACCCCCCGGAGGGGATTATGATAGAAAGTCTTTTCAAATTTATGAAGGCAAGCAAACACGAGCAGTTGTAATTTTGTGTTGATTACTCTGTTACCACTTTATGTACTCACACACATACACATGAACATAGCCATCTCTCTCTCTCTCTCTCTCTCTCTCTCCTCTCTCTCTCTCTCTTCTCTCTCTCTCTCAAGCAACACCAATGCACATCAACCTTCAAACACCATTTTTTCATCCATCTTATGTGCAAATACTCGCATACTCCGCCATAAATCCACCACCAACCACTACCATCCTCTTTACCTTATACATGTATGAACCTGATTATTATGGAAGTAATTTGTACTTAAAATGCACATGCTACTCTGTTCACTAAGTATGTCTTATGTAAGTATGCGCGCGCGTGTGTGTGGTGTGTGTGTGTGTGTGTGTGTGTGTGTGTGTGTGTGTGTGTGTGTGTGTTTTTCCTACTACTTCTTGCCCTCTCGTCACTATGCTTGTATTTTTATGTGAGTCTCTGTCTCTGTCTGTCTGTCTCTCTTTCTCTCTGTCTCTGTCTCTCACGGGTTTTGCTGGAATGACTTGATTTATGACACCCCCCTCCCACTTGTACCCGTGGTGACTAGGCTATCATTATGCTTTTTTTTTCTCCATTTTGTGTGTGTGGTGTGTGGTGTGTGTGTGTGTGTGTGTGTGTTTTCCTTCCTGGTGCTTCAAAATCGATTTTCTGCAACTCCTTGGTATCTTTTTATTGTCAGACTATTCTAAACATGCTCTTTCCCCCCACCCCAATCTCGCCTCTTTCTCCCTCTCCGTCTCTCCCTCCCCCCCCCTCTCTCTCCTCTCTCTCTCTCCCTTCCCTGCACTCCTTTCACTCCTGCGTCTCTCTCGTTCCCCCCCTCCCCCCGCTTTTCTCTCTCTCAATTACTTTATTTTTTTTTTTAATAATAATTTCATGTCTAATTTTTGTTCTAGTCACTTTTGCATGCTTCTTCTATGCCTCATTTTATTTTACATTGTTGACCCTACTCAGGGCGAGGACTGGATGTAAAAAAGCACATCAGTGCTTATCTATTATCCTTGTTAATAAAGAATTTTGTCTTGTCTTGTCTGTCTCTCTCTGTCTCTGTCTCTCTCTCTCTCTGACACACACACTTACCCAATATTTTTAGAAACACACACATGCATGCATGCACATGCACGCAGACACACACACCACACGCTCACGCAATGACTTATGATATAAATTCATACATTCGCAATAACATTGACAACCATAGACCACACATTGCGCATCTGAAATAGTGAAATTTTTATAACATGACATGTTTTACAAACTTACTGAATTTGTTAATTCATATTAATTACAGGAACAGGAAGATCATGGCGATGAGGGGTGTCATGTATACTGGATGGTGCGGACTAGGGACTGCAGCATCATGTCACTGCACAATCACGTCAGCACAGTCAGTGGCATTGACAGATGATCAAGACCTGAAGACAAATTGTACATAAATTTTGATTGTGAATCATTCTGGAGGAGAGCATCATGGCTGAAAGTGTTCCACTGAGTGGACGGGTGACAGAGGATGCTGTTCCTTTGGAATCGTCAGTCACAGGTATTCAGAGTCTTTTGAGTTTGAGACCTGTACTTTTAAAGAAATGTTTGAAAGTGCCGATGTATATAATTAATGTACACTTCACTTGCAATATTTTTTGTTCACATAATGTGTGGTCAAATGTACACACCAGCATTAAACACACACATTCGGTGACTGACAGTACTGTGCGTAGTCTTGCAGTGATGCACACACAAAGCACAATATCCCGTGCCATTCTTTTGGGGGAGGGGTGTAAGGGAGGGGGATTTTGCTGATTTTTTTTTTAGTTTTGCCTTTTTTTTTAGTTTTTAACAACTGAATAAAACAGTGGTCATTTTACATCACTTGAAGTAATTATTACAGCTGTCAAAAAGAGGGTGATAAAGACCACCAACTTAGGACTTACGCCGACCAACAGTTTGGCTGTCATTGTACTGTTGCACTCTTACAAGCCATGGCCAGTTTGCTAGCTCTGTTTGGCCACTTTTTATGGATAAAGCTGTAAGTAGATACCCTGACCACAGCTTTATGTCTCTTGCAGATATGTATTGACCATAGCGTTGTCTGTAGTTGATATGATTTATTTCAAAAACAGTATTTACCTACTTATTATTGCTATAGAAAGTCTGTATATATATTATATCGCTTCTGTAAACAGATATCTGGAGGTGAAAAAATTCTATTGAAGTTTGCAAAATCTCTTTCAGAAATTGTAAATTTGCACTTTTTTTTTTTCGTTCTTTGTATCTGAAAATAATTATCAGTTTGAATCCAAATTCATCTGTATTTGAAGTACACAAGGAAATGTGAATATTACAAGAAGACGTAAACTTATGTTTGTGATGCACATAAAGGAAGGTTTTACGCTGTTGCTGCACTGGTTTGTTTATTTTGTATGCTGCATACCCCCCAAAAGGCTGAAAGGATCAAGTTAACAGAATTTCCAAATTAAAGTTGCTTTAAGTTTCTTTCCCAAACTCCTACAGTAAAAGGAATATAAAATGTTCGGGGGGGGGGGGGGGGGGGGGGGGGGGGGGGTGTCCATCTTGTGATACCTTTGTTGACTTATAACACGTAGTTGGTTGGTTTAGTTCTTTTTGTAGCTGACACTTGGCGCATACTTAGCAGTTTCGTGAGGTTAGGATTGCTTCAAGGTTAGATTCAGTTCATATTTCCCTTTGACTGAAACTCCTTTCATTCACCTTCTGTATTGCCCACCACATCTTTTTCCACGAGGAGCCAGCCTTGGCACCAAAGGTCCTATGAACATTCAGTTGTTGATCCACACCACACTTCGGGGACCCTGACATTGGACGTTCAGATATGAAGTGATCTGCAGTTCTCTTGAAATGAGTAAACGTTATCTGCACATAGAAATATACAATGCTTTATTATTTTGATCAACATCATTGTCACCTTACATGAAGTAAATTGTTCAGAGTTTGAATGTTTCATCTGAAAATGATGGCTGATTCCAATGGCAATGTGGTGAATCCACTGAAAGTTTTTCAAAAATGATTTTCATAGAAACTGGTGAAATGAAAGCACTTTGAATATGATAACAGTTAGATGTGTGTTAAACAATTCAACTGAATGTTATTTAATAATAAATGAATATCGTTTTCTTTTAGATGGCAAGAAACGTCCAACATGATGACAATACACTTTTCTGTTTAACTTAACTCCTGTAAAGTTGATCACAACAAAATGGACTTCTGCAGTTTACTCAACAACATTGTCTTTGCACACATATACTGAGACGGAATGAAAACAACCTCATCATTTCACATGCAAAAGTAAAAGGAAATACCTTGGACTGATTTACTCAGCAACTCGACATTCTCCAGATAACCTGTACCATGTACTCTTGTCCTTGCATAATCAGAACACATGCTTTTGTAGCAGTTTTCAACACATACTCTACATGTGCACATTTTATCTATAGAATCTGTACTGTTCAGTAACCTCATGAAATATATCTTGTGGCATTGAATTAATACACTGTATAAAGTATTGTTTTCCTGAACTGTTCCTGAGCAAAAGACAAAGTTCAAAACAGTTGGACAGATTTATGGATAACAAGCAGTACTTTTTGCATCATGAGCACTGTTAGGTCCTTAAAAGTTAATTGTGCATCTTTGATGACTGCACAGTTTGAAACTCCCAAGTTTGAGTAGCAGATTGGAATGTCAGTAATCATAGACTGAAGGTTTTTCAAGAATACTCAATCAGAATGTCACAAAAATTACTGGGTAAAACTGTACAAGTTACACTCTTGTTTGTTCAATTTCGATCAAGATGTTCATCTTGAGCTGAACGGTTCTATGAAGCTAATGAAGTGACAGGTTGTTCATTCAAGCTCACTAGCAGTCCAGTGTTATCATTGGCAAATGCTTGTTAGATGATAGAAAAGTTTTGTTTGAGGAACTTGGCTGATTTAAGCATTTGAGCTACTTCAGATTTCACACAGTTGCAGCTGTGTAATTTTCTTGTTCACTAGTCTGCCTCACTGAACCCTTCCGCTGGTTCAGTTCAGCCCTCCGCACCTCTCTCAGATGATAGGGCAGCCATTCATTTCCGAAGGTGGTTTCCTTCCCGAGAAGTCACCCACAGGGATGTCCTTTACCCATTCCCAGGGCTTCCATTGATGTACATGTTCACATCATAACATACAAAAAAAAAACACCTTTGAATTATCTCTCAAAAAGTTCAAGAATCAAGTGACTCTTTAGAATTGAAAGTGTAGCAAGTTACTTGGAGTCAGCCCTTTAAATGACTTCAGTGTGCATATCCAGAGCAGACTGTAGTGGGCTGCACAAGCCGGCAAGTGTTAAATGGGATTTCCCCACTCAATGTATAAGATGTATCGTTTATTTCGCACAGTCAAACACTAATAGCAAACATGCGCAGTGCATCTCACACAAGGCAAGCGAAGTATGGAACATGGGAGCCCAGCAATGTGCCAGACTTAACAAAAGGCACGATAGCTATGTTGGCTGTGAGGTTGAATCGTAAATAAGTAATCAGAAGCTGTAAACCTTGTGGAATCCTATCTGGAGAGTGGAGGTCAGGTGACTGTTAGTGTTAGAAAAATTTCAGCCAGCATGAGGTCAATCCTAATTTCAGCAGCATGAGGTCTCTAATTTCAGCAGCTGAGGTCTCCTTATTTCAGCCGCTGAGGTTCTAATTTCAGCAGCATGAGGTCTCCTAATTTCAGCCAGCATGAGGTCTCCTAATTACAGCCAGCATGAGGTCTCCTAATTTCAGCCAGCATGAGGTTCCTAATTACAGCCAGCATGAGGTCTCCTAATATCAGCCAGCATGAGGTCTCCTGGACTCCCCCAGGTATTGCTTTCTAGTCCTGGATAAGAAGATTTTGCTTTGAGTTTCTGCTATCCATTCCCAGCAGCATGTTCACATATTAAAAGACGTCTTCTCTCATGCTCTCCCCAGCGGCTGGTGCATGAACTAAGTTCAAGGTCATAGTAGCAATCCTCAGGACATCACTTTCCATAGAAGCGGCTCCATCTCCCTTCTCTTCTCACCAGAATTCCTGGCCAAGAGCCAATAATGGGCACTCCTTCACCCTCCCTACACATCAAACATCTCCCATAGATTGTGGATGGAAAAGGATGGGGACAACAAAGTATGCTTGTAAAGGTGCCTGCAGTGCTATTGGATAATTTGGCAGGCACCTTCTCTGGATGGCTTGCAAAAAAAACAAACAAAACATCATCAGGCACACAACTTCATTGAGTCACTATCACCAAGAGGCCAAGAACACATGAGATACAGGATGACCACAGTCTCTGCCTGGTTCTAACATTCTCTTCCTGGAACCATGTTTTGGAGGCAGCCTTCTGGTGTTTGGGAAATCCTTCACGGCTTCTGTCTCAAGCACTTCCACATGTCGGTGGAGCCAGAGGTTCAAAGGCATCTTTTCCATTGCTTCCAACTCGGCCATATCCACCCTTATTATTCATTCTACAAACCTGTGGGACAGTCACACTCTTCTTCTCTCGTTAAATTCTGCAAGAGGTTGACATGGTGAAATATTTATGCCATAATGGGAAGTTTATTGGTACTTCATGTTGGGCTGTGTATGATTATCATGTCTCTTACTCATCATCTTACTCTTCCTTCCTTCTAGTCTCGCTATATTCTGCTTGGGTTTAGTCGGCCATGGAATGGAGGAAATCAAAGAAGCTCCGTGCTGCTGTAGAGGTGCAAGACTGTGGATAGTGTGTCTATTTACTGTGGGTAGTGTGTCTATTTACTGCTCAGCACAAACATTGGCTTAACAGAGCTAGCAGACTGGCTGTTATTGCAAGCGTTTAATTTAATATTGTAATTGTACTTAACCTAACAGAGTATGTCAAACATCACACAGAGAGTAAGATTATAGGCCATGAATAACAGTTCTTTGTTGAATTTTTGCTGTCCCAAACTTTGCTATTAAAAGTTCTCCACAAAGCAAGTTTGATAAAAAAGTACAGCTGCATGGGGGGACCCAAGTGTCAAATTGAAATTCAGCAGCAGCATATTCCTGTCAATCACACACACAACCCACCCAAGACAACACACCACCCTCCCATGCACGCAGTCACAATTGACGTCTTCCCATGTGTTCCCTGGGCGCTGGTTGATGAATATTCAAATATACCTTGGACATCACTTTCTAGAACTATTGCTACTCTTACTACTGCAGGCAATAATTGAACTCCTAGTCCGACATGCATGAACTCTCCATAGATTGGATGGCCAACAGTCGACAACACAGTCATTTGATGCCCATTACGTGCACCTTCTCAGGTCTATGAACAAAAAAGGCACAAACATTCAGTGTCACATCGAACCATGATAGGTCACACATCCAGAGGCAATGAACACATGAGATACAGGTGACCACATTTCTGTCTTTAAATCTGTCAGGACACATGTATGGTGCAGATTAAGAAATGTACGGATCTTCACATTTCGTGTCTAAGACTACAATGACAGGCAACTTTCGTCATTGCTTACGGCCACACATTCATTCTTTCAAAAATAAGCACCACATTCTCGTGTCAATTTGCACAAGTTCGCCCAATGTTATGCATATAAATTGGCACCTTCAAAGTGCTTGTATGAAAATTCAGGCACACACTTCTCAGTTCATATACGACATTAGTGGAAGGAAACAATCGATCCGTGTGTCCAATCTTCCAATGGTTAGGGGTACAAATCAACTTGGGTAGGAGTCCTCGGGTCAGCTACAGACATGTTAACAGTACCCAGGGGAGTCCGACGTACACTCCACGGGTGTGTATAACAGTTCTGTTGATGCAGTCAGTGGATCAACAGAGGTAAACGTGTGATATTGTATAAATTTTGTTCTCTTGTATATTAATAATGCAATGTTTAGTAAAGATACATTGTCTTAGGCTGGTATGGGAGATACCATAATGGTTAATATTGAAGTCTTGGCAGACGGACATTTGTGTGCGCACATTACACACCCCACACACCAAACACACACACACACACACACACACACACACACACACAACAAAGCAACACACATACACTGCATACCGCAGTTAGCCATGCGGGTTCCTTGGAGCGACAGTGAGATTGATATGTATATATATTGATTCATAATATTACTTTGATACTATACAGTGGTAAGAATATTGGCATAATTTACATTCAGTGAATTTGAACACACGCACAGACATGCATTGAATACAGAATTGAGATTGATTATGAACACATATACAGGCACATACATTTCAGTGTCATATTATGAACACAATATACAGGCACACATTTCAGTGTCATATTATGAACACATGATATACAGGCACACACATTTCAGTGTCATATTATGAACACATGATATACAGGCACACATTTCAGTGTCATATTATGAACACATGATATACAGGCACACACATTTCAGTGTCATATTAAGAACACATGTACAGGCACACACATTTCAGTGTCATATTAAGAACACATATACAGGCACACACATTTCAGTGTCATATTAAGAACACATATACAGGCACACACATTTCAGTCTCATATTAAGAACACATATACAGGCACACACATTTCAGTGTCATATTAAGAACACACATAGAGGCACACACATTTCAGTGTCATATTATGAACACATATATACAGGCACACACATTTCAATGTCATATTATGAACACATATACAGGCACACACATTTCAATGTCATATTATGAACATATATACAGGCACACACATTCCAGTGTCATATTAAGAACACATATACAGGCACACACATTTCATTGTCATACTTTCCAATGGTTTTCAGAAGGAGTAAACCAAATGCCAACTATAACAGCAGTCCCACGTCCTCCAGCAGTTCGTGTGAGTGACAATATTCCCCTCCGATCTATACCTAGAAGTGATGTTCAGCACTCTTCTCAGTACCCAGGGGGGATGAGCGGCTTGGCACCAGGGCTGTCTCAGCAGCAGTCCCTAGCCATACAGAAGCTGATCAGAGCTCATTATCATTACCTTATTGCAGTCTGCCTTCATTGTCTTCCCTAGGATCACAGAGCGGGTCTGCCATCAGCCATTCTCAGGGCAGGGAAGAAGAAACCTCAGTGGAGAGCGATGTCCTGAAAGGGGTGGAAAAAGCTGTTGGAAAAGTGGTGGATGACTCGCTGTTTTCCATTCAGAATCCTTCCCTGCCCTCCTTCTCATCAGTACCATCATCCCAGGAGTCAAGTGTGAGCAGTTTCGATTTGACGCCTCAAGATATTCATGATGATGAAATTGAGAAATACCGTACCAGGTTCCGGAAAAGTTGAAGGTGGATTATTATGATGCCATGATTCTATACCAGGACAGTGATTTGAGTGCTGTAGAGAAGTTCCTCAAGCGTGTAAATTCTGAAGTAAAGCTGAACAATGTGGAGAAGCCCAAGGTGGTTTTGTATGATCAGATCCTACCTGCTGCAGCAGGTATGTCTAGAGTAGGTGAGCTTGATATCACATTGGAATATTGCACTTACGTCTTTCTGTATGTCACAAAAACATTTTGTAAAGATAAATGGACAGAATTCTCTGCTCAAACAGCTTTGATGAATGCCATTGACAATGTGGAAAGTAGGTGGTCTGTCGTGCCAATCTTCACTGAACCAAAGAGAAAACCCACTTTCAAAGTACCACCAAGTATTCGCTCCCTCAAAGGTATTCAGTACTGGAATGAAGATAAGTTTTATGTTGATTCTTTACGAAAACTTTTGGAAGATAAACTACACTTGCGTTTGCAACTGGAAGAGGAGTTGAGACAGAAGAGAAAGATGTGGATCTGGGAACATAAAATATCTAAAAAGAGAGAAGAAGAGCGTCGATTCCAAGAACAAGAACATGCAGTGAAGCAAGAGGCTGAGAGAGAGAAACGGCACCAGCTAGATATTCAGGCTTAAAGAGCTAGATTTTGAAGAAAGACTAAAAATTCAGCAAAAGGAAGAGAGCAGCAGCGAAAGATCAGCATTCACAGCATACAAGAAGGTCTCCACCAATACGAAGGTTACGCCTCTCACAGACCGGAACAGGAGATGTACTTTTATAACCTGTATTCTCATATGGTGCCGCCAGGCTCTGCAACATCAGAGAGGTCAGAATTAGCTGAAGGAAAACTTGACCAGCAAGGAATGGCTGAGTTGCCCAACAACATGCGTCACAGTTTTACAGGCCTAACTATCTGTGTGATCAGTTTTCAAATCCCACACTGTCACGCTCTCCTCAGTCAGCAGGGGCGGTGCCACAGCAAACGCAGAGGCCACATTGGTACCCTGCAGATGAATACTGCAAACGTGCACCTCAGTCTGCAGGATTTGGCCATGCTGATATTGCTTCTTCATCCACTGTGCCACAAAGTTCTATGACAGGTAGTTTTCCTAAAAGCCACATACCTGCAACAGCTGACAGCAGTGACAAGCGAACAGAAGGTTTACCTGGTGCACCAGTTCAGCCTGGTGCAGTCCAGCCTTCCAAACAACAGCAAGAAACATCTGTATTAGAATCATTATCCCAAACTTACTCAACAACCGAGTCGGGTGAACTGCCGTCTGATGAGAAAAGTCTTGGAAGCGCAGGAGGGCAGGCCATGAATAACGCTAAGGACCCAGCTGCACCGCCATCTGCACAAGATATCCCTGGACATGGGAGCTCTGACAATCATGGCAACACATCGCAGAACCTGCAGGAGAGTGAGAGGAAACCAGAGTTGCCACACAAAGACGACCTTGTTGTGGATGTTCCCCATGACTCCACAGCCACCAAGGTCCTTTCCCTGCTCACTATCCAAAGGGAACAGGTCAGATGGGCCCACAGTATCTTTCCGAAGCAAGGCAGCAGCCTGCTTTATTGACCAAGGACCTGCTCATTATGGCGCCAGCAGAGCACATGCAGAACCTGATGAAAGAGGAGATCATCGCTACGATCTCCCCCCAAGGTACAATCCTCATCCAGGGATCAGTCGATTTCAAGGGTACGCACGACCACAGTTCCCATACATGATTCCACCACCTTACCTGGGCAGTTACCACCACGTTTTGTGGAACAGTCTCAGTTGCCTTACATAGGTCATCTCCAGGTTCATATTTTCCTGGACATTATCCATTAGAATACCCAAGAATGTATCATTACCCAGAACACTTTCAGCAGTCAGCCTATGCACTGTACCCTGAGTATGGTTACCAGCGTTATCCTCCACAAGGAGCCCTTCCAGCACACCGCATGGAAAACCTGCAGTATCCAGAACAGTACCGGGTACCACCACCTTGGCAACCACCTCCTCCAGCATCAGCACCAACACAAGTACCCTCACATCAGCAAGAGCAGTCCCAGCCTCCACAGCAGTCAGAAAATTCACCGCCAGCTGTGGTCCATCACCATCACTACCTTCACAACCGCAGTGAAGAGGTCCCTCCAACAACCATCAACTATATAAAGAAAGCAGAACATGTGATGGTGGGCAGTGAGATACATATGGGCAAGACGAGGAGGCCAGGGAGAATGCCGCATCCTGATGATGAACTACAGTCCATGCCTGAAGACATGTGAGTTCATGTCATTGTCATGTCGTCTGCCCAGATATAGAACTGTACAAACAGAAACAGAAGTAGAAGTAGAAACATCAGTAAGGACAAAACATCAAAGAGCAAAAGAAAAATGTTTTAAAGCAAACAGGTAAACAGGTATTGATCTAAAGATATGAATAAATAATGATGAAAAAGAAAGTAAATCCCATTAATATAATAAGTAAAGGAGGGGGAGAGGAATATTTCACATTCTCGTTGCCTTCATATTGTCACAATTTAGCCCTGCTCGTATGGTTGTGATGTCTGTATTGATTTGATATATACAGAGATGCAGGACTTTTGCTCCAGAGGATTTTACACTTAAATTTGAAGTGGCAAAGGGTGATATTGATGGCTTTAGAGATTTTGTCAACTTCAATGATTGGTCCAGTCACAAACTTGGGACTGTGATTTTGACAAGTGCTGGAAGAAAATCAGCTATATTCTTGTACATGCTACAGAATGGTTTATCTTGAAAGGGAAAGTACTTCATAAATTGTGTGTTTAGCAGGGGAGGGGGGATGTTTCTCAGACTTTGTTAGACAAGATTTGACTTAAAGAAAGGCTTTTAAATTTTATGGAAAAAATAAACCTACTATGATAAATTAGAAAGCTTATGAGAAAAGGTTTAGAATTCTACATAAAAAAAAAGACCGTAGACCAGCCCCGTGGCGAAGTGGTTAGCGTCGCGGACTCCCGGCTGGGAGTTCGTGGGTTCGAATCCCATCAGAAGTCATGTGGGTTTTTCTGCCCCGACCGGCTCCTACCCAGAGTTGAGTTTGCTGCGGACTCAGTTGGGAAGACTGGGACCACACAGTCGAGTTTCATCCACTTAATGGATGTGTTTCTGAGAGTGTTGCTCAAACTTCCTGACCAACACTGCAGGTGCCTGTATCTCTCGGGCCTGGTTGACGCCGGGATATATTATGAAAGGAAGCTTTAGAGTACAGCCTTGTCATGTAGTCTCAGACGAAAAGGAAATCCGTAGCATCATCTTAATCATCCTAATTCTCATTGATCAGCATTAAAAAAAAGTGTCTCAAATTCTGTGGCCCTTCATGCCCTGCTCTCATGGTGACCTCGTTTCGATGTCCTCTCCACATCTGTGGCCTTGGTTTCGGTTCGTCGGGGTCACCGGTATCGGCGAGTCCATGGGGGCTGTCGTTGGACGGACGTGGTGCGCCCTCCGGAGGGAGAGCTCACTCACGCCGGCTCCGCGACTAAGCAATTATTGTCGTCAGTAGGGGGCTTAGTAGGTGGTGTCCTGCGTATGTTAGATCAGAACAGGCGCCACTGAACACCACCGAAGTGACTCAGCAGCAGTGCAGTGTCTCCTCCGGTGGGTTGCCTCTTAACGACTTGACATTGACTGCTCCCTGGTGGATTGGCTGTGGCGGGGCGACCGGGCTGTGGCTGTGGACGGGGGTGTCGGAATGAGCGGCGTGGGTGCACTGCCTCTGAGGTGGCGCAGAGGTTGGGACAGAAAAAAAAAAGGAAAAAACATAAATAAATTTAAAAATAAAAAGACCGTAGTGTGGTAAATTATAATGCTTATGCTAAAGCTTGTAACCAGGTGATATGTCAGTCCACAAATTCAACCAAAGAGAGGGAAGCTGAAAGTGCCAGAGACTAAGATGAATCCTGAAGTTTCTACCTGTACATAGGAGCAAAGTGTTAACTGAAAGAATCTGAAGCTAGCCTTACCAAGGTTGACCGTACTTTGGATGATAGGGACAAAATAATCGTACTGAATGACAATTTTGCCAGTGTGTTTACAGTGAAATCACCAGTAGATGTCCCAGAATTCTGTTGTGGTCAAGATGTTTCTGTGTCTAACATTATTATCTCTGAGGAACAAATGCGCAAGGTGCCCAATGGCCTAAATCTTCTGAACTTAACTAGTCCAGATGTTTTTTCATCCCAGGGTCTTAAAAAACTTATAAAGGTCATGGCATATCCACTTATGGCTTTATTTGATAGTAGTACTATACATAGGGGATGGAAAGAGGCTGAGGTACAACCTGTTATTAAAAAGGGTAACACACATGCTGGCAATTATAGATCTGTCAGCTTAACTTCAGTTGTGTGGAAGTAGTTAGAGGGCTTTTTCCGTGATGCTGTACAACCACACGGTCTTGAATAATTTATATCTGTTTGAATAGTTTGGTTTCCACATTCTAAGGATTCGCCTTAACTCACAGTGCATCAAACAGATGTTGAGTCTTGATACTAGCATCCCAGTGGTGCTATATATCTTGATTTATAATATATGCAAAACATTTGAAACCAGACCTCATTATAGGCTTATAAACAGGTAAATGCTTTGTTGGGATTAAAGATTTTGAAAGTGGTCGGTCACAGTCTGTTTCTCTAAATCAGTAAATGAATGACCCTCCTTAAAGTCAATATAGCAAGTGGCGTATCTTGGGGCAGTGTTCTAGGATCCATCTTGTTCATTTATTGTTTAAATGATGAACTCCAGGTTGACTTCAGCATCAAGAATTTTGCAGTTGATACTAGAGCCTGTTCTCCATTGTTGTTTAAGATAAACGAATGTTACAGTCATGCATACAAAGACTAGCTGAAAAGACAAATGCATGTTTACATCTTTTCAATAGCAAAAAAAGTAAAATTTAACATCAAGGTGGAAATCACCTGTAATATGAGTATAATATGTATGAAAGTGAGAATATTTATCAAGTAAGCTTGACACTAATATTGCTGAGAAAAAACTTGGGTGGACCCACAATTGAAATTTGACTGCTGTAATATCAGTATTGTTAACATTAGAAGTAAATCAAATATCTGGAACGCTTAGCAGAACTATTACACTTAAAACTGAGTGTTTTTTGGGTGCCATTTCATAAAACTTTGGTTGGATCTATACTGGAGCATGGAAATCCAGTATGGTGTTGTTTCTTTAAAAGGCACATTTAAGTGAAGGAGTTCAACATAAATTTACGAAAAGGAATATTGGACAGGTGACTGAGGGCAAATTGATGTGATTTCAGTTGCCCTGCCCAGTTAGGATATAGGTTGAGAGATGATTTGATTGAAGTATATAAAATTATCCTGGTATTTATGATCCTTGCACACATGTTTCTTGTCACTCTTTCTAATCTTTGTAACAGTACTCATGGTCAGAATTTCAAGATTAATAAACTAATAGCTTATTCAGGTGAATTTCTAATGTTTCTTTTACTAACAGAGTTGTTAACTTGTGAAAATGTCTGAGTTTTGAAACTGTTGATGCTTTTTCAGTTAATGCATAGAAAAAAAAACATTTCAATAAACATATCAAAAAACAATATGTTTTCAACTGCAGTTGAGAAAATACTTACAAGATGTAGTGTAAACTGATGCATATGAGTATCCAGAGGCAATAAATAAGAACTGTTTCCTTAAACAGATTACATTTAAATCTCTAGGGCAGAAGGCTTTCAGCCACAGCTTTATTGCTATTCTGTTCTGTATTGCATTCTATCATGTTAACATCTAGGGTGACATCAACAGATTTATAGGGATGGAAGTGGTCTCCCCACAGGAAGGAATATGACTTGGCAATAATTGGCATCAGTAGAGGCGTAGAAGTGGGCATCCTGCATTAAGTTAGGCCATCCCATTCCCAGGCACCATTGAAAACATGGAAATGATTTTGGCAGTCGTGTTGTGGCTGTGAGGTGGGGTCTCAAAGATGGCCAAACTATGTTCTTCTGGAAAACAGCTGATGATGGGATGGGAACAAACGAGCCTAGTGTGCACGGCTGCTGGTAAAGGAACCGGAATGAGCAGCTTGTAAATTTTGCAAGATAGCATTCATTGTGTTTGCAAGTATAAGAATAACAAAATGAAACGGCTCTGTTCGTCATGTTCATTCTTGTTGTTCATCTTTGTTGGAAGTTTGTTACAAAAATTGCTCTTTGATGTTTTGCCACACTTCATTCATTATTGTAATTGATGAAAAGAAGCTGAGTTGTGTTTTGAAGAATTTTCTTATCTGAACTATTGAAGTAGACATTGTTTAGTGATGAGATTGGTTTTTAAAAGAAGAGTGAGGTTGAGTGTCTGATGAGATTGGTTTTCAAAAGAGGAGTGAGGTTGAGTGTCTGAAGAGATTGGTTTTTTAAAGAGGAGTGAGGTTGATCGAGTGATGTTAAAAAAAAAAAAGTGATGTAAAAATAAAAAAGAGTGAGGTTGATTGTTGTGTTCGGGTCCAGGCTTTGGTAAGACCGCTGGTGTGTACTTAGTTGTTTAAACACAACTTTGATCATCCAGATTACATTTTTGGAATTTCATACACACAGACAAGTTACAGTGTCAAAATGTCAGTGTTGTGATTCATTTTGTAATGTAAAATTGGTAACAAATGTAGTCAAGTGTCATTTAGACATGTTATGTAGTATTCACGATTCAAGAGGCCAACTATTTAACTAAGTATTCCCATCCAGGCCTGTAGATTCATTTATGTGCATACATGTAAGTGACGCTAGATTTTTTCAACACATGTTTAGACCATGTTCAACATGGGTGCCCAAGCTTCACCACACATTGCAAACATTGTCATAGTAATGAATAAGTTGGCCAGCACATGTCCTAATTTAGATTTGCTTGTGAACTTTGAGCTTGAAGGGGATGAATCAAAACCATTACTCTATGAAATTGTAAGAAATGTTGAAACTTTGTAACTAAATGTTACAGCTCTCCCAAAGGGGAAAAAAGAACATTAAAACCTGTCCCGAGGGTGTGTCACTATACGTTACAGCTCCCTAAAAGGGAAAAAATAAAATTGAAAACATGTCGGAAAAGAATGTCTGTACTGTGACTATGGTGTTTTCAGTGAACCAAGAGGGGTATAGTGGTTTGTGCTCATAGTGTTACCCTTGTTTCAGGTCCGATCCTGAGAACCAGTCCAGTTCAGAGTACCAGTCTGCTCTGTCCAGACAAGGGTATGATCAGCAGTCACGTGACCTGACCAGGAGTGAGGCTATGGCCTCTGGGCCATCAGCAGCGTTCACCTCTCAGCAGTCTACGCTCACAGCTTTCAGGGAGTCCATCCCAGCTGGGAGTCCATCCCAGCTCACCCAGAATGTCTCCAGAGATGACAGAAGTCGCCAGTTGCCCTCGGTGCATTCTGGTGGGTGTAAGTTCATTCCTTAACTATGTACCTACCATCAGTCTGTGACTCGGTTTCTTTATTCAAGTGAAAGCTGGGGTGTATTTGCTGGGTGTAAGTTCATTCCTTAACTATGTACCTACCATCAGTCTGTGACTCAGTTTCTTTATTCAAGTGAAAGCTGGGTTGTATTCTGCTGGGTGTAAGTTCATGCCTTAACTATGTACCTACCATCATCTGTGACTCAGTTTTTTATTCAAGTGAAAGCTGGGGTTGTATTCTGCTGGTGTAAGTTCATTCCTTAACTATGTACCTACCATCAGTCTGTGACTCAGTTTCTTTATTCAAGTGAAAGCTGGGGTTGTATTCTGCTGGGTGTAAGTTCATTCCTTAACTATGTACCTGCCATCAGTCTGTGACTCAGTTTCTTTATTCAAGTGAAACCTGGGGTTGTATTTGCTGGGTGTAAGTTCATTCCTTAACTATGTACCTACCATCAGTCTGTGACTCAGTTTCTTTATTCAAGTGAAAGCTGGGGTTGTATGCCCCAGCTCAGAATTAGCGTCAAACTGCTGTCTATTATGATGCACAGAATATCATCGTTTTGTGTCTTAAACTGCTTTGACTTCAAAAAGAGAGGGGTACAGAAAAATATTGAAAGTTTCTGAGGAAGTTTATGGCCTCCTTGTTCTCCTTGTGCATGAAAATGTTGGCAGTTTCATGGCCTCCTTATTCTTCTGTAGAAAAATGTGGCAATTGTACTTTTTTTTTTTTTTTTTTTGAAGGTAGAGTGCCGGATTTGTGTGTGTGTGTGTGTGTGTGTGTGTGTGTGTGTGTGTGTGTGTGTGTGTGTGTGTGTAAACATAATGTATGCACTCCTGAGATACAGTGCTCAGCTATAAATCGATGTCAGATGAGTAAGAAAAGAGTTTGTCCATGTTTACATTCCTATAAACAGAACTTGGTCTAAAAAAAACCATCAAAAATCGATAATGTTTCACACATTTATTTTTTGCTTGGGTGTCTCACAAGTGAGACACCTTTTTCTGAGCCAAGGCCAAGTGTAACACCTGGCTGTAAAAAATTACATGTGGTATTTGATTGTGTATCAGCTGAACATGGAAAAAAAAGCAATGATATAGATTGAATGGTTTGTATGTGTTGAAGGAACTGTGTGCTTAGGTCTCTGGTCAGCTCCAAACTGGATTACAGCTGTATCGTCTGTGGTTCCGCCAAACCTTCCTGCCTGAAAACTGGATCCTTTCCACCACCAGGACTTGGACTCAATCTGTGTCATTCCGCACCACCCCTGTATACAGTTGGTGTGCAGAGGCAGGAGAACCATCCCACCTAACCATAGGCTGAAACTTTATTTGGACTACTCTCCTCAGTTGCTGGTCACTCTGTTGTGGTGTTGTGAAGAGTTGGTGTGTGTGTGCTTGTGTGTTTGTGTACAATACTAAGATTTTAGCAAGAGTCAGTCAGAGTTAATCCTTTTTTTATTATATAGAAAAAAGTTAACAACGTATTGGAATCAAATGTGGCATGACTTGTTGAGAAGTGAATGAGTGAATGACCATGTGTCATCCATGAAAACTTGGTTTGAGGAATGTGATCTAGAGTAATCACTATTCTGACCATTGTCCTGTAACTTTGCAAAAATCACTGTATTTGTCTGTCAGCATGCTCTAAGCTGCATGTTTCTGACGACTTTGAATTCGACTCAGCATTGTGCTTAAAATCTCTGTGATCGAAAGACATGTGTAACGCTGTGATCAGTGACATGTGTAACGCTGTGATGTTGACATGTGTAATGTGCTGATATGACATGTGTAACGCTGTGATCATGACAGTGTAACGCTGTGATCGGACTGTGTACGCTGTATTCTGAGGAACATTGAAAATGAGAAAACAGATTGCTTGACAAGACTTCTTAAAAAAGAAAAGAAAAAAGAAAATCTGAATTGGGTCACTAATTTCTTTGTTGTAAGGTGATCTTGGATTTGCATGGAATGGTGACTGATCACCCTTGCCCAACCTAAAAGCTGTTGTGGACTTTCCATGTCTTTAAACTTTTTTCTTGTGTGTGTAAAGATCTCCACAACTTTGAGCAGTGTTGACAGACAGACAAGTAACAGAGCCCTGTTTAATGGTGCTGTGCCTGAATTCTCAGTAATAGTATCCTGTCTTCAACTTCTTGTATATGATGAATGGCAGCCAGGATACTGACAACTCCCTACACTCTTGTTATATGTTTAAAACCATGAACAGGAAATAAAGGGACTTCTGACCGTGACAGGGCTACGAGGGTTTTTTTGAATGACTGGTAACAGTAAATTTGGATCTGCAAAATATGCAGAAAAGTGGTCTCCAGATCAGCAAGTTATGTTTGGGTACACTCTGGATAGGTGAGATTTTGTTGGGGTGCTTTCCAATTCATAGATAACTTGGAAAAGTAATCATATTTTTCCCATTGTTCTTGTTTGATTTATTTTGGAAAGTGTGATTGGCAACTAAATATTCGAGAAAGATAATTGTTGGTGAATTTCACCATCACCTGATTAATTTTGGATGCAAAATCAAGAACACTGTCATGCTTATCAAAACTCTGTAGTCGGGAAGTTACAAAAAGATCTCAAAGAATTGGAAAGTAACTTTGTGTTAAGCCGTGTCATGACAATAGAACTGAATACGAAGGACACACACACACACACACACACACACACACACACACACACACACACACACACACACACACACAAAGATTTCAGAATCTAAAAAAGAAAAAAAAGTAACTGTCAAACCTGGGAGAAAAAAAAAATCACTCAAAATGCAAATAGCCAGTAAACTTAGTGACAGTGGACTGGCACAAAAACTTGTGTACAGCCACAGTCCCATCCAGGCTCATGCCATGGTGATGCTGCTGTCCCATTGCTATCCTTTAGCAGTGGCCTCAGCAGTATGAGCGTATTCTGAAACAGAACTGAAAAGATACATCTTGGGGCTACTCATTATTTCCTCTTATTTTTTAAATGTGGTTTTAAAAGCAAATCATATGTAAAAGAGTTTGGGTTTTTTTTTACCTGTAATAAGTTGCCATAAAATAGTTTCAGGATGACATTTTACTATAACTATCAGGATTAAGAGGATGGCCACAACTGGCATCAGGATTAGAGGGATGGCCGCAATATTCAGTGTCAGTATGGTATCGGGAACTTTTCACCATTGCACACCTGTGGTGAGGATGTAAATGTCAGCCTACTGTATGTGGATGTATTCAGCAGACTTCTGCTAGTCTCATTTCAGCTCGGAGGATTCGCTCATAATGGCACACTTTGACACAGAATTGAACGGAAAATAAGTACAAAGTCAAAAACAGAGGCAAAAACTAAACAAGAAAACAAAACCAAAGAAGATCTACGCACAACTTTGGCAGAAAGGGGTAACCCACACATGATTACTTTAACTATAGTGTGTATTACAGTGTGTCTGCTGTTACAACTTTTACCGCATGTCTTGTGTTGCATGAACATTTTTTCTCTCTGCAGTGGCAGCACCTGAAGGCCTTCCAGAACTGCCCTCTGACAGATACCAGATGAATCCCAGGCAGATGCAGGCCTCTTCCTCATCCTCTTTCTCCTCCGCCCAGTATTTTACGCCACAACTCCAACCAGGCTCAGGCCCTGGCAATGCCACCATCCCATCGCACATCCTTCAGCAGTGGCCTGAACAGTATGAGCGTTATTCTGAAACAGAACTGAAAAGGTACATCGTGGGGCCATCAGCTGATGAGGAGAGCTTCTGGAGTGAAGATTCCCATAACACTAGTCTCAAAACAAGAGGTATGTTTGCATAATATCTGTTTTATGCCTGTGACAACTTTTGGTAATATCTGTAGAAATTACAATACATTTGTAGAATGCTTAAGTGGTCATAGTCAAACCTAGACATGATGCAGATGTTCAACAAAATAAATGTGACAGAACCAGCTTTTTGTTCTGGCAATACCTGTCATGACATTAACATTAGTGGGAAGGTAAGTACAGAGTACTGTACACTGCTCAGCACAGTGTGGGCTATAGTACGCATGTACAAATAAATCATGAACGATACAAGCTTTATGTCCCAGACACGTTTATCGCCATGCTGAAAATGTTCTAGTTTCACAATCATTGTGACATGTCATTGAAACTCAAAATTTTGAAATTTGGGGCACATTGCAAATCAGAAGAAAAAAAAAATTAAAGTCACATTGCATCTGAGAAGAGTCATGGTCAAACTCAAAATTTTGAAATTAAAATCACATTGCATGCCTGAAAAAAAAAAATTAAAGTCATGTTGAAGATCAGAAGTGTATTTATGCGTTTTAAACAAAATCCAAAGATGTTACTGTAGCAAAGACAACAAGATGCGAAGCATATAAACGTACTCCCAGTTTTCCAAACCGCTTATAAATCGGCCAAGTGCTTTGTGAGATAAGAAATAAAGGCAAAATAACGGTTTTAATGGTTATTTAACTGATGTACACTTTTGAAACTGGTATTTTAGTCCTCACTGGGCTAAAGCCTGTGTACATGCCAAATTTCATCCAAATCGGACAATATGTCAAGAATAACGGTTTTTAACGGTCAGATTTTGAAACACTACATGGAAGTGCCATTTGTTGTGATGAACCTTTCTATATACAAAATTTCATTAAAACCCACCAATATATAAAACATAACGGCAAAATAACTGTTTAACGGTTATATAACCGATATATACTTTCAAAACCGGTATTTTAGTCCTCACTGGGCTAAAGCCTGTGTACATATCAAATTTCATTCAAATCGGACAATATGTCAAGAATAACGTTTTTTAACGGTCAAATTTTCAACCAATATATAGAAGTGCCATTTATGTGTGAAAACCTTTCTATATACCAAATTTAATTAAAATCCACCTATATGTAAGAAATAACGGCAGAATAACGGTTTTTAACGGTTGTTTAATCCAATTTCAGCTTCACATCACTTACATATGGACAGAGGCTCCGATTTGTCACAATATCATCCAAACCGCTTATAAATTGGCCAAGTACTTTCTGAGATATTCCATGCAGAAGAAAAACTGTTACAGGCCGTTTAGAACCGTTAGTAACGGCTATAACGGGGCAAACTAAAACATCAGGCATCATAATAATAATAATAATAATAATAATAATGGACACTTATATAGCGCCTATTCTCGGCTAGAGGCCAAGCTCTAAGCGCTTTACAATCAACCCTCATTTACACAACGGGCTGCCTACCTGGGTAGTGCCGACTGAAGAGCTGCCAGCTGGCGCTTCATTCAGTCGTTTCCCGTGTCATCCAGTCAGTATCGTTCAATATGGATAACTCATTTTCCTTACTTCCTTCATTCTTTCCATTTCTCACGCAGGGTGCATGCTATGTGTAACGTGTCATCCATACCAACGGCCAAACTGGCCTATTCTTCCGAAAGTTGGTGATGGGATTTTACGTGTGTGCAAGATGTTATGCATGCGTTCACACATGGAACCTCGGTTTATAGTCTCATTTGAAGGACTGTATGGGAAATGGAGTCAGAACCAATGTTAACTCCGAGGGAAAAATCCCCTGTACCGAAACGTCCCGGCGGAGGTTCGAACCTGCAACCCCAGGATCACCAAGATTACGAGTCCGGCGCTCTACCAACTGAGCTATTCCGGCTCCAATCCGTGACCCATAATGAACATACCTGCTAATTTTCATAAAGGTCGGCCAAGTACTTTCTGAGATATTCTATAAAGAAGAAAAAACTGTTACAGGCCGTTACAACCGTTACTAATGGTTATAATGGTAAACTAAAACATTGAGCATTATTCGTGACCCATAATGAACATACCTACAAATTTTCAGAAAGATCGGCCAAGTACTTTCAGAGATATGCCATAAAGAAGAAAAACCGTTACAGGCCGTTACATCCGTTAGTAACAGCTGTAACGAGGTAAACTAAAACATCGGGCATCATCTGTGACCCATAATAAAAGTACCTGCTCATTTTTACAAAGATCGGCCAAGTACTTTCTGAGATATTCTATAAAGAAGAAAACCGTTACAGGCCGTTACAGCCGTTAGTAACAGCTATAGCGGTAAACTAAAACATTGGGCATCATCCGTGGCCCATAATGAACATACCTATAAATTTTCAGAAAGATCGGCCCAGTAGTTTTGTCTGGAGCGAGTGGAACACATTTTGACCACGGACACACAGACAGACACACACACACAGACACACAGACAGCATTTCTTCGTTCCCATTCTAAAGTACTCCCTGTTCTATAAGAACTGGGAGTACAAAAATGGAAGAGGGCTGAGATTCATTGTTATGAACCTATGAAGGAAGAGGTCATTCACCTGGGTCTGACAAGCACACACTGCAGATCTCTGCCAATATCAGATGTGGTTGTATGTACAAGAGCCATTTGCCTTTAACAACAGTTCAGCATGGATTTTCTCTTGTTTGACTTCAGCTGAGGACATTAAGTTAATATCACGGCAGGGCTTCTGAAAACGCAAAAAATTGCGTACAGTACGCATTAAAACTCTACGGGACGCGCTGGGTGTCCGTGTAAGGGGTCCCAGGGACCCTTCAAATTTTGGTGAAGTCAGACATAAAGTGAGAAAAGACTGCCTTCCACATCGTAAGTTGGGTGCCGTAACATCGTAGGTCTGCTACACTTCGGACGAACCCATCCTTTTCAAGTTTGACAGTAACAAAGCGAGTAGGGCAGCCTCCTAACAACATACGTCGGTCACTTTTGTCGTCTGCTGGGGCTGACTGACTAAGCTTAACGCTAGGCCACAGCCTCGTTTTCAGTTGACTGAATTTTCCTACTTTGAGCCATGTGATGTCACGATGACGCTTCTCATTTTCCCGGCAGGAGAGAGGCATTTCCGCGAAGCCTTTGTTTCCAACATGTCTCTTGAAGCGTGGTTAACAAAATCATCGTCGCAAAAGCGAAAAAAAAGCGTAGCGGAGGAGCAAGATCGAGAACAGATACAACTTTTGATGTTTATTTTGTTGTTTTTATTGTGTGACGATGTGTCTGTGACAATTGCAGTGCGCGTGCAGGGATGCAATTTTTTAACGTATATTTTGTTGTTTTTTTTGTGGTGTAGGGACCCCATAATGTTAGCCTGGGACCCCTTAAAAATCTGATGATGGGGTCCCTGGGACCGGAAAGATTTTCACCCAGCAGAAGCCCTGTCACGGGCATGCCTCATAAGAAATTTTATCTCCATGTCAAGAGAAGAAGTAATGCTTCATCACAACTTTTTTGAAAACTTAGGAATGTTGTAGAACTTCTGAAAGGTGATGATTGTTGATGCCTTTTATACATCACACGCATATTGTGAAAGTGTGGATCAGGTGGCCATGGAATGACATGAAGAGTTCTCTCCCTAGTTTTGCGTCTTGCCATGTTGGATTACATGTAGGTATTTTCTATTTCCACAGATAGTTTTCATTGTGGATTGTGTACATGTGCACTCATACATTCACATCACATGCATATGCACCTATTCAGCATCATTGGATATGCATGTAGATAAACCTTCATTTGAATACATAGAATCGTCATGTTTGGACAACTGATTTCGTGTTTCAACCATGTCTGACTTGGTGACTATCTGTGTGTCAGAGGCTGGCGAAATATGGACATCATCAAGTAATCCAGAATTTGGCTAATCTTCCCATCACCATGTACCAACACCCTTCTTGCCATAACCATCCTTTTTCCCATACCCCTCTAAGAAAAGAAACCTGCCTCGTCAAACTAAAGTGATAGAAGTACTCAACTCTGTTACCACGAATACTATGACAGAAGGGAGAGAACTGTTTATCAGGCATATAATTGATTTGCAGACAGCAAAAAAGTAGCCGTATGAGCAGTTGTTTATTGCTTTTAAAATGAACCTAGTATTAAACACAAACCCAAATTTCCGTGAGCGCATTGACTCTATATATAGTTTTTGCACACAGGCATGGAGACGCACATCAGGTTTGCTTAAGAATATGTGAGCACATTCTGAAATGTAGGCAGTGAACACACAGGAACATGTGTCTACACACACACACACACGTACACACATCCTAGTGAATTCAGTTTTACTTAAAACATTTTAGAGATAGATTGAAGATCAAAAACACACACTGAAGAACCATGCGCATGCACACACACACACACACACACACACTCACACTCACACTCACACTCGCACTCACACATTCATTTAATCTAAGAAAAAAATGTCAGAGAGAGGGGAGAATGTAACATATGTTGAAAATGAATGTTTTCTTTTTTGTAATTTCTTACCAGGAAGCCCGGAATGAAGGGATCCTGTCCCTAGTTTGACCACCAGGCAATGTCAGACAGCAAGCCAAAGAAAGTTTGGACGATCAGCATCATTTGCTACAGAACTGGTTTCCTCAGTTCCTGGCCCTATATAATTTGAGGTGAAGGTTTTTTTCCCCTGCTGGATTCATGGTGAAAAACTTTCTGGACTTTTGCTGATGTGACCTCAGTTTGGTGTTTTGGCTTGAAGAACAATGTTCAGATTACAGTTTTATTTGTAAGCATGCTATCATCATTAAGTTAGAGACATTGCTAACCTGAACCTGTTGGCTGATTTGAAGGAGTTGTTAGATATTGTTGTGGAACCTTGATTTTGTTTAGTATTTTGTGCTGTTTGAATATGCACGTAGTGCAACAGGATCTTTGGACTAAGGTAGAAAGAAGGAAAAGGTTTTATTGTCGGTACTTCATTTGTATATGATGTGTTTGGGAAACTTTGAAATCTTCAAGGTAGATAATCTGTGTTAAAAAAACCCCATTCAGTGAGTGTGACCCCTGCTTGTGATATGGAATAGATTTTGCAGGTGAACGCATTCAAAGCAATTTTTCATCAACTGAAATGTTCAGTAAGAGAGAAAATGCCAAAACATGGGTGTGAAACACTGTGCCTGTAATAGAGAGTCAATATCCCGGTTATCCTGCCATGGGTTCATATAAAATATTTGACTTTGTAGACCTATTTGTTTTTACTGTCAAATGAGAAAAGATAGCTCTTTTTACAGTTGAAAGACATGCAGTATCTTCCCTTTTTGTTTTGTTTTTTGTTGTTGTTTTGTTTAAATAGAACATGTCTATTAAAATTGTTGTTTAATTTCTGGCGGTTAGCATTCAACCTTCAGATAAGTTCATCTGTAGTTTGATCCAAAGGAAGGATCTCACACAGCGAAGTTAATCAAGCTGAGCTGCAAGTTTGATTTCAGCATGAGAGGAGTGTATGCATATTTGGAGATTGTTTGATAAATCTTGTCAGGATTAAGAACAAGCATAGGACTCCTTCATTGTCGTCGCTAGTATTCAATGTGAAATTTAGATATGTCGGCATAACCTTGCATTCCAGATTTGACTTTTTTTTCAACCAGCTTTAAAAGCATTGAGAAGGTAAGGTGGTATAGTTTTATATGCACAGGGAACTGATTCTGCTCATAGTTATCAAGAAATCTACTTCATATTAAATTTTGTAAGTGCATTTTGCTGAAATCCAGCTGCAGTGAATGCTGATCTGAAGTATTACTAGTTGGGAGATACCAGTAGGATGCATTGTGACCTGGAGGATTACTAGTCATCTGTTCACAGGACTTTGAGCATTAATAAATAGTGATAGAATGATTTAATGAACTTACTTGAAGAATGAAACATTAGGGTTCTTGTAGGAATGCTAGGACTCTTGGTACAGTTAGTATCGTGTCTTCAGGGAGTCAAATGTCCTTTTTTCTGCCACTCTGTATCTCTTCTTTTTGTTTATTTTCTCTTCTTTTTTTTTGGTGATTTTTCTTTTCTGTCGTCTGCTGGTTCTCTGCCTTCCCTGTCATCTTTTTGGAAAGGCATCTTCATTTTTGTTGTTGTCTGGTCACAATTTCTGGCTTCACGACTAAGCAATTATTGTCGTCGGTAGAGGGTGGTGTCCTGCGTATGTTGGATCAGGACTGGCGCCACTGAACATCATTGAAGTGACTCGGCAGCAGTGCAGTGTCTCCTGCAGTGGTTTGCCTCTTGACGACTTGACATTGACTGCTCCCTGTGGATTGCCCATGCCATGGCCGCAGCAGGCCGGGCCGGGCTGTGGCTGTGGCTGTGGACAGGGCATCGGAATGAGTTGTTTTGGGTGCACTGCCACTGTGATGGCGCAGATAATGGAACAGCAAAAAAAAAAAAAATTTTTTTTTTTTTTGTGGTGGTTTGTTTTCTTTCCAGGATGGAACTCTTCTGACAGGGCTGCCAATGGAAAGAAGACTACTTTGTTCATAACAGGAGGGTTGGCTGTGTCTGCACGTGATGATCTCCTGTGTTGCTTTGAGATCTCATCTTTCATATGTGCCATTTTCATAGTGTTTGCTGGTTTCCTACTGACTGGCAGAATGGCAGAAAAATGGTTAAGGCTGTGTATGTAATATAACTGGGTGGGAAGACTTGTTTAGGACCCTTTTTCACATTGTACATGTGGATTTTCAGACAAGATTTTAGTTCAGAATTGTAACATCTTTCATACATACATATCTATCTATCTGTTTATCTTCTGTCTGTTGCATTCTGTTCAATTAGAAAGTAAGGTCATCTTGAACACATTGTTAAGAAAGAAAAAAAATGTGATGCACAACGGCCTTAATCCTTTCATTTTTCACTATTTTATTCTTCTGATCAGGGCTTGACTTCACGTACAAATGGGGGGTAAATCACACAATGAAATTAAAAATCTCGTGCATGAAAAAGAAAGCAAAAGAGTGTGAGAATAATCAGAGGCTGTGTTCAGGTACTTTTGTTACAGAAGATTATTTCAGTCAAGGAAGTGAAAAGGATGATTTTGAGTTACAGTTAGGAATACACACACACACACACACACACACACACACACACACACACACACACACACACACACACACACACACATGCACACACACACACACACACACACACAACACACACACACACACACACACACACACAAGTTAAAGAGTATGAGTGCATAAAGAGAATTAAAGAAAGGATGTGAACAAATTCTGATTTTACAAGGAATCTTGCTACAGAATTTGATTTTAATCATGGAACTGAAATTGATGATTGCGAGCGCGGAACGCACATAGTTCTGTGAAAGAGTGCTTCCCCTTTACATGTCTTTACATGTCCATCAGTCAGCCATTCAGGAAAGGCCATACTTTTTAGTGTGTTGGAAGCAAGTGCTGTTGGTTGTTACATTTTGCTTTTTGGCATAAATAAAACAGAAAAGAAAAATATATGCATGTCAGTTTTTCTGAATTTGGACTTTTTTTTTTGTGCCACAACAACTACAAAACATCATCCAGAGACTTTAAACCACCAGTGCTGACTCAGTGTTTATCCCTCATAAAGCTTTTCAGCAGCGATGCGGGCATTTGACTGGGTTTCACTGGTTGCAGTTGAACTCGCCAAATGTTATGTTGCGCCAAATCTGCATACAGAAGAAATTTTACCAAGTTTTCCAGAAAAACGTTTGGGAAACTTTCAGAAATCAGCACTCATTCACCATCTGAAGTCTGAAAAACATGTGTGTGTCAAATCAACACCAGTTGTCAGAAAATTTTACATGCAGATCGCAGTGAAATATCCAGATCCATGTTAGAGATCATGATCAACACAGCCCATTTCATGTTTTTTTTTTAAAAAAGGAAAGAAAAAAAAAGGTATGTATAATGTACTTTGAGAGCTATAAGCTGCCACTTTCTTTCCCTGAACTCTAGCTGCAGCTAGTTACACTGGCAGCAGTAATTTTTTTTTCTCCATGATTCTATTTGTCGCTGGCCATAAAGTTATTTTCTTTGGGTAGAGCAGGCTGGGGCTACACTTAGTAGTTTCCCACACCATTAAGTTGGTCAGTCGATCAGGTTTTTTTTGTTTTTATTCATATTTCAATCCTTCAGGGCATGCCATGTGTATACATGTCATCCATATCAGCATTTAAAACTGGACCTCTCTTCTGAAAGTTGGTGACTGAATTTTTCATGTACGCAAGATGACATGCATACATTCACACATGGAGTCTCTTTCAGAGGACTTCTGAGGAAGTGGAGTCAGAAGCAATTTAACTCCGGAGGAAAAAAAATCCCCGTGTACTGAAATACCCCAGCAGAGATTCAAACCCGCAACTTTTTGATCACGAGTCTGGTGCTCTTCCAAATGAACTATCCCAGTCCCTTTAAACAATAAGTGACATGGAATTGGTAGTAATGCAACTGAAGTTGAAATAACTAGTGCCTTTGACAAGTCAGGGTAGAGGGAGTGTGCGCAATTGAATGTATAAAAAAAAACAAGGTATAGGCCTAGACCAAGAAAAGTTGGCATGTCACAGATCTGCCAGCTAGGTAAAGATTATGTCTTTCTAACAGCCTTCATTTTCTTGTCAGTGCATGACTTTGGTGTATAAAATTGAGCCCATTTTCAGCATGGCTGCCCTTGGATCATATGGCAACATAAATGTTTTTTCTAAACTGAAGCTTAATCTTACTCCTATGATACTGCCAAGTTTTAGACCAGTCTGTCTGCAAGTAATCGCTATGGGAACTTTTGTCCCACTACCTATTTCAAGCCAATGTTTACAGGCAGTCTTAGTCCAGGAGTGTGGTGGCCAGAGACAGTCATGCTGCATGGGTTATGGGTGAACAGTCTTTTTTGATTCTGCTCCACACCCACCCCTTCCTCCTACAGTCTCCCACCGTCCCCACTACCACCATAGTTTCTTCACCCCTTTGTTACTTCTGTTATCATTTTATAGCAGGCGCAGTGGGGGTTAGCACACACTGAGTGGTGGTATATGTATCACATTGTATGTTTTTAGTCAGATGGGTATCCGTGTCTTCTCTTAGCCTGTTTCAGACTAAGTAGCCAAAATAGATTGAAACCTGTAGCTAGGGCTGCCTTGGTCTCCACACTTTAAAGATAAAGATCCAGAAATTTCAGTTATTGTGACGGTATGCATTCAGTGTTCCGAAGGAAGGTGTACATGGGGGATAAGCATGACAACCTGGTCCTAGCTCAAAATAAGTGGACTTTTTGAAGATTTTGGACCACGCTCGGTACTCCGAATTTCTCTTTAGTCAGCTGCATTCCCAAATTATCTCATAAGTCGGATGGTGGAGCGTCTGTTTTTTTATGAGTTGTCTCATAAGTTGTTCAGTGTGAACTAGCCCTGATCTAAAAGCATGACATGAGTCCTACTATAGATGATAATTTGCCAGTTATGGTGTGCTAGGGTCTTAATCAGTTGATTGTGACCCCACCTTCTGGGGATTTCTGCATTAGAAATTTCTCCTGTTCAGTCACGCATGAGTTATGACATCCCTCCACACCCCTACCCCTTTGCTTTTTTCTGCTGTTATTGTGCCCTTGAGGGAGTGATGTAAGTTTTAAAAAGAAAATTGACTAAACAGGCAAGAAGACAAAAAAAATTCTTCTTCCCTTGACTTGAGGGAAAAAAAAAGATAGATTAGAAATGAGTATAAAAATTGATGATTAGCCATGTACAGCATAAAGTAAGATACACAGCAGCAAAAGATACAGCCAAGGCCAAAATTAGCATGTCAGAAATGTGTTAATGCAGGTTGATCAAATGAGCCGTACTTCTTTGGTCCACTCACTGTTCACAAGATCATTTAAAGTATTCCAGTGGAAGCAGATTAGATGTCTCTGTCCTCGTTGCAATATAAATGGACAGAAGTGATGAAGAAAAATGATGTTACGGGGATCATATTGTCTCATCTTTTCAAATGTGGGAGTGAAAAAATTTAAATTGTTTATTCCTAGAATAAAACCAGTAACTGCCTTCATGCTGTGCCAGTGATGCAGCCACCATTTTCAAGGTTCTGTGACATGACTATGGTCTCCTGATTGAAAAAAAATGCCTGTATGATTTTATTGTCTGAGCAGTTGTTATTTAAGAGGGAAAACCACAGTACGGTGTATTTCACTCTTATTTAAAATGGTGCAAGTTGATAGTAAAGATTGATCAAAATGACCGTTTTTAAAGTGTAGAATGGATATGAAATGCATGAGCTCTCATTGTCACCCACATGATAAACATAACGTACATTTCTCATGTACATTGTAGAATGGATCTGCCGTTTGTTATTGGTGAGTTTTACTTAATGCATGTTGATCATTTCACCGCTAACATTTTATAGAGGCAGGTTTTTCTGCGGAGCATTGCTTGCCTTGCATCCACAGCCTTTGGTTGTGGAGTTTATGTTGCGGTGTTTTGCATTTTTTTGATTTCACTCCAGTTGGCAGTGGGGTAAACCTGCAGTGATGTTTGCAGCTGAAACATTGGAAATGTTTTCACTTGATGTATGCCTGCTTTGTGTGTAACAGGTCAAAATATTTTTTTAAGAACTCTGGATTAGTTTGCTCTTGAATTTACTTAAACTCTTGCTCGGTCCAAACTTAAGTTCTCCATTAGTGCAGTGGTGTAAGGATTGAACAGATTATTTCCTTGTACAGCTTCATTGCCTTTTACCCATTTTACATTTCCCTCACATTAAGAACTTTTTCTGGTTTTTCAAATATGTCCTTCATAAAATTGTTTTTATTAGAGGTTGTCATCTGTGCCAAGAACTAAATTTTTAAGGGTCTTAGTCTTGTTTGGATTGAATTGCCGTTTACGGATCTTGGATCTATTGAGCAAATTAACATTTTCATCATTTGAGATTTTAGGAATGATATTTTAAACAATTCATGGTTAGTTGATCATTGTAACCTTAAGTTTGTTGAATTTTTTTGTATTTTTGTTTTTTTAAATATAAAGTTTGTTGCCTTTATGGTGCATGCCCTGTTTGGTCCTTGGGTGGTGGCTATAGTACTTTTTTCTTATTTTTGTGCGTGTGTGTGTGGTGAAACATTGAATATTTCGTTGACGTTTGTTGGTTGTCATTTGTGTGTATAGGGTGCAAATATTTTTTTTTATTAAGAATCTGATTATTTCTGCTCTTGATTTTGCCTTAATCCCACTGCTTGGTCTGGGACTTAAGTTCCTATTGAATGCATGGTGGATGGATTTCATATTATTTCCATTGTTACAGTTCATGTGACCCCAATTGTACATTTAATTCCCTCACATTGATTGCTTTTTTCATGGCTTTTTCAAAACTATGTTATTTTTCTTTTGTTTTATTCACTGAAGTAGGTTGTCATCTGTGCTCAAAGAACTTAAGATTACTTTATTGGGTTTTTTTTTTTTGTTTGTTTTGAAAATTGCTGTTTGGGATATTGAGATCTATTGTTCAGCACATGGCAGTTTTTCCATCAGCAATTCTGGTATGATTCTGTAACCCTATTTTCATTTGTCGAAACTTCATGGTAATTTGAGCTTGTTAACCCTTTATTTTTCTTTTTTTTCTTTGGGTTAGTATTGGTTCGTAATGTGTGTAAGTCTTGTTGACTTTTGTTTTGTGTGTGTGTTGTTTGTGTGTGTGTGGGGTGTGTGATGTGTGTGAGTGGTGTGTGTGTGTGGTGGGGATGTGTGTGTGTGTGTGTGTGTGTGTGTGTGTGTGGGTGAAGCTAGAAATAATATCGGGTGTATCTGTTGTGTAGCAGATTGTCTATGGTTGTGGGTGTCACTTCTCTCATTTCTGATCAGACTGTCATGGAATTTTAGCCACAGGGGAGCATTTGATGTGGGAGGGGGAAGGGACAGGCAAGCCTGAAAACCTCTTATTTATTTCATCATTTGTCTGCCCTTACATTTGATGTAGATGAATTGATTGGAAGGTATTATTTATTAAAATAAAAAAAAGAGGGACAGACAGGTAAAAAATGCTAATGGAAACTTCAGTGCTAAATCATGAACAGGATTCATACAGTACATGTAAGTTTTGAAAATTTTTGTTGAACAGAGATATTCTTTGAAGGCCTAGAAACTTGGTAAAATCTGACCTGGGTTTGTAAAAGTATGTTAATTTGATGGCTTTCCACTTCAAGGGGAGAAAAAAAAGATTTTTGTGGTTGTTTTAACTCAGTTGAGTTTCTACCTTGGATTCAATGAATAAATAGTAGAAATTTAAAGTCATTTGTGAACACTTAGGAAATTGGACCTGAAAATTGTATCATGAGGAATGATTAATCTTTTATTGATCAAAGCAGATAGCCTGTACTCTAAGAAAAGGCAAGTTATCCACCAGTGTTTGTTTTTAAAGCGATTTAAAAGCAGTCTTCTGTAAAGATTGAGGTTGGAAACTTAGTCCAAGTCTAAAAGTTTTTAAAATGCTTGTAAATTGTGCCATTTTTTTCTGGAAAGAAGGTTTGAATCATGATAATATTGATTCCTGAGTGTGAATGCACGCGCGCGCGCGCGCGCACACCACACACACACACACACACACACACACACACACACACACACATTCTCTCTTCTCTCTCTCTCTCTCTCTCTCTCTCTCTCTCTCTCTCTCTCTCAGAATTTCAACAAACTTGAAGGACTATATGTTGTCAGGAATGAAATTTTCATGCCATCCTGATCAGTGAATGAAGGAATGCACTACATCCATGAAAGTTGCCGGTGATCACATTCCAGTACTACTGTGATGTTGGGTTTCCTTTTCTTCAATTGTCAAGATTACTGTAATGGTGTACAGGCAGGTTTCTTTTGCTTCAAACTGTAATGTTGTTATGTGTGTCTATATACTTGAAATGGCATTGGATCGAAAACAGAAAAAGAGAATATTGATATGGCTTGATTGTGTATTCTCCCTTTGAACAAAAGAAAAAAAATGGAGAAAGATTCAGATCAACTGTGCATGAGTGTGTGTGTGTGGGGTGTGTGTGTGTGTGTGTGTGTGTGTGTGTGTGTATGGAGGGAGGAGCAGGATGAGGAGGACCAGTGGAATACAAACTGATTATGACTAACTGATTTGGCTGTTGATAAATGGATTCACATGATTGTACAGAATCGTATTGTGTAGTATTCATTACTCATCTGTCATTGTTGAAGAGGTTAAAAAATTTGAAATTTTGTGTTACTGACGTCAAATTCCACTTTGCTACCAAGAAAGCATATGTTCCCTTGATATCTTCTTCAAGCAAGCTTTCAAGTGCCTACACGTGTAAAGTTTGAGAACAGGGAACAACGGTGAAGAATACTTGTAAATGGTGTTGGAAAGGCTGTTTGAAGAAATTCAGAAGCTAGACACATCTAAAGTGTTGAAGAGGAGATGGACATTTAAAAAATCAGTCTGAAAGTTTTAACTATTGCTCTTTTATGATGTGTTTGTGTACATAAAATCATGTAAAATTTCATTCTTGCCGATTGTTAATGAATGGAAGTCATTTTTACCATGGCATCATTTTAAAAAGCGCGAGTCCTTGCTTTTTATGCTGCTTGTGATGTTCTGTATTAAATGGAGGAGCAAATTAACGTGTCAGATTTTCTCTTTTTTTTTGTTTTGTTTTGTTTTAATGGTTGTTTGGGGATTTACTGTACGAGAGCAGCTTTGTGAAATGTTGGCTGTGGAGCCCTTCACAGGGGCCAGTGGATGTGTTTCCACACTGCTCCTGACCTCTTCCTGTCATTTTGCCTGTCAGTGCAGGGAACCTAGGGGTTACTGTGGAAGCGGTTCATTGTTTTGAACACACACTGCATTCAAGGATCACTCAATCCCAAGGTGACGTTCGGTCTGTTTGTTGTGTGCCGAAAGGTCCATTACTTTCCACAGCACTGTGTCGGTGTGACCAGGTTTTTCTGTCAGAGAACACTGCTTCTCGGCAGAAAAGGAAATTCAGCTATTGACTCCCCAAACTGCGAGCCTTGTGGTACTTCTGTTTGTCTGATCGTAGACCAGTCACATAGTTTCAATTTTCTTGGGGGGGCTGACAGTCCTTCTAAAGGTGTTGCAGAAGTTCAAACATCAGGTTTTAAGAGAGGCCTGTCCAACAAATTGACTAATTGTTTCATTTTACATGAATTGCTTCTTTTTTTTTCTTTCAGGTTCATCTTTTCGGTAAAGTCAGTTCTAAAAACATCTGCTTGAAGTTTAAAAAAAAAAAATTCTAAATCTCTTGGCAAAATTGTCTTCTAGTCTTATGGATTTCAGATAATGATACAGGAACAAAGAAGACAAATCTGCCGCCAGGAACTACAACTGCCGTAACTCAAATTTTTTGCATTTTTAAGATTTTTGGTATACTATAAGAGCAGGCCAAGGGGCATAATGTAGCCAGTCCCAATCGCATTATCCTAAAAACAGACATGCTGTAATCAGAATACTGTATCGTAACTCAGCTCGCAGTATATCTTGTGGGGATAATAATCAGTTTGTTTCGTTTCCTGTAAAATTTGATTTTCAGACTTACAGCAGTTGTATTTCCAGATGGCGAAATGGGTATACTAAGAAACTGAACAATGACATACAGAATGATTCACAACTTTGTGTACTCCATGCAATGTCCGTAGCCCAGCCAACTATGGAAGCCACTTTGGGGTTGCCTGAAAGAAAAAGAATCAACACACATCACACACACTCATTCACACACACATACACTCTCTTCCTTCTCTTCTCTTCTCTCTCTCTCTCTCTCACTGAAGTTTCTTCCACCAAATTCAAGTAAGCACTTGACTTATGGTATGTTTTCAGAGTATCATAAGTCAGAATAGGTAGGAAGGCTGTTGCTATGTTGAGAAAATTGCTTCTGGACATGCATTTTGCTACAGAATGTTTTCGATTGTCATATTGTGGTATTGTTTGGGGCACTTAGAATGTGTCTTGGTTAAAAATCTAAGCAAAGAACACATTGTTTCATACAAGGTTTTTATCTGGTGGACAGGTTTCGTCTGGTTTTTTTTTTTGTGTGTGTTAAGTTTCATTCCATTTTTGCGAATTCTGTGTTATGTTGTCACTTTTTATGTGTTTATTTTCACCTGTGTTGTGCATCTGAGGTATTCTTTTTTTGTCATATTATATAACCATATTACCATTCTGGTTTGTGTACGTGTGTGTGTGTGTGCATGCACTTTTTTTTCTGGATTTCGTTGCCATAGGTTTTCCCTTTTTTTCCTTTTTTTTTTAACGGGATTGGGGTGGGTGTTGATCTATGCATGCTTCCTCTCCTAATAGATTGTGATTTGTTAGCTTGTATGCTTTTCTCCTCCATGTATGTACATGTTCTTGGTTTTTTGTTTTTGTTTTTCATTTTTTCATCCTGCCACTGACTTCCCTCCTTGTTCTTCATTCATTTGTTATTTTTACCTGTTCATCGTTGAAACTGCTGCTTCCAGTTAATGGTCTGTTAAAGATTATCTGCCTTGTAAGGTACAATAACAGTGAAACTTTGTGTTTGAGCTAAGCAAGATGTAAGCCACAAAGTGATTGCATTACACAGTGTAAATTTTATGAGTGAGTTTGTGTTTCCTATGGAGTAAGATGTGCAAAAATATGAAACCGTTTTGATTTGTTCAGATTTGACAGCTGACTTTCTGTTTTCTCTTCAAACATGACTCAGTATTGGAAATGGATTGAGGCACAAGCTTTTAAAATTACGTATGCAATTTTTTCCTTAAGAAAAGATTGCCCTGGTTGTAATGGTTACATGTCAATGAGAACAAGAAAGAAAGAGGGACAGCTGCAAAGTTCCTCAATCATTTGATTCTATTAAGTATAACAAACCGGTGCACTTGATATGTCATCTGCTCATATCAGACATTGATCATGGTTTTCAGTTTATGACTGATTTTCAGGCATGATGTTGAATCCTTCATTGTGTATGGGCTGTATGTTTGTCCTGACTTGTACTGCAGTGTATGTTCAAACAGGCTCTTTGTATAGAACTGACTCTCTTGTAATCCTGTTCTTTGAAATTAAACTTTCTCAAGTCCCTAGACTTGTTGTTGTTTTGTAATTTTTACCAAAAGTGAATTTTGTGTTTTCGTAAAACCAAACTTCAAAACTCTCTGTTTTTATGACTGCACTTTTTCTGTATGTACTTTTTTGAAAAGCTGCGGTATCCTTGTGTTAAAATGAAAGCTGCTCTCTCGTGTTGAGGCATTTAAAAAGTTTGCAACCAAAAATAAGCAAGTTTTTTGCTCCTGGTACTCCACTTATACCCTGGGGTTTAATGCATGGGTTAAAGCTTACTTCTTCTTCTTCTCGTTCGTCAACAGACCCGATGCACTGATGAGCTGCACCGCGAGGTCCTCAGAGATCCATAGAGTTTCTCCTCAACGTTGGTCAGCAAGGCCAGTCTCTGCTTCAGGCAGGTGAGTTGGCAGTCTTGTAAAGTTGTTCCATTTCTATTGGGCTGTAACCAGGGGCACCTGCAGACTCCCTTTCAGAACCTTGATTGACATGTGATGGTGTAGCACTGGATGGCCCGTCCCCCTCATAATGTCACTTGGTCTGGTCTGGTTGGTATGGTAGGATCTGTCTGGTATATTCTGATGTAGCTGAGCCATCTTTTCCTCTGCTTCTCCTTGATAATGTTGCCCCTTTCATAGGAATTTCCTGTTCCTCTTGTGGCTGTTTTGTCCTCCTCCTTCGCAGTCGTGTCGCTCTCATTGCATGCAATTTTGCAAGTGAGGGTTATCCTACTTATGACAGTTTATTTCAGTGCCAGTGCATCTGGCAAGGGAGAGAAAGGGTTAGTCCTTGTTCTTTGTTTGTACAACCTAGCATACTGACAGTGCATCAGAGAAGATACGATTTTGGATGTATGCGGGGTTAAAGCTGCTCACACATTCAACACTCGTGGAATATATGCAAGAGGGATGTTCATGCTTGGCACTTAGATCTCTAGGATGAACGCAAGATGTTCATCCTGCTCACCATTTGGAGAATGTTTTGAAGAATGTATGGGTGTTAACCAGCTCATCATTTTCAGACATCATAGAATGAATAAGCGTACCTACTCAGCATTTTGAGAACTCTCGGAATGACTAAAAGAGGGTTAAAGCTGATCAACATTTTGAGAACTCCTGGAATGAGTGCACAAGGGTTAAACTTGAGTAGATATTTGAGGAATCACGGAATGAATGTAATAGCTAATATTGCTCAGCAAATTGTGGATAGGTGCAACGAATGTTTGCAGATTAAAGGGTTAAAACAGCTTAACATTTGAGGGATTACATGATTGAATACAAAAGATTTATACCCCCTCAGCATGTTGAGTAATGAATGCAACCTCCTCAGCGTTTGAGAATGGCTGGAACTGATGCAATAGGGTTGAACCAGCTCAGTGTTTTGAGGATTCTTAGAATGAATACAAGAGGGTTTTAGAGCACTACTGGGATGGTATCAAAAGGGTGAAACATGCTTAGCATATTGAGCTCTCTTGGAATGAATACAAGTTGGTTAAATCTACCTGGCATTTTAGGTCAAATGAAATGAATGCAAGAGAGTTAATCTTGTTCAGAATCTCATGGACTATGTCACTATAGCAGTTTTCCCCTTGTCAACATGCATGCATATTTCTTTATCAGTGGGGCATCTTTGGCAAAAAGTGAAAGGGCTTCGTCTTAACCATCTGCAAATGCCATTAACTTGATTATCAGTTTCATATGTGTTGTTTGATTAGCCCCATCAAATCAGTGTACTTTATTTATTTAACATCCTCTACGGTAGGACAAGCAGTTTTATGGAGTGGTGTACATCCTCATTCCTTAAATCAGACATGCTCAAATGGGACTGAGTTTTGTTTTGTTATATACATACAAATATATCATTTGTAGGTCCATGTATCATACATATATATATACATATGTGAACCCTTCGTAGTGAGAATACCACAGAGTTATGAACTGTGATGTGTCTCTATTTGACGCCAAAAGCACAGACACAATCAGCGTGTCTCCCTGGTGAGTCCGATCCAGCGGACAAAAGGCCTAGGAGCAGGCAATACCAACAGATCTGGCTTCAAGAGGGATTATGATGGTTCCCTCATGCAGCTAGTGAAGGGTTTTCATATTTGTAATATATTTTCTTAATTTTATGTTACCATTTTCTTCATCTTCAATCTTTCTTTTTTTTTCTTTTTTTTTTGAATCTTTGCCAAGTCATCTATGATGGAAGAATTGTTAGCCTGCACTTCTTTCCCCACACTACTTAATTGTTTGGCATTATAATATATATACTTGCACTTGTTTTTCTCCAAGTTTAATTGTTCACGAAGTATAATATATATATATACTATTTTATATATATATTTTTATTATATATATATATATATATATGATATGTATGTATTATGTTGTATTGTTATGTATGTAATGATGTATGTAAATTCGAATGAAATTCGACAGAAAACCAAAGCATAATATAAACAGACAAAAAAACAACACAAAATCAGATGAAATAAACAGATTTTACTTAATAAAAAAAGAACAATAGAAACAAATGTTGCCCAACTTAGCTTTAATAAAGTGTTAAAACAGACTGCATGTTCATTTTTCTTACATGAACTACAGATGTTATTGTATTACATCATTTCATTTTTTGCTCGCCTGCTTGTGTTGTGTCTTTACTGGTAATTATTTCCTTAAACAATTGGCGTGGATCAATATCCTTCATGTCAGCTTGAGTTAATGAAATATAAGTATTTGAATGGATGTGGACAGATGGAGAGGAGAAGAGCGGGATGAGATGGAGTGGGGTGAGGGAAGGGGTTGGGGGGGGGGGTGGAGGGCTGGTTTGGTGGTGAAATTGATTTCTTAACATTAAACTCGTCGGTCCACATACCGACACAGCAAACCTCACCACGGAGCGTGTTAAAGGGGCTGAACTGGGAACCTGTGTACAATACTGAATGAGTAAATAGGGGCCCCTGAAATCAAGATTTGCAATCAATTTTAGGTCTCAAGGCTCAAAAACTGGTGAAATACTGAAGGTAAAACCGTTGGCAGAGTCCAAGAGTGAACACCGTTTGCATTTGTGCAGGGAAGGGTTTAGGCGCACAAGGCCCATGTTCCTTTCTGTGAACACTATATTCATTTTACACATAAATTTTGGCCTGATCAAACCCTCCTCTCATGCGTATTCAACTACTCGAGGAAGCCTTGAATAATAAACCCAACTGCCGAAAATGTGTGTGTGTTTGTGTGTGTGTGTGTGTGTGTGTGTGTGTGTGTGTAGGGAGGGGGTGGGACAGAAACGGGCAAGAAGAATGGAACACTCAGCACTGACAGCAAGTGCCGCCTCGGTCCCAGATTCTTTTTCAAGTAAAGTTCCTTGGAGGAAGACCGTCTTCGATTTGATTTGGCTTCACAGAGGAGGCTGGTCTCGATCGTGTCGTACCCGTGACAGTCAGAAGAAGGTTTAGATCGGTTTCGACCAAGTTCTTCCTGACAAGACCATTTGAGTCGCGGGTAGTGGTGGTCCACTATTAGTTCAAGGATCTTAATAGCCACTAAATATCATTTAGTGTCCCTCTCTTCGCGCACAAAAAAAAACAAACAAACAAACAAACCCAACCCCGAAAAGAAATAATCCAGGCCGGTTGTGTGTTTTTGCGCTCGCTCGCGAGTGTGTGTGTGTGTGTGTGTGTGAAAATACAATGGGGTGGTGGTGAGGGGCAGGTATTTATCTTAACCACACAGCTTTGTTCATTGCCACGCAACTTAAAAAAGGAACAAGAAAAGCAAGAAGAAGAAGGAAAAAGAAAGCAAGAAAGAAAAGCATTCATACCTTTTCATGTGGATGAAGGAATATAAATGCCCAAAGCACAGTACTCAGACCCCATCTGTCTTTCATCCCTCTTCTCTCCTCTCCTCTCCTCTGTACTTCTCCCTCCAGCAAGAGCCAAGAATGTATAACGTCCACTTACTGGACCGAGTCATTCATAAACTGAAAGACCACACAAGTCTCTCTTTTGAGTAATATCAGTCGTGAATTCATGGACATCGGATGCAAACAGTAACAGTAAAACAAACTGACCTCCCCCTCCCCCCCCCCCCCCCCCCCCCTTTTTTTTTTTCATGTCACTTCATTTTCAAGTAACAAATATGGGACTTTTTGAAAATTAAAAAAAAAAAAAAAACAAAACAAACACAATATAAACACAGAAATCTGCGTGCAAAATTAACAAAACAGACAATCCGATACTCAATAAACACGTCTCCTTCAGGCTTCGTAAATGACACATGATTTACAAAACAACATTCCCCCCCTCCGTCTTACTCGTCAATGACTGGTTAGCTGCTAAACAAGCATTTTCATGTGTGTTGCTCGTGATATATAAAGAAGATTGGGGGGGGCGAATATTCACTTGGTAATATTATTAATTATTAATTTGCACCTCAATTTAAGTGCCTTCAAGTTGGCAGTTTCAGTAATACTGCTGTTTGAGGCTCCTTTAAAAAGCAAGAAAACAAAGAAACCTTTTGTCATTGGAGTTCACCATGACATTTCTTTCACGTTTATTAAAAAAGAAATGTTGATAATCTTAACACAACGGGTCGCGTTAATGTGCCTGTAGTAGTTGAATTTGCTTTTGTTCTTAAAATTGATTTTTTCCCTGAAGATGAGGCATGGCTGCCTTAATGGCAGGATTAAAAAACGGTCATACACACAAAACTCCACTCCCTTTGTTGGGTAGATGGGATTAACACTTGCCTGTCCATATAGGGAGTGTCCGCAGGAGTATCAGCCTGCGCACGCAGAAGAAGAAGTAAAATAGCTTTTGGGAATGCAGACGGATTGCCTCGAGTCACAGCAGTAATCAGGATTCCAAAGAATATGATGTGAAGTTGTGAAGCACCCAACGAACCTGTTATTGTTATGGTTAAATTCTGTATAACGTCCTTCGACCTGCTGAGGGCAGGCTTAAGGGATATTTCTGATTGTACTGTTAGAGTTGGCTGACACAGTCTGATATACAGACTCCTGTCTGGCACGGTCGGTTGGACTATAACCATGACTCGAGCCAGGTAGGTAGACAGGAACCTCAGTGTTGCGCAGGGGCGGTGGCACTGTATTGGTATGTCCAACAGAATTTTTACCCCACTGACGGGAGACTGAGATCACCCCTCTCATGTGTGTGGGAGGAGGAGACTTACACAGTGAAAGTACGCTGACACCACCACAACAACCACGCGCCAATCTTAATAAAAGAGTCGTTCTCTGCTTTCTCTCCTAAAGTGTTGTGTGTGTGAGTTGTGTGTGTGTGTGTGTGTGCGTGCGTGCGTGCGTGTGTTGTCGCCAACTGACGCCCGTTGCGGACCTTCTTTCTCCCCATGCCGGTGTTACGGAGAATATATGACTCCGTAGAATTGACTTCCCGGTTCTTTTTTCTCCGGAGAAAAATGAACCGTTCAGTTTTACAGGTTTTGGAGTCAATATTCTACGGAGAATATTGACTCTACGGAGAATATTGACTCCTTCTGTAGAATATTGACTCCCATGGTTACGGAGAATATTGACTCCCGTAGAAAAATGACTCCTGTGTCAATTTTGTTGCAGTTTGCAAACTCTGGTAAGTTTTCAGCTCCGGGGAGTCAAATTTCTACGGAGTTAATAGTCTCCGTAATACCGGCGAAGAAATTCGACCTGGAGGACTGTTATATTTGTAGGTATTTGATTTCCCGATTTCTAAATATGGGAAATCTGACGTAATGTATGGAGGTGTCGGCACGACAAAGAAGCTCGGAGATTCCAGGTCAGATATTTCTGATTTTGTATTGGTGCTTGTCAGTTTCACATTGTGTCCGAACGTTTTAAGTAAATCGTGACTGGCTCGTTTGTTTGTTTGTTTTCTCGTATTAAGTTTACGTTTATTATTTCTCGTATTAAGTTTTAAGCTTTGACTCGATCCGGATAATAGTAGCCTACCTACCTCAGCGCCAGAAGATTGTACGTGACAGCCCTTCTGGACTGCCGGGTAAAAAAAGGACTGGAACAGACTGCAGCGCTATTCCAAGCAAAATACAAACCAACAAGGTGCAAAATAACGCTTGTTTAACACACAGGTGAATTTTCAACAAAATTTAAGTGTTTTCTTCAAACGTCCCGAATAGGTGTCATTTTGTTTTCAGAAACACAGAGTTCTTTCTATAGCCTAACTCCATCTACTAATCATCCAGGCCTAAGCCTAGAAACACAGAGTTCTATATATAGCCTAACTCCATCTACTAATCATCCAGGCCTAAGCCTAGCCTACCACCAGAGCATACTACATTACCTATATGCTCTGCTACCACTCCTTCAAAGCCAACGACTGTCAGCCAGAACCTGGTATGTCGGCCGCTTGAAACGACATGCAGTCCGCTGAACCGAGACACAGCTATCGGTGAGAAGAAGAAGCAGAAGAAAAGTATGTTTAATTAGTCATTCATTTTGACGGCTTATGGCTACATGATCAAGTTATTATATCTGATTTTTTCTTTTTTTCTTTTTTCTTTCTTTTTTTTTTCGCAGGCAGAGATAGAGGGATGGGGAGTGGGGGTGTGGGGCAGTGCGGAAGGGAAAATTGGAATAGTCGCTTGGCCTGGGTGAGTGTCTGAATTCAATAGGGATCAGCGGCCTTCCCAGGCCTACATGCTGTGGTCTGGGGGGCAATTTGCTCGTGAATGAATCAGAGACGGATCTCTGCATGTGGACATCCGTGTGGGCACCCGCATTCGTTATCAGCGGGAGTCCATTTCTCTAGCTAACAATGAGACACTCATTCCAGTCAGAAGCAGACGAATAAGGAAGTCGAGAGTGAACGACACGTTGGATGGGGGCCAAAAGCAATGGGGCGGTTTTACAGGACTGCACGCAGTGTTGCGTGTTACAGGGGTGAATGCAGTATTGTGTGTTACAGGGGTGAATACAGTGTTGTGTGTTACAGGGGTGCACGCAGTGTTGTGTGTTACAGGGGTGCATGCAGTGTTGTGTGTTACAGGGGTGCATGCAGTGTTGTGCGTTACAGGGGTGAATACAGTGTTGTGTGTTACAGGTGTGCACGCAGTGTTGTGTGTTACAGGGGTGCGTGCAGTGTTGTGTGTTACAGGGGTGCATGCAGTGTTGTGTGTTACAGGGGTGAATACAGTGTTGTGTGTTACAGGGGTGCACGCAGTGTTGTGTGTTACAGGGGTGCACGCAGTGTTGTGTGTTACAAGGGTGCACACAGTGTTATGTGTTACAGGGGTGCATGCAGTGTTGTGCGTTACAGGGGTCAATGCAGTGTTGTGTGTTACAGAGGTGCATGCAGTATTGTGTGTTACAGGGGTAAATGCAGTGTTGTGTGTTACAGGGGTGCATGCAGTGTTGTGTGTTACAGGGGTGCATGCAGTGTTGTGTGTTACAGGGGTCAATGCAGTGTTGTGTGTTACAGGGGTCAATGCAGTGTTGTGTGTTACAGGGGTGCATGCAGTGTTGTGTGTTACAGGAATGCATGCAGTGTTGTGTGTTACAGGGGGTATGCAGTGTTGTGTGTTACAGGAATGCATGCAGTGTTGTGTGTTACAGGGGGTATGCAGTGTTGTGTGTTACAGGGGGTATGCAGTGTTGTGTGTTACAGGGGTGCATGCAGTGTTGTGTGTTACAGGGGGTATGCAGTGTTGTGTGTTACAGGGGTGTATGCAGTGTTGTGTGTTACAGGGGTGCATGCAGTGTTATGTGTTACAGGGGTGCATGCAGTGTTGTGTGTTACAGGGGGTATGCAGTGTTGTGTGTTACAGGGGTGCATGCAGTGTTGTGTGTTACAGGGGTGCATGCAGTGTTATGTGTTACAGGGGTGCATGCAGTGTTGTGTGTTACAGGGGGTATGCAGTGTTGTGTGTTACAGGGGTGCATGCAGTGTTGTGTGTTACAGGGGTGCATGCAGTGTTGTGTGTGTTACAGGGGTGAATGCAGTGTTGCGTGTTACAGGGGTGAGTACAGTGTTGTTTGTTACAGGGGTGCATGCAGCATTGTGTGTTACAGGGGTGAATGCAGTGTTGCGTGTTACAGGGGTGCATGTAGTGTTGTGTGTTACAGGGTTGTATGCAGTGTGGTGTAGTACAGGGGTGAATGCAGTGTTGTGTGTTGCCAATCCGTAGTAACGTGGTGGCTCATTTGGACTTGGCTTAACAAAATTAATAGTCCCAATCCCCTGACTTCACACACACACACACACACACACACACACACACACACACACACACACACACACACACACTGATTAAGTCCTACATTAACAGCTATACGATGGCAAAATAACCCGTTTGCAGTATGACAAATAGCTTGTGTGCGTGTGTGTGTGTGTGTGTCTGCGTGCGTACTCGTGTGCGCGTGTGCGTGTGTGTGTGTGTGGGGGGGGGGGGGGGGGGGGGGGGGGGGGGGGATTGGGGGAGGGGTGCCTGTCTCTGTGCGTGTGTTCCACTCGAACTAGTTATTAACCCTTTCCGACTCTTCCACCAGTTGGTTGACTGATCCCTGGAACTCAATAATTGTTCGTGTCGGTCGATACGCGTTATTATAGGGTAGGAAGTAACCGAGTCCAGATATATGTACAGACAGCATTAAGCTCAGGGAAGTTTTCTTGGTGGCTAAAACGTTGGTAAGTGAGTTCCATCCATATGAAATAAGGAGACTGAATATAAGACTTATAGAACGATTAGCTACCCTGTTCTAAATCCAATATGTTCTTGCTCTTAGACAAAAGCTTAATTCTGAGCAAAGTTGTATTGCTCTTCTGCGTACTAACCCATGCAGAAATGTAGCACTGTGCCATAACTTAGGCCTATTCAATTCTTTTGCAAACCAGTAACTGTTTTAGACACCAAGACAATGTAATATGCTAGAAGGAGTATAAACAGTTCTGAAACGTTCTTTATGGGCTAGGCACCATATTTACTATTGTTTATGACTTCCGGTGTTAATTCAATTACAAACAGAGAAATACCACAAGTCAGCCTGTTTAACACCACTAACACACATAATCCGTCAATATTCTCTCCACACCTTACTCTACATTTCACTCAGTTATACATGCTCATTATACATTCAAATAATTTACCATGAATACCGTTTTTAACAATACAGGCCATAAAATCCTTCTACCTAAAGAATCGAAAGTTTGTCATAATCAGTGAGAGTAATTCAACGTTTGTGACTGGAAGAGAATTGTTTCTGAAAATCGACCACCAGAGCAAACATATCGTCTAAGGAACAGTAATTGCGTTTGAATCAGCTTGTTACTCTACTGTAAGATTATTTTCTTGTACCCATTTCTGTGTTCTACAATTGTAATGATAGTACTCTGCGACTGTAGTTACAGTTATGAAGTGCTGCACAATTTACGAAAAAGCATCACAAAGGGAAATAACCCTGGTTAGGTATTTGGGTGGTTCACATTTCCTTTCTTGTAGAGAGATAATGAAAAAAATACTGGTGTCTAAGCTCGTTGTCAGGCAAACAAATGAGAAAAGCTACCAGATAATTCAGAATGCTGAGGGTTAGATTTAAAGCAATATTTTCATACTCTCCAGTTATACAGTCCGACCCAGCAGATTTCAACGTTTTGTTTTCTTAAAGAAGACAGCCATTCTGCCATTAGAACATCAGTTTCTTCTTTCTCTTGTGTGTATGCTTGTAGGCTAAATTCACGTCATACGTTGCAATATTTGTCGCGATCTCAATCGTCATGAAAGAGAGAGAGAGCGAGAGTGAGAGAGAGAGGAGAGAGAGAGAGAGAAGGAGGGAGGAGACAGTTTTAAATAGAAAACGGGAATTCAAACTTTGACAGTAATCGCAGATGACTCATAACTAACGTGCCAGATGACGTTGGAGAAAAACTCCGGCTTGCCATACAGCCGCTGTGAGTGCCATGCGTTGATCAGTTAGGGATACTTGCTGGGTCAAGAGCTATATATACACTCCCCCAGCATGCACATTCGTCCTTTCTTTTCGGTTTCTCAGGCGACACGGTTCAGATCACACACACACACACACACACACACTCAATGTGTGACATGACAAGTCTGAACTGGCACGGATTTCTTTTCTTTTCTTTTTTCCAATGTTTTTAAGGGGGGGGGGGGGGGGGGGGGGGGGAGGAATTTTCTCTTGGCACCACATCTCTTATCAAGCCGTCTTCTCTGTGCGTCAGAGCTTGCACGCTGAACTTTATTTTCGCCACGTTTTCCTGAAGGGGTGATAACCGTTTTCCTTGGGAAAACAGCTGTTACTGACTTATGAAGCCTGTGTTGCTCCCATACAGAACTGTGTTAAGTCACCACACCTTGAGAGTATCTATGTGTCAAGTAAGCTGGAGTGATCTTGACTGAGAAAAACTGATAATCGACAACCAGAAAAAAAAGAAAACAGCACAAGTTATGAACATAATGATACTTATTTCTAATGCACATCAGAATAGCTATGTTCTGTACCATGTCTTCATGAGTTGTAAAATGTGTTGAAGAAAAGAGCTTAACATTTGGTTGGATATCAACGTGGCCTTCATTTTATCTAAAAAAAAAAAATATTGTTGATAGTGAAAAGCATCAAACATATACAAGTAAGTTACACACACACACACACACACACACACAACACACACACACACCACACACCACCACACACTGATCATCGGTGAAAAGTGAAGGCCTGAAAATACTGAACGCTGGTAGAAATAACATTTTGACCAGATTATTATTTTTTTCAATATTTATAACACAGATTATTTACTGACACAGATTATTTTTTTTCAATATTTATAACACAGATTATTTACTATGCATTCTACAGTTTAGATGTTTGTATACAGCATGCTCACAAAACATCATGAAATTAGATGTTTGTATACAACTTACTATCACCGTGAACTTAGATGTTTGTGTACAGATGTTTGTGTACAACTAACTGGTGGAGTTTGATGTTTGTATGCAACTTACAATACAGTTAAGGAGCTAGCTGTTTGTACGTAATTGATTCAAAATGTATTGTGGAGTTTGTATACAACTTGATCATCGTACATTGGGGAGTAAGATGTTTGTGTATAACTTATTTACTATATATTGTTGAAGATAAATATTTGTCTACACCATACTCACAATACCTTGTGGAGTGATATGTTTGTATCCAACTTACTTTCAATTGGAAGGGTTAGATGTTCGTATACAGCTCACTCATTAAACATTAGTGGAGTTAATTGTATGCATATAACTTATTCATTATACATAGTGGCATTAGATGATTGTGTAAAGCTTGCTCACTATATATTGTGGAGTTTGATGTCTGTATACAATTCACCCAGCATGCATTGGTGGAGATAGATGTGTGTATACAACATACTCACCATGTGTTGGTGGGATTAGATGTTTGTATACAACTTACTCGCTATATGTTAATGAGTCGGATATTTGTATACAACTTACACACCATCCATTGTGCGGTCAAATGCTTGCATACAATTTTCTCGCTATACATGTGGAGTTAGATGTTTGTATACAATTTACCCTGAACACATTATGGAGTTTGATGTTGTATACAAATTGCTCATTGTTCCTTGTGAAATTAGATGTTTGTATACATGTTACTCACTGCACAATAATGGAGTTAGATGTTTTGCATGCAAATTTCTCACTGTATATTGGTGGAGTTGTATGTTTGCATACAGCTTGCTTACTATACATTGGTTGATTTATCTATCTGTCCATCTGTCTATCTGTGTGTGTGTGTGTGTGTGTGTGTGTGTGTGTGTGTGTGTGTGTGTGTGTGTGTGTGTGTGTAACTTACTTGTATATGTTTGATGCAGTTAGGTGTTTGTGTACAAATTACTATCTATACATTGTGGAGTTACATGTTTGTGTAAAGTTTACTCACTATACATTGATGGAGTTAAATCTTTGTATACAACTTACTGATTATACTTTGATGGAGTTGAATGTTTGTATGAAATCTACTCTATACTGCGGAGTCAGATTTTTTTTATTATACAAGTTATTTACAATGTATTTTGGAGTTTATTTGCATCTGACTGATTTTACATTGTTGATTTTGGTAAAATGTTTGTATACAGCTTACTATAGATTAGTGCAGTTAAATGTTTGTATACAGCTTAATTTAAGTGATGGAGTTAAACGTATGCAACTTACTCACGGTAGATTGCGAAGTTGATTGTTTGAATACAATTAATGATACATTGTGGAGTTAGATATTTGCATACAACTTACTCTTCATACTTAGTGGAGTTAGACGTTTGCATACAAATTACTCATATAGACCACGGAGTCTCATGTGTAATGAAAGGGGGAGGGGGGGGGGGGGGGGGGGGGGGGGGAGGGAGGGAGAAAGAAACACAAAGAGACCCGAAATGTTAAAAGACAGAAAGAATATATCAATTATTATTGTTTAAATATATTAATATTTTGGATCGTGCCATTTGATAAAAGTGCCAAGACACCGTAAGTGGATCATGCTGTATTCCTTTGTTGTCTGTGCAGGTGCTTCATGTGAAGCCTCGCTTTGTACCATAATACACAGCTGCATGGGACATGTCGTCGCTGCTGACGAGATCAATGCACGGTCCATTACCCTTCTGACGTTGCTGTTCATTACACACGGACCATTGATTGCAACACGCCTCTGTCAGGAGCTCAGCGGGGCTGTCCATTTCCTTCTCCACTAGACCTGCATCCTCCACTCGTCTGCAAGTTTATCGTGGTCTGGAAGAATTCGGGTCAGCTGTAATCAGGAGTGATCACCACTATGGCGTCCAAAACTGCTAAATTTGAATATGATGGCATCGTTCTTCACAGTGATATTGAGTCCCTTCACGCAGAGGAATTTTGCAACGAGCTTAAAGACAAAATCAGCTTAGACCGACCACTCAATATCGTTACGTTTGAGGAGTTTGGTCACCCTGGAAAAACTGAGATACAAAATTTAACAGACGCACTTGAATCTGCGAAATTCATATTTTGTAGTGAGTACTACTATCACAGTGATCAGTTTGGTGCCTTCGCTGGGCAAGTTGCTATCATGGCAAAATTGCCAGATAAGACGGTAAAAGTAAGCACAGGTAGAGTAGTCGGTGAAAATCCAGTCATGAAAGCTTTCACAGGAATAGAACTCCAAGAAGACTGGGGAATATCAGAGCAGGTTCTGGAAAAGCTGAGAAGGCTTTTCAGTGTCGACATGGATGACGCAAACAATCGTTCAGCGAAAGACATCGCTGATCAAAACACAGCCATGCCTGAACTGCCTTACGTGAATTACCCAAACCCAAGGGAATCTCTGTCTGCGAGATCGTCACAGTCGTCCTTCCTTGATGTGCAGAATCCATCTCTGTCGACTGAAAGCGATGTATTCGGAGAATCGGCTGGTGAAGAAGCTGAGCACCAGGCTTTCACTCCACGGGCAGGGACTTCGTTCCCTCGGCCACAGAAACCCTCACCCATCACTCAGTCTTTAGGATCTGATTTGGACCGGTGTCCCGTCTCCACAAGCACCAATCTTCCATGGGGTGACCTGGCAGAAGACGGTGAGGTGTCCCTGCCCAGAAATGTTACAGTGATACCAGAAACGTCTGGAAAAGTACGAGCACGCTCAGAGGCACAGACACGGGCCCGGGCACAAGCACAGGCGCAGACGGTCCAGACACCGGTTCAGAGGCGTGGGCAGGCAACTGTTTCAACCACTACAGGTGGTGAGGAAGACAGATCAATTCCGAGTGTTGCAGATATCCCTATGTTGTGCATGATTTTCCTTGGTGTCTTTTGCTTGATTGTTTTCTTGATTTTCTTATTAACGCAGTAATTTTTTGAAATTGATACCAATATTATATCAGACTATGAGAAACACAGCACACAAACAAAACACAAATCAGCCAGCAAATTAACGACAACAACAACAACAACAGCAAACACGACATCAACAAAGATAAAAAGCAACAAAACCAAGCCGGGATTGACCTAGCTGTTCAGGAAAAAAAAAAAATGCAACCCACTCCCGGAGACGGTGGTAGAGGTCGTTGCAGTTAAGGTCAGCCCAACATGCGACTCTGGCCACAAAACAAGAGTGTGACTGACATGAAATATGACACAAAAACACCTACACAGACGTCCATGGATCAAAGATGGAGAAAAGACGTGAAGATGAATGTACTCGATATCAGACCAGAAAAAAAAGAGGAATCATGGAACTGCTACTCTAATGATTGTTTAAAAAAGTTCTTGAAAAGCAGTTTCGTCACATACTAAAACCTAAAAGAAGAAAGAGTTGAGGTATCCTCCGGGTAGGCTCTTCCCAAAGAATAGTTCAGAGAGCTATTTGTGACGTCACATGGATCATTGTAATTCCAGATAAAAGTAGTCATATGTTTTTAAAAAATTCTTCTTTCAACATTGCAAGTATGCGGTTAACGGGGTTTACCAAAGAAAACGGTAGGAAAGGTACATTCACTGGTTGGTTATTTCCACTGATAAAAGCAGTACAGGCGATGCAAAATAGGCTGATCGTTTTGAAAACATATAGTTGAACGTGATACCTTTATGTTTTACTGTTAGTATTCCAAAGTTATTTCATTATTTCATTAATGGTTAGATTTTTGCTTGTGGAGCGGTGGTCGCGAATTCGAATCACTCGTGGGGTCGGATTTCTTTCGGCTTGGAAGCCCTCTCTGTTCACCCAGCAGCAAATGCGTACCTGGTTCAGTAAAGGGAAAAGTTTCAAGCGGCAGAAGGAGAGAATGGGCTACGCTTTCCATCGTGCCGTGCCCTAGACATTGTGAACCTCTGACAGTTCTCTGCCCCTACGGCCGAAGGGCTGTGGGAACTTTAACGTTTTAAATGAATTATTCCAAATTAGTGCATATTCAATATTTGAGTTTTTTTTTTTTAAATTGAGAAATTATATGGCTGTTTGTAAATTAATCGTAACTTGGTCAAGGGGACATCTGGTCCTTTACATCAGCATGCACACCGAAACAACTGACCATGTGACACACCACACAGAGGAATGATGTAGACCCATGCAATTGATTTTGATCACTGTGTTTGACCTCGTTTGCTCTGGGTTTTTTTTTTTTTAAACGAAACTTGTTAATATGTTGATCTTTGTCATCATCATCATGTATCATCTTTTATGTTGACCTTGAGGTGGCGCCATGGTCAGATTTCAAGTTCACACAGTTACAGATTGACAATCCGACAACTTCGCACGGGGGCAGATTATAGGGAAGGGGAGCGGTGGAGGTGGTGGTGGTGCGTGCACCAATTTTCAATGAATTTTCGGGAAAGAGGGGGAGGAAGTGGCGAGAGTGAGGTGGGGGGAGGGGGTACTGGGTCGGGGCATGCCTCCAAACCTCCCTAGCAAACAGAGATAGTTCGCGACGTCAATTAAACGTTAATATTCCGAGTCCCCCCCCCCCCCCCCCCGAGGAGGGGGGTGGGGGGTGGGGGCTGGTGGCGTGGATAGATGACTGTATATCTAATGATAGATATGACCTCTGTTCACACTGTGTTGGCTGTTGGCCGGCTATATTTAGACAATTTCAATACATATTGAACTATCTGAGCGTTTGTGTTCTCTAAATGAATATATCATGATTATTGTTGTATTATCTGCAAATACGCGACCTGTAGTTAAACTTTCATAATCATGTTCACTCTCCTTTCCCTTTGCCCTTCCTCTCCCCTACTTTCGGGCTTTTCTGATTGTTTTTGCATAATATCCCTTTCCTGCACCCCCACCCCCCCGCCTTTGTAGCCGGTTAAATTCTGGCGAACTGTTTTTGGAAAGTGCATACGGAAATTTTGATTCGCAGCGAGGTCTTCATTAAAGCCACTTACCGTAACTGTAGGTGGAATTGTTGAGAAGACTTTGACGTATTTGTTTGTTGTGTTTGAATGTTGAGGAGAGAGAGAGAGAGAGAGGAGAGAGAGAGAGAGAGAGAGAGAGAGAGAGAGAGAGAGAGAGACAGACAGACAGACAGACAGACAGACAGACAGACAGACAGCTCGTATCCGTGTAATGAGCTCAGAACATGGAAACAATGGTCCGGTCTAACGGAACCACGCTAAAATACACTCCGCAAAGCATCCTGGACATCCAATTACCGCCCTTTATTGTTTCCTTTAGCAATGAACTGTTAAGCAATGAAACGAAGCAATCTAATCGCAAGATTAGAACCAGTAGGCCAAAGATCCACCTCCAAGACAACATGATTTGGGACAATTATGATATCCATTAGTCAACAGCTTAAATAACATGATTTGATGCCACTTTACGGAGTACAAAGATAACAGGTATCAAATGACACATGTACGGGCCTACTTCTATCCCATGCAGGGGCGGATCAGTTACTTAGAGAGGGGGGGGTTCCAAAGTGGGGCAGGAGTCCAGGGGCCGCTCAGGCCCCGGTGGGGTCCAGGGGCAAAGACCGGTGGGGGGTCTGGGGGGCAAAGCCCCCAGAAGCTGAAGATATTTTCACTTTCTGAGGTGCTTTGGAGGCTCTCCTGGTGTCTATTTACTATGAATCTGTACACAAATATGTCTGGACATTTTTTTGCAGAAAGGCACTGTGATCAACGAAAATACATAAACTTACTTACATAGGTTGACTGAGAGGGACAGGAGGGGCATCCATAGTTGCTCCACTGTTTACAGGAAATTCTTTGGCAGCAACTGCATATAGGACCTATACTTTGTAGCATAGGAGTCCACAGCTGCTTCAGTATCAATGGGTATGTCACGATGGACCCTCATGGCGCAAGACCATTCAGACGGCCTGCTCCCATTGATGTGCGCGTGTAGGTTTTCAACGACCTCAGCCCAGAAATGGTCCTCTCACATTCAGCTGTGGTAATTGACAAAGTGCAAATCAGTTTCAGCATCATGTGGATGTTGGGGTACATGTCCATATCACAGGCCTTTAAGCTGCTCTCAATGGTGGGGGAATGTCTTGTGGCTGGTTAAAATTTCTCCCCTTGGTGCTCCCTCGGTGAAGCTCAGCAGCCAGACCCTCTGAGTCAGAAAGGTCTGTGTCCCACAGTAACGCCAAGTGCTTTACACCGTCTGGAAACAGCCAGGAAGGGCCCAGGTAAGCGAACCAAGTTTTCCGGAATCAGCTGAAGTGCGTCTGGGCAAGCTCTGCATTCTTGAAGCGATCGTTCATCTGAGTGACCAGATAGTCCAAGAATGGCACAGCAACTGATGTCCGGAAATAATCCATGGCTGTATCAGCAGGATGGTTTTCCCTCAGGAGCTGCCTAGCATTTAGCCGGGGGACTTGGATGGTGGTGTCAAAGTTCTGGGCCATCTCAGTGGCTTCAAGGAACCCAAAAAGCGCTGAAAACATCATCGACATTTGTTCTCAGTTCCTGGAGGCTGGCAGTGATATTGGTTATTGCCGAATAGGCATCCGCAATGTCTCGTGCACGCTTTTGGAGTTTCACACTCAGAGGCTGGAGGTACCAGAGGCACCGTCGGGTCACAACAAATGCAATCAGGAATCCACTATCGAGATTGCATGGAGCAGACCCCGCGCTTTGCAGGCAGTGTCACCGTCCCAGTTGTCTTCCTGCGTTATCTGACCCAAGCAATCAAACACAACATGAGACATGGCAGCGAATGTCTCGAAAGCATGATGCCTTTCTACCATCGGGTTCTACACAAGTCCACCAGCTTCTGTCTCTTGTTTTCGTCGCAGCCTGTCCAATCACTTTTTCGATTTTTCTTTGTCTCTTGGGTGACAGTGAAAAAAACAAAGACAGCTCTTTGAGAACTGCGAGCATATTTTTCACAGCTGGCACAGAACAGGCTTTGACAATGCAGAGGTTCAAACAGTGTGCAGCACAATGAAAATATTAAGCTTTTCATTGATTTCCTGGATGCGTGCCTGCACACCTTTGAATTTGCCTGCCATGTTTGCAGCGCTGAGAGGTTTTTTTTTTTTTTTTTTTTTTGAGGGGGGGGGGGGGGGGGGGGGGGGGTTCCGGAACCCCTGGAACCCCCCTCAGATCCGCCCTGCCATGTACTCTCTCTTCTCTCTTTCTCTCTCTCTCTCTCTCTCTCTCTCTCTCTCTCTCTCTCTCTCTAACAAAGTAACAGAAAGAACAAAATACTGATTGATTTCAGAAACAGAAAAGACCATCTGGGATTAACAAGTACAGCTGGTCAGAATCATTGTGTCTTTTTGTTTCATCCTACATCCGAAAGGATCACCGAGAGCTTTGGAACACACACACACACACGCACGCACACACACACACACACACACACACACACACACACACACACCACACACACACACACACGCACGCACGCACGCACGCACGCACGCACGCACGCACACACCACACACACACACACACACACACACACACACACACACCTATGGAGCACATCTTCACCACTCTGACACACAATCGCTCAAACAAGTTACGACCAGTTTGGGTACCGCAGCGCATGACTCATCAAACTGTGCGCCGTGGATGACTGTGTCTAGGGCGTGCGCGCATACTTTCGTCATTTGTTATCTGTAACGGTTTCCCATACACCAGTAAGCGTACATGAACATCACAGAAATTAAAAGAGAGACCCACGACGTACGGAAAGACTTTCTTCCCTCGGGAAAAGTATGGGTTCCTGGAGACCACGACATACGGCAAGGGTTTATTCTTCAGGAAGAAAAAGCATGGGTCTCTCGAGACCCACGACGTACTGAAAGGCTTTATTCCTTCCGAAAAAGCAAGGGTCTCTTGAGACCCACGACTTACAGAAAGACTTTATTCCTTCGGAAAATAAAGCATGGGTCTCTGAGGACCCACGACGTACAGAAAGACTTTAGTCTTTCCGAAAAAGCAGGGTCTCTTGAGACCCACGACATAAGAAAGACTTTATTCCTTCGGAAAAAAACATGGGTCTCTCGAGACCCACGACATACAGAAAGACTTTATTCCTTCGGAAAAGGCATGGGTCTCTCGAGACACACGACGTACTGAAAGGCTTTATTCCTTCCGAAAAAAAAATGGGTCTCTAGAGACCCACGACGTACTGAAAGGCTTTATTCCTTCCGAAAAAAACAGGGTCTCCAGAGACCCCCGACATGCAGAAAGACTTTATTCCTTCGGGAAAAAAGCAAGGGTTTCTACAGACCCACGACATACAGAACGACTTTATTCCTTCGGGAAAATAGCATGGGTCTCAAGAGACCCATGACATACAGAAAGACTTGATTCTTTCCGAAAAAGCATAAGTCTCTAGAGACCCAGCGACGTACTGAAAGGCTTAATTCCTTCCGAAAAAAGCAAGGGTCTCTAGAGACCCACGACGTACTGAAAGGCTTTATTCTTTTCGAAAAAGCATGGGTCTCTAGAGACCCACGACGTACTGAAAGGCTTTATTCCTTCCGAAAAAGCACGGGTCTCTAGAGGCCTACGATATACAGGAAGTCTTTATTCCTTCCGAAAAAGCAAGGGTCTCTAGAGACCCACGACGTACAAAAAGGCTTTATTCCTTCCGAAAATAAAGCATGGGTCTTGAGGACCCACGACGTACAGAAAGGCTTTATTCTTTCCGAAAAAGCATGGGTCTCTAGAGACTCACGACGTACAGAAAGGCTTTATTCCTTCCGAAAATAAAGCATGGGTCTCTGAGGACCCACGACGTACAGAAAGGCTTATTCTCTCCGAAAAAGCATGGGTCTCTAGAGACCCAGACGTACGAAAGGCTTATTTCTTTCCGAAAAAGCAAGGGTCTCTAGAGACCCACGACGTACAGAAAGGCTTTATTCTTTCCGAAAAAGCAAGGGTCTCTAGAGACCCACACGTACTGAAAGGCTTTATTCTTTCCGGAAAAGCAAGGGTCTCTAGAGACCCACGACGTACTGAAAGGCTTATTTTATTTAATCAACAAATATTTCTCTCCATCTACTGCTTCATTTTCCTTTAATCACTTGGAAAGTCGACAAGTCATTCACGATGTGGAAAACTATTAACCTGCACTGCTTTCCTCCCGGATGTAAATATTTGACAGAACAGAAACTACGTACAATAATACATGTCACAAAGTAATATTTTTGAATGGAAACAAATACATATTTTGAAAATCAAACAATTCGACATGATGATAAAGCAAGGAACTTTCCTCAAATATGATTGTGGTAAAAAAAAAAAAAAACATAACCAAGAACAAAACAAAACCAGAACATTTTAACATTGAAAACAAAGCAAAGCATTTTTTTTTTCAAACATGATAATGATGCTTAACCACACACACACACACACACACACACAAAAACACCACACACACACACCACACCACACCCAATATATATATTATATATATATATATATATATATATATATATATTTATATATATATATATACACACACACATACACATACACACGCACGCACACACACACACGCACGCACACACGCACGCACGCACGCAACACACACACACACACACACACACACACACACACACACACACACACACACACACACACACACATTAACATTTCAACATTGATGATTAAGAAAAGTACATTCCTCAAACACGATCATGACACTTAAAAAAAATTAACACTGATGATAAAGGAAAAGATTTTTCTCAAATATGATTGTGTTACCTTTTAATTCGTGCTAAAAAAAAAAAAGCGCTTTCCTCAAATAAAAAAAAAGCGCTTTCCTCAAATATGATTACAATAGGCCTACTAAAAAAGGTTTACATAATGTATGAAAAATGCACATGCAACTGAACAGTTTACTAACAAAAATCTGTTCCTTGAGGCCAAAGTGATGCCAAAATCAGCTTTGATATATATATATATATATATATATATATATATATATATATATATATAATATATATATATATATATATATATAATCCCAAATGAAATTGAGAATTTGACACCAAAAGCTCAGAATATTCAGAACAAAAACACGACTTCCAAAAAATACAATTCTTTTTTTTAGAAATCTATTCAGGTCACACAAATATATGGCAAACTAGCCACAAACTCAGGATTTCATAACATCTGAATCACAAAACTTGAATAGTTTTAAAATGTCTCTGTCAGTTGAAAGGAAAGTGGTTCTTCACACATACTTGAATATTGAATAAACATTCATTTCCAGCTGAATGGGAAGTGTGTGTCTAGGATGTCCTCAATATTATGTTTTTTTTCTGTAGACCCTTTCAGTTAGCGAAAAATGACTAGTATTCCTTTTTTGCTTCTGGCTGCATTGCTCGTTGAATTATTTTCTTTCTTTCGTGCTTTTCGCAACTGCCTTCCCTTTCTGTTTGTTTTTGCTTTTGTTTGTTTTTAATCTGATTTTAAAAAGCACTAAGCTTGTGTTTTTTTTCTTCTTTATGAATCTTTCTAAATATCTATCTATCTATCTATCATCTATCTATCTGTCTGTCTGTCTGTCTTGTCTGTCTGTCTATCTATCTATCTATCTGTCAATTGAACAATTTAGCAGTGCAGCTAACAATTCCTCTGTCATTACATTAATGACTTGGCAAAGATTTTTTTTAAAAAGAAAAAAAAAGAAGGGGGGGGGGGGGGGGGGGCAGGGGAAGAAAGAAAACGAGAACGAAAAATCAGGGAAATATACTATAAATATAAACCAGAACGGAATGATGAATGAGATATCAAACGCCTTTTAAAGTCAAGAACAACAACTCCTGTCATCTATAACTGATTGATTGAAACTCTGTGCCACACATGGTACGGAATGTGTAATACCAAAACAATAGCGTCCCCTGACCTCTAAAACACAAAAACGTAAGTTAGGTGAAACGTGAAAACCCTGAAGTCGCCATGCTGTTTCATTAAACTTCAACTGAGCGGCATGGATGGTCTGTGGCTATTGGGGGGTGTTTTTGGACCTGAATCGCAAAAGACTGCATAATGGTCAGTAACGCCAGAATGTATCACTGAAACATCTAATATTGTAAATTTGCTGCATATGATTAATGAGAATAGCCGTTGTTTTATTGTACTCTCTCCGTTGGGGGTTGTATAAACTGACGGAGTTCATGAAGTGACAGTGAAAATGTCCAAGCTGGTTGATGTTGTAACATGTTAATATGAACGTTTCCTAAAAACAGAATTTGTGTGGTCCTTCATTTGTGCGACATTGCCATGCTATTAGTCCTTTGGGAAGATAGTTTTCTATGTAAATTCATGACTCATAACGGCGGTGATTTGAAGCTTTTTGTTTTGTTTTGTTGTTTTTTTCCCCCAATTATTTCAAACCAGATACATTCAACAGCAATAGTTTCGAGATCTGTTTGCGGCGGGTGGTGTTGGCAACTGACTGAGGAATGTATTTAGCAAGGCCAGTATTTTTCGGTTGATCATTATCGCGTCATTCTACATGTATTTTGTAGTTAGGAATACTGTTTAACATTAACTGTGATGCGAGAATTTAATCTCGCTTCACTTACACCAAACTATTGTTCTGGAGGGATGATTGTTTTAAAAGTGAGGAAATTTCATGGACCTTATGTACGAAATGATAGGCATTCCTTATGAAATAAATAATAGGCATTGAGTATCCAACTCTAAGCCATGGAATAGTGGGAGTGTGGGAAGTCACGGCTGGTAAGGGAAGATAAGATGAAATCGATAAGATAACAGTTCGGGCAAAAAGACACAGGCAATAGAGAGATCTATGAAGAGATCAATAACCAGCAAAATAGTTGATAACAAGCACGGATAGTACATGGAGCACAATAATGACTAACACACAGAAAGAAAGATAAACAAATCATTAAGCTTATAAAAGACATGGACCACTGAAATCATATTTAAAAAACGACAATAAACATAAAACATCTAACAACAAGCAAGGACATGGATGGAGCACAAAGATGACGAACCCCACAAGGAGAAACGCAAACAAAATTATTACCTTTAAACAGCGAATAATGATAATACAAAGAAAAGTCAATGTGTGCAGCGGTACAAATGTGGAGGTTGATTGAGTGCGACCCACCTACAAGCACATTTAAAGAATGTACCAGTCGCCGTGGCGAAGTGGTTAGCGTTGCGCATCCCGGCTGGGAGGTCGTGGGTTCGATTCCCATCAGAGTCTGTGGGATTTTTCTTCCCCGACCAGCTCCTACCCAGAGTTGACTGTTATGGGCTCAGTTGGGAAGACTGGGGACCACACAGTCGAGTTTCATCCACTTAATGGATGCGTCTCTGAGAGTGTTGTTCAAATTTCCTGGCCAACACTGCAGGTGTCTGTATCTCTCGGGCCTGGTTGACGCCGAGATATATTATGAAAGGAAGCGTAGAGTACAGCCCTGTCATGTAGTCTCAGACCGAAATGGAAATCCGTAGCATCATCTTCATCATCTCATTCTCATCGACCAGCATTAAAAAAAAAGTCTCAAAACCTGCGGCCCTTCATGCCCTGCTCTCATGGTGACCTCAGTTTCGATGTCCTCTCCACGTCTGTGGCCTTGGTTTGATTCCGTCGGTGTCACGGTATCGGCGAGTCCATGGGGGTTGTCGTTGGACGGACGTGGTGGTGCCCTCCGGAGGAAGAGCTCACTCACGCTGGCTCCGCGACTAAGCAATTACTGTCGTCAGTAGGGGGCTTAGTATGTGGTGTCCTGCGTATGTTGGTCAGAACAGGCGCCACTGAACACAACCGAAGTGACTCGGCAGCAGTGCAGTGTCTCCTCGGTGGGTTGCCGTTTGACGACTTGATATTGACTGCTCCTTGTGGATTGCCGACGCCGGTGCTGCGGCGGGAATGACCGGGCTGTGGCTATGGACGGGGTGTCGGAATGAGCGGCTTGGGTGCACTGCTACTGAGGTGGCACAGAAGATGGGACAGAAAAAAAAAAAGAAAAGAAAAAGTAAACAACATTTTAAAGAATGTAAAGATTAAGAAAAAAATATGATAACTATTTTTTTGTAAATGTGAGTCCCAAAGAATCTGTGGCCATAGAAAATGAGCCCGGGTCCGGATGTTATGAAGCTGGACGAAAAGTTCCTCACGGTTCGCAAAACGGCAGCAACTGCACTGGTCGTCTAACGCACTTTCCGGTGCAGTCCGGTCACGTTGGTCTGCGGCTGTACAACAGTAACGTCACGGCAACGTTGTGACTCCAGAACAAGGCGAAAATTGCCTTCATATGACGAAAACTAGGAAACCTGGTGTTCATAAACACAAATGACATTCTGAGTGAAAAACAGTCCAAGCAATGTTGTTTTCTCAACTTTTTTTTCTGTGTCCATAGGTTAGAGCCATTAACATAATATTTGTAGGGGAGGAGGGAGGGGGGTGGAGGTGGGGGTGGGTGATGGGTTACATATGCCATAGTGAAACATGTTTTACACATCCACGCTCTCGCGCGCGCGTTCACACACACACACACACACACACACACACCACCCCACACCACACACACACACACACACACGTGTGTCGAACACATACACAGTGTGGTGCAGGAAGGGAGCGTGAAATGAAGGTACGGAAGATCCAGCGAAGGATGTTGCTTTGCAGGACGGAAGCAGAACATTGGAAGTTGGATGACGGTTGGCCAGAGGTGGAAGATGGGAACAGACCCATCTGTTGGCCCCGGCATTGTAGGCGGCCATTGTCCCTGGGGGCAGGATGGAGTCCTGAGAGCGGCTGTGGTGATGAACACCGAGTGAGACCATTCTCTTATGTTCATCACGTAGAAGGGAGGCCGGGGTGTGTGAAGACAGCGTCCTGCTCTCGCCACGTGGCCATGGAATGGAAGGCCTCAGCAGCGGTTGTCTGCGATGTTTGGGGTCATCGTATTTAAGGCTGAACGCCAACCTGGGGCAGTGGTGGAGGTGTACGTGTCCTTCCGTGGAGGTTCACTTTTGTTGATGAAGGTGGGTTTTGTGGTCAGCGTAGATGATGTGTTCGTCGGCGCACACTTTGGCGAGGGACAAGTAGAAGTAGAAGACAAGTAGAAGAGCTGGACGTTCTTCTTCAGGGGGTACTGTTCCATTGGAAGGGGGAGGGGAGATAATAGAGGAAGCCTGGCCCGGGGGAAAACAACCTTGATGTTTTCAATCAGTTGTGTCCATGCGTTTTGTATCACTGATGTAAATCTATACGTGTTTATTCCAATGTGAAGTAGATTTGTTGTGTGTTGTTGCGTATGACGTGTTTAAGCCGTTGAATAAGATAATTGACAGAGAGTTGGAACACTGGTTGTTTGGCTTCTGCTCTTGTAGAATGGGGGGCTTGGGCTGATGATCCGTATGGCCGAGTCCCGATGATGACGTTTGAGAAGCCTGGTGTCAACCCACAGTTGTGCAAGAAGCTGACGAGGCGATAACGTGCTGTTGCTGATAGTCTGACTGCTCTGCGATCTGAGTTGCGCCAGTAACCTTTACTTTTCACCGAGTGTTTTTTTTTTTTTGTGTGTTTTGTTTTGTTCTTCTGGAGATAGTGTTTGTTGTGGATCGTTTTCTCTTTTTGTCGGTGGCCTGAGTGGTGACGTCTTCATCGCAGACAGTGTTGCTGAGTTTGTTTGGACTGCACTGAGGGTCAAGTTTGCAGCGGAAAGTGTTGTCTGCTTTCTAGCTTATTCATGTGTCTGTGTCAGTGGGCACAGTCCTTCTGAACATCCTGCTCCCCATTTTCGTTAACCTCGAGCAGCATAGAGAACTTGGTGGACGTGGGGAAGGCGGACAGAGCGAGGTCAGTGTGGCTACAAGATGCTGTAATTTTGGTGGGGTTGGGCGCGGTACTGAACCGGGGATGTTTCAGGTGTTTGATTTCAGGTGGTTGTTCTCTGCATCTAACCGGTGAATACTTCTGGTCCGAGAGTGCACATTATTTGACTTTTGAGAATAGTTTTGACTAGAGTGTTCACTTTCTTTCGAGGTATTTGGATTACATCTGTGGGTGTAGAAATGGCGTGGGTGATTTGTTTGAATTTTCAAGACGAAAATTGTATCGATTTTATGTTGCTTCTAGGTGAGGATGTAAGAGACGTTTTAACATTGAAGTGGCTGGGGTTTTGTTTTTGTGTTGTGTGTGTGTGTGTGTGTGTGTGTGTGTGTGTGTGTGTGTGTGTTTGTGTGTGTGTGTTGGGGTCTGCATGTTCTTGTTTGGATCGGTAGAAATTTGTTTGTTTCTGTTTTGGTGGAATATGTGGTGTACTGGTCGTGTGTGATGGGGTGAACTGGTGTTTCCTCGGGCGTCTGTGACGGACCTTGAGAGGCAGGCTTCGTGGTTGGTGAAGCTGTGGCTTGGAAAGGAGAGGGCATCGGGGAAAAACAGTCAGGCTGGTCAGCAAATGTAGTTTGGGAAGACGAGGAGTTCCACGGGGAGGTGGGATGTACTGGGCAGAAAGGTCACCAGAAGGAAGCCTCTTTAGGGAGGGCGGGCGAAGGTCAGACAGATTGTCGTAATCAGCCTTGTCCAGGTTGGGGTGAGAGTCTTGGCGGGTCAGAGAAAGACCGCGCGAATCACTTGAATTTGTGATTTCAATCCATGACGCAGCCTTTATTTGCACATGTCAGTAATACCTTGCACTGGCATGGCTTGTTATGACGGCGTGCCGCATTGTGACACCTGCTAGATCGTAACTCTGAAGCCTGCTGACTGGTACCCCGATATAACTGAAAACTAGTAAAGACATCCAGACCCACTGAGAAGTCTAATGGTGTGTCTTGCGTTTATTCATCATTTGGAGTTGTTAAACAATCCGAAAGCTGTGTCATGTCCATATCTGCCTGGAGATAACATTGAGTTTGGGCAGGGTTGATATCCAGGTTCCCACGAACAAGGCATGTTCTCTTGAGACGCATAGACGTCTGACTCGTGAAAGGAGAGAGAGCTGTGCAAATCTGGAAGATTGTGAGAAGAAGGTGTGCTCTTGGACGGATATGACAGGGACGACGATGACGTTAGAAAGGCTCCCAAAGGCCCTGGTGTCTGAGCAAGAGTTGGAAGATGATGACAGAAGTCGTACAGATCAACAACTCCATGTGCTGTGCCCACTGTCCTTGGAGAAGCACTCTTTATCCTCATATTATAATCTCGGAAAGCTGTTGGAGAATCAGTGTGTAAATCTTTGTTTGCCACTGTGCGCCAGTGATCAAAGTCCTCTCTGTGGTCCACAGTAGTACCAGGAGCATCTGTACAATGGCGGAAGTTGTTGGCGTTGTCACAAACGGCCCAAGCAAACCAGACAGAGGATGAGGGCGCAAAACTGTGTCCTTTATGCTGGCTTGGACCTGGCCCGACGTCTGCTGAAGTCGCCTTTCATGAAGTCAGCTTCGCAGTTGGGATGGACCCTCCAGAAATGACATTTACCGTTCCTGTTCGACCGCACTTCTGGAAGCACTCATTAAGAGACAAGTTGTGTCGCACTGAGTTTCGCCACGTCTTGTCCGTGTTGTTGTAATACGAATGCTTGATCATGATGTGCCTGTAGATGTCCTGCAGTATCATCTTCTTAACTGGAGAGCTGAGAATGGCCTTGCCTATCAGCTCAATGTAGGAATAGGGCTTTCTCTTCTCAGTGCCGAGCTTCGGCTGGTCGCTTTTATTCTCATTGTCCTCGTCCTTTTTCTTCTCTTTTGTTTTGTGTGCTGACAATGTTAGAGTGGGCACGTTACTGCCTCACAGGCACATACCTGATCATGTCCAGAGAAAGTGGATTGGGTCGAGATATTGTTTCTGTTGTCATCAAGTGAAGACACAGCTGTGCTGCTCTCTCTGCCCGTTGTATCTTCCCAACTGTAGATTGGATGGCCAGCCGATTCAGATGCAGGTGATAAACAGTGACCAGAGCCTTTCAAGTACGTCACAGTGAAGGGAGGTGAAGCAGACCGGCCAGTGAGATACTGACCGGTGGTCGGAGTCCCAGGGCCAGGGTGCTTGCTCATTTCTTGGGATGACAAAGGAAGCGACATGTGACTGACTTCACGTGAAGAGTCAGCTACGTTGTTTTGCCCAATGAAGGTAGTCTGTTGAGGGAAGCAAAGAACTGGAGGGCTGTTGCTTGTCGGCTGATAACCAAGAACAGCACTTGGAAAATGTAGATAATCTTCCGTAGTTATGTCTCTTGCCTGTATCTTATCAGGCGCTGGTTCATTCCAGTGTTGTAAATTCTGCTGGGAGTTCGTACTGAGAGTAGGGAAATGTGTCTGCTCAGCATGCAGCTCTGGTGGTACGGTAAATGCCGTCATCTGGCTGACAGACGAAGTGATATTGCCACTGCCTGTAGTGTTCCAGAATTCAGTGTCATTTTCCTGACTGTGCCGTGATTATCCTGCTGAAAAGACAGTGAATCTGTTGTAAAGTTTGAAGACACGGACATGGATTTTGCTGTCGGAAGTGTACGAGGTTGAGAACTGTCGTGTGATCTGGCAGTGAGGGCACCATTCAATTAATTAATTCAGTTATTCAAACAGCAAGGGTACCCCACTCCTTTTTTTTTTTTTTAATTACATTCAGTTTTTGGATTTGGGATATTATTCTTTAAAGAAGGAAAGTGCGAATGCTGAAAAGCACAGAGGACTGTCAAAACATCTCCACTGTGACACAATACTCATCGAGATTGCGTTAGGTGGTACAGGTAAGATTGTTCTTGCTACAGTGAGTTTTACAATATGTACGCAATATCGTCTGCCTCAACTCACCATGTCACGTGTCTAAGGTCTTTCAGTGGCATTCATCCTTACAATACGGACACGCCAGTCACTGTTATCCTTACAAACTGACCAGCCGTCACTTTCCCCCTTTACAATCGTGAAACAGCCTCACTGTTATCCACAAAACGTGCACAGCCATCAGTTCCCCAAATCAAAGCCCCCTTTTAAATTGCACTGAACGTCCAAGTTGGTTTCCCAAAATTTGTTTCTTTGAACTCTTTGCAGTTTCATGTCGATGAAACTTACACAGGTGAGAAAAAAAAGCTTTTGTTTTGTCTGCTTCGTTAAAAGAAAAATCGTGAGAAAACCCTTCTAACGAATCCCAATTAACTTTTTTTTTGGGTTTAAATTGCTTTTCATTCCATTTAACCGGGGCCCGAATCGGATGACTAGATAATTGATTCGCCCATATTCGCAAGCGCCCCCCCCAAGTGTCACGAAACCAGCATAAACACCACGTACATCCGCGGGCAAATCCTTACCTAACCGACCGGGCGGGAAAACCAACGAAAGACGCCCGGGGATATTCAATTTACACGTGGCAAACCCCAAATTTCAGAGTTTCAGGGCGGGGGAATGTACTGGCTTTTTGATGCTGAGACAAACAGATTGGAAAGGGGCGGAGCTTCCATTTGGGGTCCCACGGTTCTCAGTCGAGCAAAATGTGCCAGATTAAACTATTTTGGAACAAGCCCTGGAGCCCATCAGGGGGGGGAACCGCCCCGAGCGTCCAACCCCGTGCAATTTTTTTTGCTGCACCCCCATCCTCGCCATCCCCCAGTTCATTTAAAAAAAAATCCCGCACGAAGGCTGTCCGGGAAATAGCCAATAAAAAAAAACGGCGAGAGAAAAAAAGGGATCGTTTGCAAAACAATCGCCTATAAAAAATAGCCATCATGGCAAAAAAAAAAGCTACCGTACTACCAACGCGAAGCTTTTTCGGAGACGGGCAAATCCTGTTTTGTTAGCGACAGGATGTTCTTTAACACGCCACATTCTCCGCCGACTGAAAAAAAAATAAACTCATAAAAAAATTTACTTTTTTTTCCCGGGCCCCTGGGGGACCTTTCTGAACCCTTTTAAAAGTGGAAATGGAAATAAATTTTTTTTTCCGGTTTTTTTGACTTGGGTGAAAAAATGAGAAACGCGTGAGTTGGTTGTTTGGTTTGTTAACGGCGTATTTTGGGTTATACCCAAAAAGTCCGGCTGTGCGGTACGTTTAAAAATACTATTTTGAAAACGCGGTTTCAATTTTTTTTAAAACACACACACAGCACAGACACAGCCCACACCACCACCCCAACACCACACCAAGCAACACCACACACCCACACACACAACACACCACACCACACACACACACACACACTGCTGCCTAAAACCCAAATTTTATTGTCGTTTACTCAAGGTTGTACGACATTTAAAAAAAACATTATGACAGAATATGAACGTTTTTCATTCAAGCAAGAAGCAAAATTAACACACAAAATTACGTGCGCAACTACAGACACAACACACACACACACACCCCAACACACACACACCACACACACAACAACACACGTACACACATACACACACACCGCACAACACACGCACTTACATAAATACACAAATACACACATCTCAAACAAACACCCCCATACCCTACATATACTAAAATACAACCGCACACCCGACAAAACACGCCCACACACCACCACCCACACACACACACACACACACACACACACACAAAAACCCACACACACACACGCACGCACGCCCACACACACATTCATACCGGCTGTACACACATCATTCCTTCACAAACCACTCTTTCACGCACAATACCGCGCGCACGCACATACACCCCCACGCCACACACACAACACAACACACACACACACACCACACACACACACAACACCACAACCCGACACACGCCGCACACCAGAAAAAAAATTCTGCCAATTCTATACAATCCGTCCCCCCTTTGCCCGCCCCCCCCTTCCCCCAGGGGGCGAGGGGTCAAAGAAAATGGGAGCAGCAGAACGGCGACATGAACGGGTTGGGGAGCTGGTCTGGGGTACCATTTGCGCGAATGAACTGGCCGTACCTAACACCGAATTGGATGAACATAGACACAACACAGGGGGAAACTAAAGGATTCGAGATGATGATCAAGGCATATTCGGATCGCTTGGGTGTTTGCTTTCCCGATGGGGAAGGTGAAACAGCGGGGCCAGAAAATCCACCTGCGGACTCAAACACGTCTGGAGCAAGCAAAGACAAATTATCGCGGGTTTTGACAGGGGAATGGTTAAGGTTATCCCGTTTACTCTTACAGAGCACGGTGCGAGACGCCCCATCCGCACAGAAATCAACTTTTCGGAAGGCTGCTCCATCAAAGGGATGACGGGGGTGTGCTGCTGTGTGAACGACGACGCCCCTTTCTAGAATTTTCCTGCGATCGTTTGGGGAAACGCCCTGCTTATTCTTTTTTTGCAAGCAGGAAAAAAGACCTGTCATCGGGGGAAGGGGTTTTTAAAAATTGGCCTCCTTCAAAAAAAAGAAGAGCAGGGGCAACACGAAGCTGCAGGCCCCAAAGCATGTGCTTTTGGCGCTGCCCCTGTCCGGGGACGATCCAGTTTTCCCCTGGGGTGACCGTCGTCTCAGAACTGACGTGAAATACCTGACATGTTCTCGTTCTCAAATTCACATGTAAAGTGAAAAAAAAGGACTTTGCTGGGGTTTTCCCTGTAATAAAACGAAATTGAGTCGCATTTTTTTGGTTGTCCTGCCGTCGATTTGCTTAATGGGATTACAGCCTACCATCATTAACTTGGGGTTTCTTCTTTCGTTCGCCCACAAACTCAAAGAAATATGCCTATAGACGAGATAATTTTCTACAACCAACCAAAAGCACACACACACACACACACACACACCACACACCACACCACACACACACACACTACACACACCACCGCGCGCGCGCGCGCGCGCGCGCACTAAAAACCCCATATATACTGGTATTCAAAAAACCCCCAATTCTGTGTGTTCCCTGAAAATCCATACATGGTATCAAGGATCATTAAAGTATGGAACTGGCTGCTATTACCGTAAGAGGCGAACAGTTTGGGGGTTTGGGGGAAGGGGAGAAGGGGAGGAAGGGGTTGGGTGGGGGGAATGAAAAAACCCTTGTTTACGGCAAATTAGACGCCGAACCATACTGAAGGGGTTTTTGCCTAGATAATTTTTTAACTTTTTCAAAAATTTGCAAATTGGGAAGAAAAACCCCCACACACAACACACACACCAACCCCCACAACACACACCCCCCCCCAACACACACACACCCCCTGTTAGGGGGAAGGGGAGGCGTCCCCCCCGAGGGGGTGGGGCGGTGGAAGAGTTAAAAATTTTTCCAAGGGATGAGATTTAAAAAGATAAACACAAATTTGCCAACTCCAAAACCGTTCCCTCTAATGGGTTGAAAAACACTGACATAGTCGCGGGCTTGAAGGACTTCATTTTTCTTAAGAGGCTGAAAGTGATTTTTTGACTGTACAGTGAATAAAATGGGGATATCGGGTCTGACCCTGCAAAAGAGGTCCCGGTTTTAAAATCCCTACAAAACCCAACCCAAAAAAAACCCGCCCCAAAGTCAAGGTTACGATTTGGGATTGGCCCCGGAGGATTCTTTTGCTTTGTTTTTTAGTCATTCCCATCTTGTTTCCCGAGGAATTTTTAAAGGTATTTGTTTCTTCTTATCTCCAATTAAACTTGTCAGAATGTGGGCTTCGAAAGAAAGAGGGAACACAATTCAAAAATCAGTTTTATTTTTTGCGTTCTTTTCATAAAAGTCGCAAATCATTGCCAGTAAAAAGGGTGTCCTGGGACCCAAACAAAGTTACATTGATACCCCGGGGGTTTTTAGTGTAAAAGGAAATAAAATCTCACACACCCAAATCGAAAGACTAGATTTTGATTTACAATGTAGCCGTAAGCGCTGATTTTGAGTCCGTATATAAGTATTTTTCTATGTATAAAAGGCCTGTCAATATAAAATTTTTTTTTTTTAATCTGTGCTTTCAAAATGGGAAAAAAACTTGCGTAAATATGAACCCTCCTTTCGTAAAATGGGATTTCTTTCTAATGCGGCGCGGTATTACAAAAGGAAACCCCAAACATCGGAAAAAAATCTAAAAAAGAACCTCCGGAAAATGGTAGATAGGAATCGTATTTCCTATTATCAAGCTTTTGGGAGGGATAGTAAAAAGAGGATTATCTTTTTTTATTCAGTCTCCGTAAGGGAATGATTTCAGCCCGCTCTGACAACCAGGGGTATGAACAACAGGAACCTCGGCAATACCACAAGGGAAAAGGTTCAGTTCTGAAAAAATGGGGAAACAAAACACCTAGGGACATGTTACCGATTTGTACGGATCCTCTTTAAACATACGTATTCATCCAGTTCAGTCATTACTGAATTTGGAATGGTTCTGCTCTCATTAAAATTACAGGCGCAACTTAGCGTGTTCATTTAAGGGGAACACACCAAATGGACACAACCACACAAGCACACACACACACACAACACACCCAAACACACACCACACACCCACAACACCCAAAACACACAACAAAACACCCCCCGCGCGGGGCTCACGCAAATACGCATCTCACAAAAACGCAAGAAAGTGCTGTAAAAAAAAAAAACAAAAAAAAAGTTGTTTAAAGAAGAAATAAAAATAAACCCTTTTAGTTCTAGGGTTTCCCAAAGCATCACAAGTCCGAAACTGGGGAACAGCTTTGGAAAAGCAGGGGGGAAATAGGAAAAAACTGTATTGCTCGGGGCCCGGTGTAGGGGCCAAGACCAAATTTTGAGCCTTCACCTTATTTCACGTCACTCTCTTTAACAAGAGAGAGAGGAGAGAAGAAAAGAGAGAGAGATTTTATGGCTCTTCTTGCTCAATTCCGTGGGGGACCCTACTTTAAAATTTCCTCCCCCTCCACCCCAAAATTTTGTCAATTCACCGATGAGCTGAGTGAGGACTGTCGTTGATGGACGTCGTAAAACCTTGTTCTGGGGGTGTGTTTGATGGACGTCGTATGCCTTGCTCATGGGGGGGCGTCTTAATGCCTCGTAAGCCTCGTTCATGGGGGCTGTCGTTGGTGGCCTCGAATCCTTGCTTCATTGGGGGCCGGGCTGTCTTGGATGGCGTCGTAATGCCTGCTTTATGGGGACTGCTTGGGGACGTCGTAATGCCTCGCTTTATGGGGACTGTCGTTGTGGACGTCTAATGCTTGCTTATGGGGGGCTGCGTTGGATGGACGCGTAATGCCTCGCTTCTGGGGAGTCGTGGGTGGACCCCTCGTAATCCCTTGCTTTGGGGGCTGTCGTTGGTGGGGGCGTCGTGATGCCTTTGCTCATGGGGGTGGGGGCGTTGGAGGACTCGTATGCCTCGCTTCTGGGGGCGTGTTTGGGTGGAAGTCGTAATGCCTCGCTTCATGGGACTGTCGTTGGATGGACGTCGAAGCCCTTGCTTAGGGGACTGTCATTACTGGGCTCGTAATGCCTGTTTATGGGGGCGTTTTAGAAGGACTCGTAATGCCTTCTTCACGGGGACTGTATTACTGGCGTCGTAATTTTCCCGCTTCATGGGGGGCTGTCTTTTTGGGTGGACTCTAAGCCTTGCTTATGGGGATGTCATTAATGGGGCGTAATGCCTTTCTTCATGGGGATGTTTACAGGACGTGTAAGCCCCGCTTCATTGGGGGTGCGGTTTTAATGGACGCGTAATGCCTACTTCTGGGGGCTGTCGTTGGGTGGCGTCCCCCTAATGCCTCGTTCTGGGGACTGTCGTTGGATGGACGTCGTAATGCCGTTTTATGGGGGGCTGTCGTTAGATGGACGTCCCTAATGCTTTACTTCAAAGGGACTGTCGTTTTGGGTGGACGGGTTTGCCCGCTTCATGGGGGGCTGTGTTAGATGGACGTCGTAAGCTCACTTTATGGGGGTGTCGTTGGAAAAGGGGGCGTGTAAAGCCGCCTGGCTTCATGGGGCTGTCGTTAGTGGACTCCGTAATGCCCCACTTCATGGGGAAAAGTCATTGATGGACGTCTGAGCTCGCTTATGGGGGCTATCGTTTAAAAAGGGCGTGTAATGCCCCGCTTAGGGGGGCTGTCGTTGTGGACGTCGTTTATGTCTCCTTTTATGGGGACTGCTTTAGATGGCGCCCTAATGCCTTGCTTCATGGGGACTGTCGTTAGATGGACTCTAAGGGCCTCGCTTCATGGGGACTGTCAAAAGATGGACGTCGTGATGCCTCGCTTCATGGGGACTGTTTTTTAGATGGAGTGTAAACCCTTTTCATGGGGACTGTCAGTTGATGAACACGTAAAGCCTGCTTCAGGGGGCGTCATGATGGACGCGTAAATTTGCCCCCTTATGGGGGGCGTCGTTAGAGGACGCCGTAATGCCTCGCTTCTGGGATGTCATTGGGGTGGACCCGTAATGCCCCGCTTCATGGGGGCGTCATTGGATGGACGTCGTAAACCTCGTTTTATGGGGCTGTCGTTTGTGGACGCCCCCTAATACCTCGCTTCATGGGGACTGTCATTGGATGGACGCGTAATGCCTCGCTTTATGGGGGCTGTCGTTAGTGGGCGCCGTAATCTCGCTTCATGGGGCCCTTATTGGATGGATCGTCAAAGCCCCGCTTCTGGGGACTGTCGTTGAGGATGTGTATAGCTCGCTTCGGGGATTGCGTTGGTTGGGGGCGTATGCCTCGTCAGGGGGTTGTATTGGATAGACGCCGTAATGGGTCGCTTCATGGGGGGCTTCTTGGTGGACTCGTAAAACCTCGTTCTGGGGACTGTCGTTTTACAGACCTCGTAAATTCGCTTAGGGGGCTGTCATGGGGTGGACCGTAATGTCTCGCTTATGGGGATTGTCATTGGAAAGGCTCGGGAAGCCCCGTTCTGGGGAAGTCGTTTGACGGCGTTGTAAAGCTGCTTCATGGGGGGTGTCTTTAATGGGCGTGTAATGCCCCCGTCTGGGATTGTCATTGGGTGGACGCCGTAAAAGCCTCGCTTCATGGGGGCTGTCACTGCATAGAGGCCGTGTTGCCCCCCATCCTGAAGGGGGCGTTCACTTACACTGACCCGGGGCCCCCAAGCAGTTATTCAGTTGCAAGCCCCATGCTGCAAATAGTTTCTGGTTTTTCTGCGGGTCAACGGGTTGCTCACACCGAAAAAGTGACTCCCGCGCTGCGGTGTCTTCTGTGGCTATTGCTTCAAGGATATCGATTTTCCCCAGAGGATTTTCGGTTTTGAACGGTTCACCAGACAAACCTGGTTTGAGCTGTGCTGCATGACGGGGAAACCCTTTGGGCGTGGGGAGTGAAGTGTGAAGTTGAGAGAGAAATGAGAAAACAAAAAAAAACGCTTTTTTGTACAGCATGCATCTTCAAGTCTGCAGCTTAGCCTTATGCCAGGCATAGGAAAAAACAAACAAACCAGAAGACGACGATGACGCCGACGACGACGAAGAAGACGAAGAAGAAGAAGAAGAAGCAGCCGCCGTGGCGAAGTGGTTAGCGTCGCGGACTCCCGGCTGGGAGGTCGTGGGTTCGAATCCTATCAGAGTCATGTGGGTTTTTCTGCCCCGACCAGCTCCTACCCAGAGTTGAGTTTGCTGCGGACTCAGTTGGGAAGACTGGGACCACACAGTCGAGTTTCATCCACTTAATGGATGCGTTTCTGAGAGTGTTGCTCAAATTTCCTGACCAACACTGCAGGTGCCTGTATCTCTCGGGCCTGGTTGACGCCGGATATATTATGAAAGGAAGCGTAGAGTACAGCCCTGTCATGTAGTCTCAGACTGAAATGGAAATCCTTTAGCATCATCTTAATCATTCTCATTCTCATCGATCAGCATTAAAAAAAAAGTCTCAAATTCTGTGGCCCTTCATGCCTGCTCTCATGATGACCTCAATTTCGATGTCCTCTCTACGTCTGTGGCCTTGGTTTGGTTCCGTCGGGGTCACCGGTATCGGCGAGTCCATTGGGGCTGTCGTTGGACGGACGTGGTGGCGCCCTCCAGAGGGAGAGCTCACTCACGCCGGCTCCGCGACTAAGCAATTATTGTCGTCAGTAGGGGGCTTAGTAGGTGGTGTCCTGCGTATGTTAGATCAAAAACAGGCCCCACTGAACACCACCGAAGTGACTCGGCAACAGTACAGTGTCTCCTCCGGTGGGTTGCCTCTTGACGACTTGACATTGACTGCTTCCTGCGGATTGCCGGTGCCGGGGCTTCGGCGGGGCCGACCGGGCTGGGCTGTGGACGGGGTGTCGGAATGAGCGGCGTGGGTGCACTGCCTCTGAGGTGGCGTAGAGGTTGGGACAGCAAAAAAAAAAAAAAAAAGAAGAAGAAGAAGAAGAAAAGTGCTTAGCATAGTCAAAGAACGGCGCATACATTTAGTGATCTCTGCAATGATCTCTGAAGAGATGCTTTTCTATTATGGTTGATCAGGTGACAACGCTGAGGAAGGCAGTGGGCAGAGAGAAGGAGGGAGGGAAAGGGAGAGGGGATTGAGGAAGACGAGATGAGACCAACACACAACACACACACACACACAAGAAAGAGAGAGAGAGAGAGAGAGAGAGAGAGAGAGAGAGAGGAGAGAGGGGAGAGAGAGAATGGTTATATAAATACGTCATGCCGCCTCTCCACCCCCCCACCCCCCACCCAGGGAATTTGTGAAACAAAAAACAACAAAACCACACACACACACCCCAAACACACACGCACACAACAGAATTAACTGAACAGGAGGGAAACCCCATATGGCAATAAAGAAGAAAATAAACAAATGCACAGTATAATAGGTCGCAACTTCTCTTAATGCTTTGTGCAGAAACAGTGACAAACTCCATACATCATTATGTCTTGCAGTTGACATCAGCAACCACAGTTTACATAAGCATGGTTCTCGCTGATATTTGGCCGGAGCAAATTTCTAAATTCGCTCTGCACGTTTGAGTGCGATCGAACCATTTTTGCCATTTACAATCAATCAAATATTATTGAAAACCTCTTTTAAATTACTTTAACACCTTGGTTTACCCGCACATCACCAAAACCACATTGAAACAAAACACTTGCATTAGACACCCAGTTCTTTTATCCCCTTGTTTCTAATTCATTTTCTATTTTCTAAGCTTTATTCGGTAATCTATCTTCTTCTAACATAACAGTTTGTACCAGTATCCTATAGATTGGACGGCAGAACTGATATTTATTGGGTATCTGTCCGTTTTGCCGTAGACAAAATCATCAGGTGTTGTATATCTACATTCAAAAACATCTTCAAAGCAAACAAATGAACAGACTCACGGTAGTCAGCTGCTTCACTTACTCTCCACAATTCAGAATCATATTGCATTGGAGAGAGAGAGAGAGAGAGAGAGGAGAGAGAGAGAGAGAGAGAGAGAGAGAGAGGGAACAGAAAGGACAGTCAGACAGACAGACACAATGTTATACAGACAGGCAGAGAGAGAGAGAGAGAGAGAGAGAGAGAGAGAGAGAGAGAGAGAGAGAGAGAGAGAGAGAGAGAGAGAGAGGGAGGGAGGGAGGGGGGAGGGAGGGAGGAAGAGACAGCTGATACAGTTCGTCTATTTACTTGCACAATGGAAATGGCGAAGAATTAGATTATCCATATCTGTGCCGTTTTGAGAGAGGAGAGAGAGAGAGAGAGAGAGAGAGAGAGAGAGAAGAGAAGAGAGAGAGAGAGAGAGAGAGAGAGAGAGACAGACAGACAGAGAACAAGACACAGAGAACACGGCCGTATGTAAATCCGTTTCCCTCGAATTATGTGCCAATTATCTCCCTTTCAGTGGAGCTCAGAGGGTACACGTCATCATCTTAAGTCTCAATACACAGCGGTTTGTTTGATTGTTTTGCACGAGTAGCATCGGTTTTTCACTCACACCCACACGCACTACAGACATATTCACTGCACAGACAGTAAAAACCAGTAACTATATTTATTTTTTTCTTCATATGCAAGCGTTTAAAAACAAATCACGAAGTAGATTGCACTGTGGTATATACACATGGCCACTCCGAGTCAAAACTGTGTCCACAACATGTTAATGTAAGGGCCTTTCTTTGTACTGTGGGTGCATAGGCACTATTTTTACTGCAGCTTTTGAGGTAACGGGAATGATGAGTGTCATATTTTTACTTTTTTCCCTACTCCCTTCCCTCCCTGTCCTGCCTGCTTCACTTCACCCCCCCCCCCCCCCCCCATTTTCCCTCCCCTCCTCCCCAACTTTTTTATTTGCAAACATTATCTTGGTTGTTTTCTTGATTTCATGACCGACGGAGCGTTGACCCACATACCCTTCCCCGCTCTCTCCTCTCACCATTCTCTTCTTCGATGGATATGCGTCCTTCTCTCTCTCTGTGGTGTGGTGTGGTGTGGTGCGGTTGTAGTTGGTGGTGGCGTGGTGTGGTGTGTGTGTGTGTGTGTGTGTGTGTGTGTGTGTGTGTGTGTGTGTGTGTTTTGTGTGTGTGTGTTTGGTGCGCACGCGAGCGCACTGCGAGCACGTGTGTGTGTGTGTGTGTGTGTGTGTGTGTGTGTGTGTGTGTGTGTGTGTGTGTGTGTGTGAGAGAGAGAGAGAGAGAGAGAGAGAGAGAGAGAGAGAGAGAGAAAGAGAGAGAGAGAGAGAGATTCCATGCAGACACTGTCATCAAATAAAACAACAGATAGAGTGATATCATGTAATAAATGAAAAGGTAGTACCTATGTAGTTTTCCACCGCCGCTCGCTCACTCTCATCCATTCCCCTAAAGTGTGTGCGTCGCACACACACACACACACACACACACACACACACACACACACACACACACAACAAGAGAAAAAGAGAGATAGAGGGGGGGGGGGGGGACTTACAAACTTGGGCACGTACAAACGATGAATGGAAAAGACATGAAGTTGCGGAAGAAAAGCATAAATTCATTGGAATAAACAATTTGTACTTCCGAAGATGGAGTAGGCTGCCTAATACGGGATAAAAAAGGGCATACACACAAAACTCATGCCTGCAATACAGGAGTTGTCCAGGAGTATCAGTGCGTACCAGATATGAAAGAAAACAATTTGTACTTGCACAAATAAAATAAAACTTTGTTGCAGGACCTGTGCAAAGGTAAAGAACTACAAATCCATGCTCGCCTAAACGAGACTGCATCAAGGAATGAATACAATACATAATTGAAAGGAGTTGATATGGGGAGGGGGGAAGGGAGGATGAGGAAGAAGAGATGGAAAGAATTCAAATTTTTATTATCATGATCCATCCGACCGCATATATATCTTTTCACGCAGCAGAGAACATCTCGTCATAAAGCTGGCCAAATCATCAAACATATATATATTACGTTATGGCCAAATCATCAAAAATACACAGACATGTATATCATATTAATTATATAGTGATGAACAATAAGTCGTTCATATATATATATATATATATATATATATATATATATATATATATATATATATATATATGACGGGGCGAGAGGGGGGGAGGGGGAAGGGGGGGGAATGAACTGTATCCTCTCTCTCTCTCTCTCTCTCTCTCCTCTCTCCGGGGGGGTGGGGGTAGTCCTCTCTCCTCTATCTCTATCCGTCTATATCTCCCCATCCACATAACAATCAAAACCAAACGCTAGTAGTCCCCTGCCACGGACCCAGAGTCACACCACTGGAACCCCTGCCACCAGTTCCGTCTGGAATTATATATACTGCAACAATAAAAGCCAAACTACTGACACTTTTTGTCATTTTCATATTAGGCTGTGCCGAGAACGCAGGCATTCCTCTCAGTTTTCGCTTACATTAATTTATTAATATATATTATATTTTAAATTATATATATATTATACACAAATAATTACATATTTTAAAAAAGACCCACATCTGTGAATAGACACGACAGAATCGTCAGGTAGTATGACAGCTTTCACAAAGAAATCGCCAGATTACGGAGGGCGGCAACAGCAGCAAAAGAAGAGGAAGAAACGAAAAGGAGAATAAGTACAAGAAACAGAAGAGGTAGAGGGCATCATGATCAAAAGCATGAGTAAGGGAACAAAACGAATACATCGTTGTTTGGCAATAACGCGTCAACTCCAAACGATTAAGAGTCATCCTGCTCTATGTAATTACTTCGTGATCCCTGTTTACCTGTTTACATCATCACTTGGATCAACGTACTGGATGGTCAGCCATCTCTCTCTTTCTCGATTACAGACAGCGCAGTCTCAAGACTAGTTCTGTCTCTGAGCTTACCAGCTATGTTGTGGTTGGTTACCGAAATTCAGCTGTTGATGGAAGCGAAGCTTGCGGTCAAATTTTGGAAAAGCAGCATTTGTCCGTAAATAATTTGAAAAAAAAAAAACCACCCAAACTATCTCTGTCCATGCAGGCTGGTTTCCTAAATTTCAACACACACACTTGACAGTCTGCAATATAAGATTTTGAGACAGAAATGGTAGTGTCTAAGTAATATCAAACTTAAATGATAATCAAGATAACACAAAATAGCTGAAATAAGAAAAAATAATCAAAATGAAATAAGATTGCGTAAGAAAAAAAAACTGAAGGAAGATGGATTTTCCAACACGGCAGTCACAACATCCCACGAGTTCTCTCGCTTTCAGTGTGTGCGATCTCAGTTGAGCGAGACATTTTGGTAGTACTGGCCGATATCTTCGTACAACTCCCGTCCTCTTGTGGGGGAGGAGGAGGCGAAGAGGTCTTCTCTGGAGAGGATGCTTGGGGTTGCGGTTGTTGCGCCCGTTGTAGGGCTTTCTCTTGAACTTCTCGTCGCAGTTCCGACACAATGTTGGGCACGACTGCAGATCAAGTAATACATGTTAACGTTTCAAATCGTCGTCATTATCACCTTGATTCGTTTTATTATTTTTGTTATCTCCATCATTCATCATCGGTCGTCGCCGTCGTCTTCGTCTGTCTAGCAGTAACTCTTCTATTGATGCCGTGTGTCGTCATCATCATCATATCATCATCATCGTCGTCGTCGTCATCTTCATCATCTCGTCTCATCATCATCATCAATCATCATCATCATCATCATCATCATCATCCTGACAGTAATCACTTTCTCATCTTCCCATCAATTTTTTTTCCTGAATGTAACCGTCGTCTGCATTAAGGTTGTGAGATATATATATATATATTATTGTCAAAGGCAGTGATATAAATACTATTGTCAAAATGAACAACAAGTATTTATAACACATCGGGCATGATCCGTGACCCATATAATGAACATACCTACAAACTTTCAGAAAGATCGGCCCAGTAGTTTTGTCTAGAGCGAGTGGAACACATTTTTCCACGGACGGACGGACGGACGGACGGACAAAACACCACACACACACACACACACACACTCACACACACACACACACACAGAGCATTTCTTCGTTCCCATTGTAAAGTACTCCTGTTCTATAAGAACTGGGAGTACAAAAAGTTTGAGGTGTTGAAAGGAGTGTTTTTTCTGAATTATTATATTACTTTTAGCAATATTGGGTGTCTGCTTTCCATACAGAATGGTATGTTGGGGTAAATAATCAAATTATTTAGCACAATTTCGGTCGTAATTTGAAATTGAGGAAGAAAAATATAAAGAAATCACACCAAAAAAATGGCGAAAACAAAAATCATTTTTTGGTAATTTTTTTTTTAAAACCTTCCAAACACAGCCCCAACCCAGGGGCCAAAAAAAACCCTTTAAAAACCCAAGGGGGAAAAACCTCCCCCCCCCCCCCCCCCAACTAATTATCTGTTTTATTTGTTTGCGGCTGGGGTTTGGAGAAAAGGGGGAAAGGGTTTTTTGGTACTTAAAATTTAAAGAAAAAAAATACAGCCTCATAGTCCCCGGTGGGGTTTTTGGTGGGGTGTGTGTGTGGGGGTGTTTGTGTGTGTGTGGGGTTTTGGGCCAGGTGTTGTGTTGGTGGGGGTTGTTTTGTGTGGGTTGTGTGTTGTGGTGTGTGTGGCCCGTGGTGGGGCGCGTGGGCTTTATAATATCGTACTTGTCGGGGCGTCCGTCAGTGCATCCCTGCCGCGCGGGGTTGTGAAAGAAAAGTGGGGTGTTGGGGTGCGAGGGGCGGCGCGCGCTTTGTTTTTTAAAGGTGTGTGCGGCGATTTGCGCGCGGCGCTTTGGGGGTTGGTGGGGTGTGTGTGTGTGTGGTGTGTGTGTGTGGTTTGTGTGGTGGGTGTGTGGGGGTGTGTGTGTTTAAAAACGCGAAATGCGCTTGGGAATACTTTTTGCATGCGGGTTTGCGCATACCATTTTGGGGCGCGCGCGCCGGGGTGTGCTTTTGTCGTTTGGTTTTGTGTGTGTGTGTTGTGTGTGTGTGTGGGGTGTGTGTGTGTGGGGTGTGCGTGGTGCGGCGTGCGTGCGTGGGTGCGTGCGTGCGCGCGCCCGCGGGCGCGCGGGGGGCGTGCTTTGCGTGTGTGTGTGTTTTTGGTAGAACCAAATTGATGCTCCTGTTTTCCAACCGTGCATGCGCGGGGGTGTGTTGTTCGGGGGTCATATGCAGGGAAAAAAGCGTGTGCGCGTATGTGTATATGTGTGTGCAAGTGTAAAACACTATTTTATTTAACGTAAAAACCACTTTCATTAACACTCAAAATATTTTACAATTATTACAATCTTCACTATTGTTCCCAGATCAAACTTTCACTTCCTATTAAAAATTTCCCCGCTTAAAAAAGTCAGAAAATTGTCAATGAATTTTAAATTTAAATTTATCCAGCGGGGCAAGTTTACGGGGGCCTTTTTAAAGAGGACACAATTAAAAACATTATGTGCGGACCAAAGAAGGCAAGTACGCTAAAAAGCGCAAAGTTTACATTTTACAGAAGCACAAAACATAAAATTACTAATTTCCTTCTTCCCGCACTCTAGCCACACAAAAAAAAAAAAGCTTTATATACAAACCACGCTAAGGAGCGCGCGCATACAATCACAAAAACCACAAAAAAAACCAAAAAAGGGCTACACCCCCCCTCTCTCTCTTTTTCTCTCTCTCTCTCCCCCCCCCCACACACACAACAAAACACACACACACACACACACACACACCCAACAACATTTTTCCCCCCCCACCAATTTTTCCAAACACTTAGGTTACGTAGAGTCCCTTTGGGACACTGGCACCCCAACCCACCCACCCCACAAAAAAATCATTACAACAACGCATCGGTTTGACACCCACCTCAAGACAACGGGGTTTTTTTCCCGCCCCAAAACCACACTAAAACCACACACACCACGGGGGAAGGTGGGGAGGAAGACTGGGTTTGGGGATTCAGACCCTGACGGCCGCCAGAAATGGATGGCCCCTTTGGGCCCCCGAAGCGTACATCAGATCGAGACCACCTCCTCTCCTTGGGCCCAGCGGGTTAAGGGTTTAATACAAAATCGCCACCCCCCAAACCTTTCTGCCCCCTTTTGATGACGACGAGGTTTTTCCCTCCTTCCAGGGAAAGCATTCTCCGACACGTTTCCAAACCTGTGGGGGGTGGTGGGATTCTTTGTGGGCAGTAGCCCCTTCTTGGCAGGTTCGTCAAAATTTTCGGATTTATGTCATGCTTTGGGGTCTTCTGTCTTAAAGACTTATGGACCTGCCTGGGGGTCAATCATCCCTCGCAGAAAATTGAGACTCTCAGTCTTTCGGGTTTTTTTTTGGGGTTCATTTTCCGGGCTCCTGCTCCCATCTCTCGGTTTCGCTGCCTTCTGGGGTGCTGCTTGGGAAACGCTCCCCCTTCTGACAGGTTTCCTTTTAAGCCCTGTCGGCTTTGGACAGCCCCTGGAGCGACATCTTGCGAGGTTCTTCCCCCCCTCGGGAAGGACCCCCGACACGGAGTCTTAAACCGTCGGCTTTTCTTTCTGGGGTTGGCCTGCTGCTGTTTCCCTGCTGTAGTCCGGGGGGAGCGGAGCGGCCACGCACCGGGGGGAAACCCCCTCGATGCAGAATTTTTCAGACGACGGGGGGGGCCCAGCGAGGATCGACGGGGCCCCCGCGGGCTTCGCAAATTTGAGGCGACGTGGGGGGAAAGGGGGCCCCTTTAAATTCGGGGCCAAATGTCGTTTAAATTTTTTCCCGTGGCCACAGTGTCTTTCATTTCGGGGCCCAAAAGGGTCGTTTAAAACACTTTGACGAAAAACGTCCACGAAGTTGCCCCGATCCCCATTTGGGGATTTTTTAAAGAACGGTGGGAACTTGTCCCCCGGAAATTTACAGTGGGGGCGAGATGCGTCAATGACATACGGTTCCACCCCCCGGGGCCCCCGGAAAAAAGCGGGGAATCGCATCGAGATTTTTATAAACCCCATTTTTTTTTGCATTTTAAGGGAAATTTGCCCACATTTTAGTTTGGGGGTTTGGATAGTTTTTTTTTAACACGCATTTGAGAGGCCGAACAGCGAAATTGCCAGTAGCGAAAAATCAGGAGTGGTTTAGGAGGCCCATCACCCCAGAAACAAACAAACAGGTAAAAAATATGAATTTGGGGGTGCATAGCAGGTATGTGGTCAACAGGCGGGGCAGTCAAGACAGTTAGGTATGTACGCAGCACCCCAGCAATTTCCATTTGTTTGGGGACAGGGAAATGGCCCGCAGGGTCGGGACACAGCAGCAACAAAGCAAAAACCGGGCAGAAGGAAAACAGAGAAGGTGAAAGACTAAATTTGAAGAAATTTTTTTTGAGCATCCCAAATGATACACCACGAAAAATGGTTTTTTCGGAAAAAAAAAGAAAAGAAATGGGTTTAAGGTTAAAATTTTCCCCCAAAAAAAAAAACCCCCGGTCATATCAAGGGGAATTAAAGGATGTTTTAAAAATTTTTTTCAAATGTTTTTGGGGAAAAAATGAAGGGTTTTTAAAATAAAATCTTATAATCAGTAAACATCAGATTAAAAACAATTTTTAAAATTTCTTGATACCAAATTTCCCAATTTTAAAATCTCTTTTAAAGTTCGAGTTAAATAAATAATCTTTACTTTTTGTTTTTTTTTTCCACTATGCTTTAAGGGGAAATTTTAATTTTTCCAAATTTCATTCTTTTTCCCGTTTAAATAAAGCATCTTGTTCTTTAAAACATGTTCCCCCAAAGTGTCCCCTCAAGCGAGAATGAATGGAAAGAACAAAGAAATGGGTGGATATGGTTTAAAAGTCAAATGGGAAACGGGCATTTCTAAAGCTGTGGAAAAAATAAAGTAGTAAGAGAAAAAGCAAAAACCTTTTTGCAAAAATAGCGGAAAAAACAAAATTTATTTCCAAAAAATCACCAAAAGATGTTGGATAAAAAATTGTGGTCAAACCCCAAAAGGGGGGGACCTTATTTATAAATAAACTTATGTAAACCCGAAATTTTTCTTTTTTTTCTCGAAATTTTTTTCTTTAAATACGATCAATGAGCCGCTCCAAAAGGGGTGAAAGGGAATTCCTCCCATACGTCAGAACCAAAAAACCCTAAGATGGTGGTGATTTGAAAATGGGAAAAATCCCCGCAATTCGCCGCACTTTTCGGTGGTCCCAATGTGTTATTAAGGAGGGGAAACGGGGTTACGAGAGGGGCGGTTTTTCCCGGGGGCGGGGGGCGGGGAATACAATTCCCCTGCGTGTCCCGTTCGTCTTGGCGAGTGTCGTTCATCCGGTTTTTAAAGCGGCCCTACAGACACCCGCCAGACACACATCAACAAAAACCCCCCTTTTTTCCCCCTCCTTCGAGTCAAGTTATACAGCGAGGGCGTTTTTGGCGGGAAAAGGACGGTCTTGGGGGGGGTGGGAAAGGGGGGATCTTCCCCCCCGCTCCCGCCCTGCCCCCGACCCGCTCCAGGCTTTTACCCAAAAGGGGGGGCGCCCTGTGGGGGGAAAATGGTATAAAATAGTGTTGGTTAGCAGCTCTCTTCAAACCGCTAGAATCGCCCCCCACATAAAAAAAAAAAACTTATAATGGCGGAGAGTACACAAACGAGAAAAAAATCCTCTCGCAGCTTACCTTTAAACCCCTCCTTTTTTCCTCCACAGAGTGAAGATTTTCCGGAAAAAAGCATTTAATCGAATCCTCCTCCCCGTACATTGATTGATTCTGCCGTTTTTTTCTTTTGTACCCCCCAAAAAACATTCGTTTTTGGTTTTTTTTTGGGGTGCATTGCACAGAAATAAGCGACAGGAAAATAAATGGACAGAAAACTCCCTTTTTGGGGGGCCCCGTGGGCCTTTTGAAAATAACTGAAAGGGAAAAGTAGGGGGTTTTTTGAAAAAAATGGGGGAGACGGATTCACAAAAAAAACCTTTGGTTTGCTTTCCCCCGGTTTTGTAAAGGGGCCAAAAATAAAGAAGGAGGGTTTAATCCTTTTAACGTTCAATTTTTCCCTTTTGAGAAATGGGGAAAAAAACGAAAACAAAAGCCCCCTTTTTTGTCAAAATTTTTGATTCGGGTGAAGCATGGCATTTTTAAAAACGGAAAAAAAAAGAGTTGAAACCCGTTAAACTCACAAACAGTTTGCAAAACCAGCATAAGGGGTGGATTTTTACGAAAAACGGGGTTTTGAAAGGGGTTTAACTCCAAAAAAAAAACTTAAAAAAAATTATTTGGGTACTTCCAACCCGGCCCTTGTAAAAAGGGTTTTCCCGACAAAAGAGAAAAACCTCCCAAAAAAATCCCTACCTCCCTTTTTAACGTACTTTTTCCCTTTTGCCCCCCGGGTTTTTTCCCCAAAGAACGATCTAAAACTTTTTGACGCGTACAAACCCCATTCTACATGTCTAAAAACGATGGAGTAAAGTTTCTATGACAAGAAACGTATTTTTCAGCACGGTTATTAGTAAGGTATCGCAGTTCACCCATAATTCACCATCCTAGCTGAATCCGCGAAACTCGTTCACTTACAGGCTTCTGTTAAGTATGGAACTCAAAGTTCTCAAGCAGATTGCCATCTTCAACTTCTCACAATTTGGAATGAATCGTTATGGAGGTCGGATGGTGAGTGGAGGGGTTTAGCTTACCCTCTTGGATGCGTTCGGTTTGGATTAGCTGACTTGCTTTGATAGCGACAGCGAGTTTGCCATTGCTTTGCGTGTATTTCACGCTTCTTTTTTCGACATTTACGAGGTGGAGTTTTAAACGTAAAGATTTATGGGGTTAGCAGGATGAGTACCGTGAACTCCGAGATGTCCTTGGGCAGGGCGGGAACAGCCCTGGCTTCGTTTGTTCCAACGGGTGGATCTCTCCTTCCGCTGCGTCTGCACCCCCATCGTCGTGATGACGTTTTAGGGCCACGGCGTGCAGGTAGGATCAAGGTTAGCGAGGGCAGAGGACAGGACAACGAGAGGTAAGGAGACAGAACAAGGCACAACAGTAGTTACATAGTGATGGCAAGGCCATTGGATCCAAAAGGGAAACACGAGGAGAGAGGCAGGGAAATGGTGAGAATGATTGAACAGGACAGTTCATTAAAAAAAAACAAACACCGTAGGAAACAGGCATAAGGTGAGTCATAAAAGGAAACAATGGGAAGGGGTTTGAAGACGAAGGGAAGATTGGATAGAGTTAAAACACATCGTTCATCAAAGGATACACGAGAAAAGCCAAGCTACAGGTACACGGCCAAGCTACAGGTGTACAAAAACAAAGTAACGAGTGACATTAAGGGGTTTGGAACTTAGAATAATACAAAACTGAGTAACGAACAACATCATTAAAAAAAAAAATCAACAACAGCGTTTTCCCTACTTTCACCCCCATTCCCCACGCCTCACACTTAGAAAAATCATGTTCATATTATTCATAGCTCTGCTGATGGCTAAGCTTTTTCCCGGGGGTGAAAAAAAACGCTAAATGGACAGCAATCCACATCAACAGCATAAGTAGCACCAAGTGCCATACCCATAACAAATGCAATGCTCGGTACAAAACCTGAGGAAAAATATCTCCAACACTCCTGTGCTCAAGGCAAACGGCCCGTACACAGTTTCACCATCCCTAGATTAAAACAATGGTAAACCTGAACAAGCGTTTCATACAGTACATATAAAATCAATCTGAAATGCCACGTTGGCCAGAAATATCCCAGAATGGAGAGAAATGCCCATACACAAACAATCAAAATGAAAAATGCCATGTTGGTAAGGTAATCCTAAATGGACAAAAAATGCCAGAAGATCCCAGTGGCAAAGACAAACCCCTACTTTGTTTTCAGCATTCATGACGATGAATTGAAAATGGAAATGATTTTATGGAAGAAAAATCATGTAAGTACACAGGTAAATCAAAAAGTGAGAAAGGAAAAATCGACCGAAAGAAAAGAAAGTATAAAAGGAAAGAAAAGAAGTAACTATTTACATTCGTAAAGAATTTCCCTGCATTCCCAACAGGAAGTCCCGCAAAGTACCCAAACACAAAGAACAAATAGTACACAAAGTGTGGGATAAACAGTCTGTTTTTATTCCTCATCACTAACACTCTGAGGCCAGGGCAGAAGTACAGCATTTGCGTACATATCCAAGAATAGCAGCGACAACAAACGCTAAAAACGCAGAGACCACGACGACGAAAACAGCACAAATGGACACAGACCTCATTATCACTCCAATTATTGCCTACATCTTCATCCGGTTGTGACCAGCACCTCACATACATGACACCTACATAACAACACATAAGCACCACGTGACAACAGCCGTGTACACACACTGGCAACTGCTGCCGTCGTTGATGTAGCCGAAGAGGCTGGGGAGCACAGTTTGGGACGAATCAGCTGGCACTGCAGGTAATGGAGGACGCTTGTCTTGTATCCCACCTGGATAACCAATCAGTCTATAATAAATTGATTGATTCGTCATATCCCACTGGATAAGCAATCAGTCAATAATAAATTGATTGATTCTTCACACAACCGCATATCATCCAACCACTGAGTCAATCAACTAACCAAGAGCGAGCAGCCAATTAACTCAGCAAAGATACAGAAATGCTCATGATTGATGCGAAAGTTTCGTTTCCTCTCCAAAGATGGTTTCAATCATGAAAAGCAAGAACGGCAGAAAAATACATACTTCACCGAGCGCGTGGTGCTTCTTTCTCACTTCAAAGCTCAAGTTTTCCATGAGCAAGCAGAGTTATCACAGACCTTTAAAATCACAAGGAAAAACGGCGACAGTAGAACTACGTGAGAATCAACTGCATCTCAACCTCGACTGTTGCATTTATTTGTCTTTGGAATATAAATACGTCGGTGTGTGTGTGTGTGTGTGTGTGTGTGTGTGTGTGTGTGTGTGTGTTTGTGTGTGTGTGTGTGTGTGTGTGTGTGTGTGTGTGTGTGTGTGTGTGTTATTTGGATTGGGGGGGGGGGGGGTTACAAAACAACAGACTGAACAAAGACAGAAGAGGCAACGTGCTTTTTATGACTTCAGTGGGATGAATAAAATACCACACAAAGCTGAAAGAGACAGGGTGGGTGGAACAAACTGGCGTAGATAGAGACATGCAAATCTTGTTTGGGGGAACAAAACCTAACCATTCCCCTGCTTTCTCAGATCAGTGTCTATTGTTCAGTGACTTTTTTTTTACTGCTCTGTAACGTATTTACGACGTAAACAAAACGTGACACATATTATTCAGTCGTGCACCTCGCAGTTTACACCATGCACCCAACCTCAATCCTGCAACACTCGTTCCTCTTAAGAGCATTTTGCCTCTTCTGTTCCTGTACAATGACCAACATCAAGTTGCTTAAGAAATATGCCTTCCACAGGAAGGATGGAAAAAAGAGTGATGAGATTTAATTTTAAAACATGAGAGATTCAATGCAAAACTTAGTTTGATTTAAAGCACAAAAAAAAGATCGTGGCGTGTTACAGTCTAAACCTGGTAGCGGCCAATTTAGCTGAACAGTACGAAGCATCTCATCCATACAGAGTACGTGGTACCCAGCACAGTATCACTGCAGACTTGCTTCCAGAATGTTCTTTAACGAATGGTTGCCTTTCTAGGGCTGTACTATTCAGTTCAACAACCAGTCCCTCAATCGCTGTAACACTGCCCTCCCACCTCTTCATTCCCACTCCTATTCACCTCTCTCCCCAGCCTGACGTCCCCTCTTCCCCATAGTTCACTGTCTGCTGCCACTGAGCATGGTGTCTAAACATACTGCCTCACTTTGATGATCATTTTTGCTCTTTGATGCTATCATGTATTGAGCATTGCAGCAAATAAAAGCCAATCCAAATTTCCCTTTACGCTCTCTCCTTTCCTATCCCCTAGCCTAGTCACCCCCCCCCCCTCCTCCCCCCCCCCCCACCCCCCCCACCCCCACCACCCCCACACAACAAGCCACTCAATTACTTCACTTCCTTTCTTTTATCTCCTCAACCTCTTCTCACCGACCCTTCCTATGTCCATCTGCACTTGCGTTTGACTTTCCTACTTCGGTGTCTTTGACTACAAATCTTAAGTGTGAATGCTGAATGCAAAGGTGCGTCGTCTAAAAAAATACTGCTTAAAAAAATCTTTTCACAATAACAAAGAAAGTAAGATGTATCCTTACAATTTTTGTACAGACAGGATACTGCTGAAACAAAGTAAAATTGCTTTATTTAGAGCTTTCGTGTGGCTTCATTTGCTTAATTCACATCACTGATAAACTCTTGTCTCATTTGTCACAACATTCACAATTATAGCGAAAAATATCAATTGTGTAATGTTGAAGACACTGCTGAAGGTTAATAACAGATAACGACTTTTATTTCTTTATGCAGGGGATGGATGCAACATTCTTGTTAATATCTGTTGTTATCCAAAGTTCAGTATGCCAGCGCTGTAATTTCTGATCGAGGAAAAAAAAAACATACGTCAAGCCATGCACACAGACGCACAAACAGATGCAAGCAAACAAATATACAAAAACACGCGTGCACACAAACGCGCGCGCATGTGACTTTTTTGATCTCATACAACGGATTTCGGAAGATAGTAACGATGAGAGAAAAGAAGGATCAAAGAAAGAAAAAGCTGAAAGAACAGATCAAGACACACGTTAGCAATGTAGGTAAAGAGCAACATTTTCTGCTCATGAATCACAGAACTAAATCAAGTTAATAGACACAAAAGCGAAGCAACCACTATAACAAAGGCAAAAACCATCGCCAGGCTACAGTGCCTACGAAGGTGAGAGAAGCACCCACCTCTAGGGTCTACAAGCCTTCGCTCCTCCCCACTCAGAACGGCATCAAGGTTTGCCACCGCATCTGAGGACACGGACAACAGCAACGCTCAGCCTCCGCTACAGACTACACACTAGTGACAAAGCTTGGACAGCTACCGACGAACACACTGCACATTCTACTGCATTTGCACATTAGAGTTTCTAGGTTCCAAACATAATCATTACGGAGCTGGCTGTGAGACAAAAAATTGATATAGGCCGTCTATCCGTCTGAAGGCCCTGGATATACAGCCGCATGGTTGCACGCACTGATTGAACCACGGTGCATACACACGTGAGTAGGTTCATAAGCAAGTGCACTCATTCTTCTCTCTCTCTCTCTCTCTCTCTCTCTCTCTCTCTCACACACACACACACACACACACACACACACAACACACTAACACCACACACCACACACACACACACACACACTAACACATACACACACACACACACACACACACACACACACAAACACACACAAAACAACACACACACACACACACACACACACACACACACACACACACATACACACACATGCAGACACGCATGCACACACTACACACACACACACCACACACACACACACACACACACACACACAACACACACACATCACACACATACTGGTCCTCTATAGACCATACTGGCGTAAAGTTA